>OZ034972.1:42844337-43444337 GCA_964030785.1 Siderastrea siderea
GACGAAAGCGAGCTGCAACGAATGCGGTATGATTTATTCCTGCTCCCCATTTACGCACCTGGCCTCACAAGTATTTTTAAGCCCACTTCAGAGTTCTGTTTGTAATAGCACTACAATTTTGAGACCTATTTTCTTGCGTATCTGTTAAAATGCGTTTACAGCCCGTTCATGATCAACCTACTTACCAAGCCCATGAACGAATGCAAATGGACAGCACATGACACGAAGAGCAACTAATCTTAAACATTACAACGCTGACTAAACCTGTTTTCCATGAATGCCGTGTCTCAAATTTAAAAAAATGAAGATTAAGTAATCACTTAAATTGACTAAGCGATTTTATCTCCCTAAGATTACAGGGCAGGCTGTTCCAGAGAGTTGCGCCGCTATAACTAAAGCTGTTTTTCAAAGAATTAGTTCTCAAGGGAAAGGGACAACTAGTTCGTTTACAGAGTCCCTTAACGAATAGCGCGTTCCATCACGTTTAACAAATTTAGACGATGAATACTCGGGAACAAGACCACTCAAAGACTTATGTACTATCAAGGCTTTCTGGATTTGACGCTGAGTACACAAACTGTTTTAGCGATTCGCAAACTATTTTTAGCGTTTCACCAATTGACTGTAATTGAACCTATTATACTCTGAGTTCCTAAATTACACTACGAGGGTATTTTACAGAAAACAAAATATCGCTTTCAAATCTACTTCAGCAAATTTCTAACTGTTACGTATTGCAATATTCTCACCCAGAGATGTCGATGGAATTGGATAAACACAGGTTAATTTAACAAGCAAAAGATATAGCTTTAATTCCAACATGGTGTCCCGAATTACAATGGCACGTCACAGTGTAATGAAATACCGCTGACCATTACAACTTTCCCTCAACAAAAGAAAAAAAAGAATAAAAAGAAAAGATAAAATGAACGAACAAAAGCACCCAAAAATAAACATAAAAGCAAACTTAGAGCTAATTCAAAAGCGGACAACACTGCAATCATGTCCAAGAAACAAAAAGTTATGCAAACCTCCATGTTCCTTTGAAATGTCAACATGTGTAATACGTGCTCTTCATCATGACACATAGTCTTTGAAACGTAGTGGTCTCCTCACAACTCTTCCACTTGCTGTCTTGCGGGATTCTGATATTTTGCTTCATTGAGGTGGGCTCCTTCGCAGATGGAGTTGTTTGATCGGCCTGATCTCTAAGAGGTGCACTTTCGATGGCCCTCATTGACGGTGATTCATGACAGGGTGAGGTACATGGTGATAGTGGAGCACTCTCTGGAGATTTTGTCAACATTCTTCTATTTCCGAGGGATTCTCCACCTTCATCTGTTTGGATTCTGTATGGTCTTGGTGTTTCCTCGCGTCCTGTCACTACACCTGGTTTCCAGCGACCGCCCATTTGAACTCGTACTCGGTCGCCTATCTCTAAGGCGGGTAGGTGCTTGGCATACTGATCAAAATAGTGTTTTTGTTTATCTTGCTTGAGTTTCAATTTCTCTCTAACTCTTTCTGAGTCCAGGACTTTCTGCTGGAGTTGTGCTTTAGTCGTTGGAATGATTGACCTGAGTCGTCTGCTCATAAGCAGTTGCGCTGGTGAGCCAACATCATCAATAGGCGTGTTCCTGTGTTCGAGTAATCCGAGATATGTATCCCGGTGATCTTGCTTTGCTTTGCTTAACAAACTTTTCACAGTTTAAACTGCTTTCTCAATTAAGCCATTTGCCTGAGGGTTCAGTGTCCCACTGGTCAGTAAATGATTTAAATTACTTGGATGAATACTGAGGGCCGTTGTCGCTGATTACTTCAGATGGTATTCCATGTCTTGCGAATGCTGATTTGGTATGAGTAATAACAGTGCCACTTGTGGTGTCTGGTAGTTTAGCCACTTCAAAAAATCTTGAGTAATAATCTGCAATGAAAAGGTATTCTCACTTGTTCCATGTGAATATGCCAGTGGCTACTATTTCCCAGGGCTTGCTTGGTATACGAAAAGGGATCATTGGCTCTTTTGAATTTTGGCTTTGGTGTTCCAGACAAATAGTGCATCTTGCTATCTTGTCACTTATTTGAGAATTCATTCCTGGCCAGTATAACACATCTCTTGCTCGCCGTTTAGAATTTTCAATTCCCATGTGGCCTTGATGGATTCTATCCAGCATTTCTTTCCTCATAGAGGGTGGAACAAGGATTCTATCCCCTTGAGAATAATGCCGTCAAGTTCTGAGAGCTCGTCTCTTGCATCCCAGTAGACTCGAATACTTGCTGGAGTTTGCGATTTTATTTCAGGCCACCCAGACTTGATTGTTTCTTTTAGTTCTCTCAGTGATTGGTCATTGGCTGTTGCCTCTCTAAGCTCTTCCAATTTGAACTTTGAGACTGGCAGGTTTGAAGCTACTAGGTGAACATGTAGAGCAATTTCCTCTTCAATGTTGTCGCGTGCTGTTTCGGGAAGTGGTGCTCTGGAGAGCATGTCTGGCAGCACTAGTTCCCTTCCCGGTTTGTACTCTAGTGCATAGTCGTACTTTTGCATTCGTAGTAAGATTCTCTGTAGTCGTGGTAGTGCTGTTGCCAGTGGCTTTTTGACAATTGCCTCTAAGGGCTTGTGATTTGACTCTACGGTTATTTTCTTGCCATAGGTGCACTGGTTGAATCGCTCTAGGCTGAATTGAACGGCTGAAATTTCCTTCTCGGTTTGAGCAAGCCTTGACTCTGCTTCAGTGAGGGATCTTGAGGCATAGACGACGGGACGGCCTTCCTACGTCAGTACTCCACCCAGGCCTGTTGGTGAAGCATCACAGCTGAGAGTAACAGGTTTGTGGACGTCGAAAAATCTCAGAACCGGATCTTTATTTTCTGAAGTGCTTTGTCTTGTTCAAGGGACCACTGAAATTCAACGTCCTTTTTAGGAGAACTCTAATAGGTTCAGTTACTGCTGCCAGATTGGGGATAGTTGACTGATTCGAGGAGTCTTTCTGCTCCTTTCTTATCAGTGGTTGCTGGCATGTCACTGATGGCACGAATTTTCTCATCATCGGGCTTGATTCCTTCTTGGGTGAGTTTGTGACCAATGTATGTGACTTCCTTGACTTTGAAGACACACTTTTCTTTGTTTAGTGTTAAGTTAATCTTCTCACATCGGTCAAGAACAGCGTGTACACGATTGTGATGTTTGATCTCCGTGTCTGCATGTACGATGATGTCGTCGATGTTCGTCTCGACTCCTTCCAAGTCACCAAAATGTTGATGCATACGTTTCTGAAAAACTTCTCAGGCAGACTTGATCCTAAACGCTTGTTTGCTTTGTTTAGGTGCCTTGGATCCAAACATATCCGCAAACTTCCACCATGCTTCTCTACAATGGCCATGGAGCTTACCCAGTCAGTGGGATTTTCAACCTTCCTAATTACTCCTCGCCTTTCCATGTCCTCCAGCTCTGCTTTGACTCTGTCTCGAAGGGCTGCTGGTATGGTTCTGGGAGAGTTTATGACAGGTGTTACTGCGGGGTCCACTTCGATATGGTAAGGTTTCTCCAAGCGCCCTCATCCAGTGAATACCTGTGAGTACTTCTGAAGAAGCTCCTCTTGCAATTCTTGTGACGATTTCGTGATTTTCTCGCTTTGACTTGGTTCGGTTTGCTTTTTTTTGGTCTTGGTCATCATGACCACTTTGATCAATCCTAGATCTTGTGATGATTTGAGTCCGAGTAAGCCTGGTTAATTCGTTTCAACTATGTGAAATGTCAGTTCTTGTTCTACACCTACATTGGACTTCACTGGTAATTTAACAGTGCCAAGTACTGATAGCTTGTCATCGGAGTAACTGACCAGTTTGTAGGTGCAAGATTCCATGTGTGGGCTGCTTCCAGCGATCTTTCTGAGTTAATTTGAGAGCCGGTGTCCATCTTGAGTTTTGTAATATGTCCTTGGATTGGCAACATCACATAGCATTCATCATTCTTGATCTGAACTTCAGTAGTGACGGCTCCTACAAGCAGGGTAAGGTCGAGATCACGTTCATGTTCTTCTTCTTGTGCTAGACCGTGCACCTTTTTTCGTGATCTGCACATGCTCTGGAAGGGATGTTGTTTCTGACAGTTGTGACACGTCTTGCCACACGCAGGACACTCCCTTATGCCATGCCTGGTTCCACAGTTCCTGCAATTGGACATCTTGATTGGAGGTCGTTTTTCCTCACTATCGGAAAATGTTTTCCTGAAGAATGACTTGGTCTTCTCCTTTCCAATTCCATGTACCGCTGATTCATTGTCTAGCTCTTTCAGTTGCCTTTCTGTTTCTTCTGCGGATCGTACCACATCTAGCGCCTTTTCTAGTGTGAGTTCGTGTACCCTGAGCAACCTTTCTCTTGTTTTAGTGTTGTTTACTCCAAGCACAATTCGATATTTGATAAGAGAGTTCTTCAGCGTTCCAAATTCACATGTTTCACTTAACTTTCTGAATACAGTTGCGTACTGGTCGATAGTTTCACCGCTTTCTTGAGCTCTTGAAAAGAACCTGAATCTCTCGTAGCTGACTTTTTTCTTCGGTTCACAATACTCTTCCAATTTCTGTAGTACTTTCTCGATTTTCTTGTCATCACCTTCTTCATCTCATGTGATGGTATTGAAAACATCAATAGCGCCGTTGCCGATGACTGTTAGCAGCGTGGCTACTCGAGTTGTGCTTGGCTTCGAACTTATTTCCGTTGCAATTTCGTAATTTGTGTACTTCTGTTTGAACTTCCTCCAGTTTTCCGAAACGTTTCCACCGCTCAAGTCCGGCGAGCAGTTCCGTTGGTGGGAGGCCTAATTGCAACGCCATATCGGGTGTAGATCTTCGTGTTCAACTGATGATTGTTGTATTTCTTCGGTATTTCCTTCTTCCGTTGAGTCGATAGAACTTTCATCTTGTCCTGTTGCGATTTCTTTTGACATGTGCTGCGATCTTCAGTGTCGATTTGTGTTGAATTTAGACCGAGTTCCGTACAAAACTTCGCTAAATCGTTGGCGAAAGTTCCACTTTTTGTTTTACTTCTGATACCATGCAATATTCTTGCCGAGAGATGTCGATGAAATTGGATAAACACGGGTTAATTTCACAAGCAAAAGATCTAGCTTTAATTCCAACATGGCGTCCCGAATTACAATGCGTAAGTCATGGTGTAATGAAATACCGCTGATCATTACACGTATAGTCTTAGCCGAACTGCTCTTAACCCTATGTGCTAAATCGCTAGTTAGATGAAAAAACTAATTAAATAGGAGGATAGGCTACTGGTACTAGATTTATCGCCGGCAAGGTTGATTTTATCTGAAAATTATTAACATGGTTATGTTGCATGAGTCAATTTTAAGCTATTGAGAATGTACGGCCATGCGTGAATGTTATACATCACTTGATAAGTTGTTATAAGGATAACGACTTTTTAAAAACAGTAAGCTACTGACTGCACGGTTCAATAAATACAAATTCTATTTGAAGGTTCTCAAGGCAAACAAGCAATCAAGCTAACGAAAACCATTCGTGTTTTCAAATACACCTTTTTTTTCATTCAAGGTTACCATTCGGTACGACTTTCTCATGAAAGACACCGGTCTACCCCAAGGAACCAATGACCAGGCAGGTCAGGATGCTTTCAATCAGAAGAAACAAGAAGCCAAGCAAACGAGAACCAACATTTACAACAGCCTGAAAAATGTAAACTGGGGTGAATTTCAGGCCTCGTCAGGGCTGGAGCTGAAGGACAGAAACGTGGACAACTTTAATCTTGGTCAGGTTGATGCTTATTGCTCAGAAAACGGAGCCGTGGTTAAAAGGTGCGATCCATCCGATTTAAACTGCTGGAATCCGCCTTGCCACTGCAGCAAAGACTCGGGTTCCCTTTCTAAATGTAGTAAGTATGCTTGAACTGATCTGATCTCTTCTTCTGATCATTCGTTTGTTTATTTATTTATTTATTTATTTATTTATTTATGTATACATTATTTTTTACAAAATCGTGGAAGAAAAATAGAATAGGGGAAGAATAAGGATTTTGGCCCTACATCATTCTCACTCAAACTTTCGTCTTTTCCTCTTTCTGTTGAAATTACCGTTTGGTCTAACAAACATTTTTCCTTACGTCTCGTTAAACGCGGCTGACAATCAGTTGTGTTTTTGATGATAAGAAAAGATAGAATATTCAACATGTCGCGAGCGTGGGACAAATAAAAAATCTGAGTCTCCGGCGGGAATCCAACCCATGACCTTCCGTACACCGGTCAGACGCTCTAATCACTGAGCTACTGGGAGACTCGTGGCGAGCATAGGTCATATTTACTGAGTTCGTGGTGATAATGATGTTCAATGTCATAAATTCAGAAACAAAGGAACTGACCGATCACATAAAGCCTGTTGACGTTAAGGAGCAATGAACAAAAGAGACAACAATAAAATATTAAATTTATTCTGGCATGTTTTGGTTTTGCTAATCTACGCTTCACTTTCTCAACCACTTAGATATGAAACCAAAATCAATCGTTCTCGCACGTGTTTCCAGAAACTGACACCAAATACTTGTAATCGCTTCGTGTTCTTATTGGTTTATTGTGTTGTTTGCGCCCGTTGTGATTAATCAATTGACAACTGCTCTATGCCGCTGATCGAAGCGCAGATAAAGCACCTGTGAACCTAGTCACATTATTACATTGTTCATTATCTTATAAGCTTACTATAATTAGTAAGAGCTGTGGCTGCCCATGTTCACCATGCACGAATTAGAATTAGTTAGAGGTAACAATGGCAAACTGCCATATATGTTAAATGCATGGGTCTCCTGTGTTTAGAATAAGCTGATGGATGTTCTTTTGCAGCACGCTGTCCTGTGGGGACCTATTTTGACAGAGACGCGGATGACTGTCTGTTGTGTCCTGAGGGAACATACAGTCCTGAGGAAGGTGCGTTGGCGTGTAAAGCCTGCCCAGAGGGGACCTGGACAGTAGGAACAAGACAAGAAAACTTCACGGCTTGTACAGGTGAATTAGTTTACTTCTCTGTACAGTCAATAAGCGTACTGACACTGATGTGACGTTCGCAAATTCGACAAGTGCCGGGCCAGGGTTGCAAATAACTGTCGGTCATAGGACAATGTCGACTAAAATCGGCCCATGTCCGACGAAATCTTACGTTGGTCGGACATTATGTCCAGACAAATTCTTTTACCAAATAATAAGTAAATGATGCTAAAAAATACTTAATTTCAGAAAATTTCCACTTGAAAATAATAATAAGAAACCGTCCAACCGCATTTCTGTTTTGTCCGACCAAAATGGAGACTTGGTCGGACATGTGTCCTTTCAAAAAAGAAAAATTATTTGCACGCGTGCGGCCGATACTACACCTAGTATCGGTGAATGCGAGATTGATTTCACGCACATTCATCTAATTATCTGTGCAAAAAAATTTACGACTATAATAATTGAACGACAAAATCAGTTAAATAAGTATAAATAAATAATAAATTATTTCAAGTGCGCGTTTTCTATGAAATATAGAAACGCACATTACATAATACTAAAAGGGAAAACTATATTGAAATACATCTGAGATAAAGGCATCTGTAGATTTAGATGCCTTTCACGAGGATATAAACAACTCCATTCTGTGTTCTGACACTTCTGAAAATTGCAATGCCCCCACCATGCTTCTTTGCAGGTTTTAGGGGACCTTTGAAAAATGGTGGCGCGACCGGGATATTATGCGGATCAAATTTTGCCATTAAAAAGGTGAAAACAAATAGAAAAACTCCGGAAAACTCGATTCAAATAGACGTTAAAGGGCTCAAAGCTGCTCAAAGGAGCGAATTAATTGTTCTAAGACAGAACATAACATTTTCCTGACGTCACAGGCCCCCAGCAGTGCCGCAAACCATAGTATATACCTCATCTTGTAAAGCACATCAAAGGCTTTCTATCAAATGCAAAATCTTTCCGAATTATTGAAACACAGCAAAAACCCAGGGGAGAAATTCCATCAACCCCCCCCCCCCCCTCGCCTTTGTACCGCGATGGGGGTGTGACTTTGCTTTTACGTTCGATGGATAACCCCCAGTAGAAAAAAAATCCGTGAATCTAGATTCCCACAACTGCATAACTCCAGCTTGTAAGGGCCCGTCTTTGATAAGCCACATGTTTTCTAATTTATATTGGCTGGGGAATTTAATATTCTTCACCATGCAGATGAAGCAACGGTTGCTTACAACAGAAGAAGATTATAAGCGTCATATTTTTTTCCTTTTAGAGGAATGTGGTCCAGGATACTTCTCATCAACTGGTATAGCAAAGTGCTTCACTTGCCCTCTTGGAACCTATTCTGCACAGAAGCGAAACAAAGCCTGTGTAAGCTGTCCAGCGGGAACTGTAACTGTCGTTGACGCAGCTAAAGGAATTCATGATTGTGGAAGTAAGTAGACTGGCAATTTTATGTGCAACAACAACGACGTTTTAAAACTCTATTCCGACTGCGGGGAGGGGGTGGCGCGGAATCCGCCCGCACTGACGCTGGACGTTTCTTACTTTTTAAATATGGAAGATAAAGCCACCAAACTTGGTGACCTTTCCTAAAATTTATCAGCAAAACCGTTGATGTAGCAAGTCCCTCTCCATCAAAATTTACGTCACCATAACACCCACATATTGACAGACAGGTTTTCAGATTGGTAAAATTTCCCTTTTTTAATGAAAAATCGTAACTTTCTTGCCGTAACTTTTACACTTCTAGGTCATCTTAGTTTTCTTTTACTGATTTGATTATTTTTTGGGTCAATTTTAATACTTTTCGGAGGTTTTGAAGAAACAAGAAACGGGTCCAAGAAGGCCGATGTTTAAAAACACGATATCCTTCTTACGTCATGCGAGGTCATCGCCTCATGTTGCGGACTTCACAGAACCTCTTTGGACGTACTAAGTTTCGTTAATCTTAGTTTTAATATTGTCGGAGTTAAGGAAGGAGTTGCCCCCGCACCCGGTCCCAGAAGACCAAAAAAAGCCAGGTTTGAATAGGGTAAAAATTCATCAGTATTATTTTCTCTATCAGTTGATAGAGAAAAACATCCATAAGCACCAATATGTTGCCCCAGAAAGTTGCCGGTCTAAGTTCTAGGTATCTGAGTTCCAAGTTCTTCTTCTAAGTTCTTTATATTTTAATTGCCTCTCTCCAGTGCAATGCGCCCCAGGAACCTACTCGGACAATGGAGTAGAGCCATGCTTGCCATGTCCTGTCGGCACCTACCAGCCGGGTTCTGGGCAAACTGCCTGTCTACCTTGTCCGGGACAGGAATCTACACACGGTACTGGGGCGAGCTCTGATGCATTCTGTGGAGGTGAGGCATAACTATGTTTGTGTTTGAGTTGTAAAAATTCTTATTATATGGCAAGCAATTCTCCAGTCTAAATCGAGTGTTCTGATTGGTTAGTTTTCGGTCGGGATTTTACAGTACAGACCATTACCATGGAAACGGTTTGTTTTGGATTTTTTTTCGCCCTCCCGCTCCAGCAAAACTCAAACCACGTAAACGCAAGAAGATGAAAAAAGGAAAGGTTTGGAGCTGGTAGAAAAAGCGCTCTTCAATTAACTTTACCGATATAAGCAAAAGACTCGCCAGCAGTGAATCCAAAACCATGGCCAACGTTCGTCAGTGACTGTGTGTTTATTGTTTTTTTTTTTTTTGGACGGCTATAGACTGTAAGCTGTAAAGAGCCGAGTAAATCGGCCAAGACTTAAAAAACAGTTATTAAAATTCAGCATTAACAAAAGAGTGCGTTTCTCATAAGAAAACCTCTGGGCGAAAAAAAAAATGAAAACTGCAAAACAACTAGCAAACGGCTTTCATCGGCAACTGTAAATCGAAAGGAAACGGTCACGTTCTTGTCTAGTTTAATATTGATCATTGCCTCAGTCAGCGCTTTCCACAAGAACAAACTAAAGCTACACGTACATGTATTTAACTAACAGTGTACCTTGATTCCTCAGCGAGATTTTTGCTCTTGTTGCGGACATCCTTTAGCTTGTTCACAAGTCCGCTCTTGCAGTAGCTCGCGCAAAAAACAACTTTGTTAGGTGCGACGAAAATTTGCTCTCAGCATCCACAAAGTTCTCCACAAAGCCACTGAAGCAAACAACTGGCAGTATTTGATGGAGAGATAATTTCCAGTGTCTTTTTGTTTTAAGTTCGAGTGTTCCTTTGTTCACATATAATAGAAGCAGAGCAGTTTACATTCAAGAGCCACGCAAGTTTTTGCTGATCGACAGCAACGATCATCAAACTGATTCGAAAGCCAGTTACAATCGCTGGCTTCTATCATTGACATCGCGCCAGAAATTGACTTGAATGAACTACCGGAAGTGTTGTTTCGTACGAAAAATGATGCTCATTACTAACCTCTTACTAACTTCACTTGCTCGGGACCGTACTGGGGAATATTGGCCCTTGGTCGTTTTTGTACGGACCTTGCTGCGCCCGGTCCGTACTGCCACGACCTCGGGCCAATATTCCCCAGTACGGTCCTCGCGTTCAGTTAGTAAGAGGTTAGTAATGACCAAGAAATGTAGTTATTTATAAATATTTGCGTTGCCTTTCCCCGAAGAAGAGAAATCTGACATGAAACGTGTTCGCTGTACGTAGCGAGTTCCTTAATCCCGCTGTGGTAGTTTTAAACCTTTTAGTGCGGCTTAGTCCATTGTAACTGCAAAGAAGTAAAGAAATCACAAAAGTTACACTCTCTTCTCAGGGGGCAAAAGATAAAAATAGATCAAAAAAGATATTCTGACATAAATTTTCTTCCTTTGATCCAGGGGATCGAGAAAATAACCTTAAATTTTACTCTTTCAGAGGTTGACACTTGTGTATCTAGTCCCTGCAAGAATGGCGGCACATGTGTGAACACTAAAGAATCTTACCGCTGTGACTGTCCACCTGGATACAACGGAGTGACCTGCGAGAATGAGATCAACGAATGCCTCTCGTCACCATGTTATCAGGCGTCCACTTGTGTCAACAAGGTAGTAAACTAACAAATATGAGACAGCACATCTTAAAAGTTGGTATATGTACAGTTCCAGCGATGAAAAAATAATAAGAAAAGTTCACAGCGGTATCAAAAATCAGCGGTATTAAAATACAAGCAAAAGCGATGAAAAACAAACAGAACAAAACAAAATAATATAAGGCATTAAGGACGTTCGCGCGAAAATATTCTACAACGCAGATACTGAGCTACACTCAGATATATAATGAGTTTATCTTGTCAGAAATGCAAAAAAAGGGGGGTAACCGACTTCAATTCAGCGATAAAGGGTTTTCATAAAAAGAACAAATTTTGAAAAATCGTCTCTCTTAACTCGAAGTGGCCTTTGTGGTTGTTAGTAGAAAAAAAAAATTTGAAAATATTTGCTGGAGACCACTTTCCAAGTCAAATTTCATTTATGTGTCTATTTAGTAAATATTTATATCTGAGGTCATCCTTTCAATTAAACTCAACCTTTAGAGTGGACATTTGCAAACGCCTTATAGCTAAAAATATGGCGAGATGTGGAGGCGCGTGGGCAGAAAAAAAACATTTAAAACAATTCAAACTTTCACAAAACAGATTTTCTTCAATTTTATATTATTCTACAATTGTAGATAATCCATGAAGAAAGTGATCTATCAAAAGAAAATCTGGGTTCACCGAATTTTAAGACCCTTGCACGACCTTGCATAACTATTAAAATGCTCACCAAGGCTATATATCTCTACTTTTCTTCCATTGCCCCCTCGTTCAATGCATGACGTGGCATGACATTGCGACGTGAATTGCGTGCGCAGTAAGGATGCTTACAAATAATATGCGCAATTGTCCTTTACGTCGAATGTCAGAAATTGAAGGGAAAAATCGATTTTCTGTGCTCGAGGAACGATATCCTACTTCTAAAACCCTCTGAACTCCACTGTTTAAGCGTCGAGTGTTCCTTAACGATTCTTCGTTTCATTTATAAATTCCAAAATGCGGCTCCTCTTTTCGAGAACGGGATATTAGCGTCTTGAAAATTCACGCGTGAAGGACACTGCAGGTTTTCAAAGAATTACAATAATTTAAGATAACTTTTCCAACAGTACCAAAACTCTATCCAAAACAGTTTATTATGCAGACACTCATGAAAGACTCTGACAACACCCTGACTCCTTTTTGTAAATTTAGGACAGTCAAAATAAATATTTCTTTTTAAGACAGCTGAGAATATTTCTGTCTGGAAATCCCCTTCATTTAGGACATAATAATAATATTTTAGACGTAATATCTAAGAGTAATATTTAAGACGTTTCCACACTTGCCAAGTAATGACATCATTTTCTAGCGAAATTTGGTATCATTATCAGTTACAACTAGCACTTGTCAATTTTGATACTGTGGCGTAAAACAATTCCGCATGTACTTATCTTTCTTTATTTGCAACTTGTAGGTAAATGCATTCAAATGTCTTTGCACTTCTGAATATACTGGCAATGAGTGTGAACTTCCCTACAGCCTCTGCAATCAGCGAACGCCTTGCTCAAATGGCGCCAACTGCATTGATAAAGCGGGGACATTCGACTGTCAATGTCCTATTGGATACAGCGAGAAGTTCTGCGAAAATAACATCGACGAATGCGCTTCAAATCCTTGCGAAAACAACGGTGTATGCATTGGAGGCTTGGACTCCTACTCGTGTATATGTCAGGCAGGGTACACCGGTGTAAATTGCCAAATCAACATTGATGATTGCGCAGCTAAACCGTGTCAGAACGGAGGTACCTGTGTTGACGATCTGAGGTCATACACTTGCCAATGTCCGGCAGGTTACACTGGGGTAAACTGTGAGCATGCCATCGATCATTGCGTGGGACAGCCATGTCAAAACGGTGGCACGTGCGTGAATCTTCCAACAGGATACACTTGCACCTGTAAGCCTTCATATCACGGATGCCGCTGCACACAAGGTAACCGGCCCTTTAAGCGAATTAAGGTTTATCTCTCATGTAGTTTACGAAGTTCACGAAAAGATAGTATTTTCAGGTTCTAACACGAGTTGGGGCACTAAAACGCTACAGTTTTGACCACAGGGGGTAGAGTTTTCCTTTCCTGACGGACAAAAAAAATCCAGCTTAATCTAGTTTCTTGGGTTTTCAGGTAATGCGATGGATGATGGGATGGTTGGGCACTGAATGGGGCTAGCTCTAAGCCTTAGGGACCCAAATTACGTGACATAATATTTGACATAATGTGATGTTAGCCATTGCGTTGCCTTGATGACCTTGAGTTAATAATAATAATAATAATAATAATAATAATAATAATATTATTATTATTATTATTATTATTATTATTATTATTACTATTTCAGCTGGGAGCCCACTTCACCAATAGGTGCTCTTCAGTGGGGCCCTGATCTTTAGTTGTTCGGCTTACATTAACTATATGTAAAAAACAGTAGGCGAATTCAGGATTCAGTTAGCTACAATTTATTTAGGGGTTTTACAGACGTACAAAAGCGAACAATTCCCTGTCAAGATAACAAGATTAAAAAAACAAGGTTAATAACAATAACTTGATTTAAGTGCCGAAGTATTTAGCATGGCAGTGCTACCTGGGGACACTGTAAATGCCAGAAAGTGACATGACAAATGGAACATAAACGTTTTAAAAAACCCAACTGCTTGGAGGATTACCAGTTAGCTATTTATAAACGTGACTGAGTATTTGAACACGAGACTACCGTCAAACAAATCAAAGTGGTCAAAGAGGAAGACTTGAACCCAGGACCTCGGGATTACAAATCCAGCGCCCTAACCACTCGCAACAACAACAACTGATTAAAATAAAATAAAATAAAATAAAATAAAATAAAAAAGTATTTACATTTTGAATACTTTCATTTATTTCCAGTTTTGTCATCCGACTACGATTTGTCTTTCCAAATGAGAGCCGTCAAGTCGTATTCTGAGATAAAGAAGACAATTCCAAACCTCAGCGCCTTGACACTCGCATTCTGGATTCGTACCAAAGATACTAAACCTGGAACAGTGATTTCGTACGCCACTAAAGTTGGCAACATCGTCCAAGACAACGCCCTTGCGCTACAAGACTATGCCAGCTTCAACCTATTTGTAAACAATCAAACAGTCTTTACGGGCATAGACGTAAATGACGGTCAGTGGCATCACGTGGCAGTCACATGGGAGAGCGCTGGTGGAACGTGGCATGCGTACCAAGATGGCGCTAAAATAAAATCTTCCTCTACGCCGTTTCAACAAGGCGAAGTCATCACTGGCGGCGGAGTAATGATCCTTGGTCAAGAGCAAGACGAAATAGGAGGTGGATTTAATCTTGAGGAGAACCTTATTGGCGAAGTTAGTCAGATGAACATTTTTGACCACGTGTTATCCGCCAACGACATTTATAATCTGGCTTACAGCTGCGATCATGTAAAAGGAAACGTTGCTGCTTGGGGTGATTTCAGAGAGACGCTTTATGGGGAATATCACCTGACAGACAGGTCTTATGCCTGTGATTGTAAGTAGTACAACGGTTCTTCTTTTTTAGTACAGGTAGCTTAAGTGATCTAAGGATAGAAAACAGAACTGTAATTGAAATTATATAACAACGCTATTTTTATTCTATTGTCACTCTATTATTTTTTCAGTCTCCGCTGCGCAGAGAAAGTTCGCTTTGACATACAAGTCCTACATAGCGGGCAACGATAACAAAGTGTTATCTAACAGCGACCCAGAAACTTGTGCCTCAAATTGTCTATCAGAGGCTTCTTTTATCTGCAGATCATTTGAATTTGACAATTCAACCAACACGTGCCGAATGAGCAAAAAATCAACAATCAACAGTGCACTGTCAACGTCATCCGGCAACAGATATTTTGAGCTCAGTAAGTATTTATTTTAGCAAACAAAAAATAATTTCTTTGTCACATGTCTTATAAGAAGGTCAGATTCTAAACTTTTCCTAATTGCTAACTGAGAAGTAATACTTTTCAGCCTTGAGGGATTTTACAGCAACATCTGATAAAATAAAATTCGACATGGGCTGGCACATTTGAAACAGTTTTCGTTGCGTAGACTATGTGGTGATACATCGGGATTTGAGTCACCATTTTGTACTTGAAACCTTCTTTCGAGGAGTATAAGGAACAGGTTGAGAAAGGAACTACGAATTCATCCTTACAAAGGCAAAAAGCAAACAAAAACACACACAACAAAAACACGTTATCATGAACGCAGTCCAAAGATCTTTTTCGTTCTGCTTTAGACTGTCTTGAGAGCCTCGGGGTATCGACAAACGCAATTGTTCCTGATGCTGACATGACGGCATCAAGCCAGTACAATTCCCAACATGCGCCCTTGGGAGGTCGCCTGAATTATCAAGCCCAGTTTAATTCACAGGGAACAGTAACTCAGATTGGAGGCTGGGCCGCTTTGAACAACGACGTAAACCAGTGGCTACAAATCAAGTTTAGCCAGATTTTCCAGATTTCAGGTGTGGCCACTCAAGGCAGAGCAGACGCTGCTCAATGGGTAAAGTCTTACAAAATTGAACATAGCACCGACGGATCAAGTTGGACGTACTATCCGACCGTAAGTTATTTCTTAGGATGCGTTTTCCGCCCACATACTAGCGTTGCAGCCATAAAAAGTGCAAGGCACGTCCTTTTTATAGTGCGTATCAACGTTTCGTACACTTCTCATTAATGGTAAAAAGAACCCTGTACTTTGTGTAAGTGGGGTAATATGTGTAATGTGTGTATTAAGTGGAGAAATATCTCCAACTTGTTTGATGATAAACGACGAGATTGGGAATACACCTTTCCCTCTTTCAATCAATGAAATTTTGAACATGTAATTGTATACCTAAGGGTCTAAAAGCAGTAACCATGATTACGTAGGGTGGGGTAGTAAGGTCAGCACTAAATCTAGAACAGCAATCGGAAAAGATATCTCTTCTCAAATGTCTGCCATGCTAATATAACAAAACCTCTTCTAAACGTTTTTATTTTTAATTCTACAGACGCTTACCGGCAACACAGACCAGCAAACCGTGGTTCGTAATGAAGTCAAAGTTTTCCAAGCCAGATATCTGCGTTTCAGACCACAATCATGGCAAGGACATATCTCAATGAGAGTAGAAGTCTATGGCTGCCCATTACGTAAGCGCATTATCAGTATACATTTTTTTATCGACCATCCCTTACAATATCTGACAAAGCTTATGAGACAAGTTGAAATGAGTGGGTACGTTGAGCGTAAAAGTTACCTTCATGAGCAATCCTTCCCCTTTGCGCATTATCGATGTTGTTTTGCCAACATGAGACCGCTTGACGCATTGTTTGTGCTTCCAAACAACACTGAGTCAGGGAGGGGAGAAGGGAAAGCTTTCTGACATAATGTCTGTGTCAATAAAGAAAAGGATTAATACGTCCAAAAATTGCTCTTATCTCAACTAACTTGTCTAAAATTGCATTAAGTATTTGCCCTAGGTAGAGTGTCAGGGGCTGAAATTGTCCAAACAGACTTCATTCCTTCATTTATTCATTCATTCATTCATTCCCCATTCATTTCCCATTCATTCATTTATTCATTCATTCATTCATTCATTTATTCCTTTATTTATTTAGTTTTTTTCTGATTTTTCTTAATTGCCTTGATACAATGTGGACTATTTTAACAAGTACATGTGTTTCCTGACACGGATATTTTTCTTGTCTTCAGCCACCTCAACACCTGTAGATAGCACGAACGAATGCAGTGCTACTCCGTGTCAAAATGGTGGCACTTGTGTAAACAGATACAATGACTACCTTTGTCTATGTCCTGGTGGTTATACTGGAAAGAGCTGCGAGACAGGTTAGAGCAATATGTTTTATGCTTGCACATGTCAAAGTGATAATGTATCTCATGGAAGTATCCCTGTGGTTTTGCTATCAAAAGCTGATAATATTTCCTGATGTACGTTTTCTTTTTCATTGATATTCGATTATTCCTTGTCCACCTTTCTTTTGCGTGGTGCAAAAAGGGTACTGTGTTCATTATTTGCCCATCATAATAATTCAGTGATTGATTACAAAGTATTTTTTTTTAAACGTCAAAACATATCTGAAAAACAGTAGATTTCTTAGGCAAAGTTACATAATTTTGTATTATATCAACTTGTTAACCTGCGGTACAAACCGAACAAAGGTAACAATAGCTTCCTTTAAGGATTGCAGTGATATCTTTTAACCTTAGATTTCCAGTAAAACCAATAGGGAGTCCTTGATAAGAACTGGTATTCCTGCGCAAAATCATTCCATTTTGTTAACCTTGTTATTCATCAGCAACCTCCTGTCAGGCAATTGGTGCACCCATATACGGTACGAAGTCCTCGTCTAACTATAATGCAGGGAGCACGATTACATTTACATGTAACGCAGCATACTCCCTCCAGGGCTCCTCGTCTAGAACCTGTTCAGGAGGAGAATGGACTGGAAGCCAACCTAAGTGTCAAGGTAACTTTAAAGTTTAACTATAAGAATAACAAATCACTTACCACCATAATTATTACTCATTACTAGCCAGTTTGTATGGTCTTTTGAATCACCGAAGACTATTAAAAGACAAAAAAAGGGGAAAAAGTTTGTTATCGTTTTATAAACTCAATTGAGAGAATGAAAAATTTAAACTTTCTGTCAAAAAATAAACGATCAAACACATCACTGATCCCCTAAGCCTCTACTAAAGTTTAAACAAAATCTCGGTCACCCATCCCTTTACATTCCTATAAAAGGTCTTTATCTTTATCAACTAAAAAAAAAAAACAAGAAGGCTTTTCGAGTTGACGTGATACTTAGAAACACACTAGGTTGTCTGGGGAACCTCTTGTAAGTTGGACTTAAAAATTTAGTAATGCTGTAGTTGATGTCGTTGTTGTTAATGTTCTATTTGCATATATTTTATGGAATACTGCTAATATCATCTAGACACGGACGAGTGTGCTAGCAATCCCTGCAATCAGTGGTGTAAAAACACAAACGGAGGTTACGTCTGCCATTGCCACAAAGGCTACAAACTTCAAGGCTCAACTACGTGTGTCGGTAAGCTAAAGGATTTCATCTCGCGTGCATGCAACGATTGTGGGGGCAAGGTGGTGTAGTGGTTAGCGCGTTGGACTTCAGATCTGAAGGTCGGTAGTTCGAAGCCCAGTCCCTGCCATCGTGTTGTTTCCTTAGACAAGAGACTTTACTCCCCATTGTCTCTCTCCACCCAAGTGTATAAATGGGTACCGGCGACATACTGCTAGGGGTCACCCTGCTATGGACTAGCATCCCATCTAGGGGGGGAGTAGCAATACACTCAGTTGCTTCATGCTACAGAAACCCCGGATAAGCGCCGGCCATGTGGGCCTCCTTGGCTCTTGTGCGACTTTACCTTATCTTTACATTTAATGATTATAGACGTTTAGCCTGTGAACCTTGCCTTGATTGCAAATGGAAGAGGGTTAACTATAGAGAAAAGCACACTTTCTTTCATGTTCAAAAATAGTGATGCAACGTAAATAACGTTAAAACAAGAGAATCCACAATGCCAAACGTTACTAAGCCTAATTGCTCCTTGTGTAAATAAACAATGAAATTAAAGCGGATTAAAATGTGAGTCTTGTAATCGGTTTTTATCTCACCCAGTCTTATAATCGTTTAAAATTTATGACGCTTCTCATTTGATGTCCTGGTGTGCGAATTAAGTCTCCTTTTGTTATGAAGATGTATTGCGGATAATTTGTTTTTGGGTACTGCAAAACTTGAAATCGTGTGACAGTTCAATACTCCTCAAGGACCGTGCGCTAATTGTTTTTGGTTGGCTTCCTTGTGAACTAATTCAGAGAACAAGTAAATTTACCTTTTTCTCGCAGATATCAACGAATGTTCAAATTCTAATGGAGGCTGTTCTCACACGTGTCACAACTCTGCTGGTTCATTCTCTTGTTCCTGTCCAAGTGGTATGGAGTTGGATTCTGGCAAACGGAGTTGTAAAGGTAAATCTTCTTACATGTATTTACAGTAAAGTTGGCAGTAACTAGTCCATTATATAGCACATGTTTAATTCATTCCTTTTCGGGCTTCCCCATGAGGAGAAATGTCCATAGTTATCATCTGTCAACAGATGGTTGGAAGTGGAGTCACATGTGTGATTATTTTAATAGTACAATGAATGCCATTATGTTAAAGAATGACCAACCGCGAGTAAGGATCGAGGCGGCTAGAATGAACTAAGGAAAATACTTTTATTTTTCATTGTCGATGAAGGGGCTCTGTCACCTATTTTCAGGATTACTTTAATAATCGTATTTATAACAAAATGCTTGATTGTGATTGGTTCTCCGCGCGCCTATTTAATACGTAATTGGAGGGTGATCATGTGGGTGTCCAATTACAGCCGTCCAATTTGAACTTTTTATAATTGGATAGCTATAATCGGACAGCTACGCTGCGAGCGCGTTAAGTGCATTGAAATGGGTTCTTCTTATAAACGTTTCTCCACTGCTTGCAAACTGATCAGTAAAAATATATCCCCGACGGGCACGTATATTTTCCTAATCTTGCATTTTGTTATAGATACGATTAATTGGTAATTGGACTGAGTGGAGTACAATTCAGGGATAACCGTGCTCGTAATTTCAAATCGTCCTCGCGCTACGCGCTCGGCCGGTTTAAAATTTCTCGCCCGATTACTCCCTGAATTGTACTCCACTCAGTCCAATTACCATTACAAAGCTTAAAGATTACAATCAAACTAACTCTTCCAGTTTTCTGATTTGAAGCTATAATTAAGCGTGTTTAGCCATGAACGGCTAGGATGGAAATGGATTGCAACTGCAGGAGCTGTTCGAAAACTGGTTATGATTTGTTTTCTCCTGGATGAAATCATTCAATTTCTTTCTCTTAATGTTCTAGGAGTATTTGGTGTACGAGAAAACAATAAATATTTGAATTTTGTCACATTTTCACCGAAAGGCTGAAGACTTCTGTCACGTAGCCGCTTTAACATGCCTTCTAGTGAGAAAAGGCATCTGGTTTAAAAAAGACTGGAACGTTTATAGGAAGTTAACGCACATTTGCATCTGATGATGGCTAACGTTTCATTTGATCATTTCTCAGACATCGATGAATGTGCATCTTCAAATGGTGGCTGTGAACACACATGCATCAACTCTCTCCAGTCCTTCCAGTGCGAATGTAGGCAAGGATACACTCTCCGGGCAGATAAAAAGACTTGTGAAGGTAAAGGATATTTCAATGAACCAGTAGCCAACTCATTAACTCTCCTTTATCACTCAAATGTTTATACAGTTCTTTTTTGGCAAATAAAAAAGAAAGACAATCTTGTCTACATTGACGAAAGTTTCCTTTATTCCCTGGTTTTTTTGTTGTTGTTTTTTTTTTGTTGTTTGTGTATGTTTTGGTTTGTTGCATCTTGTTGTTTAAGAGCCTTATCGAATGGTGTGTGTACTATCGGTAACGTTACAGGTATCCACTGGACCGCTCCTATGTGCGCAAGTCAGATGAGCTTCTACCTCAGCTCTTGTTTAGTGTATCCTCTTAGGGCCTCTTTGTATGAGCCTGGTTGACTGGGCTGGCTCGGTTTCTGAGATCTCGCCTCACCACTATTTCCTTTGTAAAAACTTCCATGTGCTCATATGATAAGGCAGGCTGTCCCGGTTACCGAGATCTCGGTATTTCCTGTTACCGGCATGAAAAAAATTCAAATACACGCATGCGTTTCTGTGGAAGGAAAGCAACGTTAACATCATTCCAGCCTTTTTCAAGACTTTTTTAATTGCAAAAATGATATTTTTGATGTTGAACGAGTAAAGAAAACATAATATAACTTTCAGAGTTACTGCAAAAAATCATGAGTTTTTTTTTTTTTCAGTATTTTCGTGCAGGCGATCACGTACAGAATTTCATCCCGGTAACCGGGCATATTTCCCGGCTCACCGGGCCGGCCCGAATACTGGGATCATATAAAGAGGTCCTCAGTGTCGCTTTCGCTTCCCAGTTTGACGGTTAGGTATTGGTAAATATTTTTTTTTTAAAAGCGTACTTGCTGCCCTCTAAGTACGTAAATTTTGACTTACACTGGCTACTGGAAAATGGTGCATTTTTAAGTCAGAGCCTTAGTGTTCAATTTCAACAGCACGGTGTTGTATTGATTTTTTTTCTAGTTTTTTTGACTTTCCTTATGTCTTTGCAGCACTTTCGTGCCCAAGTTTAAGCAATCCAGTTAACGGCAACGTGGCTCTTAGTTCTGGAGTCCTACTGGGAAGTACTGCAACATACACATGTAACCATGGATACCGAGCCACGTATAATCCCACAAGATATTGTCAAGCAGACGGACAGTGGTCAGGAGGGGCACCTAGCTGTATACGTAAGTTCAGTCTGCTCGATAAACTTATTCAAGAACAAATATAATTGAAGCAACTGTAGCGTTAGTTTAAGTGGCATCCGTTAGTTCAATGAGCACCCGTTTTAGGTGGCAAATAGTCCATGTCAATATAGCGAGCACAATTCACAGATCAAAATAATGAAAGCAAAAAATGACAAATGTGCAAGAAAAAAGGTTATAATAAAGGAAGTCCAATAAAATATCACATAACGTTAAGTACAAAACTACCAAAAACTAACAAGGCTACTGGCCTTCAGGTGTTTTCTGCCAAGAAATAGGACAAGTGGAACATGCCACAAGAGTTTTAACTGGAACAGATGGCGGCAAAAGTGTCCTTGGAACTAAAGCAACCTTCACCTGCATGGCGAACTACCTGATGACTGTGGAGGGTGATGCAGAAAGAACGTGTCAGAATGGTGGAACGTGGAGCGGGACACAGCCAAGATGTGTCGGTATGATATGTACAGATTTATTGCAACTGTTGGACTTAAAGTATTACAACTCTGCATTGTGCCACGTGTATATAAAAATATTGTCCGTCCACTAATCTCTCCTTATCACTAGGATTTGTACTTGTCCTTGTACTTGTTAAGACAACCAGGATAAAAATAATGTATTAACTTGTTAATTCTTTCAGCTGCTTTCTGCAGTCCAGTCCCAGTCCCTGCCAATGGCATGGTTCAAGGTTACCGTTATGAGTTAGGCGCTACTCTGCGTATCACTTGTAATAGTGGTTACAATCTGGTGCCACCAAGCTCATCATTTAGAACTTGTATTTCTGATGGCGCAGGAGGAGGCAAATGGTCAGAGCAAGATCCTGTGTGCCAGTGTAAGAATTTAATACACATTTTACCAGCTATACTTTCTGTCTTTTGCAAGCAAGTTTAGATTTTTAAATTTAAACATGATGCTACATCTTGTTGTAGAATGTGATGACGTAAGAACCATTATCGCAGATATAACGAAATTATTAGAGAAATTCATGTAATAAAGGCATTGAGCATGAAGGCCTCGTTGTATTACTCCCAGGCTTTCCGCCAAGAAATCAGAAGAAATTGACAAAACAGCACCCGAATGTTAATTTCATTTATGCGTGTAATTCGCAGTGGTGGACTGTGGTGATCCTGGAAACCCATATGGTGGTTATCGTCACATAGCAACAAATACTAAGTACCAATCTAAAGTGACGTACACATGCAAACCACAACACCACTTGGAGGGAGAGGACAGTCAGACTTGTCAAGCCGATGGAACATGGAGTGGATCCAAACCTGTTTGTTTAGGTAGGTGTAGTTAAAGTCAAAGCGACGGTCTCTTTTTAAAATGGTCAAGTTAACTCATCGGTGATTTTAAGAATTTTACAACATGACAGAAATGGAGAAATAGCACGGCAGGCTAGTTCAGTGACTAATCTAATTTGAAAAAGAAAACAACTTTGTATAACGATTTTGACGATAGAACATTTTCTCTATAAAAACGCTCGAAGTCATGCACTTCTAACGTGTTTTAGTCTCCACAAAGGAAAATAGGTTATAAGTTCAGTTGGACGCCATGCACATGTAGTTTTTTGGCCTACCAGGTCTTGCTTACCAGGGAAGACTCCAGCGCAACGCAACCATGGTTATGATAAACCTCGTTCAAGTTCTTTACAAGTGGCCCAGCTATCCGATGCAATGCGTTTTATTTAAGGGGCAATGCTCTGGCAACAGATATAAGAAAGGGGAATTTAAATTGCTTATAAAGCCCCGGCTAAACTATCAACTATTTTCATCCGACGTGGTGCTGGTGGTGAGCATGTTTTACTGTTTAGCCACCTCTCTCAACTTTGCATTTAAATGGTTTTCCATTTTCCGATGCTTATTCAAACATTGATTGCCCGTTTAGCCACCGGCCATTTTGTGCGACAGACACCTGATGTTGATCGTTAAGCCGGGGCTGAACTCTCTGTTGTCACTTACATTTAAATCGATGTATCCTGGCCTTTGAAAAATAAAGTTATTTACCTCCAAATTTATGACAAGTTCATTTCCAGGCCAAATTGAAAATAGGTGGATGCCTGAAATGGATATTTCTTGATTGACATTGAGCATTGATGTAAACTTAAAAAACAACACTTTGTTTACTCTGTTTAAAGAACATTCCTGTGGTAACCCTGGCGTTCCTGCCAATGGAAAGAAGAACTCTTCGACCTACCAATATGGTGACTCAATCAAGTTCGAGTGCAACGTCGGCTACACCTTGAGTGGATCCGCTATTCGCACATGTCAGAACAATGGTCTTTGGACTGGTACCCAACCAACCTGCCAAAGTAAGTTACATGTGTCAATTCCAGTTTTATCTGTACAACACTAAGGTTTATAAGATAAAGAATATGGTTTAAACTTTATGTCAGTAGATCAATAACCAATGAGGTTATTAATCTCTGTGTTTCTATGGATTTCAGTTGTCAGCTGTGGTGATCCAGGAACGCCCCAAAACGGCGTGAGATATGGAAACAAATTTACCTACCTAAGCATCGTCGTGTTGGAGTGTGATCCTGGGTACAAACTCGTTGGTGATCTCACCAGGACATGTCAAGCAGATGGCAAATGGTCAGGCAGTCAACCCACTTGTCAGCGTAAGTAATGTTTACCACATGTTTATGGGAACGAGCTACCAAGGGTCTTATGACTATATATTGCAATGATACCGGCCCATCAGATGCTTGAAGGTCTGTCACCGCCCTCTAGTTTAGTTATCGTGTTAGTCCTTCATCATTACTAGCAGTGTGTTCGTTTTCTATAGTATATGCTGATATCGGGGCATTCTCCGCTTACGAAGTATATTTTAAAAGCTGGTTTTCTAATAAACCCTATTTTTGTAGAGAGAATTGCGTACAGAAAGAGCGATAAACGAATGTTTCGACTAATTTAAAATTCACTTTTAGTTCATTAATAAAAATGGTCTGCCAATAATTCCTGCCCCTTATTGATTTCCCTCGCGCGTTACGTGCCTCAATTAACGTATATTTGGCTGTCGAAGTATTCCTTTGTCTCTTCAACTTACAAAATGTTCTCAAGGGACCTTGTTTGAGAAAAACAGTTACCCAAATCAAAGACAACGTTACTAGTTTTTGAGGGTTACAAATCATGCAAATACTTCCAAATTATATGCATAGGTTGTGTACTACAAATAAGGAGCGCGGATAATGTTTTTTTTTGCTAGTCAGTATCTTTGTTCTTCAGTTGTGTAAAATAGAATCGAAAATCGAGTAGCGAACAAGAATTTCAACCGAAAAGAATTTACCAACACAAGAGTAAATATTTGTTTTGTCACGTCAAAACACAAAATACCATACTTGAAATTATTTTCAAGCTAATATTGTATAGTCGAAAGCGCTCAAGTCGCTGTTCTAACTTAGAAACATGGACAAAACAATTCAGGATTAGGTTCAACGATTTCAACTTTTAAATGCTTTACCTAAATTCCATACGAAATGGCAACATAATTGAAAAGAAAACACATGGAAATTTCTGACCAGAAAAAGGGCGGGAAAACACGCGCAGTCACATCGGTTCTAGCGCCAAGAATTCTTCTTATTCTAGCAAACGTCTACAAAGTTCTTCAGTTTCCTTCACTGCAGAATTTGTTTGAGACATTTGATGAAAATTTTTTTGCATCTTCTTGAAGGAGCTGGCAATAAAAAGTCCTTGAACTAATTTCTACACGTACCTCTTTTTTTTCTACACGTACCTCTCTTTGAAAAGCAAGAAAATTCGTATCTGCAGGCGTACGTTTCTCGAAAGTCCCAAAAAATTTTCGGCCCCGAAAAAGCCATCTGCAAAAATATAAACGACTCATTCTACAAGGGTGTTATTTTAACACGTCTCTAAAATAAGAAATATTTAACTTATAACAAAATTTCATACTTAGAAAATTCTCTGTTTACAAGATACAGTGCGAATAATTGTATCCGGAATTGACCAGAAAAGTTCCGGGGCTTTCGAGAAATGCGCCCCTGGCACGGGTATTTGTTTTCGAGTCCCTCCAGTAATTTTGCCCCTGGGATGAGTTTTGGTGTGGCTTTTCTTTATCCCCGCGACTTATTTTCAAAGGACTCGCGAATTTCGTGTTATTAAAAAGTATTTTCCACCTTTTCCCAGTATTTTTAACCTATTTATATTAAAACCTAGCCTCTGCAAGTACTCTGCTTACCGCTACACCTTCTTTGATACGTTCAAGAACTTCTATGTGACTGAGGAGAACCTTATTTTTGTCTGCTTTCTCCTTTGTTTGTGGGACAAATCTTATGAAATTATATTTCTGTTTGTAGTAAAGATTGTTCAAATTTATCTTTTTAAAGCAACAATTTGGTACATATTATAGCCATGCATCGTTTTTTAAGTAAAATGACTGGGTCTACGAAAAATGGAAAAAATAATAAAATTGCACAAAATCAAGCAGGGCGAATTTTTAGCGAGAAGGAGATGTGAGTGAACGTGATGACCTTGCCTCCGCTTTCATTCATGGAAAATAAACAGCTTTTTTTCTTGTAAAGAAAAAAATTAAAGAACAATTTTCTAACAAGTTATTAATGACACCAATCTAATACTTCTACTTTTTTCTTTTCAGAAACAAGCTGCGGAACATTCTTAACTGGCCCCAGTGGTACAGTGAAGTCATCAAACTATCCCAGTAATTACAACGACAATGAATATTGCACCTGGCAGATACAAGTTCCAGTGAACAAGAAAATCAGACTCGACTTCACTGAATTCAAGACGGAAACTGGCAAAGATTACCTGCTGATCTACGACACGAGCCATTACCAAACGGCCACTATTGCGTTTGACGGAACAACTTACAAACCGCCACCATTCACCTCATCCGGGAATGTGATCAGAGTGAGATTCATCAGTGATGGAGCTACATCATTGGATGTACCTAATAGATTCAGTTTTAACTATAAGCAAGTCGGTAAGAAAATTGCAAAAATGGATCCTTTCAACAACCTTTTACCCAAGTTAACATGAACAAATTCTTCTTGGTTATTGCCGTTATTAATACCCTAGTTGATGACAAAAATGAATTGTTTGTTGGTAGCATGAAGTTGTTTGGAAGTCTAGTTCTAACTTGAGAGCAAATTCGAGTGTATAGTGGACACACTGCTACCTGTAACAAAAATTAACAAAGCAAAAAGCTGATCGGGACGACCGATTAGATAATTTTAATTGGCGTTATGATGGATGAAAGTGTTTTGTTGTTTTGCCGTATTTCATACCTTGACTTTTTTGGAGTCTTAGGTTTTTAAACAAAAGATTTAAACTATCTCAGTAGTTTCCAATAAAGCTTGACATTACAAATATTGTTCGACAGGTCATGTTGGATTTATCAGTTTCATCTACAAGAGAGACTCCCAACTATTCTCAAACTGGCCTCGGAGGGATTCCTTTGTAGTTCAAACATGATTATCGAATTTTTTCCCATCAATAACTAAGTTCAATAAATTAATATCAATGTTACTTGGGTAACAACAAATTGCTCCTCCTTGTTTTCAGATACAAGTTGTGGAGGAGTATATGAAGACGGAAGTGGTACGATCTCCTCACCAGGCTACCCGAACGGTTACGCGAATAACCTCGACTGCATGTGGCTAGTGTATCGTACCAGGGAAACCGCCGAGTTCATCTTCGTCGATTTCGAAACGGAGAGTAATTATGACACAGTCGCCATTACCTCGGGAAGGTAAGCAAGTATGAGACGGGCTTTTATCCTTCATTCATTTGATGAATGTGTTTGATCCCCTGGGTCGAATGAGCCAGTTGACTTATCAAGGTCGTAAAAGCATTATGAAGCGATTAGGAGCGCTACTATTACACCAGGATGGGAAGTGAGTCCGTCACAGGGTATGCCCAGAAAATTCTGTGAGGATCCCCTAACGATTCGCAAGTAAACATGCCTATCACTACGTAAAAAGTAGAATTTCTTATATACGGAAACTCAGGGGAATAAGAAGAAGAAGGCGTTTTTTAAGGCTTAAAGTAACGATTAAAACATGTTTCCTTATCGAAAACCATTTTCAGTTTCAAAATGATACTGATTAAGTTACCAGAAGTATTTATAACGTAAAACAATGATCCTACAAATAGCTGCATAATTAGTAACAACACCACACAAATGGTAAACTTATCCATGAACCATGAACCCTCCGACATCCCGATCGAAAGTGCAATCAAAAGTCGTAATTGCCACTTCATTGATCATCGGGCTTCCATTGATGAAGCAAGACCCCTTATTTGTCTCTTTCTTTTTTGTTTTGTTTTGTTTATTTTGGGTTTTTGTGTTGCTTCTTATTTTTGTTTGTTTGTTTGTTTTTGTTGTTTCGTCTTTAAATGTGATTCCAGCTTGAGAAGGTGACTGATACTGGAATTTGTTTCCTTGCTGTGTCTAACAAATCTCGGTATCCCTGGGTTTCTCCTCACAGCTATTCAGAGACAAATGCCTTAGGCTTCACAAGAGCAGAATAATTTCGTATCCTGATTCGAATGCACAGGGTTTTAACTCTCCATTTAAAGCAAAATGCTGCACTTACAACTATTAGGAAACCAATACCTATCTTGGATGAGCTTGGTCCTGCTTTGCAAAACCGTTTCCAGATGGCTTAGGTAGAGTTCAGCTTTCTCTATCAGAACTTTGTTTTGTTTTGTTTCACAGATTCGGTGAAACGGTGCTCACAAACGGCTGGGGAGGGCACAGCATTCCTTCCGGCTCCTTCACATCCGACACTTATCTGTGGATCCATTTTGTCACTAACGAGGGAAACTCGGATGGTCGATTCCATAAAGGATGGACTGGAACCTATCAGAAATACTGGCCATACGTTCAATACTCTGCCAAGAAGAAGAGAAAGTAGATGGGAACTTTCCTTATCCACAAGTCAGCTATCGCCATTATACAAAAACCATGTGGTTTTGCAATATTTTAGATTAGAAATGTAATAAGAAGAAAATTTGGCGCAAAACAAATAAAGGGGAGTAAAAACTACAGCCCTATGACTAGTCCTCTTTGTATTTTATTGTATCATTTGAATTGTCATGACACGGCTGAACTGGTCAGCGCTGAAAAGGAGCTTTCTGATTGGTTCCCCGACGAAACGATCTGCTGACGAAAAGATCTCACTAAAGAGAGAGAACAGTTTTGTATAAGGTAGAAACATTCTTCTTGCTTTCTTGCCTATAATGTTGCCAAAATCCTCTGTGAAAATGACATTACAGTCTGGTAGAGTTGTGAAGAACGGGATCCTTTCAAGTGGTACGACTCGTTGAAGTCGAGCAAGTGGTGAAATTGCATATCATTACTCTTACTTACAGTTCGGTAGACCTGCGAGGAAGGGGGTCCTTTCAACTGTTACGACTCTTTCAAGTGGTGCAACTGGCGAAACTGTATCTCATTATCGACACTTAGAATTTGAAGAGAGTTAAAACAACTTGTAAGACTTAAAAGAGTTGTAGAACTAGTAAAACCGCATCGCATTGTGAAAAGGTTGAAGTCAACTCAACGATCACCATACAGTTGGTTACAAGGGATACGTGAGCCATTTTAGTTTGAGTTTTGCGGTTTTGAATGGCATTAAATATTCAAAGTCGGTCTTTGAAATTTTCATACGTACGTTTGTTGTATACTTGTAGAATGAAAACAGTTCGCGGTAGTTTGTCGGGCGTGTGGGAATTCGGGATTAAGCGTTTAGTATCTTTTCCATGAGTGTGTAACAGAAATAAATGTCTACTCTGCGGTCTAATATTCGCTATATGAGAAATTACAGTTTGATTTGATTAGAATATGGCATATCTAACGGAAATGGGAAGATGCATTATGAAGTAAATGTGTCAGTGGAGCGTTCATTGTGTTGTGAATGATTCTGAAATGTCAGGGAAACTTTGGTATCAGGCTTTAAAACATGCACTGTAATATGGTATTTTATGCGGGTGGCGTTCTATTCAGTTTGGTCGTAGTGGAGGCATCGGAATGGTGTGTATGTAGTCTCGCAGTACAATATAACACTCGTTACCCAAGGGTTTCGTCATAAGGTTTGGGTGGAATCATTTGCAGCATACGCGTATTGCTGTCGCTTTGGCACGTGCGAATTTTCTGTTGTTTTTTTGCCCATCACAAAGGAAAATCCCCACGCGCTAAAGCGACACCAATACGCGCATGGTGCAAATGATTCCACCCTTTATGTATAATTGTGAAGTGGATTTTAAAATGGGTTTAGGCTCACTTGTCGTAACAGTCGTTTTACTTATTCGTGTAACAATATCTGACAATTGGCGTTTAATAGTTGAAGTTGAACCAAAAAAAAAAACACTAGAATTAATGTTCATAGTGTGTAATACTGTAGTTTATTGGCTATTTCAGTGTTGAAGTAAAATGACTCTAATATGCATAATATAATTGATCCGAAGACTCGATTAGGAAGGAAAGTTAGTGGCAATGTTTTTGGAGCTGTGGCTATAGAGCGATGTTTTGAAAAAAGAGTAAAGTTGCTCTGTTCGAATATTTGAGAAAGGTGTTAAATTTTATTTCAAACATAAAGTAACATTGGGAATTGCATGTCATTAAGGACACTTTGAATATTTTCAGTCAGTACGCTTCACTCTGAATTTGGGGTGGAACGGTTTGTTGATCTGTTGTCCGTACAGACCGTATACAACAAGTAATAGATATATCCCTGGCTTGTCTTTCGTGTATCACACCCGTTTCGTACGTGCACCTACTCCCTTAGCCAGTTTCACAATGCTTCAGTAGAAGCAGTAATCGAAATAACAGTTCGCTTTTAGAATTCTATTATCAGTTTGCGCGACGCTTATAGAACGAGTAATGGACATATTATCGTCTTTTATTTCGTGTGCCTCGTTCGCTTCACACGTATGTCTTTCGTGCATCTCGCTCGCTTCGTTTCGACGCTTAAATAACGAGGCAAAATCATAGTTGCCTTCCCTTGGCCAGTTTCACAATGCTTCATTGGAGCGAGTGATCGACATAACAGTCCCCTTTTAGAAAGCTATTATCGGTTTGCGCGACCCTTATAGAACGAGTAACAGACATATTACCGCCTTCTACCTCGCTTCGAATGTAATTCTTTCGTGTATCTCGCTCGCTTCGTATTTACGCTTAAATAACGAGGCAAAATCGTAGTTGTCTTCCCTTGGCCAGTTTCACAATGCTTCAATAGAAGCAGTAATCGAAATTACAGTTTGCTTTTAGAACTCTGTAATCAGTTTGCGCAACGAGTAAGAGACCTGTTATCGTCTTCTATTTCGTGTTCGCTTTTAGAAATCTATTATCAGTTAATGAGATGCAACGACAAGTAACACTCCATTTTATGTCACTGAATAATACCATATCACGACTTGAACAAATCGAACCACTTGTTACCATTGTTTTACGACTCGTACGACTGGTATGAGTTGAATCACCACTTGCACGACTTGAACAAGTGGTGAGTATTGGACATGCTTGAAAAAGTTCAGGCGAAACGTTCAAATTTGCCTTAGGACTTCATCTTTGTTGTCGGCTCTGTTGCGAACTCGGTCGGCACACCGCTTGAGTTTGCAGCATTTCGCAGCGGTTTCGAAGCCAAATATAGCAGAGCTTAAGTGCCTTCTGGTTTTTTCTGTCCACAACCATGGTTTTTGTGGCGGTCCAACCACATTAATAAGTGCCAGTCAAAAAAAAGCAAACAAACAAACAAAAAACAAAACAAAATAAAGGGGGAGCTCCGCTTTTAGGCTTGGCTAAATCTAAATATCAAGTGAGGTTGCACTTTCGAAATTTCAAGTCTTGTGGAAAAATGTTTCATTCCACGCACTCAAATTTACAAAACAAATGCTGAAAAGACTATCGAACAAAGTTGGAAACTACTATTATGAATTATAGAACACCGCTAAATTTTGGCGTGCTCCCATTGGTCGAAGTCAATCACGTGACGCGATAGTGTCTCTCCTCAGCGGGCGCCTATCAGCGCATAATGCCCGTTTTTGGCGATTTTCGCTCAAAATTTAGCGTTGTAAAATAAAACAATAGAGTCCTTTTGTCTCAGGTCCTATGTGTGATAGGTTCCCTCGGAAATTTGATGTTCAAACTTCATATAAGCCCTCGAACTACGTTCTCAGGCTAATATTTGTTGTGAACATCAAATTTCCTTGGGCAACCTATCACGCGATAATGCCTTTGACAAAAGAACTCTAATGTTTAAATAGTGCCCTCGACAGAACAACTCTATTGTTTAAATATGGTTTTTGGCCCCTAATTGGACAAAAAGAATAGAATTGCGCATGCGAAAGCCGATAATATAGCACTCACTGCATCACCCCAGGTATAGCCCTAGGTTAAGGATCGGGTGAGGAGAGGCCTGGGAACAGGGCTAACCACTGTCAGTTTCTGAGTATTGTCAGGTTGGCAGTCTTCTCAATTTGCAATGTTTTCAGATAGTTAGAAAGCTCCTCGGCGGGAGTTATGCTACCTCTGGTAAACACTCTTCAATTCAAAATTGTTTGAATTGCTAAGACCACACAATTGGTAGCATTTCATGTACATACAGTAAGAAAGCTTCCGACTATATCATTGTTTATCATTGTCTAACTATATCATTGTCCATTCGAATAAAAGAAATTCTAGTCTAAATGAGCCGATGATTAATGGTTATTTAGATCATAAATAAGGTGACGTGGAGGGTTTAGATACGGATGAGTAGAATGTAAAAAATATATTGTCACAAGCTTCAGTGAAAAAACCCTCTGTGTTAAAAAGTCGGACATTTTAATGTTCGGAAACCTTATTTATTCGTATACGGATAACAGTAAGCAGCATGTCCTTCCCCATGTGTTAAGTCTAAAAACCGACGTGTGCGTTTATTGACTTTGTGCGACAAATTTGAAAAAAGAAAGGAAGAAAGTAAAAAATACAACAGGAAGCTGCTAGTCAAAAGAAATTCTAGATAATTTATTTATGTCAAAGTTCAGTCTAAGTAATAAACAGAAAATACAGAGTTTCATCAACTCTTTATATTTCAGATAAAATTTAAAACCTTCGTAACGAATGAGCACAAAATACCAATTAAAATTAATTTATCGTGAGTGATTCCGAGTTTTGACCCTTCCTTCTTTCCGCCATTCCCGTCGTATTTCTTCCGTATCACCTTTCCGGGGGCACCATCCATTGCTCATCCGATAACATTTTATAAGCTTACTCTGTCAAAAATCATGGAAAGTAGACTGTCATGTAAGGAAAGCACGAATAAAACTCTACGAGCCTGACTGTAATACTGAACTTTATGCGTCTCTCATGTGCTAAATAACGCGTCTAACCTGTCTAAATTTTTAGAATATACGCTTTAAATATAGTGTAACTTCTTTCAATCCTTCCGCAATGTTGTTTGAAACAACGACTCAACCAATCAAAGCTCATCAATGAAAGTGAATTGCCACTAACCAATCAGTGATCCTGTATTATCAGCCTGTACCAGGGTCTTTCCCCCGGGTCGCCGTCATGTTAAACTGCGAAAGACCATGGGAACGAGGTTGCGATCGTTGTTTTTTAAAGTCGTGAAACATCCGCATAATCTTTACATGGGACGCATTTGCCGGTTTTTCAAAGAATTTCATTTTATTTTAAGCCTTAAAACCTGAAGAAGATCCTATATCAAATGTGCAGTTAAACATGTACATAAATAACTGATCCATTTTATACGTGTCCTGCAACTGTGTAAACTTGGTATCACGATTCGCCACTTATAATATCGTGGCCTCGTGTAATCAAGGATGATGTGTTTGCCATTAAAGGAAAGTCAGTGTTTCAATGTCCTAAAGCATCTGCATAACGCACTATACCGCTTTGTGAAATAACTTTTTTATTTTAATACTGAAGACATGAAGATGATCTTATAATATGGGTACCAAAATATATAGATGAATAATTAATTTGAATTAATTTTGCACCTACAACTGTGCAAACTCAGCGTCAAGTGTAAACTAAAAATGGGTAAACTCAGACTTTCTCTTGTTTACAATGCAATATTACTCGACAAAAATATAATATATCGTATATCGTAACTCCGCAAGCTTAATATGTTAGATTAACAAGTGCTTTTTTACGACTTTTTGAAAAATCTTTCAACGCCTCTTAGAAACTTTAAGACTGTATTGGTCGTTTATTTTCTAATTGTTCGGCGTAAGTTATTGTCATAATATCGTAGTGAACTGCATTATCTATTAAACGGTGAACTTGGACTATTTGAGTCTATGTAAAACTCTACGATTGTGACCTTGTATGTTTCAAATTCTGTCTGATTTCTGGAGTCTAAAGAAGAAAATGTTCCACTGTATATTAAGTTGAATAGGTTGAGAACAAAGTACACCACAATACTCATCCCTTTTAAAGTAGTAGCTTACACGATTGTGCAAACCCTTTCCTACAAGGTAACAATCTCGTTCATCACAATTTCGTAGCTGTTTCTCTTTTGCTGTTTTTTGTAGAACATTTTAATAGCTCACTTCTCTTCTATTATGTCTACAATTGCCTATGTCGATGAATGCATGGTAGAAAGTTTCAGTCGATTTTCAAAGTCAACTCTCTGAGTTGATGGAAATCACACTTTAGTTATGGTCTTTTAAACAATTCCCTGGAAACATAAAATAATTGATTCCTCGGGGAGTAAACACGTGGCTTGTTAAGATGATTTCCTTTGGATCTCTTTTATCAAAAATCTCGTTCTCAGTGCCATTTTTTGGCCAAACAAAAGATCACGCCGTCATTTTCATATGTAAAATCCCCTTTGAAGGTCACCCCGCCCGTTAACACGGGCAGCTTCCCTTCACCCGTTGAAAGGCATATTTTGGAATAGGCGCGGAACAAGTCCATACCTTAATAAGTAACTCCTATATTACACGTTTAAAAGTTTAACCATCCTAGCACGGTCTCGATGAACGTGACGAATCCCACGACCCAGCTTATGTTAATATTTACACATTATTTATTCGGTAATTTGAGAACTAATTTTTGATATCATGATAAATAGTACATATTTGGAGCAAATGGCACCGTTTTCTGAAAAGTAATAAAAATTACCTTAATCCTTCGAAGATAAATACCTCAATCTAACGAAGGAACAAATCTCTTTCTTTGCTTGATCTGCTTTAGATATTTTACGGCTGCTTTTGCTTTGATCATTTCACTGCTAGTAACTTTTAAATTCGTTTACTCCAGACTTTTATCGTAAATGCGTATCATTCGCTGTGTTTTCATGTATTTATGTGAACAACGCCTTGAGATGACGGAAACACTACACCTGGAGAATTTCAACTGTTTTCTTTAACACTCGGTTTAAGGCTAAAAATCGCCCAAACAAAAACACGAGTCGTTCAGGAATGAATTTCTTGCCTGGTTTGATTCGCTTAAATATACCTGCCTAAAACCTCTGGTCGCAAAATAAAATGTTCATTTAAGGAGATTTTAAGCTAAAAGTAAAAGGGTATAAGAAAGCCATAACTTGAATAGATAAACAAAAAATGTCTTCTGTCATCATGATTCAAGACAAAATTATTTGTTTTTACAACTGTATTGGGCGATACTGCATCTCAACTGGACTGTCAAAATAAGTCGATTGTGTCAGTAAAGTTGAAGTATTTCAACTTGGTAATTAATTTGCACGCTGTAGTTAATCAAGGCATTTTTTTTTATGATTACACCAATTTGCCCGCTAGTACGAATTTTAGAATGAAAAGAGCAACCCTTGCTGACAAGAAAACCCCAAGCGAAGATTAAAAACTTACATACAGAGTTAACAACAAACACAATGCTAACCAATGTCGATAGACCTTCCGGTCGCGCGTTGCTTGGCTGTTTTCTAATAATTCAGCTGCCAAGTGACCATGACATAATTCGGTTTTAATTAGTATAATCAGCTGACTGCCAAATACCAAGTCTCTGGGTTTGTTTTTAACGCTCAAAAATTTTGCATGGACTCAAAACCTGTCTTACCACTGTATGAGATATGACCGGAAAAATGAAAGTTTTTCTCCGCGTCGGAGTCTTCTTCCTTGCATGGTTTCAGTTTGCCACTCCACAAGATTGGCTTGCCGTATCAAAAACAGAAATCTTGAGGCTAAGAAATGAATTTCGTGCTTTCGACAACAGAAAATCCGATATCATTTTTCTTATTGATACCTCCGGCAGTTTAGGAAAGCACGACTATAACAAGGAAAAGAAATTCGTTAAAAATTTGCTGAACGAGATAAGTGTAGGCATGGAAGCCACACGCGTAGAAGTGATACCTTTTGGATCAAGAGCGAGCATTTTCATCGACTACGTTTCCAAGCCAGACCTATCCAAGACGAAGTGTACATTCATCGAACAGTTTGATCCAATGCCTCAAAGCATCAACGGCTGGGCGACGAACATGAAGGATGCTTTCCAGCTAGCATACGATGTCTGCGTTGGAAAAGATAGCGGTCAAAAGAGAAAGCCACTGAATAAAGTCAAAACAGTTGTCATTCTTCTAACTGATGGGAGATGGAATACACCTTGGAATGATCCCAGCCCTATTCCTGTTGCTCAGAAGCTGCATAACGCCAGTGTGGAGGTCTTTGCCATCGGTGTGGGAAGGATTGACTTTGAAAACCTCAAAAAAGTTGTAAACGATTCAGCGAAGCAAGCATTCCATTTGAAGGACTTTAAAGAGTTCTCCGAGCTTGCAACGTACATTCGAGGAGGTTAGTTATTTTTATTTTCATTTTTTATGTTTAATATTCAGTACATTTGTAGCAGCGAACAAGCACATAGGTATCGGTAAAATCAATCGATTTGAAATTTAACCTAGAAGCTAAAGAAAGGCACGCAGTACACACGACGGCGTTTTTTAGTATCCGTCATTATGTGTATAAAAATATATATATATATATATATATATATATATATATATATATATATATATAATATTTGAATTTCTTGTAATCGGTCCCACAAACAATGCTGTCCACGGAGTCTGTAACGGACGATCACTAGAAGCGATCGTGGAAACTTGAATAATTGAAACAGAATGTATATTAGTGACGGTCAAGTAGCCAACTCGAGTTAAGACTTTTCAGCTTTATTTGCTCAACGTTTCGACCGTCTCGGCCTTCTTCAGGAGCGTAATGACTGTATATATATATATATATATAAATATCTATATAGAATGTATATTAGTGACGGTCAAGTAGCCAACTCCAGTTAAGACTTTTCAGCTTTATTTGCTCAACGTTTCGGCCGTCTCGGCCTTCTTCAGGAGCGTAATGACTGTATAACGGTGAGTGTAAACGGAATTATTTAAAATGTGGAATTACAATAGTGATTGGTTACATAAGCTCACGTGCGACGCAGTTAAGTGCACGTGGCGATGTAGTACAATGGTGAACTATATATATAACATACAATAAAATTCGAAAATAGAAACAAAACAGAGAAATACTCGGGAAATTGACATGAAAAAAAAAACAAAAAAACAAACAAACACAAATTGAATAAAATATAACAATTAGGTTAAGTTAAACTGTTTATTGCCGGCTTCAATTTATTGATCCAGTATTCTTCTCTTGCCCTCCTGGTGTACTGGTCTGTTGACCGTAATTTCTCGATAACTGTCAGTTTCATATTTTCACGGTCACATCTTTTAAAATGCCTCACTGTGGGAATGTTCTTGTTGCCCACGGTTATATCAGAGCGGTGTTGATTAGCTCTGGTATGGATGCTGTTTCCAGTCTCGCCAACATATTGTTCTTGACATTTGTCGCATGTGATTAGATAGATGACATTCTGAGTGTGACAGTTGGTATATTGTTTTAGTTGGATAGATTCATGGGTAGAATTGCTAGTGATTGTCGTGGCAAATGATCCATACGATTTACAGCAGGCACATCTTGGATCTCTACCGCATGGCTAAAATCCTGGTTTAGTGAGAGGGGTGGTCTGGCTTTGCTTGTGAACACGGGAGATATGGATTTTAAGTCCTTTGTTGTTGCAGAAAGAACGGCTGCTGCATTCAGTGCCTGTGGGTGTGTTTGTGTTGAGTGGGACAGGCAAAGTGAGTGGCTCATTTGGTTTGACTGGTCGCAGACGACGGCTTGTAAGGATCTGCGATAAGCTGCGGCCTTCTCTGTAGGCAACAAGGGGAGAGTCTTGGAAGACATCTCTACATTTGGGTGACATATATAGGAGCTGGTGGGCTTAGTTTAAGATTTTGTGTAAATTGGGTAGTGCCGGGTTGTAGGTAACAACTAGGGGTACTCTGTTACTGTTTTTGTTATTGTACTCTGTAGAAAGTGCCTCTTCCCTGGTTATGACTCTGGCCATTGTGATAGATTCTTTTACTAAACCACTTTTATAACCTCGCTCCAGGAGTATGTTGTGAAGATCTTTGACTCTGTTTTCAAAATAGTGGTCGTTAGGGCAGATGCGTCTGAGTCGGAGAGCGAGGCTGTAAGGGATGGCGGTTTTAGTGTGGCGTGGATGGTAGCTTGTCCAGTTTAAATATTGATGAGTGTCCGTTGGTTTCGTGTACAGGTCAGTTTCGATTTTGCCTTCTTTGATGATGACGTGTACGTCAAGAAATGGTATGGTAGTAGGTGAGAAAGTCTGTTCAAATTTTATGTGTGGATCAAAGGAGTTGCACTGTTGGAGAAAGTCATTTAACTTGTTTACACCATGAGTCCACAGGAAGAAAATGTCATCTATGTACCTTTTCCATACTAACGGTTTAAGAGGCGATTTATCCAGAAGTTCATTTTCTAGATACCCCATGTACAGGTTTGCATAAGTCGGTGCCATTCTAGTACCCATGGCAGTGCCTGTCTGTTGGATAAAGTGATTCCCTTGAAATACTAGATTGTTGCAGGTTAGTACTAGTTTAATGAAGCTCAGGATAGTTTGGATTTTGTTGTCAGGGAAGTTATCAAGAGTCATGAAGTGGTTGCATGCTTTCGTGCCGCCCTCGTGTGGGATGTTGGTGTAGAGAGACTTCACGTCCCAGGTGACAAGAAGCGTACCAGGGGGTAGAGTGTGGTTACTGTTGAGGTCGTTTAGTTTACGGAGGAAATCGTTGTCGTCCTTAAGATAGGACGGAAGTTTCGTGACTAGGGGTTGTAGCTGGTCATCAACCCATTCGGAGATGTTTGTCGTGGCTGAGCTGATTGTGTTGCAGATGGGCCGGGCAGGAGGTGGACGCTGTGGTTTGTGTATTGTAGGTACAAAGTAGATGTTACCGGCTTTGGCATCCTTTACAATTAGATACTTTGCAGTCTCCTCATCGATGGTTCCCGTGTGGAGGGCTTGATATACTGCCTCTGTGACCTTTGCTACAAATCCGGCGGTGGGATCATGTGCAACATGAAGATAGACGTCATCGCCATTTTCGTCTTTACCATTGAGTTGATTGTACGCCTCAGCCAGGTAGTCTGTTTTATTTTGGACCACAACAGCTGCTCCTTTATCTGCTTGGAAGATCACAATGTTTTTGTCATGTCTAAGAGCATTTATGGCGTCTCGTTCAAGTTTTGTTATGTTGGAACGGGGTTTCTTGTTAGAGGAAGATCCTTCGAGGATGGTTTTGTCTACAGCATTAATGTAACAGTCATGAAATTTGTCTCTACCAATTCCAGGAGACCATGTCGATGGTAGTCTGAACCTATTTGTCTGCGTATTATCAGGTACGTTCTTATCATAGAAATATTCCTTTAGGCGCATACGGCGACTCCATTTCTTGATATCAGTAATTAGTTCTGTTCTGTTAACACTGGTTGGGGTGGGGACAAACTTATGGCCTTTACTTAATATAGAAAGTTCGTGTTCTGTGAGATTTCGGTCTGATAAGTTGATTACATTGTTGAAGCTATTATTTCTCGGTCGCAAATGAGATCTGCGTCGTCCTCTGTGACAACTTCTCCGTTTTTTTCGCTTCCGAGTTGTAGGTGTGGCTGCTGGTCTAGCATTGTGGTCACGCGAAGAAGGTGTGAATAATTGTGGCTCCGTAGATGTTGATGTGGGAGTTACTGTGTCGTGACTTAGGATCGAGTTAAGTATTGAATCTACAGTAACATTGTCGGGTCCACTTGTATGTGTTGTAATGACGTTAGTGGCGTTATTGTGGGAAACCATATCTAGTTGAAACTTCCGTTGTTTCGTCGCAATCGGATCGTCACGCAAAGAACGAGTTTGTGATTGTAGCCATTTAGTCGTTTCCTGGAGCTGGTCAGAGGTCAGGGTATTACTCAATACAGACTCTTTGCTGTAGATATGTTGCTTAAAAGATAAACATTGTCTGTCATGTTCTTCAATAAGTGAATTAATAAATTTAATATATGTCTCATCAAGAATGCGGTTCCATTTGGTGTGAAAATCTCCCGGGGGGGGTACTTGGGTCAATTTTTGCTGGATATGTGCCGCTGGCCTCTCCGAACCCCTACCCCATTATAGTCTATTCTGTAGCCAATTGTAGACCCCATGTTAGTCACTTTTGGGCAAATATACCCCAAATCCCTACTTGCCGGAATTTACTTACCCCTGAAATCCCGCAGATGTGTGACCCCATCCTAGTAACTCTATTAGCTCCTGTTGAAACTGCAACCCCATTGTAGTCAATCGAGTCATGAAAATGCGACCCCATCCAGCGGCACATCCCCATTAGCCTATTAGTAGGAAGTACCCACCCCGGGGAAAATCTACTTGCGTGTTTCCAACTTGAGGGGATAATTTGATTTGAAGGCCTACGGGGATAATGTTGTTATTCAAATACAAGGTTAGGAAATGCTTGTGGAGTTCTCCAGAGATTAGTTTAGCGTATAGTCGTTGTAGCTGCCAGACGGTTTTGACGTAAATAGGAGGAATGCTGGCGGGAATTTCAGATGTAGGGCCAGGATTGATATGAATATCTCCACTGGAAAGAAGGAATAAAAGTAGAACTTAATGAAGGTGAGATCTGGATAGCATAACGTTGATGGAGGGACGTATACGGTAGCTTTTATTGATGTGGCTAGAAGATCGGAACCAGGAGTATAGCATTTCGTGATTGCTGAAGGTCGCAGGGTTGAAAAAAAACGAGGATAGTCTTTCTTTGTGCTGGTTATTGAGATGCGAAGTAACGGCTAAAAGAAGTGAAATTGTACTGACGAATCGTGAACACATCTCGACACAAACTTTGAATATATACAGTCTTTATGATGGAACTTGAAGCCAGTAGATGAGCAGATCACAACAAGTGCGATCGTGTTTGGGGACAGTAGAATGCTTAATATTTGAATTTCTTGTAATCGGTCCCTCAAACAATGCTGTTCACGAAACTTCCGTCCTATCTTAACGACGACAACGATTTCCTCCGTAAACTAAACGACCTCAACAGTAACCACACTCTACCCCCTGGTACGCTTCTTGTCACCTGGGACGTGAAGTCTCTCTACACCAACATCCCACACGAGGGCGGCACGAAAGCATGCAACCACTTTATGACTCTTGATAACTTCCCTGACAACAAAATCCAAACTATCCTGAGCTTCATTAAACTAGTACTAACCTGCAACAATCTAGTATTTCAAGGGAATCACTTTATCCAACAGACAGGCACTGCCATGTGTACTAGAATGGCACCGACTTATGCAAACCTGTACATGGGGTATCTAGAAAATGAACTTCTGGATAAATCGCCTCTTAAACCGTTAGTATGGAAAAGGTATATAGATGACATTTTCTTCCTGTGGACTCATGGTGTGAACAAGTTAAATGACTTTCTCCAACAGTGCAACTCCTTTGATCCACACATAAAATTTGAACAGACTTTCTCACCTACTACCATACTATTCCTTGACGTACACGTCATCATCAAAGAAGGCAAAATCGAAACTGACCTGTACACGAAACCAACGGACACTCATCAATATTTAAACTGGACAAGCTGCCATCCACGCCACACTAAAACCGCCATCCCTTACAGCCTCGCTCTCCGACTCAGACGCATCTGCTCTAACGACCACTATTCTGAAAACAGAGTCAAAGATCTTCACAACATACTCCTGGAGCGAGGTTATAAAAGTGGTTTAGTAAAAGAATCTATCACAATGGCCAGAGTCATAACCAGGGAAGAGGCACTTTCTACAGAGTACAATAACAAAAACAGTAACAGAGTACCCCTAGTTGTTACCTACAACCCGGCACTACCCAATTTACACAAAATCTTAAACCAAGCCCACCAGCTCCTATATATGTCACCCAAATGTACAGATGTCTTCCAAGACCCTCTCCTTGTTGCCTACAGAAAAGGCCGCAACTTATCGTAGATCCTTACAAGCCGTCGTCTGCGACCAGTCAAACCAAATGAGCCACTCACTTTGCCTGCCCCACTCAACACAAACACACCCACAGGCACTGAATGCAACATCTGTAGCCGTTCTTTCTGCAACAACAAAGGACTTAAAATCCATATCTCCCGTGTTCACAAGCAAAGCCAGACCACCCCTCTCACTAAACCAGGATTTTGGCCATGCGGTAGCGTTCCACGATGTGCCTGCTGTAAATCGTATGGATCATTTGCCACGACAATCACTAGCAATTCTACCCATGAATCTATCCAACTAAAACAATATACCAACTGTCACACTCAGAATGTCATCTATCTAATCACATGCGACAAATGTCAAGAACAATATGTTGGCGAGACTGGAAACAGCATCCATACCAGAGCTAATCAACACCGCTCTGATATAACCGTGGGCAACAAGAACATTTCCACAGTGAGGCATTTTAAAAGATGTGACCGTGAAAATATGAAACTGACAGTTATCGAGAAATTACGGTCAACAGACCAGTACACCAGGAGGGCAAGAGAAGAATACTGGATCAATAAATCGAAGCCGGCAATAAACAGTTTAACTTAACCTAATTGTTATTTTTATTCAATTTGTTTGTTTGTTTGTTTGTTTTTCATGTCAATTTCCCGAGTATTTCTCTGTTTTGTTTCTATTTTCGAATATTATTGTATGTTATATATATAGTTCACCATTGTACTACATCGCCACGTGCACTTAACTGCGTCGCACGTGAGCTTATGTAACCAATCACTATTTAAATAATTCCGTTGACACTCACCGTTATACAGTCATTACGCTCCTGAAGAAGGCCGAGACGGCCGAAACGTTGAGCAAATAAACCTGAAAAGTCTTAACTGGAGTTGGCTACTTGACCGTCACTAAAATACATTCTTTTTCAATTATTCAAGTTTCCACGATCGCTTCTAGTGATCCTCCGTTACAGACTCCGTGGACAGCATTGTTTGCGGGACCGATTACAAGAAATTCAAATAAATATATATATATATATATATATATATATATATATATATATATATATATACAAATTTAAAGATAGAAAGTAATTGTAACTCGAGTTTTACGCACTAAGCGATCATCAGACTGAGTGTATTTAGCTCTGCATATTCATGCATAGAGCACTCCTAGGATAAGTTATTCGTTTATATATATATATATTATTATTATTATTATTATTATTATTATTATTATTATTATTATTATTATATGGCAAGCAATTCTCCCGTCTAAATCGAGTATTCTGATTGGTTAGTTTTCGGTCGGGATTTTACAGTACGGACCATTCCCATGGAAACGGTCCTTTTTCGATATTTTTTTTCTTTTCGCGCTCCCGCTCCCGCAAATTTCAAACTGCGAAAACCCAAGAACATAAAAAGAGGAAAGGTTTGGAGCTGGTACAAAACAAATGAACGAGGTAGACACGTCTGTTTAGGTAAACACGTCTGTCTCTTAAATTAACTTTACCGACTTTTTGACATAAGGAAAATACTCGCAAGCAGTGAATAAAACAGCATGACCAATGTTCTTCAGTCACTGTGTGTGTTTATTGTTTTTTATTTTTTGTACGGCTATAGACTGTAAGCCGTAAAGAGCCGAGTAATTCGGCCAAGACTTAAACAATAATTATCAAAATTCAGCATTAACAAAAGAGTACGTTTCTTGCCGGAAAACCTCTCGGCGAAAAAAATGAAAACTGCAAAACAACTAGCAAACGGCGTTCATCGGCAACTATAAATCGAAAGGAAACGATTACGTTCTTGTCTAGTTTAATATTGGCCATCGTTTTAGTCACCGCTTTCCACAAGAACAAATTAAAGCTACACGTACATGTATTAAACTAACAGTGTACCTTGATTCCTCAACGAGATTTTTGCTCTTTTAGTGGACATCATTGAAAATAATTTTAGCTTGTTCAACTCGCGCTAAAAACAACTTTGTCAGGTGCAACGAAAATTTGCTCTCAGCATCCACAAAGTTCTCCATAAAGCCACTGAAGCAAACAACTTGCAGTACTTGATGGAGAGATAATTTCCAGTGTCTTTTTTTTTAAGCTCGAGTGTTCCTTTGTTCACATTACAGACTAACACGCTGCCACAATTTCCAGTTTGAGAAGCACGTTTGTGAGATTTTATCGCGGCCTTCTCTGATTATTCTTCTTTATCCCGAATTGTCTCCTCCCATAACGAAGAAGTATTTGTAGAAGTGTTGTAGAGGACGACGAAAAACTGACACATATAATAGAAGCAGAGCAGTTTTCATTCAAGAGCCGCCCAAGTTCTTGTCGATCGACAGCAACGAACATCAAACTGATTCGAAAGCCAGTTAAAATCGCTGGCTTCTTTTCTTGACATCGCGCCGGACCGTTTGACTTGACTTAACTACCGGAAGTGTTGTTTCGTACGCTTATACGAAAAATGATGCCATATAACAAATTTCTTACTAACTTCACTTGCTCGGGACCGTACTGGTGAATATTGGCCCTTGGTCGTTTTTGTACGGACCTCGCTGCGCCCGGTCCGTACTGCCACGACCTCGGGCCAATATTCCCCAGTACGGCCCTCGCGTTCAGTTAGTAAGAGGTCAGTAATTTGATTTTTCCAAAATTCGCCAGGGAGGGTCAATATTTATTGCCATCTTTGGTAATGGCAGTGCAAGGGCATTAGTTTTTAAAACAGTGATTGTTTGGACAAAATCAGAGACAATAGTAAGATTTTGGAAATACCTCACAAAGAGTGTTTAAAAGAAAGTACTTTTTTTCAGGAAATTTAACTTTAACAATTAAATACATTTTTTAAAGAATATTTTAATATTAATTTTTAATCATAGGTTTTAAAGGAGGTCACTTTAAAAACGGTATATTTTTTGTACCCACCAATAAATAGACCACACTGAGTTGAGTTACTGACCGTTGTTTGGGCTTCTATAGTGCATTCGATCCCAGTGAAATTCCTTTCCAAAGAAACAAATATTCATCATTGGGCGCCGCCATTTTGGATAGCGCTTAGGAGCCTGGTCGCATATTCGTGACGTCATTTCGCCGAACTTGTCAGTTCTAAGATGTTTGTTTGTATTCCGATTCGATGGCGGAGCTCAAACCGTATTTTTTCGAACCAGAACTGCCAGTAATTCCGAGGACGATGAAAGTGGAGATGATTAAATGAAGGAACGGTTACACGGTACATTTTGGTGCACTTGTGAAAGATGTGAAGTGATGCCGACTCCGAGAGAATGCGTTTGCTATCGAGAAGAAATTTGATTTCACTAGTACATTGTTTTATAAATTAAAATGTGACTGAAATCGAGCCGCAGTAAGTTTTTGGAATAATCTGAATTGTTTGCGTTTATTTTAATTTACTGCTTGCAGTGAAATATGTAGGTATTTCTATCGTCACAGAATACGAGGACTTCTCTCATGCGTGCTGGAATCGTTCTTCGGGTATTTCCACCCAGGAGTTAGTTTCAAAGCAGTCAGCATTAAAATGCTCTATAAAAACGTAGACATTTCCAGTTTTTCGGGAAAGCCAAATCGCTTCTCATGGCGAAGGTCTAGGTCTGGATTTCATACAGGCAACTGGTGAAACGTTATACCTGACTTTCCTTATCTTTTACGGTCATATTGGTTGTTTACCATTTACAACAGCTTTCCGGAAATTCCTGTTGGAAAGTAAATGGTCCACGACTTTGCAGGTAGTTCCAGCGGAAAATTTCCGGGAACAACGAAACGTCTGAACAGGTAGTCCTGTTTTTCCGGACGGAATGTTCCAAACGGAAATTCGTATACCATTTGTTCAAACCTCCTCTTTGATACCAGTTTCAGGCTCTCGCAGCCATTTTGTCCCAACAACAGTTAATTAGGGAGCTTAACGGGAAGGAAAACGTCACTTTTAAAATGACTTCACAATCTTTTAAACTTGTAGGCGATTATTCCGACTTGTTTAACCTGTCTAATGCAGTCGAGTTATCCAGGAGCTGAATTTGTAAGGACGGCGTATCAGTTCTGGAAGAAATTATTTAGAAAAATAACTATAAAATAGCTGTGTCCCCAATAAGCGCCCTATCTTTACGGGATGCTAGATCACTTGACACATGAATAAAGTTATTATGATTATTATTATTATTGTTATTATTATTATTATTATTATTAAAAACTGGACTAGGTATATTGGATTTCTAGCATTTTGATTGGCTCAATGGAGCTAGGCTATCAGCTCATATACCTGCTGCGACCAAATATGGTCAATGAACACTCAACAACAAAGTGAGCTGAAAGTTTTTTTCCTCGCGGGTAACCCAGCGAGAAAAATGGACGAGAAAAATCACTTGCCCCCAAATTTAAATCAAGCAGAAATTCCAACAACGTCACCAACAAGCATCACCAACAGCGTCGTCTAACACAAGTCAAAATTGTTTGAAGAAACTGTGCAGAAATAGAAATTTCAGCATTAAGCGTTGTGTTTACAATTAACTTCTTTCATCGATCGTTACGTCGATCATTGAAATTGAACAAACGGTAGGTATTATCAAAAAGGATTTCCACTTAAAAATATCAAGACAAGACATAAAATAAAACACAATGAAATGGGACTGGAGCATTTAATAAAAACTATCACACATTCATGGCGAGTCGGTGCGAAAATCATGAAGCAGTCTAAACAAGTACTAAAAAATACAGCTGCAAACTACAGGACCCCTTTGATAACAGTACGCATGTACTGAAGGGCCATCCTGTTTAAGAATTCGTTATTATTTATTTATTTATTATTAAGAAGGAAGGAAGGGCGAGGTTGTTTTTCGGCTTTAACATGCAAAATCAGGACACTGGTTTACCTGCACTTGTTGTAGCTCTGTGTTCCAACAGGTCCAAATGCTCAGATAGAAATTGGATGCCATGTAAAGGGAGTTGAATCGCTTTTCCAGTTGTTTGAATGTTGTTTTTACCATTCCGTCCGCAACCTCTAAACCGAGAACAACTGCATTTTGCGCTTTGCGTTTAACAAACTATGATGGCGAATTCTAATGTTCCTCGCTACAGTAATCTTGCTTCTGAGCTGCATAGAAAATACCTCTTCAAGTTCAACTGTTCAAATTTGTTCTGACTTCAGTTCGATCAAACACGCACATGATGGCTCCGTTGTGCGAACAGATTACAAACTTGTTCAGTTTCAACTCCAGCAGCTATATGGTGAAATTGTACAGCTTCAATCGGCTTTGAACGATGATTACAACAATGTTCAGGAAAAATCAAACATGTACCATATTTCAGAGCCAATAATTAGATTTTTTTCCAAAACGTGAGCTACTTTGTTCACTTTCGAGCAGTTTTCATTGATTCATTCAGCTTTGCAATGAAACACTGCAACACTTCGCAAGGTTTTGGCGCCTTTTTCGTTCAGTCATGTGATCGATTCTTGTTCCGCTTAAATTTCTTTTCTCATTTTTCCCGTTCTTTCTGATTTTTTTTTTTTAATAATGGTTAAGTTTTTAATAAAACAATTATTCTACTCGGGCTTGCTCGATATCAAATGATTATAACCAACTCGGCGCTACGCGCCTCGTTGGTTATCTATCATTCGATATCCAGCGCGCCCTCGTAGAATAATTGTTAATTATTATTATTATTATTATTACAAGTGAGACCGGAAAACAATATTATAATTATTAGTTAGTCATTAGTAATACACCTCTTATCAAATTAGAACCAGTGTTTCATAAATTTTAAATAAGCCTCTGTTGTAGGTAATATAAACTTAAATATCTAAGCAATTTAAATGCTTTATTCAATAAATGATTTGAAACCGGGATACTATAGTGCAATACGTTTTCTACAGTGTAAGACGCTCTCATACTCATATTTTTCTCCTTATATGTTAAAATGACGCTATAGTTGAATGATGATGATTTGCTTGATTTTTCTTTCTTGACTGTCCAATAGTGGTAGTTACTCAGAAGGAGTAGCTTACTGGAGTTAATATGAAATATAATTTAAATTACTGTAAAAGCTCTAATAGTCCTGCTCTCTAATACGCCTTCTTACCTACTACTTGCTAATTACAAATAAATTATTTGCTTACAATTATGTCATGACATTGGGGCTTGAAAATTATTTTATGTTTCGACTGATGCCGGGTATTATTTTACTGCCAGAGGAAGATGCGAAGAAATGCAGCATTATGCATGTATTTACTTACATGTAATTCAGGTGAATCAATTTATTCATCTACTTTAAGGACCAATCAGTCAATCAATCAACCACTCAACCAACTGGCTGATAAATCAGTCAATCAGCCAATTAAAAATCAATCAATCAATCAATCAATCAATCAATCAATCAATTAATCAATCAATCAATCAATCAATCAATCAATAAATCAACCTGTGACATCAGTGTTGCCAATGCGAATAACAAATGGTCCAGTAATGACTAGTGACTTTATTTGATGCACAGATTATGACTCACTCTCTTACTACTCCAGACCGTGATGGCAGTACATCTCGAGACTTTAGTTCTTTTTGGTTTGATAATTTGTCATCAATAAGCATTGTTACTGATTGCCATAATCTGGTACCAAAAAAAACAAAAGGAACAGCCTCTTCCTAAATCATTTCAGGATAGTCTGAAACCTAACAGGCAATGAACTGACGAAAAGGGATCAGACTGTGGTGAATCAGTCAATCGATATAGTTTTCCCCATAAAGAGAGTTCAATCAAATAGGTCTGACTCTTCATTCCTGGGATAGTAGTGGGGGGGGGGGGGGGGGATACTCCCCCCAAAAAAAGTATGGGGCAGGGTGTGCTCATCAGATATTTTGAAGTAGAGCCCTAAAAAGTGTACTCCAGCATTCATTCCATTTTCATACATCATCCACTTAGTAGTACTGAGGGGTCAGTCAAACTAATCAATGACATCAAAATGTTAAGCAGAAAGAGACAAAAAATATATAACCTTATTTCGAAACTGCTCTTCAAATTTTTTATTTGAATTGATTAAGTGTGTCTGGGAATATAGCTAAAATTACAAATTTCTTAACCAAACCCTTAATAATAAACTGCCATATTTTCCTGACATCAGGTTGATAAAATAAAAACCTGTAAGAAAAACAAAGCAGATTTTAATTATCGCAATTACCAATAGTAGGACAGTCAGTGTGCACGCGCCAGAGAAAAATGAGAGACTGCTCGTAGTCTATGAGAATGGTACCAACTTGGGCCGGTACGACTTCAAATCGACTCCAAATGCTTACCTCTGTTTACACGAAACGTACGAAACATGAAGCTAGTATAAAATAATTATCATCTTAGGCCGTGTTTACCTGAGTGATTTCATCCCAAGATGACTTTCATATCGGTGTCTGGTCCTTTACCTGTACGTTTTTACACGGTTTGGAGCTGAAATGGTGTTTACCCTGAGACGATTTCATCTAGGGGCTGAAGACCGGGGTGAAATCGTCCCAGAGTGACCACATGTCAGCTCCAAATCATGTAAACATTTACAGGTAAATGACCAGACACCGCAATGAAAGTCACCCCGGGATGAGATAAAAGTCATCCCGGGATAAAGTCACTCATGTAAACAGGGCCTTAGGCTGGTTTAACCCATCACTGCTGCTGAACCAATATGAATGACTCAGAACGGTTTGAAATCAGACTGGGGTGCCACTTAAGCATGAACAGGGTTCCAATTGGTCTGAGATATTTGTTTTGGGTATACACGTTTAATAAGTGGCGTTGGAGCATTCCAAGCTGTTGGATAATAGATAAACTGGATTTTTAAGGATGGGATGGTTGCGGACAATATTAACACAAACAGAGCTTAGATTGGTCTCAGGTAAACACTTCATACCAGTCTGACTTTCAGACCGGTCTCATGTAAACAAAATCGTACCAGTCTGAGTTTGCACCAGTCTCATGAAATCAGGGCGTTACTGCCCCTGGGTCTCTGAGGATGTTGTTAAACATTCTTGAGAGCTGCTCGGCTTTAGGCCAAGGGGCTGTTTACATAATACCAGCATGATTTTCATTCTGGTACAAGCTCCTCCCGATTTCCTCTTGTTTCTCTGTATTTGTTTAACGATTGCAGCACAAAATGTCATAACTGTACAAGTCATACCTGTGTGAGCTTGCCCCAGTAGTGGTACTGGGTCACAATAATCACTGTGGTACGGAAACCCATACATGGTATAACTGTTTGATTCCTTCTGCATTAAGTTTTAACCCTTTAACCATCAAGAATAAATCTTACATCACCGTGAAAAATGGATTTTGTAACTTGAGTGGGTATAAGGTTTTCATCGTCTACCCCAATGGAAGTCTTGATGGAACACTCATGTAAATGTTGTGATTTAATTTTATCCTTGGTTCAACTTTTATTTTCCTTTGTGAGTATTAGGACTGCCAAATTTTCTTTTTCCGAAAAGGCTGTTTTAGCCACCCAGTCTTGTATGTGTTTACACGACAATATAAAACACATCATGCTCAAATTCCACACTACAGAAATTTGTGCTTGTTCTCACACACTTAAAGGCAGATGGTTTAAATATCTGGTATATTTGAAAGATTTTAAAACTGTTTAACTGTGCTTAATTATGTTTGACTGGGTTCAGAAATTGGAAGCAAACACTGCTGTATGCATATTATTGGTTTAATTGTGTTCAACTACCGAACCCAAATTAAACCGATCATTGCATTTGACCCGGTTCATTTTACTGAACAGTGAGATAGTACGTAAGCTGGGATAATTATATGATTGATATCTTCCATGTGCATACCTTCACCTACATCACTAATCACTGCTGACATATACATGCCTAGTATAGATAAAAAAGGATCAGTGGAAACAACAACTTCAGGGCTAAAAATTGATAGTCTCCTGGTTGCCAGTAGCAATTTCAAACTGACCAGGGCCACTAAAAGTTGAGGTTTGTTTTTACTGACATGTGACTCCAGTCTTATTTAGTGTTCTACAGTATGTGGTACTTTTTCCACATGATTATTGGCGAAATCCCTGGATAAAAGACTTAATTCTCACCCGGGTTGGGAGGGGCCTATTCAAGTAAATATCGTTTTAAATTTTTTTATTTAGACTAGAGGATTTTGAAAGCCACTTCATCTAAATGGCCTGGTCCACTGTACTAAGCGAGCAAGTGAAAAGACCCTGGGGACGAGGTTGGAATTCAAGGATACTGGCCCGAGTTGCAATTCAATGATTCAAGCACTGAAGTTAATTTTTTACCCTGCAAATTATGGAATAACTTAATCAGTAAAAGTAGAGAATGAGATGTACATAAAAATTACATCCACCTGCTTTGAACTCGATTATCTTAAGCATATTTTCCCAAAAGTGATCAACACATAACTTTTAATAAAAGTTTTACATGTACCTAATTCGAAAATTAAATTTGTTGTTTGTCATCAATTCATGCCAACTATAGCTTTGAACCTTACTTAATCTAAGAAACATTCGTGAGTCATTAGATGAATATAAATAATTTGCAAGCAGTGAAGAAAAGCCCAGCTAATAAACAAATGGAGTTGGAGATAAAATAAAGTGTGTTATGTGTTATGTTATGTTGTTATGAGATGTTTACAACACGTAAGCTTAAATGATGCTACACAAAAGAATTTAAGCTTATCTGCCAGTATCAACATTAGGAGAATAGCCTGACCTTCTTGCTTTAAGCAATAGCTGTTTGAAACATTATTTTTAACAGCAACGCTGTAATTAAAGTTATTGAAAACATAAAGGATGCGATGCTACACTTATACTTGGCCAACAAATAACATACGATTCACAGACGAGTGTACAAAAACTACATCACTTCATCATCGCACAGAATTCTGGCTTCTTTTGCGACATCCAAATTGGGGGGCTTGGAAACTAGGTAGCGCCATGGCTTAAACAATGCCATTGTTTTTCCGCGCACGCCAATGGCTAGCTGGCTGTGACCTTCCATGACCTTGACACAAATAGATCACATGAAAAGAAAAATGGCGTCCGAGTAAAGGTAAATGAACAGCTCCACGGTCTTTGTTTTGACTCGTAAAAGGGTGACCACTGCTGCAATAAAGCTCGGAAGATAGGTGCTGTTCGTAAGAAGAGGCCTTGTAAAGAAAAGGATGTTTTACAGAGAACTTTTGCCGGTAAGTGAATGTATTGTACTGTTTATCGAACGGTTAAATTCACGTGTGCAAACGATTTTATGTTTCTTAAGCTTTTTGTCAGATTTAGAACTTAAGCTTAAAGTCATGCTGCCGTGTGATAAACTTATAGCAGCAATTAGCGACGTTCAGAATTGCGATCTTTTAGGAAGAATACGACTTGTGAAATTTAATAATATAAGCTTAAATATAATTCAATAATTCACATTTGCTGACATAAGCTTTATAATAAGTTTAATTAAAAAGTACTTGAATATATCCTCTGTAAGTTAAGGTCAAGTGATTTAGCTCACAGTTTTAATACTACAGCTGTGGAGTGCTTGGAAGACTATGAAAAAGAAATGTATAATCGTTTTAAGACATGTGTGATCTTATGTGAAGTGTAGGAATTTGCAACCAAAAATAAATGGTTTAAAAGTTTCTGTTAGAAATTTGCATCTGTTGAAGACTTTTGGTTACTTTTTAAAAGGCTTAGAAAGATGAATTATTTGTATAGTTTTAGATGGGAGTTAAACTTAATAGTTCCAACAATGGATATTCCATCTGCTGATTGAAGTTTTTTTTTATTTGTAACACAGGTGACTAGCTGGTGAATTTAGAAAACAAGAATCATTAAATGGACTGCTGAAACAACTGATTCAATTAAGGAGTCGGATTTAATTGAAGCACTTGTAGTCAGTTGCCAATTTTTCCACAGGACCTCAACCATAAAGAATCATTTGTCTATCTTCAGGACAAGTCAAAAGAAAGTGTTGCTTCTACATATCATTCAATGAAACCAGTCAGTCAAGCCATGAGTTTTTTTTTTAATTTATCACCTGATTGAATTTATCAAGATTGAAGGAAACTCACTAACAGTACCAAACTCTGAAACCTGATTAGTCATAAAAACTCAAAACTGTTAATACTGTTATGGTTTAATTTGTTTGGGTTTGAACATAGCAGGAATATCCAGTTTTAAAATGCAAACTTCTGAAACTAACCTGTTCAAAGTTAACTTGTCAGTTGGAACTCAGATGTCTTATGTGATGGTTTAGAAATGCTGTTCACCTTACATAATGGGGATACACACAAGCGAGTTAACAGAGTCCTCTGGAATTTCAAATCCATAAAAATAAGTTTACCCCAGTACTTCAACAGGATAGTGCATTGCCTGGAGCCTTACAATAAAATTATTCATGCTCTTTAATGTTAGATGTTTATTGTCAGTTTATTTTTCTACTTCCAATTGATTTGTGGTGCAACAAAAGTTTTCTCCCTTTACCAGTAAGATAAAGAGAGAATAATTTAAGGTAAAGGTATTTCCAAAGGGAAAATGTTATGGAAAAACCCTAAGACTAAAACTTTGAAAACAATGAAAAATGTAAGGTCTGGAAAAAAGAAAAGAAAATTGTAATGTTTTGTAAACAAAAAACATCTAATTGAATTACTTTTCCATTTACACAAGCTATGTGACAGAGCCAGTCACAATATGCATAAAGTGATATAACATATTTACATTATATTGGCTACTAGCTAGAAGAAGTCAGCAGATGGGACTGATATTTGCACAATTACATGGTATCCTGCTCTTTACTACTTTTTGACACTTGTCCTGGACTGACTACCCCAAACATTCAAATCTTAGAAGTTAACTTTGACTTAAGTCTTGTAAAGTGTTGGAATACCTGAAGCATTGTCTTTATATGGAGTATAAATTATTACTGTCTAGTGAGTCATTTTACAGTTTTCCTGATAGTTTAGCTATAGCTTGTAATATGATATGTAGACTCTCCATGGGGGTGTGGGCCTAGAGTAGAAAGATGATGGGGGAGGGGGGGGGGAGAATGGCAATTGAAGTGTGAGAAATTTTTAACCTCATATTATCTTGTTCTACCACTTATGATAACTCTTTTAAAAAAGCTTTGCCAACAACTTAGCCATTGCCTGCCTCTTGGTGTCTTTTTTTAGGAAGGGGGTGGGGGGGGGATTGGAGTGGTGCACTTTTTATTTTTCCTAAAATAGCAAATTCGCAAGAGATAAACATCTAATTTAAGAGAATTCTTCAAAATCTGAACTTTTCCTATTCAATTTTCTTTCACTATTTCTGTCAGTAAAAGCATAATTTGAGTGCAATTTAACACTCAAATTGGTCTCTGAGAAACAGTTTCATCTACTTTATGCCCTCTGTTTCTTTAAGGATCTCCGTTCTAAATTCAGAAAAAAGAAAAGGCAAAAGAATAGTTTTCCTTAAAACGGTATCAGGATTTTTTTTCCCGAAAACTGTAAAACTATCCTTTTGGTGCGCTAATCGCGTATTTTTGCACACATCAGCAAAACACGTTTTGCCACTTTCGCGGGAATACTTGACAACCAGGCCTTTAGATTTGACCAGCAAAGCGAAACCTGGTCACTAAACTTACTGTTGCTATGGTGATTTCTCTTGTATTTCAAAATGGCGGCCAAAATGGAATCGATGGAGGTGAAAACCGCAGCTGTGCAGCTTTTGTTTTTGTAGTATTTATCGCGCGCCCCAATGCCAAATAGTAGGAAAATTTCAACAGAAAAAGGCTAGCTGTCGGACAACAAGTATGTTTTTATTTTTTACGGCTATTATTAATACATATATTGAACTTAATTTTTAGCTTCCGCACTTTTTGTCTAGTGCCTTAGATTTTTTGTCGGATGGCTGAAAAGTCCTTCTGCTGTTAAATTCCATACACTTTGAGGCTCTGTCTGGGCAATATTCGCAGTAGAAAAGCTACTTGATCCGTTGCTGTTATTTGGTTGTTTTTTCTTTAGGACGTTATCCACCGCGATCGATTTTTTTTGATCAGATGCTTCGATCTTTTGATATATTGTGATGAATTTACAGTTTTCGTTCTCGCTTTTTAAATTTTCGACTAAAAAGTCGTGACCGTTTTCAATCGAAGGCTTCCCGAGAGTCTGGGGCTAGTTCAAAGTCCGACCCGTCGCTTGAATCTGTGCAATGATTTAACGTTTATTTTAAGACTTACGAAACTTAATAAACTTTAGTTACCAACCTAAGTGTCTATCTTTCGGCTTTTTGCTACCGGAACGAAAATGGCAGATTATTTAAGCACTGGACTAACGATAAATATGAAACATTAAGACGGAATCCATCAGGAAATTGAGTAATTTTAATTTTCAGTGGACAAAAATCTTGTACCAGAATAATTTAAAGCATATCACATTCTTTTTTACATTTTTTGAGAGCTATGGATGAAAATTGTTATCTGTAATAACCCCAAAGACAGACTATTTTACCCGTGTTTACACAATTCCTGTGAAATATAAAAATTTAATTTCACTGGCTCCCATAAGAAATTGTCTTTGGTGTTATTACAGATAACTAATTACGTCTATAGCTCTTAAAAAGTGTAAAAAAGAATGCAATAAACTTTAAATTATTCTGGTACAAGGTTTTTGTCCACTGATTACTCAATTTCCTGAAGGATTCCGTCTTAAACTATAATGATCGACCGGTAAAGCCCTGCTAATATATTAAGCTGTTTACCGCAGACAATAAAAAGCTATAATTACCCGTACCTGACATGAGCAATGCAGCGAAAAATGAAGTGCTGTCCTCTTTCCGAGAAACCATTAACAATTCTTTAGCAGAAATGGACCACAGAAAGCTAAAACACCTTTTCACCCCATTTTTCAGCTTTTGTCGCTAGCTATGGCGCCGCGCCTAAAAAGTGCACCAGTCTTCCTGAGCAATCCGTGACATTGGTGCCCAGTACTCCGGGTGCCTGCAAATTCACATCCCTGAGCTATATGAAAACGAATTTTTAAAAAACAACTCTTAACGTAGTTAGAAATAGCATAGTTTGAAACCAAATACGCTGATTCGTTCTTACATTTATATGATTATCAAAATATTAAGGTTCATTTTTCATCGTGTTTTTTTTCAAAAGGAAAAATAATAATGGACGTTTTTGAATAACTTGCAATTTTTTCTGCAATATTGCTGTGAGAAATTACGAATTTATTAAGCTTAAAGCAGTTTTAAAGTGATTTGAATTTTCTGTGCGCTCTGGTCTCGTGACCAATGACGTCACAACAGTGAGCATATCATGGTCGTTACTTTCATGCGAAGTTCTATTAACCAGCCAAGCTTTGTTTCTCTCCGCCTTAAACTACCATAGCTACTGACTCCTTACCAGTCCCCTGGGAAATGCTCCTGTACAGAGCCACCTTAACTTTCAAATGCCAGATGTCAACTGGCAATTTCCATATTGCCCATTCCAATGACCATCAGGGCACGTTATATGCTTTTGAATTGATGGAGGCCTGTTCTTGCAGTGAGCGAAAACATATTTTTTGCCATAGTCACGTGAATAATGACGTCATCACCCTAACGTTAATATGAGGGATAACTTTCACAAAGTTGTAAATAACACATGGTACAGCATTCTCTTCGATCACAAATTAACTAAGTTATTTTGCATTGAAATTTTTGCGGTGCAAAGCATTCTGGGGAGGTTCTTATTTTAATTATAATATTGTTTTTAATTATTATTATTATTATTATTATTATTATTATTATTTTTATTATTATTATTACAAGTGAGTCTGGAAAACAATATTATAATTATTAGTTAATCATTAGTAATACACCTCTAATCAAATTATAATCAGTGTTTCATAAATTTTAAATAAGCCTCTGTTGTAGGTAATGTAAACTTAAATATCTAAGCAATTTAAATGCTTTATTCAATAAGTGATTAGAAACTGGGATACTAGAGTGCAATACGTTTTCTACAGTGTAAGACGCTCTCATACTCATATTTTTCCTTATATGGTAAAATGACACTATAGTTGAATAATGATGATGATGATGATGATGATGATGATAATAATAATAATAATGTACCTTATTTACTTGCATTAATTCCCCGGGACGTTTAATTAATAATAGGAAGTAGTGAACCCTAAAACAGCCCAGGGCATTGCTTTCTTTCTTGATTGTCCAATAGTGGTAGTTACTCAGAAGGAGTAGCTTACTGGAGTAAATATGAAATATAATTTAAATTACTGTAAAAGCTCTAATAAGCCTTCTTACCTACTAGTGGTCAGGACTAAATTGAAACTTGCTAATTACAAATAAATTATTTGCTTACAATTATGTCATGGCATTGGGACTCCAAAATTAATTATTTTATGTTTCGACTGATGCCGGGGATTATTTTACTGCCAGAGGAAGATGCGAAGAAGTGCAGCATTATGCACGTAATTACTCACATGTAATTCAGGTGAATCAATTCATTCATCTATTTTAAGAACCAATCAGTCGATCAATCAACCACTCAACCAACTGGCTGATAAATCAATCAATCAATCAATCAATCAATCAATCAATCAATCAGTCAATCAATGAATCAATCAATCTTTGACTTCGGTGTTGCCAATGCAAATACAAATGGTCCAGTAATGACTAGTGACTTTATTTGATGCACAGATTATGACTCACTCTCTTACTACCCCAGACCGTGATGGCAGTAGATCTCGAGACTTTAGTTCTTTTTGGTTTGATAATTTGTCACCAATAAGCATTGTTACTGATTGCCATAATCTGGTATCAAAGAAAAGCAAAAGGAATAGCCTCTTCCTAAATCATTTGAGAATAGTCGGAAACCTAACAGGCAATGAAGAGAATTCAATAAAGAGAATTCAATCAAATAGGTCTGACTCTTCATTCCTGGGATAATAGTGGAGGGAGGGGGTACTCCCCCCAAAAAAGATATGGGGCAGGGTGTGCTCATCAGATATTTTGAAGTAGAGCCCTAAAAGGTGTTCTCCAAGATTCATTCCATTTTCATACATCAGCCAGGTAGTAGTACTGAGGGGTGAGTCAAACCAATCACTGACATCAAAATACTAAGCAGAAAAAGACAAAAATATATATAAGCTTATTTCAAAACTGCTCTTCAAATTTTTTATTTGAATTGATAAAGTGTGTCTGGGAATATAGCTAATAGCACAAATTTCTTAACCAAACCCTTATAATAAACTGCCGTATTTTCCTGACATCAGGTTGATGGAATAAAAACCTGTAAGAAAAACAAAGCAGATTTTAATTATCGCAATTACCAATAGTACGACAGTCGGTGTGCATGCGCCAGAGAAAAATGAGAGACTGCTCGTAGTCTATGAGAATGGTACCAACTTAGGCCGGTACGACTTTAGATCGACTCCAAACGCTTACCTCTGTTTATATGAAACGTACGAAACATGAAGCTAGTATAAAATAATTATCATCTTAGGCCGTGTTTACACGAGTGATTTCATCCCGAGATGACTTTCATATCGGTGTCTGGTCATTTACCTGTATGTTTTTACATTATTTGGAGCTGAAATGGTGTTTACGCCGGGACGATTTCATCCCGGTACTGAAGACCGGGATGAAATCGTCCCAGGGTGAACACAATACAGCTCCAAATCATGTAAACATTTACAGGTAAATGACCAGACACCGAGATGAAAGTCACCCCGGGATGAGATAAAAGTCATCCTGGGATGAAGTCACTCATGTAAACAGGGCCTTAGGCTGGTTTAACTCATCACTGCTGCTGAACCAATATGAATGACTCAGAACGGTTTGAAATCAGACTGGGGAGCCACTTAAACATGAACAGGGTTCCAATTGGTCCGGTCTCATGTAAACAAAATCGTACCAGTCTGAGTTTGCACCAGTCTCATGAAATCAGGGCGTTACTGCCCCTGGGTCTCTGAGGATGCTGTTAAACATTCTTTAGAGCTGCTCGACTTTAGGCTAAGGGGCTGTTTACATAATACCAGCATGATTTCATTCTGGTACAAGTTCCTCCCGATTTCCTCTTGTTTCTCTGTATTTGTTTAATGATTACAGCACAAAATCTCATAATTATAACTGTACAAGTCATACTTGTGTAAGCTTGCCCAAGTAGTGGTACTGGGTCACAATTATCACTGTGGTACGGAAACTCATACATGGTATAACTGTTTGATTCATTCTGCATTAAGTTTTAACCCTTAATAGCCATCAAGAATAAATCTTACATCATGGTGAAAAATGGATTTTGTAACTTGAGTGGGTATAAGGTTTTCATCATCTACCCCAATGGAAGTTCTGATGGAACGCTCATGTAAATGTTGTGGTTTAATTTTATCCTTGGTACAATTTTTATTTTCCTTTTTGAGTATTAGGACTGCCAAATTTTATTTTTCCGAAAACGCTGTTTTAGCCACCCCGTCTTCCATGTGTTTACATGACAATAATAAAACAGATCATGCTCAAATTCCACACTACAGAAAATTGTGCTTGTTCTCACACACTTAAAGGCAGATGGTTTAAATATATGGTATATTTGAATGATTTTAAAACTGTTTAACTGTGCTTAATTATGTTTGACTGGGTTCAGAAATTGGAATCAAACACTGCTGTATGCATGCTATTGGCTCAATTGTGTTCAACTATCGAACCCAAATTAACCCGATCATTGCATTTGACCCAGTTCATTTTACTGAACAGTAAGATAGTACGTAAGCTGGGATAATTATATGATTGATATCTTCCATGTGCATACCTTCACTGTAAGGAAAGCTGCATCACTGATTCACTGCTGACATTTACGTGCCTAGTACAGCTAAAGGATCAGTGAAAACAACAACTTCAGGGCTAAAAATTGACAGTCTCCTGGTTGCAAGTGGCGATTTAAAACTGACCAGGGCCATATATGAGGTTTGTTTTTATTGACATGTGACTCCAGTCTTACTTAGAGTTCTACAGTATGTGGTACTTTTTCCACATGAATATTGGCAAAATCCCTGGATAAAAGACTTACTTCTCACCCGGGTTGGGATAGGTCTGTTCAAGTAAATATGGTTTTAAATTTTTTGATTTAGACTAGAGGATTTTGAAAGCCACTTTATCTAAATGGCCTGGTCCACTATACTAAGTGAGCAAGAGGGAAGACCTTGGGGACGAGGTTGGAGTTAAAGGATACTGGCCCGAGTTGCAATTCAATCAAGCACTGAAGTTAATTTTTTACCCTGCAAATTATGGAATAATTTAATCAGTAAAAGTAGAGAATGAGATGTACAAAAGAAAGTTACATCCACCTTCTTTTAACTAGATTATCTTAAGCATATTTTCCCAAAAGCGATCAACACATAACTTTTAATAAAAGTTTTAAATGTACCTAATTCGAAATTTAAATTTGTTGTTTGTCATCAAATCATGCCAACTATAGCTTTGAACCTTACTTGATCTAAGAAACATTCGCGAGTCATTAGATGTCTACGTACCTAACATGAGCAATGCAGCGAAAAATGAAGTGTTGTCCTCTTTCCGAGAAAACATTAACAGTTCTTTAGCAGAAATGGACCACAGAAAGCTAGCAAATATCTAGCAAAACACCTTTTCACCCCATTTTTCAGCTTTTGTCCCTAGCTATGCTGCCGCGCCTAAAAAGTGCAACAGACTTCCTGAGCAATCCGTGACATTGGTGCCCAGTACTCCGCGTGCCTGCAAATTCACATCCCTAAGCTATATGAAAACGAATTTAAAAAAACCGTTAACGTAGTTAGAAAGAGCATAGTTTGAAACCAAATACGCTGATTCGCTTTTACATTTATATTAAAACCTCACAAAACAGGGGATTATCAAAAGTTTAAGGTTCATTTTTCATAGTGCTTTTTTGAAAAGGAAAAGTAATAATGGACGTTTTTGAATAACTTGCAATTTTTTCTGCAATATTACTGTGAGAAATTACGGATTTATTAAACGTAAAGCAATTTTAAAGTGATTTGAAATATTCTGTGCGCTCTGGTCATGTTCATGGCCGTTACTTTCATGCGAAGTTCTATTAACCAGCCAAGCTTTGTTTCTCTCCGCCTTAAACTACCATAGCTACTGACTCCTTACCAGTCCCCTGGGAAATGCTCCTGTACAGAGCCACCTTAACTTTCAAATGCCAGATGTCAACAGGCAATTTCCATAGTGCCCATTCCAATGACCATCAGGGCACGTTATCTGCTTTTGAATTGATGGAGGCCTGTTCTTGCAGTGAGCGAAAACATATTTTTTGCCATAGTCACGTGAATAACGACGTCATCACCCTAACATTAATATGAGGGATAACTTTCAGGCCGTTGAAAACAACACATGGTACAGCATTCTCTTCAACTACAAGTTAACTAAGTTATTTTGCATTGAAATTTTTCTGGTACAAAGCATTCTGGGAAGGTTCTTATTACAATTATAATATTGTTTTTAATTATTATTACTATTATTATTATTATTATTATTATTATTATTATTATTATTATAAAAACGTAAATTCACCGTCGTGTGTTTGTGTTCTACACAAAACGTTGAATTTAGTCATTTCACGTTGTAGTTTTGCACAGAACGGCAAAGAAATATACCAAAAATAACGCACGTGCAGAGTGGTTTTTTGTTAATTAAAGCTTTTGTTTTGAGACGTTCTCGTTAGCCGGCGCTGTCGTGAATTTTTTTTCGTAAATGGGAGGGATTTTCCAAATGGTAAGCGCCAGTGCCGAACGCAATTTTCCCAATACGAAAATTTGCTTACCATTTGCCCAAACCGACCCAAACGGTAAACCAACCGGTTTGTCCTTGTGAATGGTAGACAACCATTGTAACAGTCTGGGACTATGTATTTTAGGGAACTTAAGCAAACACGACGGCGGCGGCTGATGAGAACGTCACAAAACAAAAGGTTTAATTAGCAAAACAATGACTCTGCACGTGCGATACAGATTTGGTACATTTCTTTTCCATCCTCTGCAAAACAACAACGTGAAATGACCAAATTCAAAGTTTTATGTAGAACGTGAACACATGACAAAGAATTTTCTTTTTTTTTTACCTGAACTGTAACGCTGTCCTTACAGATTCAGCTCCCGGATTGTTCCGCTACATTAAACAAACTGAACGAGTTGAAACTATCGCGAACATGCACAAGTCATTTTTAAAGTGACATCTTCCTTGGCGTTGCCGTCGGGGTTGTTTTTCCCCATTTTCAGTTCAAAACGGCACCGCGAAAAAGAATTGAGAGCAGCCGAAAAGCTATGCACTTAAAATATTGGCCAGCTGCGTTTGAGCTTCGCGCCAATTTCAATTTGGACGAAATGACGTCAAGAATACGCGGCCAGGCTCCTAAACGTTATCCCAAATGTTGGCGCCCGACGAAGAATTTTTGCTTCTTTGGAGAGCAATTTCAATGGGATCGGATGCTCTATGGAAGCTTAAACAACGGTCAGTAACTTAACCCAGTGTGGTCTTTTTATTGGTGAGTACAAAAAATATACGGTCTCTGAAGTGACCTTTTCCTTTAATGAAAGCGTGGTTAGAAAGAATCAAAAGGAATAAACGATATGATTATAGTTGCCCTTTGCCCAGTCAAGGGGAAGAGAAAGTTATTTCAGAGAGCGGGAGCTCAAGATAGCAAAAATGCTGTCAAATTTCGTATTTTTAACTAAGTTTTTCTTTTAGTATGACTGACCTATATAACAGATCACTCACTAACTGAGGCTCTCAGAGACTGCTCTGTATATGTAGCTTGTTTACCTGTTGTCATCCTTAGAATAGGGGGTTTGAAAGGGAGAATGATTTAGTATGGTCTTAGGAAGGATTAAAGCGCATATATACAGCTACAAATCTGCTATTTCTCCAAATAAGCCTAAAGAAAAAGTTGTTCAAACATACGTTATGACTAGCTTAGGGTCTTGGTTGTTAAAGCCTGTTTCTTGTTATGAAAGCAATTCAGCATGAAGTGTCCACTTGCTTCTATTACATAAACATGTTTCATGCCCTCTACGGTATACTTCATCCCTAGTAAATACACACCTAATCCATTACGTCCTGGTCACCACAGTTTGCGTTGTGTACTACTGATGGACCTTCCTTGCGAGTTGCTTACTTTTCCAAATAAGGGCCTATTACTAATGTCAGGTTGAACCAAGTTATTGGATAACAGTCAAATATCAGCCTGAGGGTTCTTAACCCACTAAGTTCTTATACGCAGCTTTTCGTTTTGTCCAGATCCTTATGAAGCTGTATGGCAGACCAAAACAGTAACCGCTGACAAGTGTAACAACAACTGCGATCGCGACACCAACGCAACTTGTGCCTGTGGTTTAGTGTACGGAGACTACAAATGCGCATGCCCCAAGGGATACGCTGGCACAGGAGTGGTGGGGCAATGCAACAGTAAGTTATTGCCATTTTATTCCCACTTATATAAGTCTGAGTTTTTCCGGGTTAATTTAGTGTAGAAAGCAAAATTGAAAAAGGCCGTTTTTTTCAACACATTAAAACCTTCGAAGCCCTTATCAAGCCTTCTGATAAAAGGACTCGTCGTCAAAATTAGCCTGTTCCAGGCGTCCAGGTAATGGTGCGGGAAAGAAAAATATTGAGAACGAAAAAAAAAACCGTCCCACGGCCTCGGAGATCTAGTGGTTGTTGATGCTTTTTTCCCCTCTTTCTTAGTTTTTTGTTTTGTTTTTTGTTTGTTTGTTTGTTTGTTTTTTATTTCTGCAAGGAGAGTTTTCAACAATAGGTATCTCTCCGTTGATCGTCAACCGATAATAAAGTTTGATCTCATCCTATAACCCTCTTTCTCTTGTCAGTCTTTCTTCTAGCGACTGATTTTTTACATATAAATCTCGGTTTTTCATAACTCGCATCTCCCCGGCCTCTTGTTGGGCTGATAATTGAAAGCATCTTCTTCTTTTCCACTCACTCTTATCTGGTCTACATTTTCAAAATGCATAGCCGAGATAAGTCACGATTTGTCTGGATGACCGATGTGTACATGTAAATAACAGTAGAATCTTGTTACCAAACAGAAGCAAGAGTCACTGGAGCAAAGATTTCATTCGATTCTACATATATGCAAATTGATTAATTGAAAGAATCTGCAACTACTTGGAAAATCCACATTTTTAGCCCAGACCATCAAAGACCAGCTCGAAACGCAGCTCTGATAACCCCCCACTCATTATTTGTTATAAGAAATCATCCAATCAAAAATTAAATATAATTATACCGTACAAATTTTATCAGGGAGAGTAAAGCTATACTTACGTTGAGCACTCTAAGGTGACTCTCTTGGCTGTATTGATTTTTTGATATCACAGATACAACTTTTAGCTGACTCCAAATTCCATAAACGTTACTTTTCTGTGGATAATCTTCGATAACCACTCTCAAAAATAGCTTCTTCGTATTACATCAAAGTAGAATTGCCGGACTTAAAAGTAAAGATTATTCCATTAGTGTTTCCTGTTTTCTCTTGTGAAAACAATCCCTTTTTATATACCTCTTTAATAACAATCGTCAATGGACAGAAGCTAAAAAAGATGAATAAATTTTTCAACACAGATTTCAGTCCAGTCACATCAGTAAAATCAAACATTGCACCCGATAGCAGATTTTTGATTATGTAAGCCGAACCGTAAATCGACTGTTCTTATCGACTGTTCTTATCGACTGTGTATGCTTCGCAATCCAACACAAGTCATGATGTGACCCTCTCAAAAATATTCTCAGAACACATCGCTGTTTGCTGTGATCTAACGCTATTTCTCTTAAATCTTACTGCAACATATTGAAATCTACTGAGCGTGAAATCATTGATAAACGACAACAGTTATCACTCTAATCAGCGGAAACCCGACTACCCTAGTTATGTGATACATCAGCGCCTAAAATAACTAAAACATCTCCGCCGATAAGGCCAGAAAACACATCGAGTTGACCTTCGTGGGAAAACGGAAATCACACGAACAACCCGAACGCACCCGACTCAGCCACGGAATAACGACAGGAATGTGCTTATGTCTTCCCATGCCCGGCATCTCTTAAGTTGCTATCGCAACCACGAGATATTTCTGTAGAAATATAGCATGATAAATTTTGCATTAACTGAAAAACTCGGAAAAAGAAATTCCGAGTTCCAGATGGGATTTGAACCCACGACCCTCCGTGATCTAGTCGGATGCTCTACCACTGAGCTACTGGAGACTCTATGGTGAGCAAGGGTGAAATGTGGGTCTTGACTAGAACCGCATCACGCAGTCACATAGTCACGCAGTCACATAGTCACTTGGCGGTTGGATGGTTGCATCTCAGGTATGCTTTAATGTGACTGCGCGATGCAGTTATGAGTCCTATGTGTGCTTGTCCTGATTTGACTATGTGACTGCGTGATGCGGTTTTAGTCAAGACGGAAATCACACGAACAACCCGAACGCACCCGACTCAGCCACGGAATAACGACAGGAATGTGCTTATGTCTTCCCATGCCCGGCATCTCTTAAGTTGCTATCGCAACCACGAGATATTTCTGTAGAAATATAGCATGATAAATTTTGCATTAACTGAAAAACTCGGAAAAAGAAATTCCGAGTTCCAGATGGGATTTGAACCCACGACCCTCCGTGATCTAGTCGGATGCTCTACCACTGAGCTACTGGAGACTCTATGGTGAGCAAGGGTGAAATGTGGGTCTTGACTAGAACCGCATCACGCAGTCACATAGTCACGCAGTCACATAGTCACTTGGCGGTTGGATGGTTGCATCTCAGGTATGCTTTAATGTGACTGCGCGATGCAGTTATGAGTCCTATGTGTGCTTGTCCTGATTTGACTATGTGACTGCGTGATGCGGTTTTAGTCAAGACCCACATTTCACCCTTGCTCACCACAGAGTCTCCAGTAGCTCAGTGGTAGAGCATCCGACTAGATCACGGAGGGTCGTGGGTTCAAATCCCATCTGGAACTCGGAATTTCTTTTTCCGAGTTTTTCAGTTAATGCAAAATTTATCATGCTATATTTCCACGAGATAAAAACAGAAAAGACTGGGGAGACAGTCTTTCTCGTTTTCGTTTGCTTTTTTATTTGTTTGCTTGTTTTGTTTGTTTGCTTGTTTTGATTGTTTGCTTGTTTGTTTGTTTGTTTGTTTGGTTTTTCTTCCACTGTCAATAATTTCCGTTCGCGCACCATTACCTGAACACCTGGAACAGACTACGTCAAAATTAGTAAAGTCATAAAGTAAGAATTTTCGAGCTTCCTTTCGTTAACATGGTCTATATAAAACGATCGTTTGTTTTAGCTCTGCAAAGGAATACCATTTATGGTCGATATCTTTGTAGTAACAAAATACGTCTTCCGAGAACCTGGTAAAAAGTCTGATTGGACTAAGTTTTTGAGAGCAAACAAAAGTCTAGTAAAAACCAGACGTCCCAAGCATTCGAGTTCAGGGTATGTTTTAAGTTTGCCTAAAACGCGTATTATATAATGTAAGGCTGCTGCTGTTCGCACAAATTAGTTTATCCATATAAATTATTTAAAAAAATCAATCAATCAATCAATGAACAAACAAATAATATAAAATGTAGACTAACATTTTTTTTTGTTGATGCTGTCTTGCAGAATGTCCACCATCAACATACAAGGACTTTAACGGATTCGCTCCTAATTGTTCACCTTGCCCTGCTAACTCAGGCCATTCAAATACTGGCAGCCAAACCATCTCGGATTGCAAGTGCTTCACTGGATATAGTGGCACTCCACAAAAAGGAAACAACTGCACAAGTAATGTAAACGATCTTTGAAATTTCACTTGGCAAACTACATCTTCTAGAGTTAAGGCAGGGAAGTTGTACACGACAACATAACACTGCTTTGATTCTTGGAATAAAGTATCTTAGCCTAACTGCTCGAATAAGAATGTTTTGCATGATGAGGGCTTTATTCTCACTTTTATCATACTTTACGATTTGTGAAATGCAATAATTATACATTTAGTGTTATGAATAAGCAATTTTGGTCTAACTGTTTGAAAGAAAAAATGTATGACGTAAGCTCTTTTCTTATTAACCGTATTCTGCCTGGGCTCTTTTTGATTTTCTGAGCCTGGGGGCGGGGGGGCACAAAGTGTCCCAACTATAGATCTCAAAAAGCATTAAAGCTCTTGCGATGAAACTTGGCACGTTTTGAGCACGTCATTAGCCTAACAGATTGAGCTTATGACGTGTCAATTATGACGTGTTGTGACGTCACAATCCCGCCATTTTGAATTTGAGGCCGCTATCTTGAATCCTAAGCCTGCAGTCATACAACTGACCATGACGTCACCAAAAAACATATGATTTTGTTCTAAGAAACATACTTAGTCAAAACAAGCACACAAAAGTAAAAAAATACCTTCTTCTTACAAACGAAGTGGAAAAAAACTGAAAAAAGACTGAAATAAGACAGAAAATAGTCAAAATACACTTCTGATTAGACGGTTGCTATGGAAACGTCAATCATCATAGACACGGCATTGACAAACAAAAATTTTCTGTCATAAATTTTAGGAAAAGTCACAAGATTTGGTGATTATTCGTTTAGCCGTTTAAGAGTTATAATTCGTTAAAGTCAGTGCGGGCACAATGTGCCCCCCCCCCCCCCAGGCAGGATAAGGTTAAAATGACACTATTTTATTCAGAAACATTCACAGCACATGTTAAAAAATTAACATGTTAAATTGTCAAATCGTACATTAGAGAGATTGTAGCTAACAGGATTTTTACTGCCTACTAAAAATACAGATGCTCGCATTGTCAAAAACAACAACAAACAAACAAACAAACAAACAAACAAACAAGTATTGTGTGCCGTTGATTTTAAATTAAACTTAAGTTAACAGATACATTTACAGGGACTTACTTTAATGCTGTGTATTAAACTGTCTCCTTTAATTGCCTTTCCTTTTGATAATTTTATAATTTTCTTTTGTAGTCTTGAGTTCACGCTAACTCGAAGCGTGAGCAAATTTGTATTCAAAAAGCCGAACTTGCACGGTTATTTTCCTTATAAAGCAGCAGTTACACAAATCTTGTGTATCCGCGCGATTTATGGCGTTGATGTTGGTGCAATTTTATTTTATTTCTACTTATAGCAAATTTGTTACATATGACTCACGCTTACTGTCTCCCTTCTGACTATGGCTCCTGATTGAGGTTAAGTGAAAAGTTAACAAAGTGAAAACAAATTTAAAAAAACGTGATCGATCAATAATGGAGAATAGTTTAAGAAAGAAATCGTTAAGTTCAAGAAATCGTAAAACTGTAATTGAAACGTCCCAATAATATAACCGAATATTTTGGATGTACAATATTAAATTTTGTCTACCGTAATGATTCGATTTATTGGCCCGGTCGCTAATTTACCTTTGGTAGCTCGAACGAAGGCGGCTATTGTAGAGATGGCACTTATTAGGGAGGGGGTGCTTAGTTCTTTTTTGACATAACAATTGGAAGCGACAACTGTAACGATTCAGGTTGTCATAATCAGAAAAGCAAATGGTTGTCTATTCCAATTCAATATTTCAATATCACTTTCAGATTAGAAAGAAGACCAAATAATTCACTTGCATAACAATAATCAGTTCTGTGTCAGTATCTTCAATGCCACTTTCGCAACAGGAGGGCTAATTGAAAGTGGCGATAATTGTAACGGGGGGCGCTTATTAACAAAACGACACTTCAGGGGGCGCGCTTGTTAGAAAGGGAGCGCTTATTAACAAAACGACACTCACGGGGGAGCATTAGTTAGAAATGGGGCGCCTATTGGAAAGAAAGCGCTAAATCGAATCATTACGGTACATAGTGTAAAATTAAAGTAATTGCAAAGTTATATACACGGCGTGATAAAGTTGTTTCTGTTTTGGTTTTGTCTGAACAGTTCGTAGGTGCCAGACACTTACAACACCTGCTAATGGCAAGATTAAAGGATCCTGTCAAAGAGAATATCAATCCAATTGCACCTTTGAATGTTTCGAAGGATACGAGCTAAAGGGTACCGCTGTTAGACAGTGCGCTATAAACCAAACAAGCAATATCATGGAATGGAGTGGGGCTCCTGTGACGTGTGAAGGTAAGTTTGCTTACTATGAACCAATATCATGGAGTGGGAGTCCTTTGACGTGTGAAGGTAAGTTTGCTTACTATGAACCAATATCATGCAGTAGAGTGGGAGTCCTGTAATGTGTGAAGGTAAGTTTGTTTACTTTGTCGTAAATCGTAGCAGGCGGGATAGATTCCCGTTCTGAACAAATTGCCCTACAACATTGAAGCCTTGATGTTTATGAAGTAAGTTCATACGACCTGCTCTTTCGAAAAGCTTACTATTTGGTTTGAATCAGGAAATTTCACATCAAGCAAATTTATGACGAATTCGACTGTGGCGTCATAAACTGTCATTTTGTGGCAATGTTGTTATTGGAACCATTGGGACAACAATCCGAACTGTGACGCCTAGTGAAGCTGAAAAATAAGCCAATTAGCATGCATAATTAGACTAAATAATTCATTTTAAGGTGATTCCATTTAATTGCATTGCGCATCCTTTCTGCGCATCATTTTTTGCGTGATTAGCGCGCGCACGAGCGCGCGCGCGTTCGGAACTTGATAGGTTTTCTATGGAAGCTGAGCTGTTCATAGAAATAAATGGTTGTTTTCTCCTAAACGAACTCGGTGACCCCACTTTTTTATTCCATTTATTTAAGGAAAATACGACTTTACATGATATATTCAAATTTGAAAAACTTCTCATTATTCAATTTTGAAATATTCCGGTTGATTCACTATTACAGCCAGATTTTAGGCGTTTCACTGGAACCGTGCGGACGCTCGATTTGCCTATTATTTGAATTAGTTTCATTAATTGTTACGGCAATTTTAAGACGTTTTACTGAAACATTGTACTTCTATCATAAGAATAATACTTATATTTCATCGCTAGTTAAACTTTGTTGAAATAATGGGTGTCTCTACTACAAGGATAGGCTTTTTTAATATTGCTGTCTAAAGATAGCAAAGTACCTATATACTACAGCCCCGTAGCGTGAAATCAGACACGGTAACCCCCTCTTTTTATTTTATTTTTTAAATGTACTTGTCTAGGTGTAATTAGTAACTGTGCAAAGTTTCAACAAATTCTCATTACAGCTCCTTTTTCGATGGAATCACCTTAAGGCTGAAATGGTATTTCATTTATGAAAGTACGGAAATGGTCGTATAGAAAGGATAAATAAAGAGGCACTCTCTGGAGCCTTACCAGTTCGAATACAAAATGGGACAATTGTATTTCAGCTCAAATTAGGCAAAAACTGGGATTTGTAACTTCGAGCTTATGTTTCGTTTTCATTTTATCGACTTGGATGGTCTCGGGGAGCTTTTTCCAGTTTTTCTCTCCTTCATGATTTCCGGGACTCTTGATCTAGACAGGCAAGCTCAGTCTCCAGTCCACAAACACATGGGAAGTTGTAGATGATCCCTTCATCTTCCTCTTGCTTGTTCGATTTCATAACAGCACTTGAGCTACTTTACATTAAACACTCCCTTCAGTAATCTTGGTCATCATCGTCATCATCACCATTTTTTATTTACTTTTATCAGCAATTCGCTGCCCTAGACAGGCTGTGGTTAACGCTGAAGTCCCTACTGGCACATGCACAGCACCAGACGGTAGCGCAGCAGGTGACCTCGTTTTTCGAACAACGTGCAGCTTTGCTTGCAGAACAGGTTACAACCGAATTGGAAGCGCGAATATCACGTGTCAGCTGGGAAAAACTTGGTCTGCACCTAAACCTACCTGTCAAGGTATGGAATTTATATTATATGCATCATGAATAAATGCACAGAGTCGAATTCAGTCTTAAGCATTCCAATTACAAGGGCTCAATTTTCATCAATCGAGTTCAGTTTTTAAAGAGACTCATCCTAATACAATAAAGCAACAAACTTAAGAAGTTTAAGGCCTTGGAAAAAAGGTTTTAACCAAAAGAAAATTTTCATTCGCGTTCTTATGGCCTGGAGGAATAAAAATTAAACAGCATTTGGGACCTCATTTGGATCTCATTGTTGTTGAGTTTAAAATTTGAGTTCTTTGCATACCGTATTTTCGCGATTAAACACCGGACCCCGAATAAACGCCGGGTATACGAGGCAGAGTTTAAAATAAACGCCCTAGGCGTTTATATTCGGGGTCCCGGCGTTTCGTTGAGGTCTCGGCGTTTATTCGAGATGGGTATATTTAATCAGGATTATGTGTCGTAACGGCACTAGAAGTGCTCTTTCCACTATTTTATTTGAATTTATCACCTTATTGTAAATTGCTTGCACAGTACGTTTGTAGTCGAGCAGTTGCCGATATACTTCCTTCGTGTTACAACGAAATGTAAGAGTTCAGTCACTGTTCCTGTCAGCGATTTTTTTTGCTAAGTGAGTATCGTAATTCACTGAAAGAAGGCAAATCGGTGACATCGTTTCATATTTTTTTAACGTTTTTGGATCTTAATTCAATAAACCTCCAGTACTGATGATAAAAATAAATGGTTAAAAAATGCACTAAATAAATAAACGCCGGGCCCCGAAAAAACGCCGGGTCTACGCGGCCGAGTTTTAAATAAACGCCCCCGGCGTTTAATCGAGAAAATACGGTACGCTAAAAAAATTTCCAAAATTACCCGTCCAATTAAATGAATAGGTTTCGTAGATATTGGCACCTTTAGCTATTTATTTATTTATTTGTTTATTTATTTACTTTTATTTTTATTTTATTTTTTGGAAATAATGCAATTCTTTGTTGAGGGTATAGGATTCAGATACAATGGGTGTATCTCGTAAAATAATATTCAGGTGAAAATATATTATAAATGTTAAATTCTGATAGATGTACATTTGCATTATTTCCTTACACGCACTACAAGACAAGGACAAACACAAAGGGTCGTAGCTTTAACACATGATTTCAAAATGGACATGTTAAATATGGGCTAAGTGAATGGGGGAAAGTAAAAAAAAAATGATTAAGTAAAGCCCTCAATGCAAAACTTGAAGGCAATTCGTTGCTTGAATTCATCAAATTTATTTCTTTTTTGTTTTAGCCATTTATATACAAACGAACACCACAATAGCCCAAAAAAGGAACGTGTGGGTCAAAGTTTGTTTTCTTTTCACAAAAATCAGGCGTTAAAGGGTCAATGAATTATGATTTTTAACAAACTCATCGTTTAACCTCGACGCCAGAAGCCGCAATCATTTGAAATCACAGGCGCGAGACAAATAAACGTCCCAAGGACAAGTCCTCGTGGTCCTTGCACAGGCAACCCAGGCTCACGAGCAGACCTCTTTACCGGAAATATAACGATTTGTATGGATTTTGATTGCTTGTTTATTGAGGAAACTAAAAATGACAATAAGAAATAGCCAATTAAGTCTTCATACCAGATCAAATATTGTCGTTGTAATGTGTTGTTTCTTGCATTCTCAAAGCCTTCATTTCAACCAGTTTTTAGGTTTCCGAAACCGTTAACCTTCCATTAGTACACTCGACAAGAGTCTTTGAATTGCATCAAAATAGAATATCAAAATATCTTTTTTCATATCGTCTTAAAAAAACGAATTATTCCATTCGTGTTTGGGGGATTGGTACCGAGGCCGAACAAGCCGGACGTATTCCAGCTTTGCTCCGTTTAAAAATGTTTTCTTTGGCCCCGAACAAACACAAAACTTGCGTACCTCAAAATAAAAGAAAAATGGAGGGCACACGGAAGCTCACAAACAGACGAGGACGAAATCTTCGAGGACGACAGCCATGACTGCCAAAAGTGCAAGTTAACAAATTCTCGCTTCTCGCCTCATCGAAATCGACGAGAAGCTTAATAGACTCTTAAAGTTAATGCCTGAACTTGAAACGTAAAGAGCCGAGTTAAATCTCTCGAAGATGAACAAAAAAGTATGCAAGAAAGTCCTTAGAGTTCCCAAACTGAGATAACAGAAGTGAAAGCTTTGCAGAATAAGGCTGCTGAACAACAAAAAAACCATTGAAACTTCCCTTCAACGTGTCGAACGCGAACTCGCGGAATGTCACAGTCGCAGAGGTAACTTGAAATTCTTCGGAATAAAAGTACGCGAGCATGAATCTAACGAAGATACGGAAGAACTGCTGAGAAAATTTCCACGAAATGACCTGAAGATTCCGCGGGAAGATGAAGAAAATATTCGTTTCGACCGAGTGCACAGGCTATCACGTCGTGCATCTTCTAACGCCCAGAATACGGTCAAGCCAAGGCCTATTATTGTCAAGTTGTCGGACTATTACGACAAGGCGTTTATTGAGTCTTTTATCAAAAATCTCAAGAAAGGCCGCAGTCTGGGAATCTCAGATGATTTTCCAAAAGAAGTCGAAGACATTAGGAAAGAATTATACCCCGTGCTGAAGACTGCCAAACAAGAGAAGCGCGTCGCCTATTTTACGGTAGAAAAACTCATTATTGATAGGTCGCTTTACCGCGGCCCTGAGCGTTTAATGGACGTTGAGATCTGCTTAAGGGCCCGTTTACATGGAAGGAGGGTAACCCTCCTACAAAGGTTACCCTCCTTGGAGGGTCAAAAGATAGCCCTTCTTTACATGTGTAGGGTTATCCCTGGGGCTGTCTTACCAGCTAAAGGCGCGGAAACCTGAAACCATCATGCGGATCAGCTTCGCACTTCGAAATTCGTTTACGTAGTTGAGAAGCACCTCAGCGGCTTCGGGCGTCCATGCTCATTTCTTTGCCTTTTTGGCTGAAGACTCGCCTCTTGTTTTAATATTACTTGTGTTTATATTTTCCAGTGGCTGACTCCGTGTGGTGAATCTTTTAGGTCAAGGCCTTCGCCTTTTACCAGAACGATTTCACCAGAATGATCTATTCCCGCCTCCAAACTAATATTACTTTCTTCTTCGTCCTTTTGATTCAATCTTGCCAGCATGGGTCGACGAAATAATTCTCCAGGTTTATAAGCGCGCAAAGCCAGTTGTTATTATTATATTTTAAACAGTCTGGCGGCAATGTGACAGTAATCCGATCCCGCTAGACTAGTCCCTCTTAGGAGGGTAACCCTACCTCGACCTTTTACATGGCTTAAATAAACAAAACGTTGTCCCTTCTAGAAGGGTTACCCTAGCAAGCAGATAGGGTAACCCTCCTCCTAGGGTGACCCTCCCTTTCATGTAAACGAAACCGGGAAAAACAATAGAAAAGGGTAACCCTTGTGGGAGGGTTACCCTCCTTCCATGTAAACGGGCCCTAAGTTAATTCACTTAAATTAGACGTAGCTATATTTTGTTGGCAAGCATTTTGCTTCATATCCACCAGTCAAACTGCCGACGAAACGATTAGGTAAATCCTTGATACTCACATTGTCCCGTATGTTGTCTGTGCTCTTATTTTTATTTGATTTGCCGTTTATTTTTCGCTTTCTTGTTTTTAGTTTTGCTTTGGTTTCAAGTAGTTTTCCACTAAGCAAAATCATAATAACAACCAGGCGTCGTATAGCTTTCCTTTCGACTCGTAGTGTAACACTTGTATATCTGTTTTGTATAAGTTCATATGTTTCTTGTTCGCTAAGGAACTTTGTCTTATGTTTCGTTTCCGTAATGTCCGCTTCTAAATACCTTCCTTTGTTGTTACTCTCAATCGTAGAGAGATTTTGTTTTGTTGTGGCCGTTTGCAGAACTCAACTCCAAAACTTATTATTTTGGCATTTTTGCCTCCGCCAGGGCTCTAGCTAGGATCCGCGAATTAACATGCTCGGTTTTCCTGTTCACCTTTCTAATCCTACATACATGGCTATTAGAATAACATCACTGAATGTGAGAGGGTTAAACAAAACCTCCAAACGTAGGCAACTGTTAAGGTGCCTTCACCACTCCGACGTAATTTTCCTCCAAGAAACGTATTCTTCCGCACAAACAATTAAATGTTGGGAAAACGAGTTGGGCGGTGAAGTTTGCGCCAGTCACGGCTCCACCCACAGTCGTGGAGTGATGATCCTTTTCAAGCCAGGGCTAGATGTAACCATCGATAATAGTATTACCGATAAAAACGTCTTTCATTAAAAAGTGGTACCATTTGTTTAGATCATCACGATCGAATGTTTATAGCTTAACTTCTGCAAGTAGGTCCAGCCCGAGTGTTAACTGAAATCTAGATGTAACAGTATGCATATGTTAACAGTAATTTAGGTGTAATTAGGTGTATTAGCGTCTATTGTAAACTAGTTAGTGTTGTGTTGATTCGTATCTTAATTTAGTCGTATTCTGTCTGTACAGCATTGTTGTAATAAGTATCCCTGTTTTTAACAAAGATTCCATTCGTGTTTTCCGTTTTCTCTTGTTAAAACAATCCCCTCTATATATCTCGTGAAAAACAATCGCCAATAGACAGAAGACGCAAGAGGTGAATTGAATCTTCCAACATAGAATTCCATTTTCAGTCAAATCAGCGGCATCAAACATTGTACCATACAAGATTATTATGTAATCAAAACCAGAAATCGACTGTTTTCATCGACTGTGTATGCTTCACAACCAGCACAAGTATAATCACGATATGCTATTTGATGACTTTATTGAAGGTTTCAACACTCCCAAACTGGGTGAACAGGAACAGGGGAGGATGGATTTACGAAGGAATTCTATGAAGCTTTTTTTGAGCTTCTTTGCAACATAGTTACTCGAGGGACTGGTTATGAAACCTTACAAGTTTCAAAGGCCAAAACAAAGGTGCTGCAATTTATGTTGAAAGTTCTACGACCCTGCACAATCTTTTGTTTTACGTTCGCACACTATGGCTGAATAACTTAACAGTGACATTTTTATTGGTTCGTTGCTCATGCAAAATTCAAACCTATTGTTGTTTGTGCAGGGTCAAGGCTAAAAACGGTAACAAAAACATAAGACAAAAGACTTTGCTGAGCTTCATAACCAGATTCTTTTATTAACTATGTTTGCAACGACCTTCTTAACTGTTACCATGAGGAATTTCGGAATGTATCATTATCGGTCTCTCAGAGAAGGGGTACAATTTTTTCCTAAAGGCGATGTCAATCTCAAAGATCGAGAAATTGGTGCCCTATATCCCTACTCAACATCGGCTATAAAATCCTAACCAAGGCACTTGCAAAGAGAATGGAACAATATTTGCCAAAATTGGTCCACTCTGATCAAACAGGATTTGTTAATGGGAGATATAGAGGCCAGAATATGAGACTCCTGAGTGATTTATTAGAATATTCGGACGTCAAGAACTTTCCCGGGATCTTGCTTTCTGTTGATTCTGAAAAGGCATTTGTCACATTAGAATGGAGCTTTATATTGAAAACCTTAAAAGTGTTTAATTTTGGACCCAGCCTCAGAAGATGGTTTACTGTAAGCTATAACGGTGTACAAAGCTCTGTCATGAATGGTGGATATATGAGCAATTATTATTCAACAAATTGTCACTATGCCCATATATGGTAAGGAAGCCCTCAATATCTGTCATCCGTACACGACAGATATCCTGCGATATACGTAAATGACCATATTTGGAAGTGCACTGCAGATTTCTTTCATTGCTTGTTTGGCGGACATTTTGAAAAGCGAGGCAGTTTTAGCAGTGTTCTCCGGAAATTTTAACTCCCTGGAAGAAACTTTACACGATTAAATACTCTCAAAAAGTCAACAAGTATTTGCTTCAGCTCACTAAGATATCCAGAGGTTGACTTGGAATTTTCATAGTGAGCACTCAACCAAGAAAATGGTATTGCGAATAAAGCAGCAGCACTTGCTCACGGAAAGTTGTAAAGTTGAAAAGACTTTAATTCACAGGAAGAGGACTTATTCTCGGTAAGGTAGCAGTAATTTTTTTTACTCTGTCTCCTCATTTCCAAACATGAGTTTGTAAATAAGTCTTTTTTAAGTGAACGGTATTAAACTTCGATTTCTTGAAGTTCTGTTTTGATTTTTATTACGTGTTGCTAGCTTTTAGCGTTTTCATCATAGAACCGTAGTTTTTCTCGTTATGAAAATGGTAGTCGATGAGAAATTGTTGAATAATAAAACAATTATCTTGCTCAATCATGCGGAATATCCCCTGATTTAGCAAACTCGGCCTACGGCCTCGTCGGCTAAGTATCAGGTGATATTCCGGGCGATTTCGCAGGATAATTGTTAATTATTTTGAAATACCAAGAGGTGTACGGCAGGGGTGCCCATAAAGTCCCTCCCTGTTCATTCTTGCGGGGGAATTGCTAGCTCTATATAACCGCCGAAATCATACCTGCAAAGGCATAGTTCTACCAAATTATCGAGAAGTTAAAATCTCACAGTTTGCTGACGATACTACCATTATATCTAATGATACAGAATCTCTCAAGTCACACCTTTAAATGGTTGAAAGGTTTGGGACCATCTCAGGTTTAAAATTAAATAAAAAGAAAACGAAAGCAATGTGGTTAGGTTCCATGAAAAACAGTAAATCTAAGATACTGGAATTTGAAAGTACAAGGGACCCAGTTAAAGTTTTTGGAACATTTATATCATATAACCATGTTAAGAATGCTGTAGAATTTTTTTTTTTACCAAAATTAGAAAAATGAAAACCAAACTAAATTTATGGCTTTCGCGGGATCTTACGCTATACGGTAGATCTTTATTGGCTGAAGCGTTTGGCATTTCTCAGCTAGTCTATGCAGCATCCATGTTTTCTGTCCCAAATGCAATCATCAAAAGTTTCCAAGCACAATTGTACAGCGCCAAAAATGATCCCGAGCCCGCACATGATCCCCAAATTGGACCGCAAATGATCCCGCTTAAATACACGAATGGCGTGGACAGTGGAACGGCGAGAACACTGAAATGGCGTGGATGGTGGCTTGGCGAGGACAGGGGGATGCACGTTTTAGCCCCAAAAATCATGGCTTAGATATTTTGTTTCAAGGTGAAAAAAATCTAAAAATGTTGCGATGTAATGTATTCCTTTGGCAATTGTTTTAAACCATTGGTTCAACATGCAGGTTGGGTTCACCTCGACACTCAAATTTACAATACAGAACTCAGATAGTATCAACTCAGATAGTAACCTTAGCCGGTTAACAGTTGCCTAGGAAACACCAGATTCCCGCGACACTCACAAAAAGCGCAGAAGCGACAGCTGCCGATTACCAAGGAGTTGAAATGCAGTTTATTATATTTCCATTTGCGCTGATTTGTGGTATTTTTTTCTCCAAAAGTATGTGTACAAATGAGGCGCTAGACTCAAACCCTGTGAGATAATTTTGTGATTAGATTTTTGTGAAAATTTTTGCTTATTTATTTATTTATTTATTTATTTATTTATCGGCAGAGGTGAGATGTCCAGCGCTACCCAAGGTTCCTGTGGGTACATACATCCCAGCAGAATGCGATGATGGTACGATGAGGTTCCATAGCAACTGTGAGCTGAGATGCCCGGATGGATATCATATTGGTTTTGGTCCTACAAGTCAGAAGAGCGACTTGAGAATATGTCACACAAATGGAACATGGGATTACAGGCCAATACGTCCAACTTGTAAAGGTATACCTATGTCAGCCTAAAGGTTTCCTCGAAACTGCAAATAGAAATTATCAAGGGCGAAACATCGTGTTTTTCCAGTGTGGAGCAGGACACCTGTCGGCCGATTCTATTATTGTTAAGGCTGAGATAGATAAATTCATGTGTGTAATGGGACACTGAGAAGGCAAGATCTTGTTTATCTCAAATTGTATGTCATATAGCCTTGGCATAGAATAGAATAGAATAGAATAGAATAGAAATTTTATTAACGTGACTTAAGTGTCTCCTGCTAATAGGGGACACCTAACAAACAGTTTAAAGGTAACTATAAGACAACTATAATAACAATGAAAAATATACACATACACATACACACAAAATAACTACAAGACTACATGCAAAAAAACTAATTTAAATTAATCAATTTATATTTTCAAAAACTAAGAGGTACATAGATGGCAGCCCATGCATCCGTCTTCTAGAAGGCTAGTTAAATCACACCTTCTTATTTGTGAACACAACAGAAAAAAACTAGTCGGCAATCTTGTCTGTCTCAATTGACTGATTTCTTCTGGAGATCAAAGCAGGGTTCGAAATAACCTTTTGTCCAGTCAATTGCAGCGAAATGGAAAATTCTCGCTGTTTTCTTGCTGTTTTCAAAACCTGAAATAGACCGTTTTGTTTCGAGCTTAAGGTGAAATTATCTACGCTTGCTTCTGTTTCCCTGATCAAAAATTGTCAGTGAATACATTAGTGGAAATTAAGCTCTCTTAAAATGTATATTGACACGAAATTTGTATATATATATGTGTATAAAAAACGATTCTAAACTTACTGACCTGTCAAAAATATTTAAAAACCTCTTTTTTCGCGGGCAAAAGACCCTATTTTTCAATCAAAACTGGCCCGGGGACTGGGACCGAATTTACCTCATAGTGACGTCAGTTGACGTGATTGCATTCCCGCGAACGCAGTGTTCTTGTTACAAATCGCCGCAAAATGTTAACATTGTTAAGCAGTTTCGGGGATCTCTTCGAAACTTCCAAGACCTACAGCGAGAAACAACAAGTAGGAAAAAAAGTGGAGCTGTTTTAGGTCTTATCAAACCAGACAACGACGAACATTTGCGATGTCTTCTCTTCTTTCGTACTGTGGTGATGACTGTACATTAGTTGAAGCACCTCAGTTGTGTCTTTGTTGAGTTCTTCCAGGGTTTATTAAGAACATCAAAGCCCTTGTGTTTACATAAACAGCTTGCTGTTTCCAGCAACCTAAGGAGAACCGAAAGTGCCGATTGTTTTGATGTTTTAATACCGCAAGAATGTCGTCGTTCTTATAGAGAGTGCGCTGGATTTTCGACTCATTTCGATTTAAGAACGAGTTCCCAGAGTTTATTCCCAGCCTGGCCTTAGTTTCAGTGGTTTCTGCAGCAAGCAAAAGTGTTTTTACAGAGTGTAGAGAAAGGCCAATGACGAAATCGGTTTGTTGACATAATATGGCCGTACGCAATGTACTTCCAGGCCAGAAAAGACATTTATTTCCACTGTCGTGTTATCCTGCAATTAGAATCTATATACGCTTTACTTTAAAAACGGCACTTAAACTGACTTCGGCTCGCATGCTACTTGCCATATCACTGGCTGATCCAGCAAATATAGCAGCTTAAGACTGTTACTATCTAGAATGTCAATATTAGGGTATTAACACTAATCTTGGCTCAGTAATTTTTCAAACAACTAAGTACCGTGAAGCTAAGGCAATGTCACATTTGGCATTAAAATACAGTTCATTTTGTTTTGTTTCGCAGTGGGTATGGTTTTCCAATATTGTAGAACTGTTATTGAATCATAACCATGTTCATTAGCTTTTGAAATAACTGGTGTCCTTGAGCTTTTGGTGTTTGTAATACCACAGAAGGGGAGTGCAGCACATCAAACTCTTCTAAAACTAACAGTTAATTATAAATAAACCAACAGAAATTGACAATTGACGAGTAAATTTACAAATCAACAGTGGGTCTCCATGTTGACGCCTTCTCAAACAATTTTCCTTTGAACAGTGGAAATCAACATCGATCTTCATCTATAATAATCAGTATTAACTGGTCGATTACCAAAGCATATGTATCACTCAGTCACAGTGATGAGGATCCATACATCCCTTGTAGATACTTTTAGATATTATTTACAGCAGCTCACTCTCCCCTTCCCCCCCCCCCCCCCCCACACTCACATACAAACACACAATACAGGTTCCTGACACACGGCTGTCCTTAAGCCTGATTCTGATGGAGAAAGGTGGAAGCCCTTTATGGAGCACCTAAATTAATACCATAGTTCCTAATAACTGGAGATAGAGCTAAAGCTTGGGGCATTTGTGGCATCCTTAACAACATTGTAAATCACCAGTCAATTTTTACTTAGGAATAACTATTGTAATGAATGTAAAGAAGATCCTCGCAGTTATTAACGCAACTTATGCAGTTGCAAAAAGAAAGCCTGAAAAAATCAGGCTTGCCGGGACTCGAACCCTGACCTCTGCGATACCGGTGCAGCGCTCTAACCAATTGAGCTCACAAGCCAACTGGGAGCTGGTCATTAAATTGGTTCGTAATATACCCGGGAAAGATGAAGATGAAATTATGAATATATGAAACTCATATATTTGAACTGCTTTCTTTTCGCAACTGCATGAGTTGCGTTGATAACTGCGAGGCTCTTCTTTACATTGATTTCTTCATTCCGCACTTCAAATATATGAATTTCATATATTCATAATTCATCTTCATCTTTCCCGGGTATATTACGAACTAATTTAATGACCAGCTCCCAGTTGGCTTGTTAGCTCAATTGGTTAGAGCGCTGCACCGGTATCGCAGAGGTCAGGGTTCGAGTCCCGGCAAGCCTGATTTTTTCAGGCTTTCTTTTTGCAACTGCATAAGTTGCGTTAATAACTGCGAGGATCTTCTTTACATTTATTTCTTCATTCCGCAGTTCAAATATATGAGTTTCATATATTCACAATTTCATCTTCATCTTTCCCGGGTATATTACGAACTAATTTAATGACCAGCTCCCAGTTGGCTTGTTAGCTCAATTGGTTAGAGCGCTGCACCGGTATCGCAGAGGTCAGGGTTCGAGTCCCGGCAAGCCTGATTTTTTCAGGCTTTCTTTTTGCAACTGCATAAGTTGCGTTAATAACTGCGAGGATCTTCTTTACATTTATTTCTTCATTCCGCAGTTCAAATATATGAGTTTCATATATTCACAATTTCATCTTCATCTTTCCCGGGTATATTACGAACTAATTTAATGACCAGCTCCCAGTTGGCTTGTTAGCTCAGTTGGTTAGAGCGCTGCACCGGTATCGCAGAGGTCAGGGTTCGAGTCCCGGCAAGCCTGATTTTTTCAGGCTTTCTTTTCGCAACTGCATAAGTTGCGTTAATAACTGTGAGGACCTTCTTTATATTTATTTCTTCATTCCGCAGTTCAAATATATGAGTTTCATATATTCACAATTTCATCTTCATCTTTCCCGGGTATATTACGAACCAATTTAATGACCAGCTCCCAGTTGGCTTGTTAGCTCAATTGGTTAGCGCGCTGCACCGGTATCGCAGAGGTCAGGGTTCGAGTCCCGGCAAGCCTGATTTTTTTTTCAGGCTTTCTTTTTGCAACTGCATAAGTTGCGTTAATAACTGCAAGGATCTTCTTTACATTTATTTCTTCATTCCGCAGTTCAAATATATGAGTTTCATCTATTCACAATTTCATCTTCATCTTTCCCGGGTATATTACGAACCAATTTAATGACCAGCTTCCGGTTGGCTTGTTAGCTCAATTGGTTAGAGCGCTGCACCGGTATAGCAGAGGTCAGGGTTCGAGTCCCGGCAAGCCTGATTTTTTTAGGCTTTCTTTTCGCAACTGCATAAGTTACCTTAATAACTGCGAGGATCTTCTTTACATTTATTTTTTCATTCCGCAGTTCAAATATATGAGTTTCATATATTCACAATTTCATCTACATCTTTTTCGGGTATATTACGAACTAATTTAATGACCAGCTCCCAGTTGGCTTGTTAGCTCAATTGGTTAGAGTGCTGCACCGGTATCGCAGAGGTCAGGGTTCGAATCACGGCAAGCCTGATTTTTTCAGGCTTTCTTTTCGCAACTGCATATCTTGCGTTAATAACTGTGAGGACCTTCCTTACATTTATTTCTTCATTCCGCAGTTCAAATATATGAGTTTCATATATTCTCAATTTCATCTTCATCTTTCCCGGGTATATTACGAACCAATTTAATGTCCAGCTCCCTGTTGGCTTGTTAGCTCAATTGGTTAGAGCGCTGCACCGGTATCGCAGAGGTCAGGGTTCGAGTCCCGGCAAGCCTGATTTTTTTTTCAGGCTTTCTTTTTGCAACTGCATAAGTTGCGTTAATAACTGCAAGGGTCTTCTTTACATTTATTTCTTCATTCCGCAGTTCAAATATATGAGTTTCATATATTCTCAATTTCATCTTCATCTTTCCCGGGTATATTACGAACCAATTTAATGACCAGCTTCCGGTTGGCTTGTTAGCTCAATTGGTTAGAGCGCTGCACCGGTATCGCAGAGGTCAGGGTTCGAGTCCGGCAAGCCTGATTTTTTCAGGCTTTCTTTTCGCAACTGCATAAGTTGCCTTAATAACTGCGAGGATCTTCTTTACATTTATTTTTTCATTCCGCAGTTCAAATATATGAGTTTCATATATTCACAATTTCATCTACATCTTTTTCGGGTATATTACGAACTAATTTAATGACCAGCTCCCAGTTGGCTTGTTAGCTCAATTGGTTAGAGTGCTGCACCGGTATCGCAGAGGTCAGGGTTCGAGTCCCGGCAAGCCTGATTTTTTTTAGGCTTTCTTTTCGCAACTGCATAAGTTGCGTTTAATAACTGCGAGGATCATGTTTACATATATTTCTTCATCTCGCAGTTCAAATATACGAGTTTCATATATTCACAATTTCATCTTCATCTTTCCCGGGTATATTACGAACTAATTTAATGACCAGCTCCCAGTTGGCTTGTTAGCTCAATTGGTTAGAGCGCTGCACCGGTATCGCAGAGGTCAGGGTTCGAGTCCCGGCAAGCCTGATTTTTTTTTCAGGCTTTCTTTTTGCAACTGCATAAGTTGCGTTTAATAACTGCGAGGATCTTGTTTACATTTATTTCTTCTTTCCGCAGTTCAAATATATGAGTTTCAGATATTAACAATTTCATCTTCATCTTTCCCGGGTATATTATGAACCAATTTAATGACCAGCTTCCAGTTGGCTTGTTAGCTCAATTGGTTAGCGCGCTGCACCGGTATCGCACAGGTCAGGGTTCGAGTCCCGGCAAGCCTGATTTTTTTTAGGCCTTCTTTTCGCAACTGCATAAGTTGCGTTTAATAACTGCGAGGATTTTGTTTACATTTATTTCTTCATCCCGCAGTTTAAATATATGAGTTTCATATATTCACAATTTCATCCTTATCTTTCCCGGGTATATTACGAACTAATTTAATGACCAGCTCCCAGTTGGCTTGTTAGCTCAATTGGTTAGAGCGCTGCACCGGTATCGCAGAGGTCAGGGTTCGAGTCCCGGCAAGCCTGATTTTTTCAGACTTTCTTTTCGCAACTGCATAAGTTGCGTTAATAACTGTGAGGATCTTCTTTACATTTATTTCTTCATTCCGCAGTTCAAATATATGAGTTTCATATATTCACAATTTCATCTTCATCTTTCCCGGGTATATTACGAACTAATTTAATGACCAGCTCCCAGTTGGCTTGTTAGCTCAATTGGTTAGAGCGCTGCACCGGTATCGCAGAGGTCAGGGTTCGAGTCCCGGCAAGCCTGATTTTTTCAGGCTTTCTTTTCGCAACTGCATAAGTTGCGTTGACTACTGCAAGGACCTTCTTTACATTGATTTCTTCATTCCGCAGTTCAAATATATGAGTTTCATATATTCACAATTTCATCTTCATCTTTCCCGGGTATAATATGGACCAATTTAATGACCAGCTTCCCGTTGGCTTGTTAGCTTAATTGGTTAGAGCGCTGCTCCGGTATCGCAGAGGTCAGGGTTCGAGTCCCGGCAGACCTGATTTTTTTTTAGGCTTTCTTTTTGCAACTGCATAAGTTGCGTTTAATAACTGCGAGGATCTTGTTTACATTTTTTTTGTCATCCCGCAGTTCAAATATATGAGTTTCATATATTCACAATTTCATCTTCATCTTTCCCGGGTATATTACGAACCAATTTAATGACCAGCTTCCGGTTGGCTTGTTAGCTCAATTGGTTAGAGCGCTGCACCGGTATCGCAGAGGTCAGGGTTCGAGTCCCGGCAAGCCTGATTTTTTTAGACTTTCTTTTCGCAACTGCATAAGTTGCCTTAATAACTGCGAGGATCTTCTTTACATTTATTTCTTCACTCCGCGATTCAAATATATGAGTTTCATATATCAGTTCACAATTTCAATAACTATTGTGTTTGTAACATCATGTCAAATTGTACCTGTTTCGTCACAGCCAACAAAGAGTGGCAGCGCAACAACAACAACAATTGATCTAAGTATTCCTGTATGGGAAGTTTCTAAAATAGTAAATTAAATACAATGTAATATATTGTTCTTGTTGACAATAGGTCACAATCATTGGAACAGAAGGAATGTCCTTCTGTCATCATCACTTGATCTTCAATTTTGATAGTTGATATTTATTGATTTATCAGAACCACCACCAGACATTAAGAAGCAAGAGATAATGATTCCATGTTTACTTCATCTGACCAAAAAGCAAGGAGGGAGGGGCTGAATGCCCTATGTCAGTATCATCGACCACCCAATCTGGGTCACTCGAGGCCTGGATGGCTAGCTTAGTTACCGCTGTTGGTATTAACAGGGATTTTCGTTGTTGGCAAGCTGATGTAAATCAGGTCAGGTCAGTTCATGGTCATCAATGAAAAGGCAGCGAATTTATTTCAGCCTGATTGGTAAAAACCTTGACTAAGGTAGACTAAGGATTAAACAAACCCCTAGAAAATGTTTGTCGTCATAAACAAATATAACCGAGTAAGACATTTGCCTGGAATTCTTTCAGAAACCTCTTGATTTTCTTTCTATTTTCACCCTCTTACAACGAGGCATTTACAGCCTCCTCACAGGAAGAGTCAAACAAAATCCTGAACTCTTGTCTTGCGAAAAAGGTGATTTACTTAAGTTAAAATCCTTCATCCAGTGCAGTCAGGTAAAGGCAGTGTATGCACAGTCCAGTGTAAAAATGTTATGAGCAGGCGATCGTCGTTGAAATTTTATTGATATCATAATGTCTTACTGAAGTCCGGAGAAGAATAAAAAACAAATTTCATTTAACACCGTACTGATAGCTTTGTTCGCCTTTACAATCGAACGTCAGACCACGCTATCGTACCTGTCCTGCTTTGCGAATGAAAAGCATCCCTGGGCTTTGCAGTAAAACTTCTTTGCAAATCCGAGACAAATCGTTATAAAACAGTGCTCGTTCGTAGCCATATCTACAAGTTAAAAACATAGCAAACATCAAAAGCTCAGTAGCCTGAGTGCTTCGACCTTGCATCTCTTTCAACACAATTATTTCGATTCCCTCGTCCCAAAATGCTGGATCCGAGGAATACTGAGTACTTTCCCTCCATTTCGTCAAAAGGAATACGCAAACCACCGCTTATTGGGCGCTTTAACTACGAGAAACCTTTGCCAACTCTGCCAAGTTCCTTCCACTTTGACGCCATGTTGGTTTTTTTATCAAGTCCATTGACTTCACATTAGCTAATCACGTGATATTTTGGCTGTGCGAGACGGCGACACTTTTGAAGTCAAATTTGCGCTATTTTCACAGCGAAAAAAGTACGTTTGAAAAGTTTGTTGCCGGTTTAAAGCTTAGAATCCTTTTTTATACACATAAAACAATCAAAAACCGAAGAAAAAATATACACTTTAATCTACAATAATGTGAAATTCACCACATCAAATTCAGTTACTGCAGTTCAAAGCAAATGGTCACTAACGACAGAAAAAGAATTACAGTGGCCGTTGTAAAGGATGGTAAGTAAAAAAAACTATAAAAATATATTTTATTATACCAAATTTGCTGGCGAGAAACTACTCAATCTAGGAAGAAGACTATATAGAACCCACAGAACTCCGTATAAACCCCATACATTTGCTCTATTTCATATTTATGCCTTACTTTGGCCTCTTTCAATTCATCAGATTTTAAGTCGCCAACCCTAACATGTCCAGGACCAACTATCTTAAAGGACAACGACAAAGGAAAAAATGTCTCAACTGTGAACTGGAGCTTTTCATTCACGGACAACTCGCTGATCTACAACGAGCCTGGGATAACAAATGATTCTTTTAAAGTCGTACTGAAGATAAATGACGGCAATGTTAGTACGAGTCTTCCGAAGCTGTTAGGAATCGGTACAAACACTGTGAAGTACACTGTCACTGATAAACCAGGGAATACAAAGAGCTGTACTTTCACTGTTGAAGTAAGGGGTGAGTTCGTAAATAGGGAGATAAAGCTGCATGCAAGTGAAAGCGAAAACCATATCAGTAGCAGTGACTGGTGAAAGGGGAGTCTGATGCCGCTCTAACCATTTGGTTTAAACTTTTTTCATTAAAGAAACGATTAAAATACCAGGCACACCAAGCAGTGTACGCAAAAATGACACCAAAATACCTTCACTACCTTACTTGGAAAGACAATGAAGAACAAATCAAATCCTCAAAAAATGGAGGAAAATTGTACTAGCTTGTAGTATAATAACTTTCCAAAGAAAAGCTAAAAAAGTCCTGTACACCTCAAACCTTAGTTCCACAAAACCACATGCTAAGATTGAAAAGTCTGCCTTTTACTCTTTTAGATAATGAGCCACCGACTTGCGGTTTTTGTCCTACGGATATCTCTATCCTCAACGCAACTGAGCCTAACGTGAGAGTCAACTGGAAGAGGCCGAAATGTTCAGATAACTCTGGAAATCCACCCTCTATGAGCTCCAACAGAAAAACCAGTGATCAATTTGGTGTACCAGGTTCTTATGAAGTCGTTTACACCGTCTCTGATGGTACAAACACGAACAAAGCCTGCTCGTTCAGAATTACTCTCAAGAGTGAGTATCATGAGATAAGCCCACCTATGTTGACGACCCTATTCGGACCGGGTAGAGTGAGGGGGAGAATTTGTTCTTACCGACTTTGGACGTTAATACCTTTCCCAATACAAAAGTTAAAACTTCCAAACTTTGGCAGCAATTTGGTATAGCAAGACGTTTATCAAATTTGTCGTTTCCATGGTAACCACATGACCGGCTGCTTTTTAAAGAATTTATAAATTTTCCTTTTTTAATGAAAAATTACAACTTTCTTGCGTTCACTCTTACGTTTTAGATCATTTTAGTGTTCTTCTTGGAGATTTTGGAAAAACCAAGAAATCCAACACCGGGGACTTTCGGATCCCAGATGGCCTCCATTTGAGAACATAAGGAGAGAGAGAGCGTAATTGCTACGTCATATGACGCCATTGACGTTGTTAGACGTACTGTTTGTCCCCCAAGTTTCGTTGTCATAGCAAAATATTCTAGGAGTTAAGAGGCGCGGAACACGCTCCGTCCCCCGCTCCCAAAGACAAAAAAGCCCAGTCTGAACAGGGCTAAAGGGTATGATAAGCAAAAGTTCTACGCAAAATTTCGAGTGGAGCACGACAACATAAACAAGCTATTGACAACATTGTACAGTAGGTAAGAAAATGCTAAAAATTTAGCTGAGAGTGTGAAATTGAATTCTAGAAATAGAAAATAACGTGAGTACTTGCTTGTATCCACATAATTAAAGGAATGGTTACTAAACAACTAAGTATATGCAAATTTGAATATGCCACCATTTGTACACCGCAGCGATTAAAATTGTTACCGATTAAACGGACTCGCAAGTAGATGCCAGTCAATCGCAAGCTGTAAAAAAGGCCATTTATTGCAGCCTTGTGCGCGCTCCCATACTAAGGAAATTAACACTGAGACAAATAGACGTCAACTTGTGGCTAGACGCTTGTGAGGTTTATACCATTTCTGTTTTCACATTACAGAGAAGACCTGTCCACTTTACGCTCCTCCTAAGAACGGCGCATTGTCCTGCATTATATTTGGATCAGACAGGAATTGTCAAGTGCAGTGTAAATCCGGTTATGACTTTGTCTTTAATCCTCCCGCCTCTTACTACTGCTCCGGGGGAAAATGGTCGCTGTATTCGCCCTTTCCATACGACAAAAGATTGCCATGGCCAGATTGTTCAGGTAAGTTTAGGAACATAATCTCCTCCTGACAGAGGCTAATCAAAATATGGTCGATATCTGGTCAATTTTTATCAATCAAATTTGGAAACAAAAATGGACTTTAAAAGATCTGTTCATTTAAAGCATAACAATGAGGAAGTCCAAAAATTTTGGATTTATCAACTGAATTGATAAGGTAAATTGGCCACCGTAAAGAGATTGTTGCTCTGACGAAGGGCTAACGCTCGAAACGTCAGCTTTCGGTCTCTTTACGGTGGCCAATTTACCTTATCAACTCAGTTGATAAATCCAAACTTTTTGTGTTTCACGTCCCCACCGACGCAGCACCACAGTTTCTTTAGAAACTAACCCCCTTGCTGTAATGAGCCACTCACTCTGATACAATTATTAACCAACCCTACAACATTTCGAATTTGTGGCCCAAAACACATTTCATGTTATAGCCTGGAATAATATACCTATTATACCGTAAAAATGCGGTAACAAAACCCTCCTCCCGGCCCCCAAATGTAATTTCGCAAAAAGCCCTTCGATAATATCCCTCCCCTACCGAGTACAAGCTTATCCGCTTACATATATATATATAAATATATATATATATATATATATATATACCTGTTTTCAAAAACATTGCAACTTGAAAAATATATATACATATATATATATATACCTTTTGTTTTCATATTTATTCTTTTGTTTTCGCGTTGTGAAGACAAAAGATGTATATATGCATATATATTTTTCAAGTTGCAATGGTTTTGAAAACGGGTGTATATATATATATATATATATATATATATATATATATATATATATATATATATATACATATATATATATATATTTATATATATATATATATATATATATATATATATATATATATATATATATATTAAGTCCACATCCCAAGAACGATAACGGCATATTATCCGTCAAGTACAAGCCCACACAAACTACTGTATTACTCTACCTACGTAAATAGCAATCTGGATGCTGTGCGTGCATGGAGATCGTATTTGCAAGGAAGTTCAATTCCTCCACCTTGTACTCTATTTCCTCTGGCGCAGCATTTTCCGATCCCTCAAAAATCCCTTATTTTCAGACGCAAAATCCCTTCCAAATATAGACCAAACCATTTTTTAAGTTCCAGCTCCCTCTATTTAGAATAATAAACCTTCACCCCCTTAACACTTACCAACAAAGTCTTTTGGACAAATATAAGCCCAGGGCTTATTATCGGACGTTTGCGGGTATGTGACAGTTTCAAAGTTTCAAAGTTATTCAATTTCATAATTAAAATAAAAGGGCTACACTATCCAGCAATTAGCAGTTGCTAGTCTGGGCGGGTAGTGTTTTACATTAATATTAAACAAAAGAAGTCAAGTCATAATTTCATCTTCATCTTTCCCGGGTATATTACGAACCAATTTAATGACCAGCTCCCAGTTGGCTTGTTAGCTCAATTGGTTAGAGCGCTGCACCGGTATCGCAGAGGTCAGGGTTCAAATCCCGGCAAGCCCGATTTTTTTTTCAGGCTTTCTTTTCGCAACTGCAGAAGTTGCGTTAATAACTGCGAGGATCTTCTTTACATTTATTTCTTCATTCCGCAGTTCAAATATATGAATTTCATATATTCATAATTTCATCTTCATCTTTCCCCGGTATATTATGAACCAATCTAATGACCAGCTCCTAGTTGGCTTGTTAGCTCAATTGGTTAGAGCGCTGCACCGGTATCGCAGAGGTCAGGGTTCGAATCCCGGCAAGCCTGATTTTTTCAGGCTTTCTTTTCGCAAATACGTAAATTGCGTTAATAACTGCGAGGATCTTCTTTGTGTAAATAAAGAAATTACAAATCAATGAAGATGCATGTCTAAACGATGTCTATACATTCTTAATATATTTGAATTACAGAAAGCAAGTCAAGTAATTAACATAAAAATATACATATGTGAAAAAGGAAAGGAATTACAAATAAATAAATAAAAAAATAAATAAGGATGCATGGATAAGTCTATAAATTCTTAATATATTTATAATTACTGTTGGTATTTTTTGAATTAAGGTGTGAACATCAACATAATTCTCCTCGTGTTCTAAAAGCTGCAGTATTAAATGTTTGCTGAAGACATTTTTTGAAGGAGGTTTTGTTTTTCGTTCGGAGATGTTCTGGGAGTCCGTTCCATATTTTACATCCGATGGGTGAAAACGAGTGGCTCTGTTGTTTTAGTCTTGAATGTTTTATGTAGAATCTACCAGCTGATGCAGATCTAGTGTTATAAAAACAGAATCTGCGCGAGTGAAAAGATCTAACAATTTCGAAGTGGTTTTACAGTTTATGTCATGCATTAAAATAGATATAGATTTATAATAAAGCATATCCACAGGAAGAATGTTAGCCATACGAATGATGGAATGGCATGCTCTCTCTCATTTCCGAAAAAAATCAAACGCAGAACTCGTTTCTGAAGGATTAGAATTCTTTTAAGATTCGTTTTTGAAGTTTGGCTCCAGACCGACAAACCATAGGAAATTTATGGGTGGATTAAAAAACGATAAATATCTAGAAGAATGGAAATCGGTATAAAGTGTCTCAGCCGTGATATAATCCCAATAGTTTTACTTAGATTTTAGTGCGATGTAGTCTATGTGATGTTTCCAGGAAAAGTTATTGTCAATTAACACACCAAGCAACAATTTGGTGTCATCAGCAAACAAAAAGAAATCAAATTTTGCAGATGAAGTTTGAATATCATTGATATAAAATACGAATAACAGTGGTCCTAGAACAGACCCTTGGGGCACACCACAAATTACTCTCTCTTTTATTGAGAATTTTGTACCGATTTGGGTTGTCTGGTACCTTTCTGTGAGATATGAATCAAACCAATTATTGGCAATACCTTGTATTCCATAGTGATTTAATTTATATAACAATATTTCATGGTCAACGGTAGCAAAGACCTTTTGTAAATCAATAAAGATGCCACGTGAGAAAAGGTTCTTATCCATATATGTTCGTATTTTGCTAACAATATCTAAAAGTGCATTTTCAGTGGAATGATTTTGACGAAATCCATACTGTGATGAGCATAATATATCGTGCTTCGTAATAAAGGCTTTGACTCTGTTAAACATCAGTTTTTCAAATAATCTATTAGTGTCAGGGAGAAGTAAAATTGCTCTATAGTTTCCACATTCGAGTTCGTCACCAGTTTTGTAGATAGCGGTTATTTTGGCCTGTTTTAGTTTTTTAGGGAAAATACCTGTTTTAATCGATTGATTCATAATTTTTGCTAACGGTTTGGACATTACTGTACAGGCGCATTTAAGAATACGTACTGGGAATGAGTATAGTCCATAGGCTTTATTGGCTAATAGCGACAAGAATTTCGTTTTATATTTCTGAGGGGGTAATTGGGTCAAAGAAAAATGAGGACGAGGGCGATGGGCCCAGGCAGTATTCGCGGAAATTTATTATATTTAGATTGTGGCATTACTGACGCCAATTTAAATCCCACAGTGGCAAAGTGCGTGTTGAGGACATCTGAAATCTCTTCTGGGTTTGTGGTCACTCGACTGTTGTTAGGATATCTTATAGAAGAAATTTCATGTTTACGTTTATCCTTACGGCCTATTAAATTGTTTATTCCTTCTCAAATTTTCTTTGTGTTATTCAGGTTATGCGAAAAACAGTTATGGAAGTAGAGCTTTTTGCTTATTCTTGTCAGTGTTGAGATTTTATTTCGGTAGAGTTTATATTTTTCGTTTTCTCTGGAGAAATAGAATTGGTTCTTTAGACTTATAGATTTCCGTATACCCTAAATAATCCAAGGTTTTAACAGCTGCTTACCTTTTTGATTTGAAATGGTTTTAAGAGGTGCGTGTTTTTTTTATAACCTTGTTAGTTTTGTTATAGAAGAAAGAAAACGATTTATCGACAGCATTTGCGTAGTTTACATTATCCCAATCAATTTGATTTAACCCTATTCAGACCGGGGGAGGGGGCGATTGTGCTCGCACTGACTTTGGACGTTAATAACTTTTTAAATAAGCAAGCTAAAACCACCACACTAGGTGACTTTTCCTAAAATTTATCTGGGAACAATTTGGCATAGCAAATGCTTCTCCACCACGTGTCACGTTAACATGACAACCACGTTTTGACAGGCTGTTATTTCAGAAATTTAAATTTCACCTTTTCTTTGAAAAATTATTACTTTCCTAAAGTGATTTTCACATTTTCATATCATTTTCGTGTTCTTTTATTGCTTTCGGCTGCTTTTTGGTCAGTTTTGGCTTTTTTCAAAGGTTCTGGGAAAATCATGAAATCCAAGATGGCGGATCCAAGATGGCCGCCGTTTGAGAACCTGACCTAATTGTGACGTCATATGATGTCACCAGCTGATGTTGCGGACCTCAAAGGAAACCTTTTTGGAAGTACTATCTGCCCTCCAAGTTTCGTTGTCATAGCCTAATATTCTTGGAGTTAGGAGGTGGGTCTGAATAGGGTTAAGTCATTAATAAATGATTCTCCTGAAAAAGAAGAAAAATCACGATATTTACTACGTGCGGTTTTTTGACGATGGTTTTAAATCATAAGACGGTAACAGGCAGAATTGAGAGAAATAATCACTTATGTCTGATACAACATTGCCACTCAAAACGGAGCCGTTAACTTGGTTGATAAGGATATTATCAATAAGTGTAGCAGAATCGTTATGTACTCTAGTTGATTTATTAATAACCGGAGCGAAGGCATAGCTTTGGAGAGAAAGCAAGAAGCCATTGGCATACCTAGCTGCAGCTTTCAAATTTGAGGAGGTTATGTTGAAGTCCCCTAATATGTATATCGGTTTGCCGGACGCACTGTACTTCTCAAGACTTGAGTCAAAATAATTTTGGAAACTTTCTGGAGAGTTGTGCCGTCTGTAAAATAATCCGCAGAAATTCCAGAACTTTTCAGTTTGACCAATGACGTGTTAAAGGGAAAGTAACACGACAAAATATCGAAATTTCGCTAACCTTGCATGTTATATCGCCAAATGCTACCAAGAGACAGAATACAAAGTTTGGGGGTAAAGTATAGGATCAGACGGAGGGAAGGGAACTGTAGTTCGTTAAATTTGATAACTTGAGAGAATGTATTTTAAGTCCTCATTTCGTGTTTCAAGTTAATTTTCTCTGGTTTTAATCACCACGCCGAATTTTTCTTCTTATTTATTATAATAAAGCAAGCTTACGGGCCATTTCCTTACCATATATACAACCTCAAATCAAAACTTCGTTTATTTATTTTTATACCAATTACGCCCATCAACACTTGGATTTTACTACTAAATTGGAAAATAGAACGACCTTTTAATTGAAGCAGGAGAGAGCAATCTACTACTATCATTACAAGCTAATTTAACAATAAGTGTCTGATAGTCAAAATTCAATAAAAAGAAAACAATGGAACTAGTTTGTAATACTGTGTAATAGTCTAGGGTCTATTTCACGCGTTTAGTAAAACCACCACTACTGCTACTTAACTAATGATAATGACAATGACACTGTGATTGAATTGCAGAACACTATTTCCGGACTGTTTAATAGCCCTTCAAGTTCATTGAATTGGCGACAAAAAGCTAAGTTCCATTGAGAAGGATGACGGGTCCTCGTATAAGATTCCAGGATTACTTTTATTTTGTTAGACTTAGGACGTTTTCACTGTCACGCTATAAAAAAGTAAATTTGAAACCGGTCAATGAAAGAAGCCACTAAAAAGAAATGATATAAAAGACTAATACATAAAGAACTTCTCCAAGTCTCAGGGCTGTGTGGTACACCGTTTCTGATTTATTCGCCCAAACGTTTCATGCAACTTTATAGAGCTTCGTATGGAGACGCCATAGTGGTGTACAGCGGATGTACACCAATATGGAGGCTGGAAATGAACAAAAAAATCTGGGATCCAATTTTGCGACGAGAGCGCTTTCTTTTCGCTTGTGTGCTAGTATACACGCGTATAAACACATCTCCTAATACTTGGAATGATTGAACTGCTGAAAATCATAATGAAAGACCTTTTTTTTAACCAGACAGCTTTGTCGCGGCCACTATCTTGGTGTCACGGAAGGTGAAACTTCAGAAATTCAAAATGCTGTCTTTTCAAAACGAAAGACGCTACCGGACGAGAAACCTGTAGGGAGATTTATTTCTAGCTCATCTTCAACCCGGTATATATGAATTTAGAAGACTTCGTAATTTTGATTTTAGGACTTGATAACGTCACGATGAAAACTGAACATTTTAAAATTGATAACTGGTATTGTTGTCCTAAGTGAACAAGACTGAAACCTGTGGCTTATCAAAGAGGGCCCTTACACGCTGAAATTAAATTGTGATCTCACCCACTAGAACTAAATCTTCTAGTCAGAATTGAATTCTCCTACAGCCCTCATACTGTCAATATGAAAAATGTAATACATTTCATAGAGCTGTGTTACCTGTTTTACTTGACTGCCTTCTTGTCAGTCTTGTGGAAAGGTCATTCCCAGGTTGAAATTGTTATGTAATGCAATCCATTTAAGATGAGAACGTTTGTGAGAAAGTTCTACTCAAGTGCTCCACTTGAGATTTGTAATGCGATTTTAAAACATTTCGTCTGGCTGTGTTAAATGAGTTCTGGGAACTCATCCGGCAACAAATCACTGTGTCAGTAGTCCAAAATCTGGCCCCAAATTTTCCATCAATTGGTACCTCTTCGCAACAGTCTTCTTTATCGTCTCCCTCGATCAAGTTTTTTTGCGAAAATGCCAACAGACAGCACAGGGGCAGTTATTTTCAATATCAGACAATTTGATGTCTAATACTAAAAAAACTACAAATGTTTCGCTGTAGAATTTTGGTTTAAAAAGTTGTCAAATTGTTATTTATTATTGTTTTCACTTTCCTGCTCTATTCTCGGTTTTCACCCACGTGACTTCCGCCTTGACGACGGTTGCTATCCGCCATGTTGGTGCCGAAACAAACCCGTTCAACAGAGAGATCACAGTGAGAAAGTAAGCGTGACAATGGTTCTTTGCATTGTTTTTGGTTGTGGAAGTAGAAGTGACCGAGATAAAGGAATTGGATTTTATCGAATACCTTCAGTGACAACCAACAAAGGAGAATTTGAAGAAGAACTGACTACAGAGCGGACAGAAAAATGGATAAATGCGATCAGCCGCGGAGACACGGAATGGAAAGGCGTCCTCAAAAGCGAACGGGTATGTGGAAAGCATTTTGTTTCTGGAAAGCCAGCTCCTTACTGGCATAAGCACGACGTGGATTGGGTGCGCACATTGCAACTTGGCAAGAAAAATTATCATCGTAAATCAGACCATGAAGTGAACGCCGAGCTGAAAGTGCAAAGAAGCGAGAGCAACTTGCGGTCGAACGACAAGAACGCGAAGTGGCAGAGAAACGTCGAAAGCTTTTGGAAGATAGCCTTCCTGTTGCTCAGATCGACTTTAGTCAGCCAAGTACTTCGACTGAAGAAGAGGGAAGTCGAAACGATGGGAATGAGGGGACCATTTCTTCTGATCTGGCGGCCATAGCAGTAAGCGAAGGTGAAGAAATCGAACCGGAAACTGTTAAGGACGCCGAGTGCCAAACCACCGAGTTTGACTACATGTTTCAGACAAGCAGATATCAAGCCCCAAATAGGGATTTCTTTGACACTGAGGATAAAGTTCGCTTTTACACTGGGCTACCGTCTATGGAAGTACTAATGGTTGTTTTCGAGTTCGTCTCCCCACATGTTACACGGCAAACACAGTCGCTCAACAGATTTCAAGAGTTCATCATTGTCCTTATGAAACTAAGACTAAATGCACCGTTGCAGGATCTTGCATACCGGTTTGTTGTTTCAGTGTCTACAATTTCCAGAATATTTTCCCACTGGATTGTTGTGATGGACACAAGATTGTTTCGCTTTGTGTACTGGCCTGACAGGGACCAACTGTGGAGGACAATGCCCCAGTGCTTCCAGTATGCATTCGGTCAGAAAACAACTGTTGTGATCGACTGCTTTGAGGTATTTATCGAGAGGCCTTCAAACTTGCTAGCCAGGGCACAGACATTTTCAAATTACAAACATCATAATACAATCAAAATTCTGGTAGGGATAACACCACAAGGAACAATTTCATTTGTGTCTGAAGCCTGGGGAGGTCGTGTCTCTGATAAATTTTTAACTGAGAACTGTGGCTTCCTGGACAAACTGATTCCTGGAGACATGGTCATGGCAGACCGGGGATTCACCATCACCGAGAGTGTTGGACTGAGAAATGCTAAACTGGTGATACCAGCTTTCACGAAGGGCAAATCTCAGCTTGACCCAGTGGACGTGGAGCAGACAAGAGGCATTGCAAATGTCAGAATTCATGTTGAACGTGTTATTGGACTGCTTAGACGGAAGTATACTATACTGGAAGGTACCTTGCCAACCGACTTTTTGATATGTAATCATGAAAACTCTGATAGGCGTACTGCATTGGTAGATCATATGATTAGAGTTTGCAGCTCTTGTTAATTTTTGTCCTCCAATTGTACCATTTGATTAGATCAACTTCACATTTAAATACTGTACATCAACTCTTCTCATTAAGCCACCTGGGTGTTTGATTTATTCCAGGGGATTTCAAGGGGTGGAATAAAAATTTAGTTAAGTGCAGCTCAATGAAAGCTATCAGGATATAAAATAGGGTATGATATCAGGACTTACATGTAGGTCCTGATATGAGTTAACGCTGCAAAGTGTTGCTTCTAAATTTGCTTATTACATTAAATTTTCATGACACCTTATTTTTGTAAATTTTGCGATTTAAAAAAGAAGCACAACAGGCTGTTGGAAATGTGTAACTTTTTGAAAATGTGTTAATAACTCAAGGACTTTTTACAAAATTGCCAAGAAAATAAATCATCTCACTCAAAAACACAAAATTAAAGTGACTCATAATAAACAATTATTGGATGAGGTTGAGCAAGATATCATGAATTATCAAAACCGAGGTCTGTGTTCGGCTTCGGCAGATAATACAGACACAAGTTTTTAGTAATTCATGATATCATGCGAAAACCGAATTCCATAATTGTTTTATTATACATCCTCATCCTCAGAAACAGAGGCGAAGCGTTCAGCCATCCTGTTTCTGAGGATAACACTTCAAGGGGCTTGGTAACCAGGCAGACTTTGAACTTGACATGATAAATGCAATATCTGCAGCAGATATTGTATTTATCATGTCAAGTTCACAAGCAATTGTAAATTGATTGAACGCTCTTGACCAATAAGATTTTTCATAGTGAGTCTGATGTATAATAATACAAAATGTTCTCATAATGTTGCGAAAAATTATATACGAACCTGACAGTCATGAAAATTTCATGTAATGAGGTGTTTTTTTTTTGTGAACGAGGAGGGGTGGCTTCATAAATTTCTTCTAAAGAGGGGTGGCTTAATAGAAGATTGGCATGATTTTGCAAAGGAAATATGAAGAACTAAGAGAACACATTAGTCAAGTTGCCATTAAGAATCTAACCAGTTTCATGATGCAATGAGGCAGCCAAGGAACAAAATCTAAAAGATGCCTACATTTCCATTGATGATATGTATTGACATGTGTCATTGTTCATCCTTAAGTGGGATAGGACTAGATTGCAAAATTTATTTCATTGTGAAGTGTAGTGTACATAGTTGTAGCTAGGGGCATACTAGGATTTTTGAAAACTTGAGGGCCCAGTGTAGTAGTTTAAAATTTGCAGGAACAGTTTAGTAGTTTTTAACAGTTTCATTGTTGCATTATTTTCTGTATTTGGACACAGAAAAAGTACTTTGAATCTTATAGGCTGTTTACACCCCTAAAAGCTTTGATTGATATGCCAAGGTACTTTGTGTAGGACAAGGCATTCTGTTACTTGCTTGGACACTGCAAAGCATATTAAAGGTATGAAAAGCTAAGGCAGTTTGTTACAAACAGATTTTTTATCTAGACTGCAAGTGCCAGAAAAAAGTCGGAATATTTCACATACAAGGTAAACAAGTAGCATAACTTTAATTAAATAATATAACTAATGTTCAGTTTCAAATTTTTCTAGTTGTTTAGAAAACTGTGAAAATAGGATAATTTTGTAAAAATAAATGTCATGTATTTACACAACACAGTGATTTCTGTAGGAAATAGATACAGAATGATACTAATAATTTGAACATGCTGTTTAACACAATAGATTGTTACATCTTTAATGGTATGACTGTGTGTTCTTCAAAAAAATACAGGTGTCCTACAAGAATATTACAGGCAATGCATGTATTTTCACAACTTCAGCCAAGTACATTGTATTATTTAAATGGCCTGTATGCTTTGTCCTAGGGAGATGGAAATGTGTGGTTCCAGAAAATATCCATACCACAGTATGGAGAGTAACTGGAAATTCTGAGGGGGAGAGGGTTCTCAAGAGCCAAAATTTATAAGGAAAAGTATGAACCTTAATTGGAAATTCCAGGGGAAAGGGAGGGTTCAAACCAAAAAAACCTTCCATGGGGGGAGGTATGGATATTTTCTGGAACCACACAATGGCTGCCTGATATCCTATATGGAGGCTTTGTCTGAATCGCTTTAAATCAAAGCCACAGACTCAAAATTAAAATGCCTGAAAATGATATTATACAAAACTACAGAACATTTTCCATGTTCCTTTTACTGTTGTAAAATGGGCATCTGTTTTTAAAATGAAGGAAACAAACTGATTCTGCCATCTCTTAGACATGTTACTAAATGAGCTCTCATACCTTGTACATCAAAATTTATAAATGTGGGGTCTACTCCAAAGACTAAGCAGGTAGCAAATGCAACTGCAAAAACCCCACAGTCACTCCCATTTGTTTGTTGCTGCACTGGCTTCGGATCAAGAGCAATCAAACGTCCACCTAATAAATCATTTGTTTGTTCCTCTACTTCTTGAATTATGACTGAGTCATGATAGAGGCTATCAAAAAGGTTTACATATCCAGGCACACATCCAATTGAGCTAATGCACACCCAATGATTATTCCCAGTGTGCAAAATTTGAACAAATTCGCCACTAACAACATCAAAATTTCTAACTGGGCCAAGTGTTGGTCGCTGAAAACCTGCGATTGCCTGATTCTCAAGCTGTAATAAAACATGAGCTTGTTGAATTATATCACAGTCTAGCCATCCAGTAGGATTAATAATTAAATCAAAATGATAGTCTGTTAGATTTGCCAGTACACTGGTCTTATCAGTTTCACCGTGGGTAACGTTCGTTATAACAACATCACTTTCATCCTCACTACTGGAGGAATCTGACCAAGAAGAACAAGTGGTGGGGGTGGTGGCAGCTTGGGCAGGGGCACTCTTTTTGCATGCAGGGCATTTCCAGGTTGTTCTGTGATTGTTTGGCATTCGCTTCAAATCAAGACACTTGAGGTGGAAGTACTTTCCATCTTTGCAGCTTTCTCCATGGCACTCAACTAACTTGTCTGTAGGGGTAGGCTTTGCCTTGCAAATACAAATGCTATCACATTTCATGGCTGCATGATCTGACACAACAGTACATCCTGGGGATCTTCTGGTATTCCTTTTCCTCTTGAACTGAGGAAGTCTGCAACAGTGAGGGCAGTACCAGGCCTTTGGCATTGCCACGGATGTGAGAGAGAGACAAGAAGGGTGAAACCTTTGATAAGGGCAGTCCTTGTTACTACATAAAATGCTGTCCTCGTCTCTGTCTGTTCGACAGAAACAAATGGCATCCTTGCTTGGTAATGTAGGTGGTACTGTGCATCTTCGGGTATACCACCGTCCCAAAATCTCTGGAAGAATGCATATTCTCCAGAATGTTTCTAGTTTAGGCAAAACAAAGTTCCAGTGCTGCACATCTGGATATATACGCTGCACAAATAGGTGAATGTTTTTTGCCTCATCAATGGCACACACCACAAAGTCATCATATTGAAGATTTGGAACTGAGAAAAGCTGCTGCTGTACTTGATAGTAGTAGCTGTGGCTTTTTTTCAGCTGTAAATTGCCATTCACTTTTTCCAGGCAGGAATTTTTATGTTGAACATAGTCATCAAAGTTGCCATCAGTGATGACTATTGGACATTTAACTTCCCCGCATCCACTTCCACAGCAGTCACACGACACAAGAAAATCAGGGGTGGCATGAAGAAATAAATTCTCTTCGTTGAGGAATAACCCACACTTTTTGACCTCGAAGTTCACATGACGTCCTTTCACGGATGCTTCATATGCCTTTATGGCTTCACTTTCGTGCTTCTGGCCATACCTCGTAGCTTTGGTGTTGACATTATAGAGGCTTGGATAACAAATTGTCTTAATCAAAGACTGCGAGGGCTGGGCAAGGTTTGTGTGAAAGGCTGAAAAGCACTGAGAAGCACCAATTCTGCCAGCACGATGTCTATAAAAACCAGAATCACTTGCTTGAGCTTGTGTGCTGATTTCTACTTTGTTGATGTGTTCCTCAGAAACACCCAGAGTTACTTGAACACACATTTTGATTAATTCCGGGTAGTCCAGCTCAAGATTTTTCGTTTCAAACAAGTCAGGAATAATTGGCAGTGTGCGGCTTTCATCAACAAATTGGTCGGCATAGGGATCGATTAGGCTAAGCGCTACAGCTTTGATTTTGCAAGCGTTTAGTTTGGCATAGACTTCCTGCATTTCCCCATCTGATGGAATCGCATTGGACGCAAATGTTTGATCGCACCGTTGTTCTAAAACTGTTTTGCTTCCTTCCCCGGTATTTTCGATTTTCTGTTCCAGCGCGCTTTTGAGTTTTTTTGCTGATGAAAAGTCTATGTCCCTTACCTTTGCATATGGTACTTCATTCACATATGTTGGTAGAATCCATGTGCATTTCGCTTGCGTGCAGGCGAGCTTTCCATTAATCCGTGTCACAGCTTCGATGTAAAACATCACGCTCGCTACATGGGAACAGGATTCAGCCAGTCCTGCCTTGCAGCCTAAGCAATGCGCGGAGATAATGGTGCCGTCCTTTTCCACAATCATCCAGTGAAAACCGAGAATTTTTACAACAAAAGGTTTGATTACAGCAAACCACTTGATTCTACGCGTTTAATTCAGGATCACCCCTCCGACAAGTAGTAACGTAAAAATATATATATCGTTAACTTAACTTTACCCAACCCTCCCGTCCCAATATACATTATTAACATACCAATCAATCTTCCGTGCCCTTCAAGAACCTACCAAAGGAATGTGCTACAGAAAAGCTATTGAGGGCTCTGCTTGGGAGGGAGGGGGGGTAGGTGGTGGGGGCGTCTAATAATTCATTTTAGGAAAACCTAAGCATCTAGAGAAAGAAGACTGAAAGAACTGTCATCAGTGCTTCCATTTATTTCATTTGTATCAAACTTAAAATTTAATTTATTTACTTTTCACATGACAGCAACAGCAAATCCAAGTTTCATGAGGATGCGGAATCTGCCATTCTTCTTCTTTTCTGGAGACTGCAACGATCCAAACACGAAAACAAAAATTAAGAAAAACTTCATTGGCCTCATGACAATGCCTTATATACCACCGTCTTTTTGTAAAAACATATCAGACCACTGCAACGAGAACACTGTGGAAGTATATTGTGGAAACGTTACCGCTGCAGAAAGGAGACGAAAGCGAGCTGCAACGATGTCGGTATGATTTATTGCTACTCCACATTATGCACCTGGCCTTGCAAGTATTTTTAAGCCCACTTCAGAGTTCTGTTTTTAATAGCAATGCATTTTTAAGACGTATTTTGTTGCGTATCTGTAAAAACTTGCTCACAACCTGGCCATGATCAACCCACTTACCAAGCTGGTGAACGAATGGAAATGGACAGAACATGACACCAAGAACTACCTTCTTTTCTCTGCTTGACTGCTGACCGTTGACCCTTAGATTTTCAAGCACAATAGCCTCCCAGAGAGGGGCTCGTTTAACATGAAAGAAAGAAGAAGTTTCGTGAGTTTTTCAAACATCCGTTAAGTGTGATGCAGTGTAAAAGAACTAGGCCAACGGCCAAAAACAGCGGACCAATTGGTCACTTTAGAAACGAGTTATGGATCGGAAATGAGTTTTTAAAATCAGTCGATTGATTAAAACTAAGTCCGTTATCTGACGAAGCATGTCGAAAATGGAAATCTTGCCTAGTTTGGAATTAATCGGTTGATTAGAGGTGGAATAAATGGCTTCCAAATATCGGACAATTTACAGAGTTTGCGTGTTCTTAGTGGGGCGATTGCTCTTCAACTGAATAGAGACGTTTGTTTGGGTTTTTGCTACATCTGGAAACTTGTAGTTCATCCAAACGTTCTCAAACTTGCCAAGCTTAAGGCTGGTAATTCTGACGTGCTCTTTCATGCGATGACCACTTGTTTGTGATTAATCGAGTTCTGCTATATTTTGCATTCGGTCCCAGGCTCCTACTCTTTTTAAAGTGGTGAATGGATTGGTTACAAGAACTGAGACAAGTATTGAGAACAGCCAGCATGGTGCATAAGTTTCCGACCGGTACCAGTATCCGACCAATGAAACTTCATCTTAAATTTTCGTGTCGCACTTAAAAATACTTATTAACAAAGTATTCCAAAAAAAGTATATTATTTCAGCTTTCGATTGCTTGTTTTACGGCCTTAATGCTTAACGAAAACTTGGAGAAGGCGCCGTTCTGTTTAGATGAGTAAAACGTCGAGGGATAAATTTGACGTTCTTCATTGCGCAGTAAAATAAATTGCTGTGTTCAAATGACAAGTCTGCTACATGCGATATTTTCGAGGAAAATCAAGAGAGATGGCCTTATTATAATGAAAGAGATCAAGCGTTCAGAGCCTTATCGAATTTTTAATTAGATTCAAAATTCTTAGGAAAATAGGAGTGAATAGCTTTTACTAGGTTTCGAGCCTGGGTGCCCAGTATCCGATCATTTTTTTGTTGACGTCCAAAATTATTTTTATACAAAACTAATTTCGGTACTTCAACTGATCTGAAAACTATTATTTTAAAAATGGCTATTCACAGAAGAGTCTGTAAACAGTGGCTTTAAATATTATTAGAGGCAAGCCATTTTTCCGTGTGTTTGTCAGCTGAGAAAGTCACGTTTAACACCAGGCAACGAACTTTTGATCCACTTGACGTCGGACAATTCGGACCACTTCATTATCATTCAAATTTCAAACATTTTGGTTTCCTCTGTAGAAACAACAGAACAAGTTTAAAATTCCCGGTAGAAAAGAGAACTTTCGCATATAGATCACGGCTACAATTCTGTGTCGGGTTCGCGCACGTTACGCCTTCGGGTTTGTTACAAGTTACGTGGAAGACTAAGCCTCTTCTCGTCATCCAAAGATCTGATGCTAAAATCCCACCTTTTTCGAACTCTTTGTTAATTTTTACCCAGTTTGATGGTACGTTTATTGGAAATTGTAAAGGTTTGCTGATTCTCCTAAAACTACTGCGTTTTATTACATGTTCGGGTTGAGTCTTGACCGAGGATAAGATGTCTCATATAGGCATAAACCCGAAAACTGAACTGAGGCATTTACAATCGAAAATCAGTTCATAATGGAGATGAGAAAGTTGGTCACATTTATTTTATTTCCGTGCATGCTATTTCCGTCTTGATTGAAAATATTTTAATTTTATTCTACATGTTTCCTACATTGCGCGACCTTTCGTTCTTGATCAATTTGTGGAATTTACTGTATCGAATTGAAATCATTGTAATGCACTCTTTATTCCTTTAGTCTCTCAATTTAGACTAGAATCTCATTTATTCCTATCTAAACGTCTTTCGCTTAGCTTTATCAATTATCCCACCGTTTCCTTGGCCAATGTGGTTGAATCTGCGCGAGTGGTCATCTGTATGAGAATAGAGTTTGATATGCTGACGGTATTTAAAGCAACAACTATTTATCACGGAAGCTTGTATCAGGTTGTTCGATTTTTAAGACCCTACAAACTCGATTCTTTTTCCGATTCGAACACCTAATTATTGGAGTGATCTTAAAAGATAAGTACACGTGGATTCGGTTTTGAAAGTAAAAATAGCCTTTGAATAACAAACTTATTGCTCTGACCGGATACCGGGCCCGGTGTACGGATACTGGACAACGTATGGGCTTTCCAAAAATTCAAATTGCTGCCGGAGGTCGGATGTGCACTCGATTGCCGGAAGTCAAGATCGCACTAACCTGCTTCTGAATATCTTGACGGATCGTGACGGATGGTGACAGGTCATACAACCCGACAAAGCTAAAGACCGGCCCGACTTTTCAGTAGTCAGGTTGTGACAAGCGGTGTCTCAGCACCGAATCTTTTCGAAACAAGCGCTCGAAAAGAAGGGCCGCGAAACAAGTACGCTACACATGTATATACCTCGTTCTTTAAGCCATCAAACGGAACAAGCGCACCGCGAAACAAGCAGCACAAACCATCGAAAGAGGCGCTGCGAAACAAGCACGCTGTACACATGTATGTATAAATATACCTCGACTTCTCCTTTGACGGGTCGTCACCACTCGATCGGGTCGCCACGATCCGTAACCATCTTTTAACCCCCTTTCATAACCTACAAGTCTCTCACTACTTGACAGCCAGAGAGTCGGGTCGACTTCTCACTTGACGGGTCGTCACCACCCGATCGGGTTGTCACGACCCGTCACCATCTTTCAATCCCCTTTCATAACCTACACGCCGGGATTTTTCTAAGTCTCTCGCGACTTGACTTCCGGTAGACGGGTCGACTTCGATATTGCAAGAGCAGACTCATTCCGTGTGTATTGGACAACCCTCTTCAATAAATGCAGATTCTACTTGAAGGTTTTCAAGGCAAACAAGCAATCAAGCTAACGAAAACCATTATTTTTTAAATACACCATTTTTTTATTATTATTATTTTAAGGTTACCATTCGGTACGACTATCTCATAAAAGACACCGGGCTCCCCCAAGGAACCAATGACCAGGCAGGTCAGGATGCTTTCAATAAGAAGAAACAACAAGCCCAGCAAAAGAGAACCGACATTTACAACAGCCTGAAAAATGTAAACTGGGGTGAATTTCAGGCCTCATCGGGGCTGGAGCTGAAGGACAGAAACGTGGACAACTTTAATCTTGGTCAGGTTGATGCTTATTGCTCAGAAAACGGAGCCGTGGTTAAAAGGTGCGATCCATCCGATTTAAACTGCTTCAATCCGCCTTGCCAATGCAGCAAGGACACGGGTTCAGTTTCTAAATGTAGTAAGTATGCATGAACTGATCTTAATTCTTCTTCTTCTTTTTCTTCTTCTTCTTCTTCTTCTTCTTCTTCTTCTTCTCCTTCTTCTTCTTCTTCTTCTTATCGTTTTTCTATTTATTTACTTATTTACTTATTTATTTATTTATTTATTTATTTATTTATACATTTTTTACAAAATCCTGGAAGGAAAATTAAGAATAAGAGTAGGAGAAGAATAAGGATTTCCGCCCTACATTTGTCTCTAAATCATTCTCACTCAAAATTTCTTCCAAACGCAATTCAGCCTTTTCCGCCTTTCTGTTCACTACAAACATTTTTTCCCTACGTCTCATTTAACACGGCTGACAATCATGTTTTTATGATGTTTCATGTTTTTAATAAGTTTTCCAGAAACTGACACCAAATACTTGTAATCGCTTCGTGTTCTGATTGGTTTTTTGTGTTGTTTGCGCCCGTTGTGATTAATCAATTGACAACTGCTCTATGCCGCTGATCGAAGCATAGATAAAGCACCCGTGAACCTAGTCACATTATTACATTGTTCATTATCTTATAAGCTTACTATAATACTATAATTAGTAAGAGGTGTGGCTGCCCACGTTCAACATGCAAGAATTAGAATTAGTTAGAGGTAACAATGGCAAACTGTCATATTCTATGTTAAATGCATGGGTTTCCTGTATTTGGAATAAGCTGATGGCTATTCTCTTGCAGCACGCTGTCCTGTGGGGACCTATTTTGACAGAGACGCAGATGACTGTCTGTTGTGTCCTGAGGGAACATACAGTCCTGAGGAAGGTGCCTTGGCGTGCAAAGCCTGCCCAGAGGGGACCTGGACAGTAGGAACAAGACAAGAAAACTTCACGGCTTGTACAGGTGAATTAGTTTACTTCTCTCCACAGTCAATAAGTGTATTGTCACTGATGTGACGTTCGGAAATTTGACCAATGCCGGCCGATACTACACCTAGTATCAGGGATTTGATTTAATTTAATTTTAATTTCATACACATTCACCTGATGATCTATGCAATAACATTTACGACTATAATAATTGAACGGCAAAATCAGTTAAATAAATATAAATAAATAACAAATTATTTCTAGTGCGCGTTTTCTATGAAAATACTCAAACCCGCATTACATGATAGTAAAATTAGGTACCACTATACTGGCATACATCTGAGATAAAGGCATCTCTGGACTTAGATGCCTTTCACAAGGACATCAATAACTCCAAGCTGTGTTCTGACACCTGTGAAAATTTAGTTGATATTGTGCGCTGTTACAATAGCACCCTTTGCGACCGTTGTGACAGAAAAGAACGGGAACCTAAAGTATTCATCAATATAAACATAACCATTTGAGATGATCAAGATGAAATATAAATTAATTTAATGCCTTTAGATTAATTGTAAGGATACACTGATTACTTCTTATTAACCGAACGCGAAGGCGGTACTGGACCTCGCTTCGCTCGGTCCTTACAAGAAAGACTGAGGCTGTGCCAGACTAAATGGCTGTGCTAAACACTTTATTACTTGAAAAGTGAGCCGTGGCGGATTGGGATGTATGAAACAGTTTACTGGAAAGCATTAAAAACTCAGAAATTTTATTTCACACCAAAAATTTAGATCGCACAAGAAAAAGTAAAAACTTTCAAAGAAACTGTCTCTTTTCATTTAGCTTCAAATCATTCCAACTATTTGAATCAAATGTACTTTCACATTTTCTATATTCCTGTTTTACCAGCCGGGCATTAACATCACTCATAATGCCCGTGGGCATTGCGGGAAAATCAAGCCCCGAGTAATGGCCAATCACAGTGCGCGTAATAGCGGAGCCAGCGTGCTAGCGCGTCAGCAAAGCTCCATTGCTAAGGAAATTAGGTAAGGCTTGGTACCCACTTGAGACAAAACAATCATAAGCATAATGATAATCATAAGCATAAACATAAGGTTCTTATGATCTAGTGGGAACTGGTATCTTAAGGACGACATAATCACAACCAAAGACAATCATAATCATAAGAAAATGATCGATCAATTTCTTATGATTATGATTATGTCGATCATTACTGCCCTTATGATTATGTTTTTAGGCGTTCCCACTCGGACATAAGAGACATAACGGCGTTATATGTTTGTGCTTATGATTATGATTATGATTATGATCGTTATGTTGCTAGTGGGTACCAAGCCTAACCTATCAAGCCAAGAAATTTTGGTAGTGACGTAATAGTCACGTGACCGTCCGTACGTCTGTCCGTCCGTCCGTCCGCAAAACAGGGTCACCAATACACTTCATACACTGGATATAACCCTGTGCTGAATCCCGTGTGTTTTTGGCGCGAAATCGCATGTTGACCCGCGTTGTAGCGAAACAAGCAAAGACAACAAAAGTCAAAAAGAAATTTGTTAATGGAAAAAAAGGTTTAAAAGAATACTCAGTTGTCTTTTTGGTGGAAGGGGAAAAGTTCAATTTAGGCGAAAATAATTGGGCGATAAAGTTCAGGCGAAAAGTCCAAATTTGCCTCGTCGGTTCTGTTCGAACTCGGTCGGCACACCGCTTGAGTTTGCAGCTTTTCGCAGCGGTTTCGACGCCAAATATAGCAGAGCTAGTGTTTTTTGTTTTTTTTCTGTCCACAACCATGGTTTTTACGGCGTTCCGAACACATTTTGCGAGGAAAAACACCAGCATTTTCATGCTGATGGGCAGCTTGTCACGGAGAAAGAAATAAATATAAAAATTAACTTCAAAGATAACAGTATACGTTCATGGCCTAGTGGACTAGTAACCGGCTTCAAACGTCGACGACCCGGGTTCGGCTCTCAGTGAGGGTAGGAACTTTTTTCTTTTGCTTTTTCTTTTGTTTTTTTTTTTTTTAATTTAAAGACTTGAATAAGAGTATTTTCACAAATTAATAACTGCCAGCAAAAAAAAAAACAATAACAAACAAACAAACAAACAAACAAACAAAACAAAAAGGGGGACTCCGCTTTTATGCTTGGCTAAATCTATATATTATATTTACAAGCTCTGGCCATATAATGTTATTTAACTTAGGTCAGATTGGTGTTTTCTTCTTCAAATGTTTTTCATTTTAATGAGTTATGATTTGGCACCCGATAAACCAAAGGACGTTCTAAACTGTGAGCTCTTTCGCATGAGATAGTATAAGATTTTGTCTCAAAAAAGGCTGTAGAAACGGAAAGCAACAAATAAATTTTGTTTTATAAGCTGACTTTCTTTCATAAAATTGCATTTCCTTGATGCTGAAATATAAGAATACTAAATACATTGAGACTAGCTGAAGTAGAACAGAGCTGAATAACATGCGTAGGTTCCCTTACGTCAACACCAAGTCTCGTTACTAGGGTAATCGTGTTTGAGTTAAGGACATTATTTCCCAACTAAAGCGCCAAGCATGGCTAATAGCTTACAATTTCAAAAAACAGAATAAGTCCATAGTGAAGAAACAATTATACCCTGAGGAAAAGTCACATTTCCCAACGTTTGTCACCATAAGGTTCTTGCATTAGAAATCAAATGTCAGTATTCGTCTGGCGACCTCTGCGCACAAATATGGTGAAAGGTGAAACCAAATCGAAAAACTCGGAAAAACTCAACTCTAATGAACCTTGAAGGTCTCAAAGTTGACCAAAGGAGCGAGTTAATTGTTCCAGGACAAAATATAGCATTCTCCTGACGTCACAGGCCCCCAGCAGTGCCGCAGTCTATAATATATAACTCATCTGTAGAGCAAATCAAAGGCTTTCTATCAAGGGCAAAATCTTTTCGAATTATTAAAACACAGCAAAACGCCAGGGAAGGGATTTCCCCCCCCCCCCACCCCCCAAGGTGGGGGTGTGACTTTGCTTTTACTTCCGAGGAATAAGTCCCAATAGAAAAAGCGGGGAATCTAGGTGCCCACAAATGCATAACGCCAGCTTGTAAGGGCCTGTCTTTGATGAACCACAGGTTTTCTTTTTTATATTGGCTGGGAAATTTTATAGACTCAACAATGCAGATGAAGCAACAGTTCCTAGCAAGAGAAGAAGACTATAAGCGTCATATTTTTTCCTTTTAGAGGAATGTGGTCCAGGGTACTTCTCTTCAACTGGTATAGCAAAGTGCTTCACTTGCCCTCTTGGAACCTATTCTGCACAGAAGCGAAACAAAGCCTGTGTAAGCTGTCCAGCGGGAACTGTAACTGTTATTGAGGCAGCTAAAGGAATTCACGATTGCGGAAGTAAGTAGACTGGCAATTTTATGTGCAACGACAAAGACATTTTAAAACTCTACTCAGGCCGGTGAGAAGGGTTGGCGCGGAAACTGCCCACGCTGACGCTGGACGTTTATAACTTTTTTTAATATGGAAGCTAAAGCCACCAAACTTGGTGACTTTTCCTAAAATTTATCTGGAAATAGTTTGGTGTGGCAAGTCCCTGTCCATCATATTTGACGTCATCGTGACAACCACATATTGACAGACAGTTTTCCAGATTTGTGAAGTTCCTTTTTAATGAAAAATTATAACTTTCTTGCCGTACCTTTTACACTTTTAGATCATGTTAGTTTTCTTTTATTAATTCTGATTATTTTTTGGTCAATTGTAGTACTTTGCAGAGGATCCAACGTCATGTGAGGTCATCGTCTCACGTTGCAGACCTCGTAGACCATCTTTGGACGAACTATGTGCCCTCTACATTTCGTTAACCTTAGTTTTAATGTTGTTGGGGTTAAGGAGGGGGACGCCCCACCCACCGGTCCCAGTACTCCAGACAAAGCCAGGTCTGACAGGGGAAAAGTTCATCCAGAATTATTTTAACTATCAATCGATAGTTTTGTTAACATGCATAAGCAGATCCATAATTCCCCAGAAAGTTGCCGGTCAAGGTTCATGGGATATTTTAATTGCCTCCTTCCAGTGCAATGCGCCCCAGGAACCTATTCAGACAATGGAGTAGAGCCATGCTTGCCATGTCCTGTCGGCACTTATCAGCCGGGTTCAGGGCAAACTGCCTGTCTACCTTGTCCGGGACAAAAATCTACACACGGTACTGGCGCGAGCTCTGTTGCATTCTGTGGAGGTGAGGCATATTTATCTTTATGTTTTAGTAGAATGAATTCGTAATGAGCAAAAAAATATATTTATTTGAAAATATTTGCTTTGCCTTTTCTCGAACATCTTTGCTGTACAAAGCGATTTCCGAGATCACGAGGTGGTATTTTTAAACCTTTTAGTAGGGCCAAGTCCATTCTTATTGCAAAGGAGTAAAAAAAATCACAAAAGCTACACTGTCGTCTTAGGCGGCAAAGGATAAAATGGATAGAAAAAAGATTTTGACATAAATTTTCTTCTTTGATCCAAGGGATCGAGAAAATAACCTAAGATATTGTTCTTTTAGAGGTTGACACGTGTGTATCTAGTCCCTGCAAGAATGGCGGCACATGTGTTAACACCAAAGAATCTTACCGCTGTGACTGTGCACCTGGATACAACGGAGTGACCTGCGAGAATGAAATCAACGAATGCGTCTCGTCGCCCTGTTATCAGGCATCCATTTGTGTCAACAAGGTAGTAAACTAACAACTATGAGACATGACCTCTTAAAATTTGGTTGTTTTACAGCTTTAGCGATGAAAAACTAATAAGAAAAGTAACAGCGGTATTAAAAATCAGCGATATTAGAATAGCCGCAAAAGCGATGAAAAAAAAAAACAACAAGACAAAAAGGGGATCAAGGACGTTCGCGCGAACACCTTCTACAAAGCAACAAGGACGTTCGCACAAACATCTTCCACAACGCAGATACTGAGCTATACTCACATAATGAGTTACTGTTGTCAGAAATGCCACGAAAGGGGAGCTCACTGACTTCACTTCAGCGACAAAGCGTTTTGAAAATTTTTTTTGGAAAAATCCCCTTCTTTAGCTCGAAATGGCCTTAGTGGTTGTTAGCAGAAAAAATTCTAAAATACTTGCTGGAGACCCACTTTCCAAGTCAGATCTCGCTTATGTATGTCTATTTAATAAACGTTTCTAGCTGTGGTTAGCCTTCCAATTTAACTCAACCTTTAGGGTGGAAATTTGTAAACACCTTACAGCTAAAAATATGGGGGATGTGATAGCGTGTGGTCAGAAAAATTGACAAAAATCACAGATTTTCCTCTATTTTTTATAAACCTTGATAACCGATAAAGAAAGTGCTCTGTCAAAAGATAATCTGGTTTCGCGAATTTTAAAACTCTTGCATGACCTTGCATAGATCTTGAAATAGACGTGGCCCCATTGAGTACGACGTGAATCGCGGGCGCAGTAAGGGAGGGCATAAACAATAAGCGCAAATGTCCTTGAAGGCCGCGAGTGAAAAGCTACCCATGATTAAATTTATAAGGAAAAATTTTGGTGGAGGACGTACGTTAAAAAACTTTTAATATCTTTAATGTTTGGGAGCCGATTCCGTTGAAACTTAAGAGAAAGCTTGGGGAATGGTGGAAGTGCAACAAGGTTTTTTTTTTTGTAGTTGCGCTTCTGTGCGATGCTATGAGCTCCCAAAGTTAAGATTTTGTAAAACGCTACTCCGTGTCCAAGTTTTATCCTCGTAGAGAAGACATCACTCCTTGATTTTATCACTCATTGGTCAGTTAAAACCTCTATTGTGTCACAACAGAAGTCGATTATAGGATTATGGGTTGTAAACCTTTAAATGAGTAAAATCGTCCTTGTTTAAATTTAAAGCCTATAATGTTTTGTTTAAAAGCCTGTTTGAAAAAATTGCTTCTGTTCTGACAATCTACAATACACCTAGTTTATTTGCCTGTTGTGTCAGTTCAGGAAATTCTATGTTTGCGCTGTATTCTTGGACACAAAATTGGTGTTTTTAGGGCTTCCGAAGGCTTACCGAATAAACACGAACGTTTAAGGTCAGATTATGCTAAATTAAGGAAATCAAATTGTAGCAGGTATTGTTCACTGTCCAGAAAAGAACAATACGTTGCAATTTAGGGTCGTATTATTTGACTTAAAGAATATAAGCGATTCCGAAGCGCTATGGTAGTAATAAGCAGTATTATTTTAGCTTTTGTTTTGTTTGTGTTGGAAAACTTCTAAAAAGTTTCTATTAACGTTTGAACTTAAAAGTCACAAACTATCCATTTCACACGATTTAACTCACGTGCACCTAGTGATTCAGAAACTGAAAGTTTTACTGAAGAGCCTATTCACGAATATTTCGCGCAATGTAGCTACCATTCGTCGCACTTCGTGCATACGCTTTAAATTAATGAATACTGATGACCTAGTTTCTCATCCGCAGCCTTAAGTCGAATGTCAGAAATTGAGAAGAAAATCGATTCTCTGTGCTCGTAGAACGATATCTTACTTCTAAAACCCTCTGAACCCCAGTGTTTAAGCGTCGAGTGTTCCTTAACGGTACTTCGTTTGATTTATAAGTTCCAAAATGCGGCTCCTCTTTTTTAGAACGGGATATTAGCGTCTTGAAAATTCACTCGTGAGGGAGGCAGCATTTTTCCAAAGTGTTACAGTTTCAGATAACTTCTATAAAAGTAGTAAAACTCTATCCAAAACAGTTTATTGTGCAGACACTCAGGGAAAGACTCTGATAACACCCTCTCTCCTTTTTAGGACAGTCAAAATAAATATTATTTTTTCAAGACAGCTGAGAATATTTCCTCTGGAAATCCCCTTCATTTAAAACGTAAAAATGATATGCAAGACGTAATAGACGTTTGCACGCTTGCCAAGTCATAACATCATTTTCTAGCGAAATTTGGTATTAGATTTTTATAGTACTCTTAAAGATTTTTTTCTGAGTATCCGGTTATTTTGTGTCCCCAGATTAGTATGGGAATTTCCTCGGCTATAAGGTATTGACAAGTAAAGTTTCAGTCGATCTATCTATTTGGTATTAGTATCAGTTACAACTAGCACTTGTCAATTTTCAGGATGTTGTAGCGTAAAACAATTCGCATGCACATACCTTTGTTTATTTGCAACTTGTAGGTAAATGCATTCAAATGTCTTTGCACTTCTGAATATACTGGCAACGAGTGTGAACTTCCCTACAGCCTCTGTAATCAGCGAAAGCCTTGCTCAATTGGCGCCAACTGCATTGATAAAGCGGGGACATTCGACTGTCAATGTCCTATTGGATACAGCGAGAAGTTCTGCGAAAAGAACATCGACGAATGCGCTTCATATCCTTGCCAAAACAACGGTGTATGCATTGGAGGCTTGGACTCCTACTCGTGCTTATGTCAGGCAGGGTACACCGGTGTTAATTGCCAAATCAACATTGATGATTGTGCAGCTGAACCATGTCAAAACGAAGGTACCTGTGTTGACGATCTGAGGTCTTACACTTGCCAATGTCCAGCAGGTTACACTGGGGTAAACTGTGAGCATGCCATCGATCATTGCGTGGGACAGCCATGTCAAAACGGTGGCACGTGCGTGAATCATCCAACAGGATACACTTGCACCTGTAAGCCTTCATATCACGGATGCCGCTGCACACAAGGTAACCAGCCCTTTAAGCGAATTAAGTTTTATCTCTTGTTGAAAGCTGATCACAAACCCTCGTGTATTTTGCAAAATTCACGAAAAGATAGTATTTTAAGGTTCTATCAAGGGTGGGGCATTGAAACTCTACAGTTTTGACCGTAGGGTGTATGCCTGCCGGACGAAAAATCCAGATTCATCTGGTTTCCTGGGTTTTCAGGTAATGCGATGGCTGAAGGGAGGGTGGAGCACTGAATGGGGCTGGCTATAAGCCTTAGGGACCCAAATTACTTGACATACCGTGTGGCACTAAATTTTTGCGAGTTCTAATTTTTGCGATTTTTGCGGGTTTCGTCACGATCCGCAAAAAAATGGTTCCAGCGAAAAAAACTCCAGCAAAAATTTACTCCATACTCGAAATTATACACAAACATTGCCATAACATGTAAGGCAAAATCATGTTGGTGCCCATTCACTTAATCCGTCTCTTTCGTTCAGAAACAAAACGAAATTAAGGAGTTCCTGAGTTGGTAGATGTATTTGAAAGTTAAAAGCTTTAAAGAAAAGGATCGTCTGAATGTACTCCATTGCGATTAACTGTATGTTTTTCACCTGTATTCGATTGTTTGTACTCAAAAAACCACAACGTTATTATTCCAAATAGAAGGCGGCTTTCTGAAAATCGCAAAAATTAATTCCCAGCAAGAAAAACCAGTTTCTCCCAATCGCAAAAATAAGTTCCTGCGAAACACAAAGAATCGCCAATCCGCAAAATTAAGCTCCCGCAAAAATTTAGTGCTACACGATAACACTTGGCATAATGTGATGTTAGCCATTATGTTGCCTTGATGACGTCGAGTTGTTCGGTTCACATTAAAGTATATGTAAGAAATAGTAGGCTTTAATTTATTTAGGGGTTTTACAGACGTGAAAAGGCGAACAACCCCCGGCCCTCTCAAGGTCACAAGATTAAAAAAGGGGTAATAATAATAATAATAATAATAATAATAATAATAATAATAATAATAATAATAACTTGATTTAAACGACGAAGCATTTAGCACGTCAGTGCTAACTGGGGACAATGTAAATGAGAAAAAGTAACATGACAACTGGAACATAAAGGTTTTAAAAAGCCCAACTGGTGGGAGGCTTAACAGTTAGCTATTAACGCGTTGCTAGAAATTTTTAACACGGGGTTAATGTGAAACAAATTCAAGTGGTCAGCTTTTGTCACACAATGCTCCAAACAAATTCAAGTGGTCAGCTTTTGTCACACAATGCTCCAAACAAATTCAAGTGGTCAGCTTTTGTCACACAATGCTCCAAACAAATTCAAGTGGTCAGCTTTTGTCACACAATGCTCCAAACAAATTCAAGTGGTCAACTTTTGTCACACAATGCTCCAAACAAATTCAAGTGGTCAGCTTTTGTCATACAATGCTCCAAACAAATTCAAGTGGTCGGCTTTTGTCACACAATGCTCCAAACAACATCGTTCAAGAAGGTCAGGATTTTCATTCTCAGCCTCGTTTCCACGTTGGCTAATTTCTGACATGCGTAGTTCTTGTCTCCAGATGTTAATTTTGAATGGCCGTATATCAGAAAATGTTAGTCTTAGGGTCATTAGTGATGTGGCAAAATTCTATGCTTTTATCATCTCCGGTATCATCAAATTGAACAATTTTGGTCGATAATCGCTACACTAAGAGTAATATTTAATTGTCGAAGCATTTAGCACGGCAATGCTAACTGGGGACACTGCAAATGAGAGAAAACAACATGACAAATGGATCATAAATGTTTCAAACAAAATCCAACCCAGGCCTGTTAGCTATTTACAAGCGTTGCTGAGAATTTGAACACGGGGGTACCGTGAAACAAATCCAAGTTGTTTAGGCAGGGAGACTTAAACCCGGGACCTCTGGATTACAAATCCAGCGCCCTAACCACTCGGAACAACAACAACTAATTAAAATAAAATAAATTATTTGCATTTTAAATGCTTTCTTTTATTTCCAGTTTTGTCATCCGACTATGATTTGTCTTTCCAAATGAGAGCCGTCAAGTCGTATTCTGAGGTAAAAAAGCCAATTCCAAACCTCAGCGCCTTAACACTCGCATTCTGGATTCGTACCAAAGATACTAAACCTGGAACAGTGATTTCGTACGCCACTAAAGTTGGCAACATCGTCCAAGACAACGCCCTTGCGCTACAAGACTATGCCAGCTTCAACCTATTTGTAAACAATCAAACAGTCTTTACAGGCATAGACGTAAATGATGGTCAGTGGCATCACGTGGCAGTCACATGGGAGAGCGCTAGTGGAACATGGCATGCGTACCAAGATGGCGCTAAAGTAAAATCTTCATCTACGCCGTTCCAACAAGGCGAAGTCATCACTGGCGGCGGAGTAATGATCCTTGGTCAAGAGCAAGACGAAATAGGAGGTGGATTTAATCTTGAGGAGAACCTCATTGGCGATGTTAGTCAGATGAACATTTTTGAACACGTGTTATCAGCCAACGACATCTATAATCTGGCTTACAGCTGCGATCATGTAAAAGGAAACGTTGCTGCTTGGGGTGATTTCAGAGAGACGCTTTATGGGGAATATCACCTGACAGACAGGTCATATGCCTGTGATTGTAAGTACTAAAACGGTTCCCCTTTTTAGTACAGCTAGCTAACGTGATTTAAGCATAGAAACAAAACTGTACTTGAAATTATATAACAACGTTATTTTTATTCTATTGTTATTCTTTTTCTTCAGTCTCCACTGCGCAGAGAAAGTTCGCTTTGACATACAAGTCCTACGTACCGGGCAATGATAACAAAGAATTATCTAACAGCGACCCAGAAACTTGTGCCTCAGCTTGTCTATCAGAAGCTTCCTTTATCTGCAGATCATTTGAATTTGACAATTCAACCAACACGTGCCGAATGAGCACAAAATCAACAATCAACAGTGCTCTGGCAACTTCATCCGGCAACAGATATTTTGAGCTCAGTAAGTATTTATTTAAACAAACATAAAATATGTTGAATGTCTCCCTCACTTAGCGTAGGAGTGCTCGATTCAAATACATGTAGAAATCAGTGAAATTGAAATAGAAATAATGGAGGGCGGCTTATTCATTAAATTATTTATTCATTCATTCATTCATTCATTCATTCATTCATTCATTCATTCATTCATTCATTCATTCATTCATTCATTCATTCATTCATTCATTCATTCATTCATTCATTCATTCATTCACTCATTCATTCATTCATTCATTCATTTTAATACACATAGTTATTTGGATGCAAATGTCTTAGTTGACACGTTTAACTGAGAATCGTATCGTATAGCTGCATGGTACAAGCCTAGCAATATTGCTAGTTAAACAGTGTTCTGGCTAAATTAATAAAAGATGTTAGTGGTAAAAGATATAACAGTTCACGGAGAACACCTTAAGAACAAAGAGACACGTAAACCGTGAACTGTGCACGTCTCGTTAGGATGGAAAATTGCGCTTGAAGTGGCGTTTCGCTTGGACCTTGGACTCCTTGAGACCATTTGCCAATTTAATGCTTTGAGGCAACGCATTGAAGAAGGTATGCGCACCACTGAACCCATAGCTGTCCTGGTACTTGTTTGTTTTGGCTTTACAACGGCAAACGATGCCTGGTGCTAATAACGTGGTCTCATGTGCGTATTTTAATTCTGATAATAAATAATCATGATTTCTTTGTCACATGTCTTACAAAAAGCTCTGAGTCTAAAGAGAAGTAACACTTTTCAGCATTAAGCAGACTTCTGTTGCGCTTCGTATACATTCTCTAGAACCACAAATTGCGAAGTGAGTTTTGATGAGGAATTTTACTTCTGATAAAAGGAAATTCGAAAATTGCTCGCACATAATTGGAACAGATTTCATAACCTAACTTTCATAGTATACAATATATCGCAAACGTTGTGTAGACTAAGGGGTGATACATCGGGATTACTGTCACCATTCTGTACTTGAAACCTTCTTTCGAGGCTCTAAACATTACCGGAGCATAACGTACAGGTTGAGATAGGAAAAACGAGTTCATCTTTACAAAGGCAAAAAAACAAAACAAAACCACACGCAAAGAAAACACGTTATCATGAACGTAGATCTAAGATCTTTTACTTTCCGCTCTAGACTGTCTTGAGAGCCTCGGGGTATCGACAAACGCAATTGTTCCTGACGCTGACATGACGGCATCAACCCAATACAATTCCCAACGTGCGCCCTCGGGAGGTCGCCTAAATTATCAAGCCCAGTTTAATTCACAGGGAACAGTAACTCAGATTGGAGGCTGGGCCGCTTTGAACAACGACGTAAACCAGTGGCTTCAAATCAAGTTTAGCCAGATTTTCCAGATTTCTGGTGTGGCCACTCAGGGCAGAGCAGACGATGCTCAATGGGTGAAGACTTACAAACTTGAATACAGCACCGATGGATCAAGCTGGTCTTACTATCCGACCGTAAGTTATTTCCTAGGATGCGTTTTCCTTTCACATACTAGCGTTGCCGCCATAAAAAGTGTATGGCACGTCCTTTTTAAAGTGCATCTCAACGTTGCGTACACTTCTCATTATTGGTAAAAAGAACCCTGTACTTTGTGTGAGTATCTTTTAAGTCGGGAAATGTATCCAACTTGATTAATAATAAACGACGAGATTAGGAATACACCTTTCCCTCTTTGAGTGAATGAAATTTTGAACAGTAATTGCATACCTTAGGGGCAAAAAGCAGTAACTGGCGTGTCAGCTCCTATTGCTGTTTTGTTTTGCCTTATTGTTTGTTTGTTTGTTTGTTTGTGTTTTTCCTCTTTCTGTTGGTTTGTTTGAATGTACTTCGAGGTTTCGCGTAAACGCTAATGCAGCGCCAGGCGCCTAGCACCATTTAAGGTTCCGCCCCATGATTACGTAGGGTGGGCTAGTAAGGGCAGCACTAAATCTAGAACCGCAATAAAAAAAAATATCTCTTCTCATACGTCTGGCATGATAATATAACAAAATCTCTTCTAAACATTTTTATTTTTTCATTCTACAGACGCTTTCCGGCAACACAGACCAGCAAACCGTGGTTCGTAATGAAGTCAAAGTTTTCCAAGCCAGATATCTGCGGTTCAGACCACAATCATGGCACGGACATATCTCAATGAGAGTAGAAGTCTATGGTTGCCTATTGCGTAAGTGGATTATCAAATATACATTTTTTATCGACTATCGCTTATAATATCTGGCAAAGCTGATGAGACAAATTGAAATGAGTGGGTACGTTGAACGTAAAAGCAACCTACATGAACAATCCTTCCCCTTTTTGCATTGTCAATGTTGCTTTGTCGCTTCATAAATTGTTTGTGCTTCTAAACAACATTGAGTAAAAGAGGGGAGAAGGGAAAGCATTCTGACATTATGTCTGCGTCGATTAAGAAAGAGATTAATACGTCCACAAATTGCTCTTATCTCAACTAACTTGCCTAAAATTGCAATAGGAATTAACCCGAGGCAGACTGTCAGGGGCTGAAATTGCATTGCCCGTACAGACTTAAAATAAATTCATTCATTCATTTATTTAGTTTTTTTCAGTTTTTTTTAATTACCTTCACAGTGTTGACTGTTTTTTCAAATACAGGTATTGCAGAAAAGGAGGAGACTAATTAAGATGACGTCATGTGATGTTTCCTCACACGAGTATTTTTCTTATCTTCAGCCACCTCAAAACCTGCAGATAGTACGAACGAATGCAGCACCGCACCGTGTCAAAATGGCGGCACTTGTGTGAACAGATACAATGACTTCCTTTGCCTATGTCCAGGTGGTTATACTGGAAAGAGCTGCAAGACAGGTTAGAGCAATATCTTTAGTACTTGCGCACAATATGTTTTGTACTTGCACATGTATCTCATGGAAGTATCCCTATCAAAAGCTGAAAATATTTTCTGATGTGTGTTTTCTTTTTCATTGATATTCGATTATTCCTTGTCTAGCTTTTTTAGCGTGGTGCAAAAAAGGTGCTGTGTTCATTATTTGCCCATCGTAATAATGCAGTGACTGATTACGTCTCCACTCCAGGTTTGCACGCAGCTGCAAAATTTGCGATATTTTGTGCTTGCGAAAAATCGCAAAAATCGCAAAGTCGACGCCGGATTTTTCGTGTTCACTTGCAATTTTTTGCAATTCTTAGCCTTGTAAATGAAGTTTTTTTTCAAAACGTCAAAATTAATCTGAAACAGTAGATTTCTTGAGGCAAAGTAATTTTGTACTATGCCAACTTGTTAACCTGTAGTACAAACAACAAAGGTTACAATAGCTTCCTTTGAGAATTGCAGTTATTTTAATCTCAGATTTCCAGCAAAACCAATAGGCAGTCCTTGATAAGAACTGGTATTCCTGCGCAAAATCATTTCATTTTGTTAATCTTGTTTTTCATTAGCCACCTCCTGTGTGGCAATTGGTGCACCCATATACGGTACGAAGTCCTCGTCTAACTATAACGCAGGAAGCACGATCACATTTTCATGTAAGGCAGGGTACTTTCTCCATGGCTCCTCGTCTAGAATTTGTCAAAGAGGAGGGTGGACTGGAAGTCACCCTAAATGTCAAGGTAACTTTAAAGTTTAACTTTAAGAATAACATATCACTTACTAGCCTGAGAAAACAGCCGACATTTCACGAGGTCACCACTTGAGCCCTCGCAAAACGACGTCTGAGTAACTGATGACGTGCACTACCCAGATCTCAATAGTGCTTCTGATTGGTTGAAAGAAAATTCCCTCGCGGCATAATCAATCAGAAGCACTACCAAGATCTGGGTAGTACACGTCATCAGTATGGAATTTCTGCACTCGTTATTCAGACATCTTTTTGCAAGGGCTCATGTGGCGACCTCGCGAAACATCGCCTGTTTTCTCAGGCTAATCACTTACCAACATAATTATTACAATTAAATGTAAAGAAGATCCTCGCAGTTATTAACGCAACTTATGCGTTATTAACGCTGCATAAATTGCGTTAATAACTGCGAGGATCTTCTTTACATTTAATTCTTCATTCCGCAGTTCAAATATATGAATTTCATGTATTCATAACTTCATAATTATTACCCATTACTAGCCAGTTTGTATGGTCTTTTGAATCACCGAAGACTATTAAAAGACAAAAAAAGCGAAAAAAGTTTGTTACCTTTTTAGAAACTGAATTGAGACAATTTAAAAAAAGTTGAACTTTTTGTCAAAATGATAAACCATCAAACACATCACTGATCCCGTAAGCCCTTACTAAACTTTAAACAAAATCTTGGTCATCCATCCTTTTATACGCCTATAAAGGGTATTAACTAAAAAATAAGAGAAGGCTTTTTTTAGTTCACTTGATGCTTAGGTGCACACTAGGTTGGCTGAGGAACCTCAGGTAAGTTGGACTTAAAAATTGTAGTAATACTGTAGTTGATGTCGTTGTTGTTAATGTTCTATTTGCATATATTTTATGGAATACTACTGATATCATCCAGACACGGACGAGTGTGCCGCCAGCAATCCCTGCAATCAATGGTGTAAAAATACAAACGGAGGTTACGTCTGCCATTGCCACAAAGGCTACAAACTTCAAGGATCAACTACGTGTGTCGGTAAGCTAAAGGATTTCATCGCGCCTACATGTAACGATTGTGAGGGCGCGGTGATGTAGGGGTTAGTGCGTTGGGATCGGTGGTTCGACGCCCAGTCCACTGCCATCGAGTTGTTTTCTTAGACAAGAAACTTTACTCCTCATTGTCTCTCCACCCAGGTGTATATATGAGTACCGCCGACATACTGCTGGGGGTAGCCCTGCGATGGACTAGCACTTCATCCAGGGGAGAGGGGGAGGTAGCAATACTCTCAGCTGCTTCATGATGCAGAAACCGGGATAAGCTCCGGCCGTGTGGGCCTCCTTGGCTTGTGTGTGATTTTACCTCACCTTTAAGTGTAACGATTATAGACGTTTTACCTGTTAACCTTGCCAAGATTGCAAATGGCAGAGGGTTAACTATGGAGAATATGATGCAAAGTAAATAACGTAAAAAGGGAATCCGCAATACCTAACGTTCACTAAGCCTAATTCGTCCTTATTTGAATAAACAATGAAATTGAGGCCGATTAAAATGTGAGTCTTGTATTCGGTTTTTTTCTCCGGAGTCTTTAATCATTTAAAATTTATGACACTCTTCTCAGTAGATATCTTGGTTTGTGAATCAAGTCTCTTTTTGTTATGAAGTTGTATTGCGGATAATTTGTTCTTGAGTACTACAAAACTTGAAATCGTGTGACAGTTCAATACTCCTCAAGGACGGTGCGCTAATTGTTTTTGGTTGGCTTGCTTGTGAACTCATCACGTAAAGTTACCCTTTTTCTTGCAGATATCAACGAATGTTTAAATTCTAATGGAGGCTGTTCTCACACGTGTCACAACTCTGCTGGTTCATTCTCTTGTTCCTGTCCAAGCGGTATGGAGTTGGATTCTGGCAAACGGAGTTGTAGAGGTAAATCTTCCTACATGTATTTACAATGAAGTTCGTAGTAGTAACTAAAGTAGTATATAGCACATGTTTAATTCATTTCTTTTCGAGCTTCCTCATAAGGAGAAATCTGCTTAGTTATCAGTCAACAGATGGTTGGAAGTCGAGTCACATGTATGATTATTTTAATAGTACAATGAATGCCATTATTATAAAGATAAGATAAGATAAGATGAGCTAAGATGAGATAAGATTAGCCTCCTTCGCAGCCGCTCGGGCCGGAGTCACGCAACGCTCACCGTCCCCACACGGCTGCTTCAAACCGACATACATTCCTTTCCCATTGTTTGCGATATTTCTACTTGGACCAATCAGCATCTTGCTATTGTATACGCTGCACCAATCACAGCTTAGCTTGGCGTCTTGATGTTTTCTTTCACGGAAAAATTCCCCTTAGCGGCTTGCGACGTGTTATGGAAGGAGCTACAAAGAAAATCGCGGAAAGCACTAAGTGTTATATATGTTCATTCATTTCTCTAAGTAAAAATAAGGTTTATATATTTGAAAAAACGTCCGCTGATTTAGCTGGGATCATTCGATTGTCACTGGAAATCAATGTAAATAAATACTCTGAGGACAGCAAATTGTTTGTTTGTCGAGAGTGTTTTCAGCAGTTGACGAAGTACGAAAGGGCAGCTAAGAAACTTCAAGAAATCAAACAAGAACTTCTCAGTACCTGCAGAAATAGGGAGCAGCTGAGAGAAAAGAGACTCGCAAGGGAAGAACGAGATGGAGATGTGCCAGTTAGTGCCTCCGTGTTCTCTGAAACTTCACATGTTAATTTCGATCCTGCCGGTTGTATTTCTTATTGTTATCTAGACTTTCTCCAAAGTTCTTCGTGCTTCCGAAAAAATCCTCTGAGCTCGACTTGTGTGCTAGTCTAATTATTATCTTATTACGTGGGCTTCGTCGATGGCCAAAGCATATAATTTATTTGAATAAACAGAATTTCCGAGCATCGCTCTCCGACGTTCGATTTCGATCCATGCTTGTGGGAAGCCAAAGACCACAGAAACCTTCACCTTTTCAATCAATGTCACCTTCTTTTCAGTACAAGAGCTAATGCTCGCCGCCGTTACTTCTTTTCTTCTCAAATACGCCACTTGATCGTCCACTAAACTAAGGAGCCGATTACATGAGCCGGACTGGCTCGGTTAGCAAGGCTGGCTCGGTTAGCAGGACTGGCTCGGTGTACCGAGATGACTGCTCAGCCCGGTATTACATGAGGCGAGCCAGCCCGCCTGCGGCTAAATTTAGAAGCTGTCGTGTGAAAAGATGGCTACATCAAAGAGCATGAATCGAGTGTTTTTACTTTCGCTAATCCATTATTTTGGTGTATTATTTTCAGTTTTACGTAGCTTTATGGTCTGATAAACCTTTATGTGTTATATAGAAAGAGAAATATCGATCTTCTGGTGAGCTATTTTGCTCTGAGCGTAATTAAGTGACGACAAAGTATTAGCCCGGCTAGCCGGGCTGGCCCGGCAATCACGATTACATGGTAAATTTTCAGCCCGGCTAGCCGAGATCCCGGCATCGCGATGCCGGAGGGGCCGATTATATGAGCCGGGCTGGCTCGGTAGAAGGACTGGCTCTGTCTGCCGAGATGGCTGTTTAGCCCGGTATTACATGAGGCGGGCCAGCCCGCCTGCGGCTAAATTTAGAAGCTGTCGTGTGAAAAGATGGCTACATCGAAGAGTATGAATCAAGTGGTTTTGTTTTCGCTAATCCATTATTTTGGCGTATCATTTTCAGTTTTACGTGGCTTTATGGTCTAATAAACCTTTATGTGTTTGATAGAAAGAGAAATATCGCTCTTCTGGTGAGCCATTTTGCTCTGAAGCGAAATTTAGTGACAAGAAAGTGTTGGCCCGGCGATTGGCCCGGCAATCGCGATTACGTGGTAAATTTTCATCCCGGCTAACCGGGCTGAAATTTTTTCATGTAATCGCGAAGGTGATTTTTAGTGTGTTTCCCAGACGCGCCGAGATCCCGGCAAACCGAGCCAGCCCGGCTAAGCGGGCCAGCCCGCCTAATGTAATCGGCCCCTAAGCAATTGCATTGTAGACACAACAACACAGATGCGGCTTTGTTGTTTTTCTATATGGTCGATGACTAAAGGCAAAGCTTGAAATATCAGAGATTTTCCTAAGCCAGTCGGCAAATTACAGCCATGCTCCGTCACACGTGAACAGGATTTTTAAAAATTTGAACAGGGTTTTCAAGTTAACGCGTCGGTTTTGTAATTCTTCCCGAGATTCGGAATTCCCGTGAGAATTTTACCACATTTACGGAAACAAAGAGCTCCAAAACATCGTTCATTTGAAATGTTACATATCCGAACAATATTAGGTTTCTTACTAGTATGCGTGTAGCTAAGTTATTTTCCCGTTAACTCGTGACTTTCAAAGTGTTTTTAGAGGAATCTTCAACGTTTCATTCAAATCTCAGACGTTACAAAGAAACATTCAAGATGACTTTAAAAAGCTTAAAGATTACAATCAAACTAACTCTTCCAGGTTTCTGATTCGAAACTATAATTAAGTGTGTTTGGCCATGAACGGCTAGGATGGAAATGGATTGTAACTGAAGGAACTATTCGAAAACTGATTATTATTTTTTTCTCTCTTTGACAATATCATTCAATTTCTTTCTCCTGATGTATTTGGTGTACGAGAAAACAGTAAATAATTTGAATTTTATCACATTTTCACCAAAAAGTTGAAGACTCCTGTCACGTAGCCCCTTTAACATGCCTTCTAGGTTTCTGGTTTGAAAAGATTGGAAGGTTTGTGGGACGTTAATGCGCAATTAATGATGATGATGATGATGATGATGATGATGATGATGATGATGATGACGACAATGACGACGATGGTGATGATGATGATGATGATGATGATGATGACGACGATGGTGGTGGTGGTGGTGGTGATGATGATGATGATGATGATGATGATGATGATGGTTTATGCAATAGATTCCACATGGTGCTCTTCGTCTATTGAAACTATGTACAATTTTACTAGCATGTACATATCCAGAAGAAAAGATAATATTACATTTGCGTCTGATGATGGCTAACGTTTCGTTTGATCATTTCTCAGACATCGATGAGTGTGCAACTTCAAATGGTGGCTGTGAACACACATGCATCAACTCTCTCCAGTCCTTCCAGTGTGAATGTAGACAAGGATACGCTCTCCGGGCAGATAAAAAGACTTGTGAAGGTAGAGGATATTTCAATGAACCAGTAGCCAACTTATTAACTCTCCTTCTCAGATTACTCAATTGTTTTTCCAGTTCTTTTTGAATAAATAAACGAATTAACTTTATTTATACACGGTAATAATTTCAATAAACTGGTTTTCAAATTAGCAAGGGGGTTAGTTTCTAAAGAAACTGTGGTGCTGCGTCGGTGGGGACGTCAAACACAAAATTTGGATATGCCAACTGAGTTGATAAGGTAAATTAGCCACCGCAAAGGGATTGAAAGCTGACGCAGAGGAAGGGCTAACGCTCGAAACGTCAGCTTTCAATCTCTTTACGGTGGCCAATTTACCTTAGCAACTCAGTTGACATATCCAAAATCGTGGGTTTTCAAATTAGCCGTGTTTCCAATTAATCTAATGTAAAAAAACTAAAATGCCCATAAATAATAACTGTATTACAATTATTATAACTATATTATTTTGGCAAATAAAAGAGAATGACAATCATGTCTGCACTGACTAAAGTTTGATTTATTCCCTGCTTTCTTTTAGTCTCTGTTTTTGTTTTGGTCTTGCCGCATCTTTCGTTCTTTCAGTTTGTTATTTAAGGGCTCAAATGGTGTATCGTTACAGATATCCACTTGACTGCTCCTATGTTGTCAAGTCACATGAGCTTATACCTCAGTTTTGCTATCTTAGGGCCTCTTCATATGAGCTCGGTTGACCGGGCAGGTTTGGTTTGCCAGATCTCGCCTTACCACTATTTTCTTTGTAAAAATTTCCATGTGTTCATATGAGAAGGCGGGCTAGCTTGGTTACCGAGATCTCGTTTTTTCCAACCGAGATCGCGATAACGGGGCTGGCAATTTTCCCATATGAATAGGTCAGCCCGGGTTACCGGGATGGAGAAAATTCAAATACGCATACGTTTCTGTCAAAGTAGAGCGAAGTTAGCATCATTCTGGCTCAAGACTTTTTTATTGCAAAAATTACTTCTTGATGTTGAGCGAGTAAAGATAACATAGGGTGCTTTCCATTCTCCTAAAACTTCCGGAAATTTCGGTCGAAAAGTAAATGGAACGCCTCAGTCAAGGTAGAAATTCTCCGGAAAAAAGTGGTCCACCTCCAGAGGTGGTCCTCTTTGACCGGTCGGTCCGGTCCGACTGAAACTTGCCGTTCCATTTTCAAAAATTTCCGTTTCCAGTCCCACTTCGCCGAGAGGTAATCGAAATTTTGGTCTAAACGTGAATGGAACGCTTCGGTCCGGTTGGGAATTTGTTTCTATCGAACAACGTCGTTCCATTTTCCTTGGTTAGTTCCACTGGTCTCTGACCAGTCGGTCTGGCATAAAGAAAAGCACCCATAATTTTCAGAATTACTGCACGCGATCACGTAAAAAATTTTCCACATGAACAGACGACAAAATTCGTTCCGCTCACCGGGAAGAGGCCCTTAGTGTCAGTTTTGCTTCCCCGTTTGGTGGTTAGGTATTGGTAAATAATTTTTTTCAATCATACTCATTGCCGTTTCAGTACGTAAATTTTGACCTACACTGGCTACTGGAAAAAGGTGCAGTTTTAAGTCAGAGCCTTTGTGTTCAATGTCGACAGCACGGTGTTATATCAATTTTTTTATATTCCTTTTTTTTTACTTTTCTTATGTCTTTGCAGCAATTTCGTGCCCAAGTTTAAGCAATCCAGCTAACGGCAACGTGGCTCTTAGTTCTGGAGTCCTACTGGGGAATACTGCAACATACACTTGTGGCAACGGATACCGAGCCACGTATAATCCCACAAGATATTGTCAAGCAGACGGACAGTGGTCAGGAGGGGCACCTAGCTGTATACGTAAGTTCAGTCTACTCGATAAACTTATTCTAGAACAAATATAATTGAAGCAACTGTGGCATTAGTTTAAGTGGTATCCGTTAGTTTAATGCGCACTCGTGGCAACTCTTCCACGTCAATATAGCGAGCACAATTGATAGATCAAAATAATAAAAGCAAAAAATAACAAATGTGCAAGAAATTAGGTTACAACAAGAAAGCCCAAAAACTAACAAGGCTACTGGCCTTCAGGTGTTTTCTGCCAAGAAATAGGACAAGTGGAACATGCCACAAGAGTTTTAACTGGAACAGATGGCGGCAAAAGTGTTCTTGGAACTAAAGCAAGTTTCACCTGCATTGCGAACTACCGAATGACTGCTGAGGGTGATGCAGAAAGAACGTGTCAGAATGATGGAACGTGGAGCGGGACACAGCCAAGATGTGTCGGTATGAGATGCACAGATTTATTGCAAAAGCTGCACTAAAGTATTACAACTCTGCATTGTCCCACGTGTATATAAAAATATTCTCCCTCCACTAATGTCTTCTAATCAGTAGGATTTGTACTTGTCCTTGCACTTGTTAAGACGACCAGGATAAAAATAATGTATTAACTTATTACAAACACTTCCAATTCTTTCAGCTGCTTTCTGCAATCCAGTCCCAGTCCCTGCCAATGGCACGGTTCAAGGTTATCGTTATGAGTTAGGCGCTACTCTGCGTATCACTTGTACCAGTGGTTACAATCTGGTGCCACCAAGCTCATCATTTAGAACTTGTATTTCTGATGGAGCAGGAGGAGGCAAATGGTCAGAGCAAGATCCTGTGTGTCAGTGTAAGAATTGAACACACATTTTACCAGCTATACTTTCTGTCTTTTGCAAAGAACTTTAGATTTTTATATTTAAACGTGATATTACATCTTGGCATGAGCTATAGGAAACATGGATTTTGAGTACTCACCAGCGAACGTTGCTTCAATCAAATAGCGATGAAATATGTCGACGATTCAATAAAACTATCACGTTACGGTCAGTTCTGCTGTCCCGTGTCTTTGATTTCTACGTCACCTTCTGCAAATATCCCGGTTTCTCCCCGATTCTTCGGTGAGTTCGATATGCTTACTCTTACCGCCCGCCATTTTGAAAAACCACTCATTCCCAGTCCTACGCAGCTAACTAGAAATTTCCTGAAGCCGCCCTGGAGCCCCTGAGTAGGAGGCACTTGAGCCCTTGCTAGGATATTTGTACCATTGGCCAATCGTAGGGCCGAAAAGACAATCGCTACTGTTTTTCAAATTCTTCTTCAGCTGGTAAGAGCAAAAACCGTTTCCCAGTCTCCGGTCAGAACCTATAATCCGTTGCACGACGACCTTCATATATGGAAGTCCGTCTGCAACCATCTTACGTGCTCGTAACCATAACCTGGAAAAGATGGCCTACCCAGGGGCTTTAGGGAGGCTTTAGGAGGTTTTCAAGTTAGTTGCGTAGAACTGGGAATGAGAGTTTTTTCAAAATGGCGGGTGGTAAAAGTAAGCATGTCGAACTCAGCGACAGGCGTATTTTCTGAGATATTTGCAGAAGATGATGTAGAAATCAAAGACACAGGACAACAGAACTAACGGTAAGGCGCTAATTTTATTGAATTTTCGACATCTTTCAGCTGTTCAGCGCTGTTTCCGTGAAACAACTTTCTATTCGAACTCCATGTTTCCTATAGCTCATGATCTTGGTGTAGAATGTGTACAATCGCTACTGTTTTTCATATTCTTCTTCAGCTGGTAAGAGCAAAAAGCGTTTTCCAGTCTCCGGACAGAACCTAATTTGAATTGTAACTTATAATCCGTTGCACGACGACCTTCACATATGGAAGTCCGTCCGCAACCATCTTACGTGCTCGTAACCATAACCTGGAAAAGATGGCCTACCCAGGGGCTTTAGGGAGGCTTTAGGAGGTTTTCAAGTTAGCTGCGTAGAACTGGGAATGAGAGTTTTTTTCAAAATCGCGGGCGGTAAAAGTAAGCATGTCGAACTCAGCGACAGGGGTATTTTCTGAGATATTTGCAGAAGATGATGTAGAAATCAAAGACACAGGACAACAGAACTAACGGTAAGGTGCTAATTTTATTGAAGTTTCGACATCTTTCAGCTGTTCAGCGCTGTTTCCTTGAAATAACTTTCTATTCGAACTCCATGTTTCCTATAGCTCATGATCTTGGTGTAGAATGTGCTGACATATGAACCATTATCGAAGATATATAGAAATTATTAGAGAAATTCATGTTTTGAAGGCATTGGGCATAAAGTCCTGGCTGTAATACTCCCAGGCTTTTGGCCAAGAAATCAGAAGAAATTGACAAAACAGCACCCGAATGTTAATTTCATTTACCCATGCAATTCGCAGTGGTGGACTGTGGTGATCCTGGAAACCCATATGGTGGTTATCGTCAAATAGCAACAAATACTAAGTACCAATCTAAAGTGACGTACACATGCAAACCACAACACCACTTGGAGGGAGAGGACAGTCAGACTTGTCAAGCCGATGGAACATGGAGTGGATCCAAACCTGTTTGTTTAGGTAGGTGTCGTAAATTTACTAACGTTCCAAGGAAGAGAGTTCTTTGGTACAACCTCCATGCACCTGGGCGCGTAGCCGAACAAGTTAAAGCGATAGTCTCTTTTTAAAATGGTTAATTTAACTCATCGGTGACTTTAAGAATTTTATAACATGACAGAAATGGAGCAATAGCACCAGGCTAGTTCGGTGACTGATTTGGGAAAGAAAACAACTTTGTATAAAGATTTTGACGATAGAACATTTTTTCGCTGTAAAAACACTCGAAGTCATGCACTTCTAACGCGTAATAGTCTTTGAACGCCCCACAAAGGAAAGTAGGTAATAAGTTCAGTTCGACGCCAGGCACATGTAGTTTTTTGGCCAAACTTGGCCAGGTCTTCCTTATCAGGGAAGACTCCAACGCAATGCGACCTTGGTTATGACAAACCTCATCCTCATACAAGTGGCCCAGCTATCCGATGCAACGCATTCGATTTAAGGGACAATGCTCTGGCAACAGCTATAAGAAAGGGAAACTTAAATTGGTTATAAAGCCCCAGCTAGACGACCAACTATTTTCATCCAACGTCGTATTGGTGAGTACGTTTTACTGTTTAGAAAAATCTATCAACTTTGCATTTAAATAGTCTTCCATTGTTCGATGTGTATTCAAACATCGCTTGCCCGTTCTGCCACCGAACATTTTGTGCGACAAACACCATGCTGGACGGAAATTTTTGATCGTTCAGCCGGGGCTTAACTCTTTGTTGTCACTTAAGCCCTAGTTGGCTTAACGATCTAACATTTTCGTCCAACACGGTGTTTGTCACACAAACTGTTTGGTGGCTAAACGAGCAAACAATGTTTGACCAAACATCTGACAATGAAAAGCCATTAAAATGCAAAGAAGAGAGAGGCGGCTACACAGTAAAACATGTTCATCCAACACGATGTTGGACGAAAATGTTTGATCGTTTCGCCAGGGCTTTACACTTAAATCAATGCATCCAAGCCTTTGAAAAATAAGGTTATTTATCTCCAAATTAGTGACAAGTTCATTTCCAGCCCAAATTCAAAGTAGGTGGTCTAGTTTAAACCAGTAATTCAATGGCTGGAATGCAGATTTCTTGACTGACATTGAGCAAAGATGTATTCTTCAAAAAACGCTTTGTTTATACTATTTCAAGAACATTCCTGTGGTAACCCCGGCGTTCCTGCCAATGGAAAGAAGAACTCTTCGACTTACCAATATGGTGACTCAATCAATTTCGAGTGTAACGTCGGCTACACCTTGAGTGGATCCGCTATTCGCACATGTCAGAACAATGGTCTTTGGACTGGTACCCAACCAACCTGCCAAAGTAAGTTACATGTGTCAATTCCAGTTTTATCTGTACAACACTAAGGTTTATAAGATAAAGAATATGGTATATACTTTACGTCAGTAGATCAATAACCCATGAGGTTATTAATCTCTGTGTTTCTATAAATTTCAGTTGTCAACTGTGGTGATCCAGGAACGCCCCAAAACGGCGTCAGATATGGAGACAAATTCACCTACCAAAGCACCGTCGTGTTGGAGTGTGGTCCTGGGTACAAACTCATTGGTGACCTCACCAGGACATGTCAAGCAGATGGCAAATGGTCAGCTAGTCAACCAACTTGCCAGGGTAAGTAATGTTTACCATAGTTATATAGAAACAAGCAACCATGGGTCTTATGACTATATATTGCAATCTTAACGGCCCATCAGATGCGTGAAGTCTGTCACGACCCTGTAGTTTAGTTGTTGTATTAGTCCATCATCATTCCTAGCAGTAGTTTCGTTTTCTACAGTGTACGGTATCGGGGTATTCTTCGCATACGAAGTATATTTTACTTATGGAGTTTTTAAATGCCCTAATTTTGTAAAGAGAATTGCGCACAAGAAGTCCGATAAAGAAATGCTTTAACCAATTTAAAATTCACTTTCAAAAAATAGCAAAAAAAAAAGAAGCAAAAACAATGGTCTGCCAATAATTCCTCCTGCTTACTGATTAATCTCTCTCACACGTTACCTCCCTCAATTCACGTATATTTGGATTTCGAAAATATTGTCTCGTCAAGTACAAAATACCATTCGTGAATTTTTTTCAAGCTTATATGATCTAGTCGCTAGCGCTCAAGTCGCTGTTTTAACATAGTACCTTGGACAACGCAATTCAGGATTAGGTTCAACGATTTTATCTTTTAAGTGCTTTACCTAAATTCAATAGAAGACAACATAATCGAAACTGAGGAAATTCATGAAAATTTCACACAAAGAAATTTTTTGAAATACACGAGTGCTTACCTTGAAACTAGAGAAAGGGCGGGAAAATACGCGTGTTCACATCGGTTCTCGCGCCATAAATTCTCCTTATTCTAGCAAACGTCTACAAAGTTCTTCAGTTTCCTTCACCGCAGAATTTAAGACATTCGATAAACATTTCTTTGCATCTTCTTCAGTTGAAGGAGCTGGCAATGGAAAGTCCTTGAACTAATATTTACGCGTCCCTCTTATTGGGAAGCAAAAAACTTCGGCTCTGGCGTGCGTTTCTCGAAAGTTTCGAAAAGTTGTCGGCCCCGTAAAGCAATCTCCAAAAATATGAACGACTCATTCTACAAGGCTGTTATTTTAAGATGTCTTTAAGATAAGAAATAGTTAACTTATAGCAAAGTTTCATCCTTGGAACTTCTTTGTTTGCAAGATACAGTGCGAATAATTGTACCCGAAATTGACCCAAAGAGTTTCGGGGCTTTCGAGAGACATACCCCTGGCACGGGTCTTTGTCTTCGAGTCGCTACAGTAATTTTGCTCCTAGGATGTGTTTTGTGGCTTTTCTTTATCCCCCGCAACTTATTTTCAAAGGACTCGAGAATTTCCTATTATTAAAAGGTATTTTCCACGTTTTTGCAGTATTTTTGCAGTATTTTTTACCGCTACACCTGCTTTGATACGTTTAAGAACTTCTATGTGGCCGAGGAGAACCTTATTTGTATGTGCTTTCTCCTTTGTTTGTGGGACAAATATTATAAAAATTATGTTTCTGTTTGGGGTAAAGATTGTTCAAATTTATCTTTTAAAAGCGATAATTTGGTCAATATTGTAGCCGTGCATCCTTTTTTTTTGAGTAAAATGACTCGGTCTACAAAAAATGAAAAATATTAAAATTGCACAAGCAGGGGGAATTTTGGGCGCGAGAATTTACCTGCCCCGCGCTTTTTCCCGCCTTTTCTACTGTCTGAATATCAACATTGAGGAATTTTAAAAATTTCCTATGTGTGAAATTTCCTTTTCAATTTTGTTGCTGTTTTTTACCAACTTTAGGTAAAGCATTTAAAAGTGACAATCATTTAACCTAATACTGAATTGTTTTGTCCGGGATACGACGTTTTACATCCATCCAAATTAGCCATCTGAACTGATGTTATTTTAAACTAGAAATAGTTAACACAAGAGGTGCCCCCTGCTAGTAAGAACTGAATTGTCGCTGACTTACCCCGCAGGACTCACGGTTTGAGGTACCAACTCACGGTCTCCGATTTGGCCTCCAGCTCTTACGTGTTGGTGGGTGAAAATGGCCAAATTTGTCACGTCTCATGTTTGAAGGAAACCTGGGTACAATTCCGTCCATAGGTGCGCAGGGGTTTAAGCTGCAACGCTGGCGTCTAGAGCGCACAGTTGTCCAATTTATCCGGAAAACACCGCCCGTTTTTTGACGCCAAAGAGAAAATGGTAATCGTAAGACCTTTGAACAATATTCAACGAGAACGGGATGCGATTGAACGTGATGATCTTGCCTCTGCTTTTATTCAAATTAACTAAAGAACTTTTTTTCTTCTAAAGAAAAACTTAAAGAATAATTTTAACAAGTTGTTGACGACACCGATCTAATATTTCTACATCTTTCTTTTTAGAAACAAGCTGCGGAACATTCTTAACTGGCCCCAGTGGTACAGTGAAGTCATCAAACTATCCCAGTAACTACAACGACAATGAATATTGCACATGGCAGATACAAGTTCCAGTGAACAAGAAAATCAGACTCGACTTCACTGAATTCAAGACTGAGACTGGCAAAGATTACCTGCTGATCTACGACACGAGCCATTACCAAACGGCCACTATTGCTTTTGACGGAACCACTTACAAACCGCCACCATTCACCTCATCCGGGAATGTTGTCAGAGTGAGATTCATCAGTGACGGAGCTACATCATTGAAGGGATTCAGTTTTAACTATAAGCAAGTCGGTAAGAAAATTACAAAATGGATCCTTTTAACAACTTTTTACCCAAGTTAACATGAACAAATTCTTCTTGGTTCTTGTCGTTATTAATGGTTGATGACAAAAATGAATTACTTGTTGGTAGTAGGAAGTTGTTTGAAAGTCTAGTGCTAACTTGAGTGCAAATTCGAGTGTATAGTGGACACACTGCTACCTGAAACAAAAAAATTAACAAAACAAAAAGCTGATCGGGACGACCGATCAAATAATTTTAATCGGCGTTATGATGCATCAAAGTGTTTCGTTCAGTGTTTTGCTGTATTTCATACCTTGACTTTTTTGGAGTCTTAGGCTTTAAAGCAAAAGTTTTAAACTATGTCAGTTGTTTTCCAATAAAGCTTGGCAATACAAATGTTGTTCCTCAGGTCATGTTGGATTTATCAGTTTCATCTACAAGGAGAGTCTCACAACTATTCTCAACATGATTGTCGAATTTTTTTCCATAAATAACTAAGTTCAATAAATTAATATCACTGTTACTGGGCTAACAACAAATTGGTCCTCCTTCTTTTTCAGAAACAAGTTGTGGAGGAGTATATGAAGACGGAAGTGGTACGATCTCCTCACCAGGTTACCCGAACGGTTACGCGAATAACCTCGACTGTATGTGGCTAGTGTATCGCACCAGGGAAACCGCTGAGTTCATCTTCGTCGATTTCGAAACGGAGAGTAATTATGACACAGTCGCCATTACCTCAGGAAGGTGAGCAAATATGAGACAGACTTTTAATTATTCTCCATTCATTTGATGAATTAAGTAAGAAAAGGTTAAGTCTTGTGTTTGATCCCCTGGCTCGACTGAGCTAGTTGACTTATCAAGGTCGTAAATGCATCGTGAAGCAACTAGGAGCGTTACTATTACACAAGAATGGGAAGCTAGTCCGTCGCAGGGTTAGCCCTGAAAATTGTGTTAGGGATCCCCTAACGATTCGCAAGTAAAAACACGCCTATTGCTAAGTAAAAATGAGAAATTTCATATATACGGAAACTTAATTCAGAAGAAGAAGAAAAAGAAGACGCTTTTTAAGGCTTTAAGTAACAAACAAAATATAATTCCAAATCCAAAACCATTTTCAGTTTCAAAATGATACTGATTAACTTACGGGTAGTATTTGTAATGTAAAATAATGATCCTACAAATAGCCACATAATTAATAACAACGCCACACAATCCGAAAACTAATCCTTGAGCCATCGACCATCCGACCTCCTGATCGAAAATGAGATCAAAAGTCGGGATTTCCACTTCATTGATCACCGGGCTGCCTCTTTTGAAGCAAGACTCCGTATTTGTTTCTTTCTCTTTGCTTTTTTTTTTTTGGTTTGTTTGTTTTTTGTTTCTTGTTTGTTTGTTTGTTTTTTGTTTCATCTTGAAATGTGGTCCCAGTTTTTGAAGGTCACTGATACTGGAATTTGTTTCCTTGCTACCTCAGCATCCCTGGTGTTCTCCTCACAGCTATTCCGAGACAAATGCCTTAGGTTTTACAAGTTCACAATAGTATCGTATCCTGATTTGAATGTACAGGGTTTCAACTCTCCATTTAAAGCAAAACGCTGCACTTAGATCTATAAGAAAACCAATACCTATCTTGGATGAGCTCGGTCCTGCTTTGCAAAACCGTTTCCAAATGGCTTACGTAGAGGTCTGCTTTCCCTATCAGAACTTTGCTTTGTTCTGTTTCACAGATTCGGTGAAAAGGTGCTCACAATCGGCTGGGGAGGCCACAGCATTCCTACCGGCTCCTTCACATCCGACAATTATCTGTGGATCCATTTTGTCACTAACGGGGGAAACTCGGATGGTCGATTCCATAAAGGATGGACCGGAACCTATCAGAAATACTGGCCGTACGTTCCATACTCTGCCAAGAAGAAGAGAAAGTAGATGAAAACTTTCCTCATCCACAAGTCAGCTACTGCCATTAGACAAAAACAACGTGGTTTTGCAATATTTTAGATTAGAAATGTAATAAGAATAAAATGTAGCACAAAACAAATAAAGGGGAGTAAAACTACAGCCCTGCGAGTAGTCCTCTTTGTAAGTTATTGTATCATTGGAATTATTATAATATGGCTGAACTGGTCCGAGCTGAAAAGGAACTTTGTAGTTGATTTCCTGAGCAGTCCAAATTTTTCTATACAGTTTTGTTTGAAGTAAAAACCTTGTTCTTTCTTTCCTGCTTGTAATTTTGGCAAAAACCCCTGCGAAAATGACCTTATGAAAATCGTTTGTTCCCTTATTCGACTCTGTAGCTCGCGCTTACTAATAGAAATACACTTTGCTTTTCGCAAAGTTGTAAAGAGCCATAATAATAAATCCTTTATTGAACTAGCTTGTTCGTCTGTATTGGGGAACTATCGGTCACGCTAGCTCAATAGCATATATATATATATATATATATATATATATATATATATATATATATATATATATATATATATATATATATATATAGAATGTATATTAGTGACGGTCAAGTAGCCAACTCCAGTTAAGACTTTTCAGCTTTATTTGCTGGATAAATCGCCTCTTAAACCGTTAGTATGGAAAAGGTACATAGATGACATTTTCTTCCTGTGGACTCATGGTGTGGACAAGTTAAATGACTTTCTCCAACAGTGCAACTCCTTTGATCCACACATAAAATTTGAACAGACTTTCTCACCTACTACCATACCATTCCTTGACGTACAAGTCATCATCAAAGAAGGCAAAATCGAAACTGACCTGTACACGAAACCAACGGACACTCATCAATATTTAAACTGGACAAGCTGCCATCCACGCCACACTAAAACCGCCATCCCTTACAGCCTCGCTCTCCGACTCAGACGCATCTGCTCTAACGACCACTATTTTGAAAACAGAGTCAAAGATCTTCACAACATACTCCTGGAGCGAGGTTATAAAAATGGTTTAGTAAAAGAATCTATCATAAGGGCCAGAGTCATAACCAGGGAAGAGGCACTTTCTACAGAGTACAATAACAAAAAACAGTAACAGAGTACCCCTAGTTGTTACCTACAACCCGGCACTACCCAATTTACACAAAATCTTAAACCAAGCCCACCAGCTCCCATATATGTCACCCAAATGTAGAGATGTCTACCAAGACCCTCCCCTTGTTGCCTACAGAAAAGGCCGTAACTTATCGCAGATCCTTACAAACCGTCGTCTGCGACCAGTCAAACCAAATGAGCCACTCACTTTGCCTGCCCCACTCAACACAAACACACCCACAGGCACTGAATGCAACATCTGTAGCCGTTCTTTCTGCAACAACAAAGGACTTAAAATCCATATCTCCCGTGTTCACAAGCAAAGCCAGACCACCCCTCTCACTAAACCAGGATTTTGGCCATGCGGTAGCGATCCACGATGTGCCTGCTGTAAATCGTATGGATCATTTGCCACGACAATCACTAGCAATTCTACCCATGAATCTATCCAACTAAAACAATATACCAACTGTCACACTCAGAATGTCATCTATCTAATCACATGCGACAAGTGTCAAGAACAATATGTTGGCGAGACTGGAAACAGCATCCATACCAGAGCTAATCAACACCGGCCCGCTCTGATATAACCGTGGGCAGCAAGAACATTCCCACAGTGAGGCATTTTAAAAGATGTGACCGTGAAAATATGAAACTGACAGTTATCGAGAAATTACGGTCGACAGACCAGTACACCAGGAGAGCAAGAGAAGATTACTGGATCAATAAATTGAAGCCGGCAATAAACAGTTTAACTTAACCTAATTGTTATATTTTATTCAATTGGTTTTTTTTTTTTAATTTTTTTTTTTTTTTCATGTCAATTTCCCAAGTATTTCTCTGTTTTGTTTCTATTTTCGAATTTTATTGTATGTTATATATATATAGTTCACCATTGTACTACATCGCCACGTGCACTTAACTTCGTCGCACGTGACCTTATGTAACCAATCACTATTGTAATTCCACATTTTAAATAATTCCGTTGACACTCACCGTTATACAGTCATTACGCTCCTGAAGAAGGCCGAGACGGCCGAAACGAGAGCAAATAAAGCTGAAAAGTCTTAACTGGAGTTGGCTACTTGACTGTCACTAATATACATTCTGTTTCAATTATTCAAGTTTCCACGATCGCTTCTAGTGATCCTCCGTTACAGACTCCGTGGACAGCATTGTTTGTGGGACCGATTACATTAAATTCATATATATATATATATATATATATATACCCGTTTTCAAAAACATTGCAACTTGAAAAATATATATACATATATATATATACCTTTTGTTTTCATATTTATTCTTTTGTTTTCGCGTTGTGAAGACAAAAGATGTATATATGTATATATATTTTTCAAGTTGCAATGTTTTTGAAAACGGGTATATATATATATATATATATATATATTAGTGGGTGTTTATGTCCGGTGTACTTGTTACACCCTTCTGTTATAGACCTAGTGGTCTCCGTGTTATAGTTCAATTTTATCCTTGGTTCAATTTTTATTTTCCTTGGTTTTTAACTCATTATCACACTTTACCATAGGCAAAAACAATTTTTTTTCTTCGTCTTTTCTTTCTCGGAGAAATTAGCTATACAGCTACTCTTGTAAGTCCGAGGTGAAATAAAGGTGATGTGATGTTAAAGAAAAAAAATTGAACCAAGGAGAAAATTAAACCACAACATCCGCCCTAGGGAATCATTCCGACCTTTAATTTCTTGTTAATTTTAGGTCTTCTTGATCCTTGCTTTTTTGAAAAGTCCCCGTTCCGAAATGCTAGCTGACGTTACTTTTCTTACTCATGCCCAATATGTTACATAAATTTGGAGTGAAGTTTCGCCGAAGAAAACTCTCAGTTAAATCCAAATAAATATATAAAGGGCGAACAGACATTCTGCTTCGAAAATAGGCGTTTGGTGCATGTGCCCCTCTTGTAAAGTTTTAACTTATCAACAGTATCCCGTCAGTATCCCGTCATTTGACTATATTTAACTCATTATCTCCTGATTGGTTTCTTTTAACAGAAGCAAAGGCTGAAAAAAACCTGCAAAAGCGGTTTTAGTTAACCCGTGAAACAGTATCCGATAATTAGTGTCTAATAGCCAAATTAAACAAAAGATGACCGCAATGGAACTGGTGTGTAATAGTACCTAGTAATCAGTTTAGTCACAGGGAGCCCTCACATCAATCAGGATTATTTCTTCGCAAGGCGGCTATTTTTTATTTTTAGTTCTGCGCGGTCAACTCATTTTGAATGGGAGGTCTGAAACCGAGTAGCCCTCGAAAGCTGTTCGTAACTCTAGTAATGGCATTTTATTATTCTCGGCCAGCGATCTTCGCGATGCTCCGAAGAATCTCCAAACCCTCCAGTTCGGCCTCGTGGTTTTTCCAGACCTCACACTATCTGACCGCGTCTAAATTATTCAAAATGGCCGCCGCTTGATAAAAGACACCGGACAACAATTTGATGTGAGGGCTCCCTGTGGTTTAGTATCATATTTCACGGGTTACTTTAAATTACTCTAGTTTTACAGTTTCAGTTTGAGACTATCCTCAGTTTGTGGATATTCTCAGTTTTGACCATTCAGCGATTTAAAACTAACAGTGAAAAACATGTTAAGACAGTTTAAGTGTGAGGGAAACCAATTGATTTATCCGGTGGATAACCCTATCCAACTTTTAAACAACAACTGGTGCCAGAAACTCCTCAACGGAAGTTATGCTACGTCTTGTAAACACCTTTAATTTAATTTTGTTTGAATTGTTAAGACCACAAAATTGGCAGTATTTCATGTACATACAATAAGAAAGCTTCCAACTACCTCATTGTCTAGCCCATTCGAATGATTAATGGTTATTTTCGATCATAAATAAGGTGACGTGGAGGGCTTAGATACGGATGAGTAGGATGTAAGAAATATATTGTCACGAGCTTCAGTGAAAAAACCCTATGGGCTAAAAATTCGGACGTATTGTAATGTTCGGAAGCCTTGTTTATTCGGACCTTTAAATTTTTGGATGTTAAGTTTGGTCAGTTATTTAAGCGTCCAAAAATTTCGGGAATCGAGTAAGTATACGGATAACAGTGAGAAGCATGTCCTTCCCCGTGTGTTTAAGTCTAGGAATCAACGTTTGCGTTTATTGACTTTGTGGGACACCCTTTAAAATAATAATTTTCCCGTTTTGGGTTTTGTTATTCATTTATATTTTTATAATTTTTTTTTATTTATTTGTTTATTTTCTTTTTGCAATTTTATATAATTTCTTTCCTTCCTTCATTCTTTCGTTCATTTATTCATTTCTTTCAGTTTAAAGCTTTTCTGTTGAACAATCATTCATTCAAAACATTAATGTATTATAACACATTACAATGAATGTAATGGAAGTGGGGCGTGATGTGTTAAGAATTCTTCACTTCAACTTGAATTTGACAACAATTTTTCCCCCGGTGTTTAGTTTTAAATTTGTTAACTTGACAATTAGTTCCTTGATATTTTGCTTAAGGCAAAAGATTAATTACACTAGTCTGACGTTTTTTGTTATTTGAATAAATTAATGTTAGAATAAATAATGAGACTTCCTCGAGACCTGCTGTGTAAACAGCATTGTTTTCTTAGTGTCCATGTATAACACACGTTAACGATAACGAAATGATCTCTCCAAACCATAGAAAAGCTTTTTGGCTAGTCTGTCGAGGCATGAAGGAGCAAAAAAGGAAAATAATCCTGGCCAGCATTTTCTTTGCTGCGTTTATCCTGTTACATTTTATTAAAGCAAAACCGATCCCCGCAGAGAAGCCAACTCCAAAACAAAATGAAAACCTTGAAGAAGAAATCAATGATCACAACTCATGGCAACACGACGAGCCTGCTAATAAACCATCAACTACTGTGGAGGTAAGTATCTTAATATTGTTTTTGTGGTAATTTATTTAATGTCTGGAACAACTATCGAGAAAATTTATCGAAATTCTCTATATTACATCCTGTGTTATTGTCCTCGAAATCGAGTCGTCAGATGAGCTAATACGGGGGCGCCAAACAAGAAAATTTAAGCAAAATACTTAAATCAGTGTCATTTTATGCTTTCTTAGATGGTTTGAGAGGTCTTTAAGGCATATTTGTGTAAGCTAATGCAAGTTGATCTGCTGGCATTCTCGAGCTAAAACTGCTAATGCCACAGAAAATGTTAGGAAACGGTGTCCTCTCCTGTTCGCTGATTTCCCGAGCTTTTTCTGGCTTTGCGTAAAAACTAGCTGACATTATTTGGCACTATAAACGACATTATTTGCCCCGTAGGAAACGATAGACATTAATCAGGGCTCGGTTGTTCATAGGGTGGATAACGCTATCCACCTGGCCCCAGTTGTTCAAAAGTTGGATAGTGCTATCCACCAGATAAATCTCTCTCCAGTGAATAACGCAATTGGTTTCGCTAACACTTATCCACTGGATGGTGATTTATCCGGTGAATAGCGCTATCCAACTTTTGAACAACTGGGGCCTGATAAATTGTTATCCGGTGGATAAATGTTAATAGAAGAAAGTGCACTATCCAGTGGATAGTGTTTTATCTGGTGGATAGAGTTATCTTCACAAACCCTGAGAGAACTTTGCTTTACAAAGAGAGGCAAAGAAATACTGTTTTATACCAGAGCGTCAATCTCATTATGAATGATCGTTGTTTTCAAGCATTTTTGCTTAAGTTTAGTTTAAGTTTAATAATACTTGATACCAACTGTACAAAAACATAATAAAGGAGAAAAATGAATAAATAAATAAATAAATGAATGAATAACAATAAATAAATAAATAAATAAATAATTAAGAAACAAATAAATAACATTCTGCGAATGTCGTCGTTGAATTCATGGTTGCTTAAGGCCCATGCACACGAGCAAAACTGACACCTGAAAACCTCCAGTTTTCATTTGTCAAATATGAAATTTGCTCGTGTAGATGGATGGCCAAAGAAAATTTGTCAAAGATTTGTGAAAAATTAGTTGTCAGATCCTTCGCGTACACTTTTGTCGTGCCAGAGAAAACAAAAACAATGATGACTATTTAATTCCGTGATTGCAGATGATTTCGCCGTCTCTGGCTTCTGCGAAACGGTTTTCTTTTTCTTCCATTAAAATTAAAAAGTTTGACTCGAGCTTTGACTTCTTTGTACTTTTTTTTTGTGTGATAAAATTAAAACCAGAAGAGAGATATCAACTCGGACGGCGGGGATCGCCTGATACCAGCTGTCGGAATTTGATTTGTTTCTACAGTGAGCACGGTCAAAAGGTGGGGTACTAATGAGAACGTGTGCTTGCTCATTTCCAGAGGTTCGCTACAAATAAACTAAGGACTACTTTAAAATGTAGGATTGGCTGTCTGACATTGTCCACTCAGGTTCGGTTCAAACGTCGAACTTTTCATGAACCGAACCTAGTAATTAGGTTCGGCACATGTAAAGTTCAACGTACAAATTAGTTAAGATGGACAGATTCGTAAGTGGGTCGAACCTGCCGTTATATTCGCTTGGGCAAGTCGAATAAAAGGGCAAACGTTCCACTTTGATTCAGACGTGCAAGTAGTTATATAGTTGGGGGTACGAAAGCATTTTTTTCAAAATGCTCTCTTACCGAACCCAACTATATATCTACTTTCCATCTGATGGCAACCATTTTATTGAATCTATATATTTTTCCATTTCATGAAAATCTATATGTTTTTATCTCATATGGAAACGAGCGCATTTTTTTCCATTTTATTGAATCTATATATTTTTCCATTTAATAGAATCTATATGTTTTTATTTCATGTGGAAACCAACGCATTTCTACATCGCGTGACTCCATACTACAGGAAGTCTTAAGATTCTCAGAAAACAGGAAGTTTTAAACCACAGGGACTTTCTCGAGGAAATTAGTCATTAAGACTTTCAATTGTTTGTATAACGCGTTAGACAGTTTTTTTGTCTTGAAAACCACAGGGACTTTCCCGATGAGTCATCAGAGTGTCATAGATCCATAAACTAAACTGTGCTTGCGGAACTTGTATGGAGGCCGACACAGCTGTGTCGTGACGTCACATCTTCAGATTGCATAATGTCCGTAAGCGAAACTATTGATTCCATCGTTTGCTATATATCGTTTATCGTCGAAACAGCTGAGTGACACTTTATTGAGCTCGTAACTACCTAGTTGATGATTGATACTTCTGATTGTTTTCATGGTATGATGTATTTGTTTGTTATTAATTAATACATTTTTATAATCTTCATGTTTGATGTTGTTCTTTATTATGTTCTTCTTGATTCCCTTGGCTGTTTTTCCCACTTTCTGGTTGTCTTTTATGTAACTGTACATTTTTGATCGCAAACCGATGAATTCTGTGATTGGTATTCCAGCTGCTTCATCCTTGAATTTACCAATTACCTTCTTGTTTGTCTTATCGAAATACGTAGAGTTTTCTGGATAGTCGCTGTTGTCAAATCGATCTTTGTCATTCCAAAAGTCTTGGTACACATCTTCAGCTTCAATCTCATATGTTAGACTGTCTGTGTCAGTGAATAGTAGTCTAGCCTTATTACCATACTTTTCTTTTATGTAGTTATAATGAAAATCATACATTAATGTCTTGCTCAGATCAAGAATACACATACCCACATATGCCGGCCTGTTTAGAGTTAGCGTTTCTTTGATCTTATGCACTGCTACCAGATTTTCATTGAATATCTTACTGCTTACATAAGTGGGTTTAGAAGCCATCTTCAATAGTTTCTTCTCATCTGTAATAAGTCTGACATCAACACGCTTTCTTATGTTCTCCATCGTTTTACCGAACACACTGTTGTTCATAAGTTTGAAGAAATCTTTTTCGAATGAATTATTCGCTTGAGTACGTTTTTGTGTATTGAAGTCGATATATTGTTTGAGCCATGGTGACTGATTGAATTCTAATACTCGATGGACTTTCTTTACTTTCAATCCAAGATCAAGATACAGCTGTAGGTTTCTGTAGTGTAGAACATATTTTTCTTTGTCACATAATGTAGGGATCAGTTTATGCACCAGTCCGGTCGATATGTTGAACTTTTTCTGTATGTTCTTACAATATCCAGACAACATGTTATCAGTTACTTTAACCTTTTCAGGTCCAAGAGGGTAGTCGTTATGAAGATCATGCAACTCTTTGGGGTATTCTAGATCAACTTCTAGTATTAACCCTTTATTGCTGTCTTCATTATACTGAGCTAAATTGATTTTATTAATCTGCTTTTCTGTCAACCATTTGAAACCACCAGTGGGGAGATATTGACTCATAGCCCAACCGTATAAATTATTAGCATCTAGATACATAATATACTTTGAGGGCGCCTTCTCATCGTATTCTTTCATGTATTTGTTGTTTGCTTTTCCATATCGATTGGCAATATAAGATATACCACCACGCATACCTTTTTCAATGAATTGAAACATGTCTATGTCTGTCATTAGTTCCAATTTGATATTGGTCATCTTCAACATAGCATCCCATGACAAACCAGGAGATGTGAAGTAGTGACAGGGGTCAAGTTTGTAATACTGAAGGCATGTTTTACGGAAGTTTTCAAACACGTCGGCTAATAGAAGAATATCAGACTTAAGATATAGATTGTGGTATTCACCCATCGTTTGTAATTGAAATGTATTCCACACTTTTTGAGCATGGCTATAATCCTCATCTGTTATGTGCTCATTATTCAATATGCTGTAAAATTCTTCTTTAGTTGGCAATTCTGTTTTATTGAATTTCTCAAAACTGTCCATGTAATCATAAGGATAAACACCTTTTCGCGTCATAAGCTCGAATTTTTTACCCTTGAATTTTTTGTTTGTATACTTTAAAGCTTCTGCTGGTAAGTTGCTGACTAATTTATCCAAACTTGAGCTCATGAATTGGAAACTGTCAATGAATGTCAGATGGTTACCAAGCATGAACGCCATATATTTTTCCATATTGTTCGGTATGGCATTGATATTCATTTGTTTCTCCTCTCCATTCTTATTTTTGTATGCATGTTTCTTAACAATAGCTCCAATCTCTTGCATTATAAAATGACTGTCATATCCTCTCAGATTGTGGAAGATCACTGGAATTTTAATTTCTTGTGGATTTATTCTGAGTTTGAGATTACATTCTTGGCGAGCTGAGCCTCTGTATTTGCCAGTAATATGACAATGATCTCTGACTCGTATGTCTTTTTCAGTATATTTTTTATCACAGATGTGACATGTTGTTTCTTTTTCGAATTCCTCTTCATCCTATTTCGTCATTTTCAATGGTTTGTTGAAAAATGTCTTCATAACTTTTTTACAGTATTTCACTTCTTCTAACATATTTTCCATGAATTTGTACGCAGCCTTTTCACCTCTATATATTTGTATTGGTTTTGTATATTTGTCATCATAACAACAAACCACTTTATAACCATATCCACAGTCTGTATGTCTTTGGTAGGCTTCGGTGTATGATTTATTACTGTCGGGTTGGCATCCTTGTACCTTTTCAGTTATAGCCTCAAAATCAGCATAGATGACAAATGGCACAGGTTGCTGTTTATGAAAGTTGTTGAATTTCAGAATGTTATTGTCTTTGTCAGGCATTTTTATTGCTTGTTCACCATTCACTTGAATGCAGTTTTCTTTGTGATTGTTTAATACTCTTTCAGAACTGAAACATTGCAGACAGTACATACAAAAGTGTTTCCTCTCTTTGTGTTTTGTTTGATTATACATGAACTTGTTGAAATCCTTTATGAGAACATAATGCTTGTTTTCATCTTTCGTTACCAGAAGTAGTTCCATATGATCTTCATACTTTTCTTTGGAAACATAGATGGGATACGGTTGTTTGTCTTCATATCCGAATATGTTTATATTGATACTGTTTTGCTTCTCAATTTTGTTGAACTGCTTAATAGTTACTGGAAATTCAATGTTTGAATAATCTAACTTTACAACGTATTGTTTGTCTGTCTTTTTTATTCTTTGAGGATATTTTTCTTGTGGGTTTAAATGTCTTATGTGACACCATCTGAAGCATTCATTATCCTCATTTTTCATGTTTATTAAGCCTTTAGCGCTGTTTCGTAGTTCGTAAGGTAGTTGGATATATGAGGATCCTTTCAATGGCTTGTATTTAACTATGTTGAGGTAATGATTGTCAACAGATTGAATTGTCCATCCAGAACCTTCTGATATCCACTGGTTGATCTGGTTTAATATATTTTGCTTAGACATTTGTAATGCTTCATTGATTTCTGTTTTGTTGATTATTGTTTGAGGTGTACTGTTGAAATATGCTGTCTTTTCAACTATTTCATCATCTGAATTTTTTTCGAAAGTGACTTTCAATGTTTCAACATATTTAAAACCTTTCATTTCATTCAATAAAGTTATTGCACGATGTTCTATAGCCTTTCTCGTGTTTTGCATTTGGGCTAAGGGGTCTTTATTGTTTTTGATGCTGATTTCATAAGACTTGGTGTAACCTTTTAAAGCTTTGTTTGTTTGTTCTATTTTAGTTCTTGGCGCTGGAACTGGTTTGTATGTTCTTGGTGCTGGAACTGGTTTATAGTCATCTCTGAATTGAGCAGGTGGTAGAATGATATTTTCTTCATACTGTTTAACCATCTGTTTAACGCTCTTACGAGGTGTTGGTATTGGTCTCCTTGGTTTGTATGTTCTTTGTGTTTTAACTGGCTTGGTATCGTCAAGCACTATGATTTTAGGCTTCTTCTTCTCTTTCTTCAGAAGCAATTTGATAAGTTCCGATTTGCTGAGTTTCTTCAAACTAGCTTTGGTCATATTTATATGATTAGATTTTTCCATTATATAATATAACTATAGGTTTTATATTTTAAATGTCTTTGTTCCTCGTTTAAATATAGTCGAGAATTCAAATGATCCAATTGATGGATCCCTTGAATTATAAGCATTATGTCAATCATTTGCATTGGCGTTTTTGATGTGTTTTTTTGTGTTCAAATGACACCATTTACCAGCTAGAGTATAATTACGACCAGTATTGCAAACGTCACAATACCACTCTTTATTTAGCATGTACTTGGTTTTTTGTTTTTTTACAGCCTCCTTCTTCTCTGCTTGAGTTAAATACTTTATTGGTCTTCCACGACCTCTCTTATTTTTTTGATTTTCCATATATATAATCTATATGTTTATCCTTAAATGACTTTGACTTGTGCGTTTGAATTCATTCAGGAACTTTGTAATTTCGACCAAATTCTTTTTTAAGTTGTTTATCAACAAGTATACGTTTTTTTAAGAACCCCAAAAAATCCATATCTCCAATATTTTCCATCAATAGTTCATCTCGACGTATTAGATATTCTTCATAATCCGCCTCACGATCCAGACGTTCTTGATTATTTTTATGAACTTTAGTTAGAAGATGTTTATCCTTTCTCTTCAAACTATATTTCTTCTCACAAATATCACAGAACTACTGTTGTTTTTCAGTATCCATCTATATATAATCTATATATTATTTTATATTTAAATGATTGTTTAAACCTGTTCACCACAGCAGATGGTAGCTCCAGTAATTAGCGTATTCAGGATCCTTATATGTCAATTTACCATCTTTATTCTTTATCATAGAGGCTCTTTTACGATATCGTAAACGTCTATTCCAATCTTGGTGCTGTAAAAAATCTTCATATCTCTTATCACCAAAATGTATATTTTTACCGTTTTTGAGAGTGACAACATATTTCTTATTTATGCGGTTTGAATATCTCAGATCCTTAGCATCGTACAAGTTTTTGGCTCTGAATTTTAAAGTATCGAAATCTTCTCCAAACAATAGATTCATATAATATGGTTATATATTTATAAAGCCAGAAACAATAATATTTTTGGCTAAATAGCAGCAAAAGACAGAACATACTGTATAGGATATACTATATATTAGATAATTCTCTTTAAAACATTCATATATCCTTCAAGTCCTTCATTGGAATCCAACTGTTAAAATCATCACTATATCCCTTCCACTTAACTAAAGCTTGTTTCTTCTTATAATCCCTCCGAATGACTTTATCAATTCTGAATACCTCTTGTTTTGCTTTTAATAATTCAGGTTCATAAAAACTCCCTTGAACGTCTTCACCTCTGAGATCCTTTAGTTTGTAAGTTATTGGATTCGTATATTGGATTTTATCAACTGTAAAAACTTCCTCAGACCAATTTGGTGTATATCCCTTATCAAACACATTCCGTTTATACTTACTTATTCTAACCTTATCACCTATTTTGAATTTCGGTTCGGATGATACTTGCTCCAAATTACCATACAGATTAAAGTAAACAGTCCCTTCATTCTTCTTTTTACTGGCTTCTGTCGGCGTCATTTTGATAGAGCTATGTTTAGTGTTGTTATATTGTTTCACTATTTTGGGTAGCATGTCTAAATACTGTGTATTACCTTGAACAGTAAACTGTTTCCACATTTTGCTTTTGATTGTACGGTTCCATCTTTCACAAACTGACGACTTTTCCTCATTCTCAGTTGAGTACAATGTTATTTTATTCTTATCCAGTAGTTCCTTAACATGTTTGTTATAATACTCTTTCCCTTTATCTTTCCAAAGATATTGTGGTTTTCTGCCTTCTTTAAGGATTGTTTTCAATGCCTTAGCAACAGTTTCTCCTTTTTTGTCCTTTAAAGGGACAATCCAACCACATTTACTAAACACATCGAGTACCATAAGAAGATATCTGTAGCCAGCGTTCCATCGACTAAACTGTTGCATCTCAACAAGATCAGAGCACCATATTTCGTCAATATGATTTACAATAACACGCCGCCGGGTGAAGTTACGCTTTATGGGTTTGTGTAATTCATCAGCTAATTTTTCTTGCCAGTTTTCTTCACTCGACGGCCTTTCCCGTTTTTTGTCTTCCTTTGTTTTACACCGAGACCTAGTTTCTGCTTCGTGTTAATCATATTTCTAGCCAGCCAATGTCCCCATTGTCTTTCATTGTAAGGCACACTGTCTAGAGCCTTAACCATTTTTCTATCAGCTTTATTCTTGCATTTTTTGTCATCCTTGCAAACCGAATAATCGACGTCGTGTTGCATTGCTATTGCATCCGTTTTACCGGTCGGTTTATCATAGATTTCCAATATCTCACCAGTAACTGGATTATATTTTACTTGGTTTTCAAGATCGTTGTAAGGCCCAGTGTATTTATGACCAGGTAAAGTCCATCCTGATTTTGGTTTGGGTAGTCTTCCAATGGCTTTATGGATATCTAAACTTCCACCATCCAAATCCTTTCTGTCGGTTTTATACTTTCTATTTGGTCTGATTTTAGTAGATAATTGATCAAGAGCTTGACTTCCGACATTTTGAATCATTGGATTCAAGTTATCCAGAGCATAATCGATAGCCTTTTTCTGCAGTTTTGGGTTTCTCAAGGCTTCTGATCCATAATATCTTCCCATTTCAACTGCCTTTTTTCCAAGCCAAGGAATACCGTGGTGAATCAATAAATCAGCACCAGTCGATGCTACTGTATCTAGTACGCCCGCCCCTTTCGACGGGCCAACCCGTTTCCCACCTGTTTGACGAATTTCGTCTTAGTGATTCCACATTCTGCACAAGTACATTTAAGCATGGTTCGCCCGTTTTTGGCTTTTACATATCTTTCACTGCCTGGTACACATAGAGTGACCTTTTTTTGTTTCACGCAATATGATTTCATATATAATATGATTAGATATTTTTGAAATACCGTGCTAGAAACCTCTCATTCTTCATTGTATCATATATATCAAATACCTGAAGAAGATCAAAATATGATTTGCCCTTATTCATCTCATTCAGAAAGTATAAACAAAAGTACCCACATGTCGTCGTTAGTAAATTTTGTATTTGATTGTTCTGATGAAGCAATGTTAAATTCTTTTTTGTAGCATGGTTGACCATTTCTTGGAATGGAGGCAAACCAAAGTTATCAAAGTAATTGATGACATTGTCCTGCACATAAGTAGCTACCCAATGGCTACCGCTCATATATGATGGTTCAAGATTGTAAATGAATAATGCTTGTTGATGATTGTGAGGAACATTTTCATCTCTTGACAATACATCATTAATTGGGATATTCAGATATTTACACCATTTTATTAAATCATAATTTGACAAAGGAATATTTTGATGAAATTTTGGTTTTACAATAGAATGTTTAGAAGAGGGACGTTTTTGAATGGTGAGTTTTTGCCTAATAGTAGACCTTTGCCCTTTTTCTGAGCTTTTTTTTTTGGGAGCTTTTTTTTTAGTCCCCATACCTAATGTTTGATCAGACCAATTTCCATAAAAAGGTGGAGTTCTATACATTGGGACTAACAAACCACCATCTTGATTGTTAACAGTAGTTGGTTTTGGTATAGATCTGGGTGGTCTTTGTTTAGGCTGTCCCATCTGAGGGGCACCTTTACCAGTCATCTTCTTTATTGCCTCAATAGCTAAAGGGACTCCAATTGATGCGAGAAGAGTACCTAAGAACCCACCTGTTTGTACTTTTGTTGGTTTTATATGAACACCAGAACCGGTTTGTAGAGCATTTAATATATCCTTCTTTTGTTTGGTTGTTAAAAGATGTTTATATGTTATCAACTGATCGATTTTATTTTGTGGTATGAGGAACCCACCGGTTTGAACACCTTTTCCGGATATCTTCTTAACAATCTGAGATGCTCCTTCACTAGCTGCTCCAGCTAAAGCTGACAAACCGATGGTCTTAGCAATAGTGGGACCAAAAGTTCTTCCAAGCGTCAGAACTGTAGACAGTAGAGATCCACCTACTTGCGTTCGTATGTTTGTTTTAGAAAGTTTAATATCCATTCCCTTTTTCAATTTTCTATTTTTTTCCAATCGTTTAACTATATTCTGAGGTACGTATAGAGTGTCATTCCCAGATAGAGAGTCCTTCGTGAGCCTTAGAACTATTGTTTCTCTTTTATGATACGCGTTACTAAGATTCTTTTTCTGGTTTGGTGATAAACTAACTTTAATTTCGTATAGTTGTGTCATATTATATATGTTAGATAAATTCTGTTTTAAAAAACATATTCATTTAAATTTTCATCGATGTTAAAAAACTTATTCATTTAAACTATCATCAATTCGTTTCCAACTGTCTTAACAACAACCTCACTCTCGTAAAATACGATGCTATGAGATCGGACGTTTGCTGTCGGGGCTACATTGAGACGATAATGGAGAATCAACTGTTTAGGATCTCTTGTCACTACCTCTTTTTGATATGTCAAATCGAAATATATTAAACCATATAAACTACTAAAATTAGATACATTAAGTTGTGTCCCAGAATTGTAATCGTTTTTACGAAATGCATAACTCATGAGATCATTGAATATCCTGATTTTAGAATCTGCATCGTATTCTAGTTCGGGATAGAACGTGTTGTTTCCATATTCTAAACGACAACTCGAGAGAGAGCTATTAGCGTCAGCAGCATTCAACTTGAAAGTGTCAAACAAATACGGACTCCTCTCTGCTTCATCATCATTCGGTCCATCTGTGCGCTGGAGATAAATGAAAACATGTTTAACGTTATCGATAGCTGGACTGATTTGGAACATATTCTGAATAGCTCGGGTATTCGCTGACTGATTATAAAGATCTCGCATATATGTCCATTCTGTTGGCTTAAGAAACTCTGAAACGAAATTACTATACATGCTGTCTTTTGGGATTAATCTAGGGAGCCAAAGATACAATCTCTTTAAAACAACACGACCAGCGTCTGTGCCATTTGCCATGTGAATCATTTCACTGTCTCCGTTAAGAGTGAGTTCGATCGTTAATTGCATTGGGGGCAACATTTTTCTTTCTAGCTCTTGAAAAAAGCTGTATCTGTTTAAGGGAATCATTTCGTTAATACTCTTAGCTCCTCCACCGCCGTTATTCTGATGAGCCTGGGTTAAAATGCGACGGGCTTCGAAACCTGTGTTTGTATTTGCTGTAGTTCCGTCAGTATCAAGATACCAGAACGAATTCTTTCCAACGGATCTACTATAATCATCACTGTATTCAAGGAGATTTTTGACATTCGTTATTCGATGCAAATTATCACTCTCATACACAATTTTGCCTGAAGATTTGATAACCATATGTCTGATTAGACTGTGAGATCCGTTTATCATGGTGATGCGAACCGCTTGAGCATATCCAGTACCATCTGCCTTTTTTTGAAGCTCTTTAGTTACTTCGAAATACCCATTGAAAAAATCGAACATTGTCGACCTATCGTTGATTGTGAATCTGTAACCTGTCTTTTTCTGGCTTTGATTGTTAGCAGTTTGCTCAATGACATTATCCAAATGGAAACGAACGTATTCATATCTTTGTAAATTATCACTTGTTCTGAAACTCATTTATATGAGTAGTTTAGATAAAATTCACTTTTATATAAACCATTTCCCACTTGCTAGTCTATTTATAATTGGATAAAATTCACTTTTTAATAACATTTTATCGTCTTAATCCAGTACCAGATATAAGTCTATTCAGAATTGTGTTGTAATCTTCTTCTTGTTTTGGTTTAGTAGGTTTGGTTGGTTTCATGGTTTTATTCATTGATTGTTTAGTTGAACCGTGTAATTTTCTCATAATAAGCTCTCCACTTTTTTCAGCTGCTTTTTTTCCCAGTTTGTCTCCAGCATGTGAAATACCAGATTCAAGCGCTTTTTTGGCAAAAGGTTTTAAAACCATTTCTGGAACTTTACTTAACACCCTTCCAACCGGTTTGAAAATGTTATCAACAATGATCCCAGATCCTTTATGTTCATAAACAAATCGTCCAAGTTTTGGATGATAAATACGCTTGTATTCATACGACGACATATATAACTATTAGTTAGATTAATCTCTCTTCTCTCTTAAAATCAAACTGAATGAAGTGTCACTATGATTAAGATCTATGATTCTTCGTTTACCGTCGGTAATATAAATCCGAATTTTATTAATCGTAGTTTTAATGACAGGATTGAACTGTACTCGTCTTGGCTCTTGTGTGAAACTATAACTCGGGGTGAGAGTTGAGGTACTGAAACTATATATAATATCTGACTCTTCACCATCGACAAGACTGTCACTTATCAAATCACAATGAACATTCAATATTTCTCTGTCTTGTGAGAGATTAGGAATGTAATCTCCAACATTTACACTACTTGTTAGAATCTTTTTATTGAAACCAATAAGATCATTAAAATTACTTTGAGTAAGATCTAATCTGTAATTTGAGGCTAGTGTTATTATTGTCCTGAATACAGTATCGTTAAACTCCAGAGTGATTGGATATTGAGGGTTTGATGAGGTCCCTGTTTTTGTTTTTTCTTTGATTAAATTGTCAAAATCAATGTAATTCCATACTCCAGGGTTGAATATAATTTCCGTCCAATTAGCACCACTATCTGTCGAATATCTTATTTTCTGATTATTGAGTTCTTTCGTAATGTTAAACCAAGTGAATGACATCGAAATGATTCGGTCTAGGCCGATTTCATATTGTCTGTTTGAATCTAGTATTATCGGATTACTGTATTTGATTGTGAAATCCGATGGTTTATTACCACTTATACCTTTGACGGTATGACTGGATAATACAAGTTGTCTATTCATTTATATGATTAGTTTAGACTAAAATAGTTTTTGTATATTTTGTTGTATTGTGACTTATTGAGTATTGAATTTCTCAACAAGATGTCGAGAAGAGCGACACCTGTGTTTCTTAGCTCTATGCTATTATTACCAGCAACCTTTGATCCGATAATCAGTTCCAGTTTTTTCATCATTTCTGTCGGATTATTGAAAAACATTACCTGTCCACCTCTTTTTGTTTTTTTCTTCAAACCAGACCCTTTAATATTTTTTAATCTTTGATTGTTGTAATCGATATAATCAGTAAGAACCTTTCTTGTATCTTGAATAATTTTTCTTCGATATTGAGCCTCAGCTTCAGTGATTGAACCACTATTTAATTTTTTAGTGATATCACTCGAATAGCCACTTAGTTGTTTCCGTTTCTCTTTAGCCTTTTTAAGGGCGTTGGTAAGATAAGATTTCCTCTTTGTGTCATTCATATCTTCTTGTTGAAGTCGTAATTCAATATCATCATAGTTAGGAATTTGAAGTTCATCCAAAACTTGGTTAATTGCATCCTCCTCGAGAATGTTATAATCAGGTCCTTCTTCTTCGTATTCAGGTGGAAGATCTTCAGGTTCATACATGTATTCTGGGTCAATATGAATTCGTTTTTCTCCGGATGCTAAATCCTTGAGGACATCTTCATAAGATGGAGGTTTTGGAACTATCTGTTTCTCGTTTTCAGGTAAAACAGGTTGATCAAACAAATCGTCCAATCCATAATCAGGCACTTCATCATCAATAGCTATTCCATAATCTGGAACAGGTCGCTTTTTCTTTGATAATCTTCTCAATGGCATTTTTGGAGATGTGAGTTCCTTTAACTCTGATGTTATAGGTTTGAAAAGTTTCTCTGCCTCGACTTCACCCATTTGATCAGATATCGTTTTTTGTTTTATTGTCTCTCTTACTGTGTTAATCTTTTTACCAAGCTCGGATCGTTTCTCAGCCATTTCTTTCCATTTGAGTAAACTCATTATATCATTTGTTTACATAAAATTTCGTATTTTGTTCGGAAAAATTAGGGTTATCATATATAAAAACGCTCGCATAGCGTGTCGCATAGCGTGTCGCATAGCGTGTCGCCATGCGATAAAATTGTATAACATAGTATCATATGAAGATTCAAAATTACGACATTCAAGATGATGAAAACAACGATTTTGTTCAATTAAAGAGTTTCATGCCAAACCGATGTTTTAGGATGCTCGTTTGTGCTCCATCTGGTGGTGGCAAGACCAACCTTCTGCTTGATATGATCTACAGGCTCTTATACTTTGACAAGATATACCTTTATGCTCGCAATCTATCCCAAAGCAAATATACATACCTTTTGGAGTCATTCAAACCAATATCAAAAGAGGTCGGCTATGATATAATCGAAGCAAGTAATGATGACATCATCCCTTTAACAGATTTGTCTGATGAAAACCAAAAATTAGTCATATTTGATGATTATTTGAATACAGGTAAGAAAAATGACGAACGGATACGTGACTACTTTACCAATTCTAGAAACAAAAATTGTTGTTGTATATATTTGAGTCAAAGCTATTATGGAACCGATAAAACAATAAGACTGAATAGTTCATATTATTGCATATTCGATTTCCCATCAAGAAATGAACAATCCATGATTTGTAGAGAATTGGGTGTTAACAAAGAGGATTACCAAAAGGCTACTAAAGACCCATTCAGTTTTCTGTATGTTGATAAAATAAGAAAATCCAATGCCAAAAATTTCGACAAAAAAATCTAAACTAATATTATATGAGTTATACAAACGGTATTCTTAATCATGTTGATTCTCAAGGACAAGGTCAGATAGGCCCTAGAGGGTTGCCTGGGTTACCTGGTCCTAAAGGTCCTAACGGCGATAAAGGCGATATTGGTCCTACTGGTCCTCCTGGACCTCAGGGTAATGCAAGTATTTCTGGTGATATCGACATGCAAGGTAAATATAATATTTTAAGATTAAAAAGCAACCCTTATCCTATCCACGGTGATCTGTCAAAGGTAATAAACTATCAGGACACGAGAAATATCTTTCTTTCGAGAAAAGAGGGTGGACAAATGGAAGCAAATATTGATATGAATAATAATACAATTTTCAATGTGAAAGACCCAACACAGGCAGATCAAGCCACAAACAAAAAGTATGTCGAAAATCAGCTTGAAAAAAAACTGGATAAAGGATCTGATATTGATATGAAAAATAATTCAATTATCAATCTTGATCTTCCATCAAACCAAAGAGACGCCGCATGTGTCGAGTTTGTTAACAACAGAATTGATGACATGACACAAAAAAAGTTTCTCAAAGTTGATGGCACCAACAATATGACTGGAAACTTGAATTTAAATAACAATAAAATTATTAACTTACAAACCGATTACAGAAATTCAAAATCCGCAGTTAATGTTGATTTTGTGCAAGAGGAAATAAAAGATTTGAGAAATCTTGTCACTCAAAAAATTCGTGAATCTCAGATCAATAACTCTGGACAAAAACGAGACGCCTTCAGATACTTGATGGAAGACACTGATGAATCTTCGAGTGAAAACAATATCGAGGTTTTGGGTATTGTCGATTTTCCCAATTCTCCACATCAAATTAATAAAAAAGCTTACCAACTTAAACTCTTGTTTGAAAAAAGCTCACCCTTCCAGTACCGCTCACGTCTTGGTTTTAACTTATATAAACTTCCAGTCGGGTATTACACAATGGTCGTTGAATGGTTTCCGCCGGAAATGAATGAGATAAGTGTAACAGCTCAAGGAACAACGATTTCAATTTCTGATGAAACAACCAAAACATTCGAGAAGTACACCAAAACAGTTATCCATTTTCACAGATGGGGTAGCTCACCCCCACAATTTATATATCTCGATCTGCACGGTACAGTCAGTAAGCAATCGTTTTTAACAATTGGGCATTTAATTGTCTATGGTGTTAAAGAAACAATTTCAAATGTTGACCCAAGTGTCTATGACACCGCTTTTGTTATTGAAAACGGAAAAATGGTTATGCAAACAGATTTGTCTTTAAACGGGCACCAACTACGCTCTTCCATTCACCACATAAACGGTTTTTTAAATTCGACAAAAGGGGACAAAAATTTTGTTTTAAATGGTGCCGAAATAATTTCATTGCCGGGTGAAGCGATTTTGAAAAATATTGATATATATTGTACGCGTCCAATCACTTCTTCGGATTCTCATGTCACTGTACATAGACACAAAAAAATATCTTTGAAACTCAAAACATCTTTACGGAATTTTTTTACTGGAACTCTAAGCTCTTCAAGAAATTTTACCTCAGAAAAAAGTGGGTGGTATCAAACGATAAACCCAAATTCTTTCCAAATGCCTTCGTCTGGGATTTTGGCTTTTGAACTAAATATGAATGATGATATTTGGAAAAGTTACAACGCAATTATACTTCGTATCGAGTATCAAACAAGTGCGTGATAACTTTCCACAAAAATTTTCATTTATAATATAGCACAATGCGGGATATCCATCTGATTGGAGCATGGAATGCTTTTTAGAATATATTATTATCCCAAAAGAAATAATGAGGATTCCGAAGAAGAAGATAATGAATAATCTTACTTTATAATATAATGAGAACAGCTATTTTAATCAATGAAATTCTGGAAAGCATAGAAAGATTGATCAAAAACATCAGAACATTATGCACCCATGTTAAAAATCTTTCAAAAAGAAAAAAAAATGTGACCATATAATATGACAAAGAATATATTTAATTGGAACCACGTATCATCTGAGTTAACTGAAGATCAGATTTCTGAATTAAAGGCGTTATATAAGAACTATCATCGCTTATACAAATGTTATCAATGGAAGTACAAAAAATTGAAGCGTTTAAAACTATCGCTTGAAACGACATCAATAGGTCTAACCGCCGTTGGATCTATTGTAGGCGCTATTACTTTGAACAAGATAACAATCGCTTGTGTCGCTGGCCCAGGTGTGATCATCCAAGGGTATCTAACAAAAACCGATTTAAACAATAGGGTCGACAGATGTCGTTTTGCATACACAACCTATAAAAAAATATTGGTTCAATTAAAGAGCTTTTTGAGAGGGTTACCATATGATATTTCTCTCTTTCTATCTGATGTAAAGTTACAAGATGATATAATTGTTGATCTATGCCCTAGCATCGATAAATATTTCGACAAATACGACAGTAAATTCATCCAATAATAGATTTTATTTTATCACCGATTAGAGACATAATACTAGCCCAATATTTATTATAAAAAGCTAAAGTTTTTTTCGATTTACTATTTGGAATTTGTTTATGAGGTATCCCCATCATCTTGAATATCTTTATCATAATAAAATTAATGCTAATCATTCTTTTCCTTGTACCATTAACTTCATTAAGAACCTTACTGATCTCTGTAAACACTCTATCGATCTTATATTTCTGACAGTTTGATATTTTAATGTTATATTTTTCTTCAATATCGAGTAATATGTTGTTAATGTGGTACTCTCGTTTGTAAACAGATTTTCTAATAAATTTATGTCTATTTTCATAAAAATTAACATATTCTTTCACATAATTATATCCTTGAACAATACCACAACTTAGACAGGCTAACATCCCATCGTCGTTAATAATATACTGATTATCACAACATAAATCATCTTTCGGTTTTTTATTATAATCCAAATTTTTGTCACAGAAAGGACAAACAATATCTCCTGATTCTTTCAGTTCATCATGTATATCTACATTGCAATTCATTTCTATACTATTATATCAGATTTTATTTTTTATGTTACTTCGTGACGTCACGCCACAGCTGTGGCGTTTTGTGGTTTAATTGACTGTCTGCTTTCCGAGAATTTTAGACTTCCTGTAGTATGGAGTCACGCGATGTAGAAATGCGTTGGTTTCCACATGAAATAAAAACATATAGATTCTATTAAATGGAAAAATATATAGATTCAATAAAATGGAAAAAATGCGCTCGTTTCCATATGAGATAAAAACATATAGATTTTCATGAAATGGAAAAATATATAGATTCAATAAAATGGTTGCCATCAGATGGAAAGTAGATATATAGTTGGGTTCGGTAAGAGAGCATTTTGAAAAAAATGCTTTCGTACCCCCAACTATATAACTACTCGTGCAAGTTATAACTGCCGAGCCTACTGCATGCATTACGTTACTGTTTTTGTGAATATAACAGCGCTAGTGATTGCCTGAAAACTGATAAGCAGGACTAGTTATCTTATAAAGCTGTGGCCAGTCATGCATCGAAAGTTAATGTACTTGCATCTAATTAACAAAAGACTGCGCTGCGCAAACTGTAAATTAACGCTCTGTCGACAGGAATCTTCTTTTCTTTGTAACGGATTCAAGATCGTCGCTTTGTTTTGCTTAATGTTTTTTGGGGGGATAGCTAGTATACAACAAGAGAATATGACTAAAAACGATAGAAATTGCACTGCTGCACTTATTCAAAAGTTGTCAAACGGATTCGCAAGCTTATATTTAACTATTACTACTATAACAAAAGAGACGAACAAATAGATTCCATGTTGCCGTGCGTCTGTTCAGTATTAGATAACAGATGACATCAAAATGTGGTAAGAACAAAAACGTGGCACACGAGGCGATAGCCGAGTGAGTCACACATGTTCTTACCACATTTGGACGTCTTCTTTGAGTAGTTTTGCTTGTCTAGCGCCATATCTTTAGTTTCTGCAGTTTTTTATAATTTTTAATTTTGGGTAAAATCCAAGATGGCAGCCACCTTTGCAGCGGCGCAACCCATAATATATGCCTTATCTTCCAAAGCACATCACAGGCTTTTTTACTAAAGGTAAAATCTTATTGAAATGTTGTAACATATCAAACGTCGAACGTCAAACTTTACGTTACAGATAATTAGCGTTACAGCATAATACTTCAAGAAGCTCATCTTTTTTTCTTCAGAACGCTCTCACGGCTATGTTTCAGTGCTTCATAGAAGAAAATAACGGAATTATGGACAAGCGATGTATTAGAAAGTTCAAAGAGTTGTTACCGGGTTCCCAGGAAAGAAAAATGGAATTGGTAAGTGTAATAATGAGGAAAGCTGGTGACTCAAAGCAGGGAATGTTTTTCATTTTTGTCAATTATAGGGTAAATAAGTTGAACATGGATTATCTTGTTTGCCTAATTATTTGTTTGTTTGTTTGTTTGTATGATTTTTTCTTTCTTTTCGCTTTTTGCATTGAATTGGGAGCTTGTAATTAACAATTTTTCTCAATTATTCTTAAGGTGAAACGAGAAAAAACATCTTCACACTAGTTTAAGCATTCATCAAACTCAGACAAGAATTGGGAATTGACATGTCGTTTACTGATATCTATACCAAAAGTGCAAAGGCTATGGACCTCGCATTTTAATTTTAACATACACAAAAGTTAATGAAAATCAACAGAAAGATAACTAGGGATGCCTTCGAGCAATCCTGAAGTATACACGTGGACATCCAAACTCAAAGTATTGCAATATTTAAAATTTCATTGGCATTACATGCACCAGGCATGTGGGAATTTAAAGGGACTCCCGAACCGCCCTCCAAGCGTCATCTGGTTTCCATAACCTTTTTCTTCTTTTCTGATCAAATCAGAACACACAAAAAAAACTTTTACCAGGTAACATTCTGAATGCTTTAAAACGAATTTTTTGCGTTACGAAAACAGCAAAATGTTAGTTGATTTATATTTCCGTTGGGAGACAGAGTTATGCAAATCGGAGAGTTTGTCAAATTGCAACCACCATGCCTGTAAAGTAACTAAAGAAAATAAATCGAAATGAACGACGAAGTCCTATTTGAGGGTTTTACTCTGGACTAACAAGCTACAGCTGTGCACAATTCCAGTGAACCTGCGCTTGCATCTGACGGCCAAAGCGTTTGCTGAATTAGCTGGACATTTGCCTTCCTTTTTTAGGTCCAGTGCGCTGTTCACAGCTTCAAACAATGCACCAAGCGTCCCAAAGATCACGAATTCTCTGAATGCATGCTCAAGTTTAACAGCTGTGTACTCCACGCCATGCGTGTCCTTTAACGAGACATTTTCAAGCTGATGTATCATTTTTCTTTATGTGTGAGAAAGAACTAATTGTAAGCTCACTTTGTCATTTTTGAAAATAAAGACAAAATTGCCAGAAGTGATGAAAGAATAATAATAATTGTTATAATTCATGATTTTGTCTAGCGCATTTTATGTTTAGTCTAGACTTCGCTTTGATTTATGTTAGTTTGCAGGGCCCTGGTTAGTTAGATTTATTTTCTTTTCGACTGTTCGTGACCACTTATATAGTGTTATGATCGGATGGTCACATGACAACAACTTGCTCAAAAATAGCACTTGTTTTGCTGCGAAGTAAAAGGCAGCAAATGTTTTCAAATCGCTCTTTGTTAGACTGCACAGAAATAAGTAGTTTCACTCTTTAGTGTCTCTGTAAGTTTTCCTTAAGGTTTATTTGTCCTTTGTTTTATTTTCTGTTTAGTTTTCATCTTTCTTGAGTAGCATTTGGTATGATCACGCATTGAGCCACGCACGCCAAGTTTATACGGTCGCAAGTGGTGATTAAAGTTTGATTTAAAGGTCATAACAACGCGTCGAATTTCTGTGTCCACATAACATTTTACATAACGCAATGGTCAAATACACTTTACAATATAAACAAGAAAAGTCCCATAGACCCCGCCGTTGTCATCCCTCCCCTCAGGGTGCAAAATATATTACGAAATCTCAAGACACGAGCCCACGGATTTGCGACGAATATTTATTGGCTGAGCGAAAACCGGGAGTCTGAGGCAAGTGACCATGAAAACAAAGCAAGAAAAGCCCTAGGGGCATTAAACCCCGCCGTTTTCCCCTCCCCTCAGGGTGCAAAATATATTATGGTCACTCAAGACACGAGCCTAGGTGGTGTAAATTTTGGAAGTTGATTGGTGATTTATCGTACCTTTGACGTGTTTGCTGCAATCCCCCCAACGTCTTTACCCTTTTCTTTGTGATAACAAGAATCCCAAATAATTCTAAATAACAAGGGTACGTAAATTTAAATAGATTTCTTGATAAAGACAAAATTATTCTAAAATCTAAAGGGAACGGTTATCTACCGAAAAACGAAACGTAAACTTTATGTTGAAGTCTACTTTTAGGCCATGATTCGATGAATGATTTGGCGAAAGCAAGGAATTTCCCCGAATTGGCTTCTGTGTTTCAATGACGTAATGTTTACGTTCCACGGCAAGCTAGGCGAATTCATGCCAGCTTCAAAGCTCGCTAGCACCTTCGTCCTTGCTCTCGTCGAAGAGAAGTCAATTCCATTGAATTTCTTGTACTTTTCTTCACAATTTCCCCAGAGATTTTGGCGAAGCAAAGCAGAACTGCCAAACAGTGCTTGCATTTCACTGTTGAATATTTCACCTTGTTTGTTTTGCTCTGGTCCAAGTAACCCGATCGAATCGGTGCCTTTCGAAGCTTGCTAGCATCTTTGTCCTTGTTCTCGTAGAAGAGATTTTCATTGCAGTGCATCCCTAGTAATTTTCTACACCGTCTTTCGTGAGGATTATGGCAAATCGGCGTTGTCAGCCGGAGATAATGCTGATGTTGACCGAAAGTTTGCAACCCGTATTTGTTTGGCCGAGCGAAAACCGGGCAAGTGACCACCAAAAAAAGAAGAAGAACGAACGAACGAACGAACGGAGAAACGGGTATTACTATACCCTGTCCTAACGGCTGGGTAAAAATAAAAAAATGGGTATTACTAGAAACCGGTCCTGACGGCGGGGTAAAAAAAGTAATAAAACAGAATAAAAATGTCAGAAATAAGAACAAATAAAAACAACGTCGTAAAATTAATCAGGAAAGGCTGGCTTAAATAAGCGAGTTTTTAGAAGAAGCTAAAAACTTTGAAAGAATTGACAGTTCTTGCATTCTTGATGTGAATACATTAGACATAACAACGGTTGAAAACTTGGGTTTTCATCAGAATATTTATAGAATGCCTGTCACAAAATCATATTTAACGAACTTCACCCCATCCACTTCCAACTTTGAAATTTTGGACATACCTCCAAGCCACTGCTTTGCCTCGAAGGGGCAAGGAAGCGCGGAGGCGGAGTGGTTGGCGCGTTGAACAAATATAGAACAGGAACTGGAATAGGCCATTTCCGAATTGTCCTGTGCCTCTTTTTCAAAGGGAGGCTTCGTGCAAAACTTTTCATATGAAAATGAGTTTTCATTCACATGCAGATAAAACTCATTATCATATGAAAAGTTTTGCAAGAAGCCTCGCTTTGAAAAAGAGGCACAAAACAATTCGGAAATGGCCTATTAAAGGGTACGGGAAGCGTGAGGTTAAAACCCTCTTCTTCCCCACAATTCCGTCAATAGCATGTTAGTGTCTATGGTGAAGTAAGTGATCGGAGCAACTGCCAGAAGATAGAGTCCGTAACGGAACGCCATACACATTATTTCAGCGTCTTCCCGCGCTTGACGAAATTACCATACACTTTTCCATTCTGATTGTTTCATTGTATTGTTTGCGCCCGTTCTGGTTTTTACGGCTCACGGCTTGAAAACCGCTCTATGCTGCAAACAAATAAAGAAAATGTGACGATGGCGAGAAGATGCGAATTTTATAAAGAGTGGTAAGGACACAAAATTTAGATCTTCTCGCCACCAAGTACTGTTGTTTTCGTTCTATGGCCTGTAGTGATTTCTTTTGCTTTTCGCCCACTGAACTGGACGGTACAGACAAAACAGTTCCCCCCTCGAATCGGTTTTCAACTGCAAATCGCCTCAGTAAAAAATCTCCTCGATGCTCTTTTACCGGTTACATACTAGGTTAAAACGTAGAAAAGCTACGAGATCAGTATTAAGAAGCGGTCTGAGTAAGGACAATTCCGAAGGCTCCAACAAAGGGTACAAAACGTTGGAACTTGCCTTCACCTGACAGTGGGTCCGATGCCGATGCCCCTTAGACTTTTTGTTTCGTCTCTAAGATATTGCACTTTGTAAAATTCCTTGTTGCTAACGACATCAGTGAATCCCCAAATATTTTTCCGTGATAGAAATTGAGCAATCTTAAAAGAGCTTTAAAATACAGTTGAAATATTTAAGAAGTATATGGGTTAGCCTTCGAATTCCGCGTAAATTACTTCGTCAGTAGAAATTCATAACTAAAAGGCACTCTTATTCTATTCTGCTTATTCTCTCTAAAATGTGCAAAACAGTTTCGGTCAAATAAGCATGCATTCTTAACAAAGCAACAAATTGTTATTAACTAAACTTTCTTGCTTCACTATATTTTAGTTTAAAATGAGCTAGTTTTTAGCGGAGCCTGCGGACAAAGCCCGCCAGCGGAGCTCCATTGCTAAGCAAATTTGGTAACCTATCGATCCGAAAAATTTTGTTTGTGAGGTCAGCGTACGTCCGTACAGACTCTGGGGGAGGGGGAGGGGAGTCCCAAGACAACCCGACCGGGGGTGGAGAATGCCATCTTTTCTTGGCTGGAAATCGCGCGGTGCTTGTGGGCAACCGCGTTTTTCTTGGCGGGAAATCGCATGACCATCGTCGCTTTTTTTTATCCCATCGCTTTTGAAAAGAGGTTTCTTTAAAAAGCTTAAGTTTATTTAGCAAAACGATTGTTTGACAGTATTGTAATTTTAAACTTGAGAAAAAAACTTCTGATATCTATAAATGGAAAGAGAAAGTTCAAGAGACTACTGGTAGAAGGGGAAAGGTTCAAGTTACGAAAGCTGCACCTTCAAAGGACTTCATCACTTTGTTTTCTTCACGGCGGAGAGCTTGCCTTGTTCTGAAACACAACCGAGTAAGTGAAATTTTTAAAGGGTTTAAGGTGCATGATTTTGAGTGTTACGGTCAAAGAAATTACATTTTGAAATTGAATTTATGTCATTAGAAATGTGTAATTTCTTTTTGACTTTAAAAAATTATTAGAAAACGCGCTCAGATTTGTGACAGATGTAGTCTTGAATATTTTGCCATGCACGGCCGATTTCACTCGCGTGGACCGACCCACGATTTTGGAAGCGTAACGTGAATTGCATTTAAGTATAAACTTACGGGTTTTCGAATAAACTTTTTCAAAGATGATTTCTCTGTTTATTATTTTGTGTTTGTTTATTCATAACGGTAGGTCAAAGCACAGTCGCATGGCAACTGCACAAGCATCACTTACGGCGAATGATTGCTTTAAATTTTAACTGTTGGGTCGGTTTGTGCAATTGTCGATTATCTTGTCCTAGAAGTTTTCAATAGCAATAATCTTTTAAGCGAAGCAGTTGTCGGTTTAAAGCTATTTTATCCGAAAAGCTTCCGAAAAAAGTTTTTTTTGCGTTCCTCATAGCGCTTAACTTTGTATAGGCTTACTTCGCATCCGCAAAACTTATGCCATAATTTAAAGCCTGTTTGGTTTTTGTCTGTTTTCAATCTTGATGGTATGAATTTTTGACCAGACCTAATCATGGCAGTTCATGTTATTTCTTAACTGAACATCCGAACGCGATGAAGATAACCCACTTACTTCAGAATAGTTTCATTTTGGTGTTCTAAATGAGCGCCGTTTCAAGGTCATTCAAGCGAACAGCCAATTTAATCCAAGAAGATTTGACAAGCCTTGACAGTTAATGACAGGATAAGGAAACTGCAAAAACCAAGCAAGACGGCTCCTGAGTAAAATATGTGTTCAGTTTGATGCCCGAAAAAAAATAATAATCAAGCATCGCTCAGCCTCTAGAATGACCTTTCGAGCTTGGATTTACAGAACAGATCTTCAAAATATTGGAGGACAATTCGGAACACTTTCGGCCTTTTTGAGAAACACTTTTCGAAAGCGAACGAGCCAAAGAAAGCCCCGAAATATATTTCAGACCGAAAAGTTTCAGGACTATTTATGAGAAACGAGCACCAGTTTATTCCTTGGCGGCTCCGCTTTTAGGCATGGCTAAATCTATATATTAATTAATGGGAATCCTCCGCAGACAGCTGAGCAAACGATATATTAATTCATGTTATCTAACGCCTCACGTTCTCATTTATTTGCGATCACACACATTAAGTCTTTTGCTTCTTCGAGGATTTCTGACAACCACGGAAACTTTCTCTGGCTTATCGTGCGTGGTATTATACATCATAAAATGAAGATTGTCCTTGCTGGTTTGCTCTGCGGTCTCCTGATCGTGATTACTAAAGCGGAGGACACGGTGGAAACAGAATATGAAAACCCTGAAGAAGAATTGGAAGAACTCGAGGATTGAGAACTTGATGATACTCCCATGGACAAACCGACCAATCTTGAAGTAAGTAACATTCTCAACTGTACAAGGCTTAAAAACGGAGACCTTTCATTTTCAAAATAGTAACAAAAAGTAACAGTTCCAGACAGATGAAATTAATAATCAGTGGCTTTCATTGAAATGGTCGCACTTAAGTATTTCATCCACACAAAAGTTAGAATTTTCTGGCACATTGTAGCAAAAAGCACGAAAAGAAAGTACTGCTCAGCAGCTATTCAACACTATTCAACTGAAAACAGAGTGAATAAAAATGAGTGTTAAAAAGCTGACATCTTTCACGAAGAAAAAGTTAACACTAGACTATTCTAATCCACAAATGTACCTTTATATTACAACATATATAACAACAATAGAGCCCTTTATCCTCTCTTGATGACAATACATCAGAAAGCTTGTGTTACGATCTCTGTTCACGGATTTTCCACAATAAGAAATGAAATTATTATCTTTATTGAAGACTGTAAAATTTAAGGATGTCAAGAAATCAGACCATTAAGGATTTTACAATGGTGGTTTTTCTTTTTTCGGAAAAGTTTTGCGCAGTATTAACACTTCCCAATTCAAAACGTCGGAAAATGTCTTCTTTAGGCAATGTTAACCGTCTTAACACTGTTAGCGGGCGCTTTTACATGAGTTAAAAACAACGGATGTATTTTGTTCTCTCGCAGGTGGCTGTTAGAGCTCTTATGTTCTGCCTTATGAAAGAAGGAGGACATATGACCAGAAAATGTAAGGAGACATTCAAGAGGATGCTCCCACAGGATTAAAAGAATATGGTGGGTGCATCTTCCTTACTTTCCGATTTAAGCCGCCTTTCTCTTTCTCTATTGCTACGTTTCGGCTGCTACGTTACTTTCCGAGGCTTGCTACTTTCAAGATAAATGGGCCCGTATACGTGTGACCGTATGTGGGCCAATTTACCTGAGTAAAACAAGTTACAATTAATAACTGGAGATTTTTCAAAGAAATCAGGCTTTTCTCCTTGCTGACATGCTATACACATGAATGGAAGGAACGCGACAGACTTGTTCTATACCATTCTTGTCTATACATCACAGTGCTTAGAGCATACATTTTTCTTAAAGTTGTGTAGCGTCTCTCGGGTACCCTTATCACTTCATGTAAAGGTCTTTAGTATAAGATATCCATTGACCTGTTCCCCACTGTTTTCAGTACAGGAAGTCAATTTACTTGTCAAGTCGTGTTAAACGGAGATTTGTTAAGACTTTCGTGGTCGCTATTTTTGAAGACTGCAACATTCGGAGCTTCGCGGCTTAGAAGGTCATTTTTGCTCAGGTTGTAAGTAAAAAACATCTTCCCCCAAAACATTCCAATTTCAAATCCAGGAAAAGTTTCCATTCGCCTTTGTTCTCATGGTCCAAATATTTTTTAATCCAAGAACACTTTAGGGCTTTATTAAAAGACTCAATGTCCAACATTCTAAGGCCGACGAAAGTGACCCCAAGCTCTCTCGCTCTAAACAAGAACATAAGGCAATATATACAGTGTCTAATGAAAAGCATAACGCACGTGTTGCCCCCTCTTTTCTCTTCCTAATTTCCTTTTTCCTTATAATTTATTTCCTTCTAGTTTCTGCTTTTTGCATTTTTGTCTATTTGTGTATTTAAGCTTAAAAAGATATTTTTGTAAATATTTGTAAAGCCTTGTTGTGTAATGGAATAAAACATCCTATTATTAAAAAAAAAAAAATTCCGCAGCTTCACGCTGTCCGAAAAAGCGCTAATCTAGTGATAAGTGCCTTCATCCTAGGCGTGTCAAGTAGTTTTTTGAGGTGTTGAAGCTTGAGTGTCTCATGATCCCAGGTACCATTGCGGCCTGGGGCTTCGATCTCTGCCACGTTCGACTTAGCCGGGTTGGTCGAGTGGAAGATGGCTGACAAAGGACAGCTTTAACCCTTTAACCCAGCTTCTTTACAAAAATTCTCCTTACTGGTCTTCGTACATTTCATTGACTACTAATTGAGAGAACTTGTTTAAACATCAAGACAATTCATCTCCGTGATCCTTTCCTAACTTCACATGACCTGTATCTGTTATAGTGCACAGATATGATGAGGAGAAAATTGATGCTGATCACTATTAATTAAGGCTTAAAGGGTTCATGCTCCAGGCTGGTTGGGAGATAGCGTAGAACCAACTTCCCTAGCCCGTTAATCTTCACTCGTTTAGGGCTCCAAGGCACCACCCTAAATACTGCTAAAGCCAGGGCTCTTAGACAAAAATTGGGGCTCTTGGGCTCCATTTCTTTACTCCAGGGCTCCATTTATGGTCAAAAGTATCATTTTTGTCCAATTTAATTTCCAAGTAAAAAAAGGTGTGGCCCCGGGCTCGAGGGTTAAAATGTCGGGCCTTAGGGCCTCAAGAACCTCCTCCCCTCCTTCCCCTAATAAAGACACTCCTTCAAGTAAGTAATAGGTCCGTCGACTTATGATTTAGAGCGATTTTCAAATGAGTGTCGTAAAACCGAAACCAAAGTAATTATTCTAACCAATCACAACAGGAACAAAAAACGAGATGAACCAATCAGAAATCGAAGCAAATACAAATAATTAGCGTTAAAGACGAGAAAACGCGTGCAAACAAGTCACGATTGGTTTTGGTCTTACATCTAATTGGCTTAGAAAATGGCGCGAGTTTCTCTGACCAATCACAGAGCACAGTAAAGCAAAACCAAAGCAAAACGCGAATGACTTTCGACACTCAAGTGAAAACCGCGCTAGTCAAAGGCTTAAACCACGGGTTTTATCCGAGATGTTATCCCCCCAAAAAGGCAAAGAAAGTGAGAAAAATACTAAGGAAAATAAAGTGTCCTACACTGGTTTTAACATTGTTTGTTTTTTTTTTCTTTTCTCTCCTTCTAGTATCCAAAATTTGCGAAAAATCTCCTGAGAAATTCGAAAGTCATGATTTTAGAGATTGCTGGAAGAGATTTGAACAATGCGTGTATACTGATAAAGGCATCGCTGGATCAAGGATGTAATTAACTCTTGTAATGGGGAGAATGATGTAACTGCTAATGAGTAAATGAGTAAAATCTATACTTAAACTACCACTTTTATTGTCTTGTAATTTCTGCACCAGTGTTTGCTATTCGTGTGTAGGCGCCTTTGTTTCTGTAACATGAATCAACTCTGAGCATCACTGCTACCCCCTGGGTCTAGCATGAATCAACTCTGAGCATCACTCCTACCCCCTGGATGGGATGCTAATCCATTGCACTATTACCCCCAAGATGTTGGTGACATTTCCTAACGGTTTGCTGGTACCTGTTTATACACCTGGTTAGAAAGAGCCAGACAACGTGGAGTAAAATTTCTACTCCGCCTGCTACACTGATTGAAAAGCTAGTCCACCACAGGGATATCCCCAGTATTTTGCTAGGTTTTCCAATGGTTTACTGGTACCCATTCATACACCTGGTTAGAGAGAAGCAGACAATGTTGAGTAAAGTTTTTGCTCCCCAACCCCACTTGGTGAGAAGCTAGTCCACCACAGTGGTACCCCAGCATTTTGTTAGGTTTTCCTAACCGTTTGCTGGTACCCATTTATACAGTAAAACAATATCAGTAAAGGACCGCAAACGAAAATGCTGTACATGTACGTAGGATCTATTAAAAAAAACTTAACCAGCCATAGAAATACTCAAACGACAACCATAGCAGCAAGGCTATTCTGACTACGTAGAAAGATTTGACTTTGCAAGACATCAACACGACACTAATAGAACTTCAACAGAGCAGTGTTGCAGCCGTATACAGCTGTTTTGCTCTTCTTAGAGCTCATCAGAACGGCATAGAAAGATGGCGAAAATGCCGTGAAATTACCCGTGCAATCTGTTAAAAGCCCTAAACGACGACGCACGCCCACCAGATCACGCTGTCAGGTGTCCCGGAAAGGTCGAAAGTCCAAGTGTCGCCGTCTTGCTATGCCGTACTGATGAGCTCTAAAAAGAGCGAAACAGCTGTCTACGGCTGCAACCCTGCTCTATTCTGATCCACAAACGTGCCTTTGTATTGCTTTTCGCTTTGCTATTACAAGATTGCATTTTTTGTTGTTTTTTGACATCGCCGTTGAAGCTGTTGTTTTTTATCGATTTAGTTACAAATATTCACAGATAATTTGTGCATTCATTAGTAGTTTCTACTTAGTCATTAGTAGTGGAGCCCGCGCGCTAGCGCGTCAGCGGACCACCATTGCTAAGCAAATTTGGTAACCTATCAAGCCAAGAAATTTCGGTAGTGACGTAATAGTCACGTGACCGTCCGTCCATACGTCCACACCCTAGGGTCACCAATATGAAGTGGCACTACACTGGATATAACCCTGTGCTGAAACCCGTGATTTTGGCGCAAAATCGCATGGTGACCCGCGTTGTAGCAAAACAAGCAAAGACAAAAAAAAGTCAAAAACAAATTTGTTGATGGCCAAAAAAAATTCAAAAGAATACTCAGCTGTCTTTTTTTTATTAATTTTCATTAGTGCAATTACAAATCTACACGCTACTATACAATGAAAACTATACACTAACGTACAATCTTAATTACATGGTCGTTTTTTAACGCCATAGCGAAAATTTCGATTCCGATCAGAACAAAAAGGAGGCCCGACAAGGGACAACCTTGCCTAACTCCTCGCTCAAGAAGAAAGAATTCGGATGCATGGCTGTTATGCAAGACGCAACTGGATACTTGGTTGTAAAATTATTTGAAACCAATTTAGAATATCCGGGCCGAAATAAAACATTTGTAAGGCAGCCTTGAGATAAGGCCATTCTATTGTGTCGAATGCTTTTCTAAAATCGAGGAATATAGCAATCTCGGGAGTTTTCGTGTATGCAGTGAAAAACATGACATCTTGTATTAGTCTAACATTTTCACCTCTGAAGCGGCCTTTGACGTAACCGGTTTGATCAGAGTTTATGATTTTTGGGAGCACTTTTTCTAGCCTTTTGCGATAGTTTTAGTCAAGATTTTGTAGTCTATGTTAAGTAGAGAGAGTGGCCTTCAATTTTCAAGCAAAGTTTTATCTCTGTTCTTTTTAGGAATTAAGGAAATGATTCCCCGTCTTTGACTAATAGAAAGAGTTCCAGTCCGAAAGGCATAATTAAAACTGGAAACCATTTCAGGACCTAGCTCAGGCCAAAAAACTTTATAAAACTCCGCAGAGAAACCATCGGTACCAGGAGATTTAGCGTCTTGAATTCTTTCAGAGCTTTTAAAGATTCGTTTTCTGAGACGAGACCTTTGCACATCTGGATTTCTTCTTCTTTTAACGGAGATATATTCTCGGATTTGAAAAAAGTGGATCCAGACAAACTCTCAGTGCTCGTCAATGTTTTCTGACCCGTATAGTGTTTCGTAAAAGCGTTTTTCCTCCTCTAACATCTCAAACTGGTCGAAAGTGGCATTGCCAACTTTAAATTTTGTAACCGCTTTCCTGCTTTGATTACGCTTTTCTAGATTAAAAAAGTATCTAGTATTGCGTTCGCCTTGTTCTCGCCACCGAGCTTTGCTTCTAATAATAGCTCCTTTTGTCTTTTGTCGCATTATTGATTCTAGGCGCGATTTTGTGATGTAAAACTCGTTTAAGAGTTGTTTATCGCTGGGATTCTTTGCAGATTTTTGCAGTAGCTCGTTAGCTTTATTCTGGAGTGTAAACTCTTCGGATTTTCTTTTTTTGGCCTTGGTTTTAGAATATTTGATTGTAAAACCACGAATCTCCATTTTAAGTAGGTCCCACTTCAAGCCTAAATCATCAATATCAGCGTACTTGTTTTTGAAAAGGGTTATGTTTTCTCGAAGTCTGTTGGAGTATTCATGTTCTTCAAATAAGGAGTTATTGAACTTACAGAAGCCAGGACCTCTTGGCTGCCTTGCACTTTCGGATTTAAGGTATAACGTGATAACAGAGTGGTCAGTTACGGGATCGTTCAAAATTTCACATGTAAACACTTCGTTGACGAGTATTTTCGAAATAAGAAAGAAGTCTAGGCGGCATTGAATTTTGGAAGAATTGTTTCTCCAAGTGAAACTTTCCTCATGGGGGTTACGGTCACGCCAAATGTCTGTTAAGTTGTAAAGACTGGCAAGATGCTCGATTTCCTTGATTACACCTTTTTCGTCCTTGTCTGTCAAGGTGCAATTAAAGTCGCCAGCAATTATGATGTTTTCTTGTGCGAATTCGGTTAGATGGTTTTGAAGTTCTTTGAAGAACCCTATTTGCTGTTTTGCATCGTTTGGGGCCACAGGCGGCCCAAGCTCAAGTTGTATGTCATGTGATATTGCGAAATAGCGGTCATAGCGAAATTATAAGAGTTTGTATGAGGATATTTACGATATGCTTTAGAAAACACAAATACTACAAAATTCTCAATAAAAATACCTTATCTTACTTCCATGGTGTCTTACTTGCTGTCTGTGCCCTTACTTTCCCGATTTGTAGCGATTTTTGCGAGTTTTAGCTCCCTCGGTTTTCCCGACCACATCATCCAAGTGACAAACGCAATGAATTTACTGCCCGCTCAGTCATTCACCTGAGATATTTACCTGATTTTATGAAAACCGGGCCAGCCTGAAAGTACACTCTGCAAGCTATTTCTTACCACCTGAGGTCATCTAGTAGCCATCAAACAGCTACTCTAGTCTTGAATCAGTGCTCTGCAGCTATTTTCAGCTCTTCAAAATTAAACCACCTGCAAATCAGAGTGTCAATCTCAGGGAGTGAATATATACAAACACTAACCTACATGTATGCTGTCCCATCCCTCCCCCACTGTCTGACATTTGCCGCCTGAGGTATCAACTCACTGGCACGGCAACGACTAACAGCTCCGCAAAAAGGAGCTATTCATTTGAGTGCAAAAAAGCTTAGCAAGCTGTTCAGAATTAAGTCAGTGTGATTGTGTGTCAGCGTCAGTGGCAGTGTCAGGGTTTTCGCTGAGGGTTGATTCTGGCCCGCTTTTTCAAGTTCCTCCTCGATTACAGTGAGTCCCTCGTCTGTATCTATACTCGTGTATAGGCTGGAAACGTCCACTGTGTATAAAATGCAATTTTCGGGTACTTTTCCTAACCTACATACCTAACCTACATATATATATATATATATATATATATATATATATATATATATATATATATATATATAAGTAATAATAAGGATATAATTATAAAACCGGCCGACAAGGGAGGAGCCACAGTGATTCTTAACACAAGTGACTACATAACAGAAGCAATGCATCAGCTAAGCAATGAGGGATATTATGAAAAAGTAGAAAAGGACCTCACCTCTGAACACGAACAGTTGATTAATCAATGCATTAACAATATGATAGACAATAGTGAGTTAGAGAAAGTCACTGGCCAACTATTGAAGTCTACAGACTCAAGAACTCCAATTTTCCACATGCTACCTAAAATCCACAAGCCCGACAATCCGGGACGGCCAGTCGTTTCTTCCGTTAACAGTCACACGGAGAAATTATCAGCCTACGTGGACGAATTTCTAAGTCCCTTAGCAGAAAAGCTACCGTCACACATAAGGGATACTACGGACTTTATTAAAAGATTGCGTAGGTTAGGAAAAGTACCCGAAAATTGCATTTTATACACACTGGACGTTTCCAGCCTATACACGAATACAGATACAGACGAGGGACTCACTGTAGTCGAGGAGGAACTTGAAAAAGCGGGCCAGAATCAGCCCTCAGTGAAAACCCTTGCCTGTCTCCTCGGTAAAGTCCTTAGACTAAATAACTTTACGTTTAATCAAGAAAACTTCATACAAGTTAAGGGTACGGCAATGGGCACAAGAGCGGCTCCAAACTTCGCAAACGTATATATGGGCCGGCTAGAGGAAAAATTTGTCTACCAGATGGACTGGTTCGGCTATATCATTGACTGGGTTCGTTTCATAGATGATATATTTCTTATCTGGAATGGATACAATGATTCTCTCACCGCATCCATCGAATACCTTAACGGCGTGGTACCATCCATTAAATTCACACGTGAAGTCTCCCATAACTCGGTTAACTTTCTTGACACTAAGGACATAAAGGACACAAGAGGCAACATCAGCACTGATGTTTAACAGAAACCCACCGACACCCACCCATACCTACACTGGACATCAGCACATCCGCCCCATTTAAAATATAGCATCCCATATAGCCAGGCATTACGACTTCGGAGAATATGCTCATCTACAGACACACTCAAACAGAGGATAATGGAATATTCAAATTTTTTTTGTCGCTTGTGGCTACCAGAAAGGAAGAGTGCTGGCAGAAATGCGGAGAGTACTCTCGATAACGCAAGAAGAGAGTGGCGCAAGCGAGAGGAAGGGGAAGCACTAACCGTAGACCCCTGGTAACGACATACAACCCGCATATCACATTTATTGTGGAGATAGCTAACAGAAACTGGCACTTTCTCCAATCAAAGGAAAGATTGGCATGTATTTTTCAAGAGCCACCACTGGTTGCATATCGGCGACCGAAAAATCTCAGAGATATACTCGTGAGCACCAAATTAAAAAGTAAAACGACTAGAGTCAACAGCACAACTGGCAGCTGTGGACCTTGCAGCAAACCGAAATGCAGCTGGTGTAGTCGCATAAATGAAACCTCCACCTTTACAGGGATTCAAGACAGCAATGTTTTCGACATATTTCATACAGTGAATTGTCAATCGACATGGGTGATTTATATAATCGAATGCAAAATCTGCAAAAAAACAGTATGTAGGAAAGAGCGAGACAGGCTTTAACCTACGACTCAACAATCACAGAAATCATATTAAAAAAGGAGTTAGTAGCTGCGAACTCACTGAGCACTTTTTACATAACCCAAGAGCTCATAACTTCGACAATGACGCAATAATTACCATCATTGAGCAAATTAAACAAAACGACATGGCTATCGAACGAAAAAAGGAAATCCTTCGCACAAGAGAAATTTTTTGGCAAAGAACTCTTAAGACTTTGCAACCAAATGGACTGAATAAAAGAATAGGCTAGAGAGAAGGGACGCAAATACCTTTATAAAGAATTGTGTGCAAAAAAAGTTTCAAAACAAAAGTTATAAACGACGTCTTACTCTAGACCGTTAAAACAATTACCGTAATAACGATCTCACAGGACGTTGTTAACTAGTTAACTGAAGCGAGGCGTCATGGCGGGCGGACGTTTACCCTGTAGCTCTGATGCTGACGCTGCTCACGTTGTTGAAAACGAGTGTTTCTCGCTCAATTGGGAGTCTAGTGAACTAGAATATCTTCATCTTATTAATGGAAAGTTGGTATGGAAGAATGACTTGGAATCACTAAAGAAATTCTTGGAAAATGCTTTAGAATTGCAAGGAAAGTGGCTTACGCCTGCTCGGAGTACAGAGCAATTTAAAAGTTCAAACGACAATGTTATCATCAACTGGTACTACAAGAAGCAACATACTCTGAATTTTCAGGGACGCATGGTCCCGCTTTAAAGGATAAGCTGCTAGAATTAGTTCACGAGAAGCCGGGAGAGACCACCGATACGCAAGATGCCAATTCTCTGAGCTCTACCGAACAATCATCTCAATCATCGACACTATTGCAGGAGACCGACAGTGGTCAACGTAATCAACAAACGTCGACTGATGGCGAGTGTCCACTAAATGGTACTCAAGCGCAATCAACTTCGGAAATTATTTCTGACATTGAAGGATTAAAACTCGATTTATTGATCGTTAAGAAACAAGTTGAAGAAAATACAAAGCTTCTGTCGATGGAAAATATTCAAAAACAAGATGAAAAGGTTTTAGGTGTCGAGCTCCTCGATTAAAAAAAGAGGTGCGAGAAGTTATTATCTACTATATCCAACAAAGACAATGCAATCAAGGATTTCGAAGAAAAATGTTTGTTCTTTGAAAGCCGAACTTTGTCCCTTGAGCAAGAAAACGATTCTTAAAGTTAGCATTAGCAATAATTATGCGAGAAAAGGGCGATGTTGACAACAATCACCAAAAATCAATTGATTGTTGGTCCGTAGAAAAGCCACACCCGAGAAGGGCAAATGCAAAACACAGCCAGAAAACAATGCCCGCTAACGGAATCCAATCTCGAAATAGATTTGAGCCTCTTCGAGATGATGAACAAATCCAAAGAAATGCAAGCAATCGAAAAGGGAATAGCGATGTCCAAGAACACATAACATCTTCATCGTCCTCCGAGATTAGATCGCAAAACACTGGCTTTATAATTTCGACAAATCAGCATATCCACTTACAGCCCAATCGTCAGAAGAAAGTTGTTATAGCAGGGGGTTCGACTCTTAAATACCTACAAGGTCACAAATGTCTAAGAATTTACAAGTTAAGATAGCCACCTTCCCGGGATGCTAAACGCAAGACATGAAAGACCATATCAAGCCACTTCTACGCAGAAACCCAGACGAGATAATTATCCATGTGGGAACTAACAGTTTACGATCCTCCAATACTCCTCGTGAATGTGCAATAGAATTGATTGACCTTGCTGAATCAGTCAGCTCCGAATCTTCAGCTATGATTACTATATCCAGTCTCATCAACAGATCTGATGATGAAGCTCTGGCTTGCAAAGTGCCTGACTTAAACAAAGTTCTTAAGGAACACTGCTTGCAAAAGAACTGGGGTTTTGTTGACCACTCAAACATTTCAGCAACTAGTCACTTAAACCGGAGCGGTCTTCATTTAAACAAAGGTGGAACCTCGCGCCTGGCTCGTAATTTTATTAATCATTTACGTGTTGATTAGGATATTGCCGTCTGGGAATCCGACTCGGCTGATGTCCACAAGGGTAATGACCGCGGTAAGTCCAACTGTCCCACAATCTTTGGTCGAGGTTTAGTCATTGCGTCCCTCAACATTAACAGTCTGTCGTCTCATATCGACGAACTTAGAGTTTTTATGTCCTCTTCAAAAGTTGATATTTTACAAATCAACGACTCTAAATTAGACTCTACAGTACATGATGATGAAGTTTACATACCTGACTTTGAAATAGTCAGAAAAGATCGTAAAGTTAACGGAAGGAATGGGGGTGGTGTATGTATATATTTACGCACTAATTTGAATTGTCGAATACGTAATGACTTAAATAATGATCACCTGGAGTGTCTATTTGTCGAAATCAGTAAGCCACGGAGTACACCATTTCTGGTCGGTACTTGGTATCGACCCCCAAGTTCTCCACCATATTTATTTAGCGAATTTGAAAAAGTTATAGCCAAAATTGACGCGGGAAATAAGGAATTATATTTACTTGATGATATCAACTGCAATTTGTTGCCTGAGGCAAATACGTATGATTCTTCCTATTTGACAAATATTTTCGATATATTTGGTCTTAATCAGTTAATCACTGAACCAACACGTGTTACCCCGGTCTCAAAAACGTTAATCGATTTATGTATAACAAACTCCCCAGAGAAGGTTACAAATTCAGGTGTTATTCACCTTGGCATAAATGATCATTCTATTGTCTTCTTGACACGTAAGACTCATTACATCGTAACGGCCCTCGCGTTATTGAAACGCGACAATTTAAACACTTTAACAGAGGAAAATTCTTAAGTGATCTCAATCAATTGCCATGGGCCAATGTTGATTTGTATTCTGATCCAAATGATATGTGGCGTGAATGGAAAGAAATGTTTCTTGGTTGCGTTGATAAACACGTACCACTCAAATTGAAAAGAATTCGTAAAAAGCGATCTCCATGGATTACCAGAGAATTATTGTGTAAAATCAGAAAACGAGGTTTCCTTAAAAAGAAGGCAATCTCCTCCAATAACTTGGCTACATTGGATCAATTTAAGCGTGCTAGAAACCAGGCAAATAACGCAATTAAGCTCGCAAAGAAACGCTATGTTTCTGACAACCTGAAAGCCAACAAAGGTAACTCGCGCAAAACATTAACGAGCTAACTTCACGTAACAGTAGTAAGTTGGCTAATATTTTGGAGATCAAAGCAGATAATAGAATAGTAAGTAGCCCGATAGACATAGCGGAAGCTATTAACGAACATTTCTCAAACGTCGCGCAAGTATTAGCCCATGATATCCCTGTTGTCGATGTAAGTCCCGAGTCTTACCTGGAGCCCACTGATAGTTTGTTTTCTCTGCAAATTCCGAGTGTAAATACTGTTCTTAGCTTTTTGTCGAAAATTGATGAAAAGAAAGCCACTGGTCTTGATAGGATTCCGAGTAATTTGTTAAAAATGGCTGCTAGTATCGTCGCACCTTCTCTTACCTCCATTTTCTCAAAGTCTATTCTTAAGGGGATATATGCAAAAGACTAGAAAGCGGCCAAAGTAACTCCACTTTTCAAAAAGGGCTTAAAATCGGATCCTAACAATTATAGGCCAATATCTATAATCCCAGTAGTTTCGAAAGTCTTGCAAAAAATTGTTTACAATCAACTTTACCATTATCTAGATGACAATAAATTGTTATTAGGTTGCCAATCCGGGTTCCGTTCCCTACATAGTACGCTCACGGCTTTGGTTGAGGCAACGGATGCTTGGTCAGTAAACATCGACAATGGCCTTCTGAATGGCGTTGTCTTTATTGACCTTACTAAGGCATTCGACACCATTGATCATGCGATTATCTTGGGTAAGATGTCATACTTGGGTGTCGATCAGGCAGCTATAAAGTGGTTCTCATCGTACTTAAGTGGCCGAACCCAAAGATGTAGTGTCAACGGCAAACTATCAACTGCTCGTACCCTCAGTTGCGGCGTTCCTCAGGGCAGCATATTGGGTCCTTTGCTATTTTTAATTTACATTAACGATCTTCCGAACTCCCTGCAGAACGCTGTACCAAGAATGTTTGCCGATGATACCAATCTTACGTTATCTGTTAAGACGTAAACAGAGCTTAAGCTGGCTTTAGCCTCTGAATTAAATAACCTTAGTTGTTGGCTGAAAGCTAACAAGCTCAGTTTAAATGTCGCCAAAACAGAGTTAATGATTATTGGATCAAGGCAAAGACTATCTGTTCAATGTGACGACGTAGAAATCAGAATTGATGACCAAATTATCGAGAGAGTTGATCGTACTAAGTCTTTGGGTCTTATCATTGATGCTCATCTCTCTTGGTGTAAACACGTTGAAGAGATTTGCAAGAAAGTCTCTTCGGCTATAGGTGCCCTTAAACGAGTGTGGCCCTTTATATCGAAAGAAGCTGCAATTCAAATAACGCTTTAATTATACCACATTTTGATTACTGCAGCCCTGTCTGGTACTGTTTGAGTGGTTACTTGAGTGATAAGCTCCAAAAATTACAGAATCGTGTAGCCAGAGTTATTACTAAATCACCCTTTGATACAAGCTCAAACCACCTTCTGTCCACCCTCCACTGGGAGAGGCTATTTCTTCGACGAAAGAAACAAAAAGCCTTGATGATGTTTAAGAGTTCCTGACCAGAAATATCGAGAATCCCACGACAGAAGCGAAATTTCATATTTCATTTTATTTCACCCAAAATACCTCTTTGGTAAACTATTTTCAAAAATCATAATTAAGAGTTCATCCACTTTTTGGTTTTTCCAAAAATTACAAAAGTTCAAAATACGCCGGTTGTGTTTTTGTTTGAAGTTTGGCTGGTGCGTTTGCCGGACGTTTCACAAATTATACCTTGCCGCACTGGCCTTTCAGCAAGCTGATATTTACGGTAGTAGCCTCTTAAAATAGTAATATCTTCATCGCTAGATGTTACCGGAGAAAACAACTCTAGATGTGACTTTGTAGTCAACGCATGTGGAGCTTTCATAACAACCGATTGATTGATCGATCGATTGATCTCGATGGATGTAAAACCAGAGTAGCCACTTCCACTCGATATAAAAATAACAAGACAAAAACAAGTAGCAAGAATATTGACGTCTTCATCGCTAGATGTCATTGGAGAAAACTACTCAAGATATGACTTTGCATTCAATGCGTATACATGGATCTATTACAGTCCCATCGATTGATTGCGCGATCGATCGCATCGACCAATGTCGATGGACGCAAAACCAGAATAGCCACTTACACTTTTTGTAAAAATAAAACATAAACAGACAGTGAGCACATTACCATAAGCATTATTTAGGAGCAAGCCCGTAGCTACTGTTATTTTGTGGTAAATCAACGTCCCTTCTGTTTTCATTTGGCAACGAATGTAGCACTATTTCGACAAACACAGTGTCAGTACTATTGCTGAAACCCGTAGATGTTTTTCTTTCCCTCTGCTACTGATACACGGACTCCTTCAGCCGTACAACTTTGGCAGAGCCCGGAAGACTCGGCCTTCGCCTTAACTTTCCTGAACCCTACGAGGCATTCAATTTAAAGATCTCCCTCTCCACCGCGAAAACACTTCAGAATTTGGAAATATACAACGAAATCGATACGGCGACACTTAAATGTGAACTCAAAATTCACACTAGTGCTTTCGGATCGCTAACGGCAGCGATGGAAGAAGATACAAATCAGACTTCACGACAATCAAGAAAATGGCGTATTTTTCAGATACGAAAAATGTACCTCGGTGCGCAAAGCACTTTGAATGACACTGGCTCTTTAAATCTTGAGGTTTTTTGAAACAGATTGAGAACCAACTTGATTCTGCGACTGAGAAACCCATTCGTTTTCTGTGGTTGCAAGGTCTCACATGTGATTGGTCAAAACAGTATTAATACAATGAACATTCCAGAAAAGTTTGAGTGTGATACAAGGACTAGACTGCGAGTAGTCTAATTTTGACGACGGCGATTTGTGGGGCAGGCGAAATACACACACGCGCGTGCGCGAAATTTCGAGGAGACCCGTGCGCGCGTTTGTATTTTACCCGCCACACAATCGCAACTGCCAAAATTAGAGACTAGTCGCAGTCTATACAAGGACTTTCCTGAAATTTGAGATGGTGTGCTACCTAACGAACCATGACATGATGTAACAGACCTTTTTTTTATTTTTTATTTACAGAACTTCTTAAGGAAAGATTTCTGCTTCCTGAAGATTTGAAGACAGATCAGGAATGTGGACTTGCAGTAAACAATTTCTTAAAGCAGTTTCCCCCAGGAGCACTGTAAAATCAAATTGACTGGTATTTCAGTTTGTTTTTTAAGCAGTGCTTTCGGTTGGTAATGTCATCAGATTTCAAAATGTTATACACGTGTATAAAACAACGGTAAGCCTTGTTTTATACTTAAATTTTAAGATCTGATCTAATACTTGTAAATTAAGGGTAATGTATAAATAAACTAGTCATGAATGAATACAGGTCTCTGTGCTTAATTTCTTGTTCAGGGGTCAAGTTTCTTTAAATGGGAGGAAAGCACATTTTCCTTTATTAAAGCAAATTAAACAAAGTAACTGTAACAATGTAGCCACTTTTTCAGTTAATGGCTGCCCTGACTAGCTTAGGACTGGTCAGGTCCACAACAACAACAACAAAAAAATGTCATATGTCTGTCTTGTGCCGGCCCGGGCCGGCCAGGGCCGGCTTCTCATTAGCATTTTTCGGCATAAGCATTTTTGAAAAATGCTAATTTTGGGCCGGTCTGGGCCGGCCCTGTGGGGACGGCCCAGGCCAGCCCGGGCCGGCCCAAGCAGGACGCTTCTAAAGGACGGAAAATAGTTGAATGTTATTAGTGATGGAGTCATGGATAAAAGCTGGTTTGAATTCTGTATATATTTTAATGCACATACATGTGTATTTTGGAGTTTGGTTATGAGCGTGTTTCATCACAAGAGTGAAACTACTTTAAAATGTTAATACTAGAAATAAACAGTGTAAATTTCAGCTTTATAGTTGAATACATGATGTTGATCAAAGTGTTCTTGAACTTGAACAAACAGGCAACCCCAAAGTAACTAAATGTAAATGCAGGGTAATTCAGTCAATTAGTCCAGAAACTGTACAAGGTGAAACCATTTTGTAGATTAAAATGCGAAATCAAGATTAATTTATGTCATTTTTTATTTTGAAAAAGGAAATTTCAGAGACTTTAAATCAGATGGTCAGCAATGGAGTGTCCCAGCCAGTTTCATTTGTAGTGGATGCAAGCACTCCATTGCCTAAACTAAGGAAAAAAAGATGGAGATGTGTCCGTAACCACCAAGAAAGAGAGCTCACAAAGTCCCTCTGTGCAATCTTGATCCATTATTTGTTGCTTGGGTTGACTACGGTGAGAGATTAAATTAGCTGGCTACAGTATAACAGCTCTACATACCGATGTAAGGTACATTTACTTTGTACATTTGTTTTTTGTAAAAGCTTACGTTTTCACTTAGGGAAGGAATTGGAGTCACAAGACTGCTTCAAGGAGTCGTAAAAGGAGTCATTACTAAAGCTTGACTGAATCAAAGTCACGAAAATCAAACAAGTTGACAGATAGATAGAAGCTAGCACTACCTAGACCTGGGTAGTGACGCATCATCAGCATGGAATCTCTGCGCTCGCCACTAACACGTCGTTTCACGAGGGCTCAAGGGGCAACCTCGCAAAACGTCGGCTGTTTTCTCAGGCTGACAGATAGATTGAAAAACAAGTGAATGTACATATATGGACCGTTTGTCAGCACAACAAAAAACAGGTCAAATCTTTTACAAGCTTTTGTTATGTGGTTGTTATGGTCATGTTTTTGTTAGGGCCAACCTCTTAATCTCCCTTTTCAAAGCATTCTTTGTATATTCACCTTTGTTTTTTGATGCTTTGAATAAATGTATGTATGTATGTTATATGCTCTTACTGAAGTGACTTAATTTTGAACTTTTGAATAGCCCTGGGCTTGTTGACCAACCAACCAATCCAGGACTTCGATTTAAAACTGGAGGAAGCAACTGAGAGTGCAGGTGCAGATGAACAGCCATTTTGTGAAGTTGTGGGAGAGATCAATCAACTCGAAGAGACAGTGTTGGGGCAGTAACATCAGGTAGTCAAACAGTTAAAGGGCTGGGTGCGTAACTGACCTATGTCCAGATTTTTAAGATTATCAGCTGTCAGTCTAATATTTGTAACTCAAAGCGTGAATCGGTCTTTGTTTATTGTATATTCATAACTATGTGAACCTTGTACTCAGCGAACAGCCTTCTCCCATTCCCCCCCCCCCCATCCCAGGGGTTTTTAATTTTTTGGCTTGCTTGCTTTTCTATTGGTTAATAAAGATCCAGAAATTTTTTGCCCCATCCCGGTTTCGTGTCTTGTCTTAGTCTTAAGTATTAATTAGGTAGGAAAGTCAGGATAAGGAATAACATAAATAAGACTAACTTGAAGTAAAATTAATTTCACAACAATATTTTAATTTCTGTTCAACTACAGTATTCAACAAGGAACGGCATGATGATGCAAATACCATGAGGAAACAGTCAGATTCAGTTTCAAAGTTTGTAGAGGTAATGTTTGCTACAGCAGAGTTTCACCATAACATGTGGAGCACAGTAGCATTTAACTCTAATTGTAATTTCCAAATAGAGAGCTTAAGGGAGATGGAAAGGCCAGACAGGTCACTGTGCGCTTGATCAGACAGAGTGGATAATATAGAATAAGGAGAGGTCATACGGTATTGACAATTGGAAGCGCAGTAGATGCGGTGCAACCACTAAGTATTACCTGCATTGTCTAAAAACAGAATATTCATGCATTCTGCAATGACTGTTAATAGGGAACTTAAGCACAGATGTCCGTGAGCCACGGACAGCAACCGGAAGTCGAATGTTTCCCTTTACACACATTTTGAGGCCATCCTTTCAATAATGGCAAACCACCAGATGCTAAAAAAAGATATTTCATGCCTTTGATGGGAAGAAAAAACAAACCAACTAACAAAACATTTGACTTCTGATTGCCATCCATGGCCCACGTATGTCTGTGCTCGAGTTCCCTATTGTCTGTATTCAGTAAGCACTTTTAGTCTCCATTGCTCATTTTGAAATAATTAAATTATAAATACGAATGGCAAGATTCTGCTCATAATGTCTTACTAGAACTTATCACCATCATCAAGACAAGAGTGGAGCTCTTTTATGCCGCGGAGGAAACGTGCATTTGAAATGGTTTGTGCATCTTTACATTCAGCTATCTACAGTATAATTTAATAAAGTCTCTTGTCTTTAAAGAATGATTAGGATTGGTTGAGAATTTCTGCAACTCATTGGAGCTAGCCGGTTATGTCTCTGTATAACAAAATTTTGTATTGTTAAACTGATGGCTGTTATAAACGTGTATTACTTTTAACTCATTTCTCTACAGGGTTTCGGAGCAGCAACCAGAAAAGCCAAAACTTGTTTCTCAATAGGAACATCCACATCACCAAATGTAAGTACAGGTCTGGTGCTCCAGGAATGCCAGAGGCTTGCACTACATGTACACTCCTCCCCCTCCCCCAATGCCAGGCCCCTCCCCCACCCCAGGCCCCTCCCCCGTGGAACCACACGTGACCAGCCTGAATTGAGGAAATAATATCTTGGGTATGGTGTCAAACAAGTTGCAGAAGTATTTAAAGAAGATTGGTGTGAATGTTAAGACAGAGTTGTTGCAAAAGCAACCTTACTGAGATCAGCAAGGATTTTAAGGATAATCTTTGAGGCATAAGGCTACAGGAAGTAACCTGCCATCTTCACTAAACTGGGAAGCAGCATCTTCGTTATTTGGCATTAGTGGGTAGGAGGAAATCTTAAGGACGGTGTCTCCTTTTGTTACTGCGCATCATTCTGCACATCTCGGGATATTCAAGTTTCGTAAGGAATTTGCCCACTAATAAAACAATATTTTTGCCCGGGTTGGGACTTTGTGGAAAAAGTAGATCTTAGCAAGGGGTATCAGAATCTAAAAAGAAAATTGGGGGTAACCACGCATTCTTCAGAGATAATTGAGCTTAAATGTGGAAAAGAATTTGCCATACATTCTTTATATTTTAGCGCTCTTTTGGAATTATGGTTGCTTAATTATCTCTGAAAAATGCATGGTTACCCACATTTTTCTTTTTAGATTCCAATAACCCTTGCTAAGATCTACTTTTTCCCCATAGTCATAACCTTTGCAAAAATACGTCTGTATTAGGAGGCACCGTCCTTAAGTAAGTCTGTTTTCTGCATTAATCACTTGCAAATTCTCAAAGTCTTTGTCAAGGGTCAAGATATTTTCAGACAATTTAAAAGGACCAGAGGAAACTATCGAGAGGTGGGTAGGCAGCACACCAAATGAAAAATGCCCCAAGTCCATAAAACACTACACTGCTCAGTGATAAAACAAGCTACAAGCACATGATGTAAGGTTAGCCCGAGAAGAATATCAGACAGTTGACCCTGCCAGAGACATAAGGAACTGAAGCTAATGACTACTACAATGTAAATACTAGCTAAAAAAGGGGTTGAGCTTGTTGATGAGGATTATTGTCTTCAGTCCGTCCCATTTAAGTGTATTTTGTTTCATTTAATTTTTGTTTAACAGGATCTTGATGAATAATCACCTGAATCAACTGGGATCACGGTAGGTAGTGCTGGTAGCATTTATTATAATGATGAGGGCTTCACTGAATTGGGAAGCATCATCTTCATTTTTTAGTGTTGGTCATCTTCGGAGACCCAGGGGCAGCTAGTCGGGACAACGGGATTTTCATGGGCGAAAGTTTACAACAAGAGCGGGAGAGCCCCTGGGCACTTACTCTTACCGAACGAGTTCCAGAAGCGTTTGAAATCCCGCCTTCTGATTGGCCAGAAAAATATTTTTCTGGCCAATCAGCGAAGAGGAACAGCCGGGCGACTCTCATGTCTTCTTACACGAGGTTGTTTTCCTCATCGAACGCCGTAGTAGCGTGGCCCGTTCAAAGGGAACATTTTTGAGGAGAGCTTCAGAAAAAAATAAATAAATAAACGAGAATGGTTTTTTTGGCAACATAGATACTCAGGCAAGTTAGTTTTTCATTTATTTATTGATATTGTTGTGTAATACTGTAACATTCCCAAATACCCTCTCTCCAAATATGAGCCTCCTAAAATTTGAAATGCAAAAAAGCCATCTATTAAAAATGTCCATAGGGATTATTCTCTTTTTGTCCTCAAAATAATGCAAAATAATTCTAAACCCAAATGAGCAAAAAACAAAGCTAAAATTAATACTCCTAGTTCTCTCAGCTTTACATTGATATTGGTGTACAATTCACTTTTTTAGGAAACAGACATTCAGTTTTGCTCGGACCGGAGTCAAAGGTAAGTCAACACCAGTTTTAGATCAACTTCCTTTTTATTCCACATCAAAGGTCAAATCAGCAGTTAAAACAATATTAACTGGTATTAAATCTCAAATCAATACTATATGATTAATGTGAACACTTTATACGAACTTTGCGTGGAAACAGTAAAGAACTGCAACCGAGCATGCAAAAGCAGGAAAAGAACTCTTCCCAGAAGGAGCAGTGGGAGTGCTGTTATCAAAAGGTAAAAAAGTGTATTATCACTAATAAAGACACAAAAAAAAAAAAATATATATATATATATATATATATATATATATATACATATATAATTAATTTAATCATGTGCTGTTTTAAGTATAAAAAATTATTAAAGGAAGAAAGTGCACGAAAATTAAAGACTCTGGCGACCACAATGCAACGCGCACGTCTGTTATTGTTTTGGTCCATTGTCAGAGTTATCAGTAATGGCGGCCTAAGCGGAGAGGAAATCGCGCGTTTTCACAAAGTCCGTTCTCCGCGATTTAACACTATGTCAGACCTTGAAATTTCTGTAGAGTCGATGGGAGAGCAACCGCTACCAAGAGTAAACAACTACGGAAGTGTGGTAAGTTTAGTTTTCGCTTCCAAAACGGCCTAAAAACCTTCATTTGAATTCAACGTTGGCATAATTTGCGGGCAGATCGCAGACCAAGAAGATCAAGAAGACCCTCCGCCGCCTCAGCCCAGCAGAACCTACTGCAAGTGCAAGTCTGCGTGCAAAACAAAGCAGAGGAATGGAACAGGTCGTGGTTGTCTTTGCCGGACAGCGAATTTGCCCTGCGTTCCAACGCTTTGCACATGTGGAACATCTAAAACACCATGTGCGAATACGGTGAGTTGGATTGTAACGCTGTTTGTATAATTTAAGCTAAAAACTTACCAGTCACTACATGATACATACTAAGGCTATCTTTTAAAAAGACCAAGTCATTATAAAATGTTGTTATTAACCTCCTTATTTTTTCAGGATATTCAAACCGTGTCTCGAGAAGGCTTACCAACAAGCTCATTAGAGAGACAAAGAAGGGATATTGAAAATGCTCGTGGAGAAATTCAGGTGAGAAAAATATTTTATGCGTATCTTTTTAGACTTATCGAGGGATCTTTATATGCTACAGAAAGCAACTTTATTTTGCTGTATCGTAACGTCTATTTTCTTCTCACTTTCAAGGGTTTCGTTGATGCTCTGGACGAAGAACAGCGACGCAGGTTGCTTGTGCTTGTTCTGAACAATGGCCGAGGAAGTCTCGATTATGCCAGGAGGCTACTCGAGAATGATGAGGATCCCGAGGATAATCCACAACCTTACCTGACTATTAATGGACCAAGATGGTGTATCTGCCACAACTGCATCAATATGCCCACCCCGGACGAAAGCAAGTGCTGTCAGCGGAGGGAATGTATCACATCATATGAACTGTTTCACAATCTCTGCATTGATCGTCATGTACTGGAGTTAGCAATTCGTGCAAGGTGTGACATTAGGGTAGAACCCCTTGATTTTAGCATGGCAAGCTTTAGAAAGGCTGGCTATAGACAGTTCATTTTGTGGGAGCACGGGTACCTAGGGAAGGGTAATAGAAGAGTCATTCCTTCTTGTGCAGTCAAAAAAATCCGTGCTCAGTATCCAGCACCAGACAATGTATACATGGGTTTCAGAGCTGAATAAGCACTGATATTATCGATCATTAATTTTTTCCAAGGCTATGTTTACAGGGGACCAGTTCCAAATGGCTCCAGTCTGTTTTTGATAATGCCTTTTGTTCACCTGGGACCCCATTCTGAGACCAATCGGGAATGGTTCCAAAATGGTCCTGTACAAACACCTGTATTGTCGTCGGTCTGGTCTGGTATCATGCAAACATAGCCTAAACCATGTAAAAAAAACAGTGGGTTGTTTTGTCTGGTTATTATAAGCCAGATAACTATTTATTCAATTGACCTACCATAACATTCCAAAAATAAGCCTCTCTGTAAATAAATCCCCCAAATTCGAAATGCCAAAGAACCCATAATAAGCCCCTCCGAATATACACCCCTAAAATAGTCCTTTGACAACCACAATCCCCGGGACTCATTTTTTGGAATTTTATGGTATTCAGTTAGGAGGCTGCTATTCAAAGTCAAATCGGCATTTTGGCACTTTTCCATTGTACCAAAGTCAGCTTGCATTCACAACTGCTTGATTGCAGATAAATGACACTTGTGCAGTTACAATTCAGTTGTTCAATTTCAGTGTTTATGATATTGGGGTGGAATCTTGGGGATGAGAGAATGTTTTCCCAGCCTATCAAAGGTTTGAAAAATCCAGCCACAGCCCATTTTAGAAAAATTAATGTATTTGATTATCAGCAGTTTGTTTCAAATTTAGAATAAATAATCCACCATTCCCTCAATGCTTGGCAAAACGTTAGCTACAAAAAGGTGCACATCCTGTCAATTTCCCACCGGTATTATTGGTTTTTCCAAGTGAGGTTCATGATAAGTGCATTGAAGTTATCTGTTGATATAGAGTACATAATAAAAAAACTGACAAAAGATGTGGAACCATTGTTGCACATCAACACTACATGGACATATGAGGTATCACCTGGATTAAATAATGGCTCAAGACAAAATAATGTAGACATTCCAACATATACATTTATTTATGCTGAACTGTTGATACTATGTAGAAATAATAAAAGATTGTTGTTTTCTTAGAATCACTATATTTCATTTTACAAGTAGGGTATTTTTCTTACATCAGACCCTCCCTCCCCCCCTCCCCTCCCTACCTGTGCAATACCTCAACTCAACTTAACCTACCTGTACCATTTTCTCAAAATCAAAGCTCAACCAAGAAATACTGTCTTTGAAAGAAAGCAATTCCCTTGTTCATCAAAGTACTAAATACCTGGCTCTTTTACCCGCGTTAGGTTACTTTTTGGCCACGATTACACTGACATTGCAAAACTGTCACAAATAAAACTGAACCATAACAAATCAACACAGCCTGAATAAGACTGATGTTTCCTAAATTTTTAGGATTTTCATCAATACACCTTACACTTGCCATAGTACACTGAATACAATATTTAACTTATATTACTGTATATTTTCCATAGGAATATTGTACATAAAACTATTGCTAAATAAAACAAGTATTCTTGATTACACTGATTTCGAAGCACAGTTTCTAATTTTTGCTGCAAAGCAGAAAACCAATCAAAACTTGAACCAATTAATTCAACTAGCCATTGGTAATGACTACTGGTTTTGGCTCATGTCTGACTGTTGTTGTGATATACAGTCTATGGCTTCGAAAAGGTATTTTACTTCATACCACAGGCATACAATGCATGAAAAGGGAGAGATCAGATTGCAATAATTGCAACATATGCACTGTGCATATCGGTTCTCAATTCGCGTATACTAATACAAAATAGAACGAGGATCTATTAATCTCCTTTCTTGGAGCCAAATCTACTTCTGTATTCCTTTACTAGGTCAGCCAATTCTGGGCTTTCCTGCAAGGCAATGGTGGGTGCCAGATGTCTTGGGTGGTCATCTGGAAGGGAAACAACCCTTCCCGCACTTTCTTCATCATCTGCTCTTCCTTTCAGAATGCTGGCCATCAAGAAAGGGATGTATTCAAAGGACTTGTCTTCTTTGACTGGTTCAGGGTGCCATCGTTTGGTACGCTTTGAATACTGCTTCTTCCACAAAGGTTGTCCATCTTTTGTGGTGGCTTGTGGACGAAAAATGTGCATATTATGGTCTAGTGCAGCAAGAAACAATCGAAGACAGAAAGCAAGGAAGCTGTGAAGATAAAGTAAATTCTTCAATCACAATGTTATGTACTAGTTTATTGTACCTTCAGAAACTTTGGAAATGGTGACCATACAGTTGTTGTACAGGGCTTTAAGTGGCCCCCTGCTAAAATTTAGGGCTAAATATAGCATCTTATTTTGTTTCCCAATATAGGGAAAAGGACAAAATTATAGGGACAATACAGGAGATTGTAAGAGCAAATGTCCCGTTAAGCAAGCAAAATCTGAATTTTGTGGCAAAAGATATAAAAACCGATTTCTCTAATTTTTTTTTATTTATCATAAATAGCCATTAGGTAGACTTGAAACCTGATGCAGTTCTTTTCCACCAAAAGCGCTTTCACTCCCAGAAATAAAAGGAAATCAATTTTCAGCTCCAGAGGGTCAAAATGGGCAAAACTTAATCCTAGAATTGGGCAATATTTATCTCTCATCGTTCTATGAAACAAAAGCGGGTGGAAAAACCTAAATACTTTCAGTCGATAGAAAAAGTATTTTTGTCGTTTACTTGAAGTTTATTGGAATTGGGCACTATACACTCTTATCGCTCAATGAAACATAGGTGCATGGACAAATTTCAATACTTTCAATAGACAGAAAAAATCTTTTGCATTTACTTGCTTAAGAAATAAGCATTTTCTACATCACCCTCATAGCCATTCCTAAAAATTATAATTTCAATAATTCTGTACTTACTCAAATGAATTCCTTTTCGGGGCATACTTGAGCATCATGCTGTTGAAGTTTTCCAAAAAGCTTGTATGCCTACAATGAAACATGCAGAATCCTTCAAACAATGCTCGTTCTTCAATAATGCTATACCTGTACACATGCTAGCCTACAAATACAGCCACCTGTCATTGCAGTAGGTGGGCACGATGAGAGGCGGATGTATTCCAAGCTATACGTCTGGGTGTTGTATCACACAACCGCAATAAAACAGGGGATAGTTATTATCTCCTGATATAGCCTATGGCTAAACATTTCTGTAGTTCAAACTCTAGGTTTAGCACTGAAACCAGGAAATGGGTACACAAGAACGAAAAAGTGCTTTGTTAAACTTAAGAAATACTAATACATGTAGTTATTAAAGAGAGTGTACAATGAATTTACTCACTTGAACCAAACATAGAAGATCAAGCTTTCCAGCCACCTCTTGTCATATATGACTTTTCTTAGCGCTTCCATTGCTTTAGAGCCTTTCTCAAGAAGTGGTTTGTCCGACTCTGATGATGCAAGCGGCCCATGAGAGCACTGGCCATCATGCCACTCATGCTCACCAACTACATGGTGAAGGACACCAAGCCACATGTCCTGCAAAAGAGTAACAGCCAGTAATACATTAGACTGCAAAATAATATGAACAACTACACTTGTGTCAAACTTGACACCTTTAAAGCTGACTTTTATGGAAAACACGTTACAAATGATAATCACCTGTAGTGTCTTCTACCTGCAGTTGCACTCTCACTTTTAAACTTGTCCCAGACCCCCATTCGAAGTCTGTGCCCTGATTTGACAGACCAATGCTAAAAATACAACTATTCTGTATTCTAGCAATAGATATGAGAGCTAAAATGAATTAAACTACAGAATACAAATAATTTATTATAAAGTCAGTGCACATTCTGGTCTCGAGAAGACACAGTACATGTGAGTAGTGTTCAGTAATAATAATAAGTACCCTCAATTGTGCCACATCACCATTGGCTTGCTCACAGCAGAACCAGAAGTGGTTGCGTATGGGCTCAATCCACTCACGGATGACACCACAGTCCTTCAAATTGGCAGCCTGTTGAAATAATTTACTACAGTCAAAGGTCAGCTAAGAACCTCTGCTTCTGATGCTTATCTGAATGACCAACAATTTACCGCATTTTGTTAACTGTTGTTACTAACATTGTCATCATTCGTAACCTAACTTGCACCCCCTCTCCCAACTTAAATACCAAAATAATTTGCAAAGCCCACTACTGGACGATAAGCACTTGTAATCATTACTTACATCAGTCAAAGCCTTGACAAGCTTTGCAGACTTGTGCCAAATGTCAAGATCATGTATCAGGTCTTTGAGTGCTTCATGTTGTCCTGTAGATAAAAAAAAAAAGAAACGCTGCAATTTCTTTGACATTACATGGATTTCAAAGTACAGTAAATCCCCGAATAATAGCCAGGGGATTATTCTTTTGTTTTTTCACCTCAAAAAGGGGCGATCCAAAAATTTCATGACAGTGCGAGTCTCCTGTACTTCAATATATGGTTGTAATAATATTATAAACAAAATTAATTTACCTTTCATTTCTCGCACCAATGCCTTTATTGATGTTGATGCATCTGTAACGAGATGCGCAATGTTGAGCACATCCTTTAACCTGCGCAACAGTCTGGAAAGGGCCAATTTCTCCATGACTGCAGACTTCCCACCAGTCTCCCGCTTGTCAACCACCTCCAGGTCCACCACCACTTTGGAGGTCTCCTCCATAAGCGTGTACACACAGTAACGGGCAGTGTGGCCTGGCGAATCGTTTCTCCCATCTCCTGACAGTGTCACTCCAGTCGATGGCAGGTGACCATGAATCACAGATTTCATGTTGGTCCACATGGTCTGTACTGCTGGAAAGCAATACAGTTTCTGGATTCTATAAAATAATGTTTCCGAGATGAACTGTAAACCAAGAAACTTGGCCAGAAGAATATCTTTTGATAATTGTTACCACTAAGTAGAACAGCAGCTGCAACCTGAACACTGTTGGCGTACACCTTCTGGCCCTTTTTCTCGGTCAGGACCTCGGAGGAGGCCCATGTCCCTGAATGTCCACTGTCACAGTTCCAGTGCAAAATTAATACAGCTCCAGATTTGGTCTCCCGTATAGAGACGGGACTACTACATGTCTTGCAAGAGTCTGAAATTAGCTCTTTAATTTTGTCGACTGTCACTAACACTTTTGCTGTACTGGAGAGTTCCAGCTCCCTCTTCACCCTTTCCTTATCACCTTCATACACCTCCTGCAGTTTAGCTTTGAGGCTTTCCTGCTTTGTGATGGTGTCCTCGTGAAATGCCGTCTGATCAGCCTCAGGGTCGAGCATTGTTTGTGTGGCATCCTCATCAAGGACTGATCCACCAGTACTAGTCTCTACATCAGAAAAGTCAACCACAAAGTAATCCCTAGAAAAGCAATGATCAAAAGTAAGAATGCCAGTTAACAACAATCTGTGTCTTACAAACAGAAATCTCACCAGCCAGAGGCACACATGTGCACACACAGAAATTTTGCTACGATGTATGCACTGTTATGCTGACACTACCAAAAAAAGTTGACCATGAGATTGCTGGAAACAGTGTTTAAAACAGATTTGCACTGTCCCTTTGAATGAATCTTTGACAAATTATGGGAAAATTCATACACATATGAAACACACAAAAAAATGTAAGTTGCTCGTAACCCCATATAGCATGTTACTGTAAGGTGGTCACCATATCATATCAAACAAATAATACATACTCATTATTGTATGACATTTCAGCAGAAGCTGGATCTAACGAAGGCCCTTCGCTCTCTTTTTCCACTACATGTTCATCTTCACTCTCACTGCTGTCCTCACTTGAAGTGTCTTCATTCAAATCAAGCACTATCCTTGACAGTCTAAAAAATGATGAAGGTAAAGAATAATGAAGGTTGATGGAAAAGTGTGGCCTGTCTGGATTGTGTAAATTGAAAAAGTAGCAAGCAGTGTAATACAAGTACATTATTGCCCCACTGTCCCATTTGTTTGTACAAATTTATGTTTTCCCTGATGCATAACATGTTAAGCATCTATTGTAAAAGTGACATAATGAACCCTGTATCACCATGTATGGAAACAGTTTGGTAAATTTATTATGCACAAACGGGTCCTTTCCTGGAAATAGTCATTGAAACCTAAACAAACCTCTCATTGAATTCTTGCTCATCGTCACTATCATCAGGAACTGAGACTTTACTATGATCAGGAACTGGCAAGACATCACCACCAACAAACGGATTACTTTCGTTCCCTAGTCTGGTTCGGGAAAAGGGATCCACGTGTATCTCATCCACTTCCATCTGAGTCTCTTGTGTAAGATCCACACCAGTGATGTCTACATAGCTAAAAATAAAACACTGGTTTAGATGGCGTTGACTTTGGCACTAGCCTCTGAAGCTTTATTATGTCATGTAAAGAACCAGTGTGGCTATCTTTTAGGCTACACAGGGTCAAAAACTCTCAACGTTGTCAAATTCTCCTCAGAGGTGAACATTTTATTCTTCAATCAACCACAAGACTAAACAGTGAAATAAAAACCAATGAGATACAGCCAAAAAGAGATATGCTTCTCCCTACCCTTGCAACAAGCAAGGTGTTTCGTAAAAATATTTGAAATTCTCACCTGGAGGATACATCAGGCAAGGGTAAAGCTGGGCCCTCTTTTCTTGTCTTTTTTGCTGGTGTAGAGCAAAACACTAGAGAGGCTGCAAAACATAATCAAATTTGAATGTTCAGAAAAGACAAAATTTTGATCATTGAAAATCTTTGGTGCAGCATCGACTGTTTTAGGTGCCAAAGAAAAGGAAAAATAATTTTCATGTCTTGATATGTATAATCATCGCATGGGAATATTCTCACCTGAACTGGAGTCGAGTACAGGAATACTGACATCACCGATGGAACTTTCTTCGGCTCTGTTAACAACACACGAGCTATAGAAACAAAAAGACAGACGTAAGACGAGTATATAAACAAATTTAAATGTACGATTTCAAGGGAAGGTTCAGGAAAAAGGCTTGCATACAACAAGTCATATTCAAACCAAGAACAAAGAACTTTTCAAGTGTCACTTACTGTAATAATACTTCGGCAAACTCGCTATCTGTAAGCTTGGAGTAGCCCAAAGAATTCTTTTGACTTCTCCAGTAGTCTCGGACTGACTGCCTCAAATAGATCACCTTTAGAGGCTCCGGTCTCCGAGGTCTTCCACCGGGATTTACGGCCGCCATTGCTCGCAGTCACATCATGAAAACAACCTCGATCGCTAAGCCGATCAAAAACGTTTTACAATTTCGATTAAAAACGAAATATCCTCTCGCTAATAAAAAACTATGATTTAACTATTTTAAGAAGCATTAACTGTTCATAAATTTTAAAGATGGCTTGGATTCAGCGCGATTTTTCACCAGAGAACGACTCACGACGGGAAAATGGAGGTTTCGTATCATACGAAACCTCGGCTGATGGGCGCGTTGCATTGTGGTCGCCAGAGAGTCCTTAAACAAAATAATTATGCATATCATATTGTAGTTGGGCAATACCTTTATGAACCCCCCTCCTCCATTTTTTAAATTCAGGTTCCCATTTATGGCAACCAATTTTGGCAAATCTTTTTCTTGGCACAATTATATTATACACAAAGTTAGAATCCTTGAGAGTAGCTAAATTCCCTTACAGCATTGAAAGAGAGAGCCCTTCGCAGATATCGTGGAAAGTAATGGTCAATATTAATTGTTGCAAAATTAAGTACCTGTACGCACAGAAACTAATAAGAACATAGGCATGCAATGCACACAGAGCCGATGGCATTTCGTTTCGCAATGTGGTGAAATTTGCTATGACAACCTATGGGTAAACATCTTCGGTTGGTCCCACCCACCCTAACCCCTGACCCCGCTTACCCCCCACCCCCGCCCCCCCCAAAAAAAATTGTGTCCATAACAAACATAAAACCAGGTAACAAGCAGCGTGTCTCAGGGTTTTTACTAGTTTCTAGTTTCTTCTAGTTTTTACTAGAGTATTTAGAGTATTGGACTGAGAGGGACCAAACATAAATTAGAATGGAACAAAATGCTAGTTTTGTTCTCATCCTTTGAATCCTATGCAAAAGGACTTAGCTTTAAAGCAATAAATAGGCAAGTAATGGTCCCTGGTGTCTACGTGACATTGAAAGTACGCACAAACTAAATAAAGCTTTCTGTTCCCTTTCCTTCAAAGTTAACTTAAACTAAAACAAGTATTAAACTCGCTTTTGGAAAAATATTGCATGCATACATGTAATTTAGTAGATCACAGAAAAGTTAACATCCTTATTTCAGGAATAAAATGCTAAGCTGCAGTTGTTGCCATCACAGGCAACTTTCCGTAGGGTTTTGTGACAATCTGCATGTTTTGCGTGACAAGTGTCTTGCATTACTTTATAGTTCTCAGCTTCACTATACTTTCTTTGTACAGGAACCATAATCTGTTTGTCAGAACAGATTATCCACAAAATTTTCATTCGAAATCGGTTAAAGCTAGTTAAAACTTGTGACAGTATCTTTTTCCTATAGACTGAAGCCATCACATAGCAGCTTCTAGCTTTTTTGCGTGCTTCTTTGTTCACATTTCTAAATTGCCATGTGTCTGTTAATAAATCTATTTTAAGCTTGCATATATCGTGTAGCGACGTTCTTTTAGGCTCTAGCATTAGCCTATGACTTCACTGAAAAAGGGGTAGATCAAATTTACATAATCAACATAATATTTTGTCCTCGCAGAAACAGAAAAGGATGTATCTAAGACCTCAAGAAGGAAGAAAAAAACGAAATGATTTTGTGCGTATGTAATTAAACTAATTATTAATGTAATAAATTAATTATTAATTTTAATCACAAGGTTAGTAGTCTTAAAGTGCATCTAAGAATATTATTTTTTCGCTAAAATAAATCTTTGCACCTGCTCGAAACGCATTGCGCCTTTTTTTAGGAAATCCCCCTCACTCTTGACTTTTTATAGGCTGTACAAGTTACGAAATCTAGCCATCATCTGTTACACGACCGAGCTAGTGAGGGGCATCGGTCAGTATTCCTGATGTGACATCACAAACTGATTTGCGTTTCCTTAACTCTTTGTAAACATGCATGCAAAGCAGTTTGTGACGTGACATGGGGAATAGACCCATGCCCCTTCTGACTCAGCCGTGCAACAAATGATGCTGTGTTTTGCGAGTTTGGAACCCATAAAAAAGTCAAAAACTGCAAATAATCCAAGCATGTCCAATACTCACTACTTGTTCAAGTCGTGAAAGTGGTGATTCAACGCGTACCAGTCGTACGAGTCGTAAAACAATGGTTATAAGTGGTTCGATTTGTTCAAGTCCTGATATGGTATTTTTCAGTGAAATAAAATGAAGTGTCACTTGTCGTTGCATCTCATTAAGGCAGGGATCCACTCAACTCGCGCAAGTTGTACGACTCGTTCAAGTGGTGAAACTGCATCTCATTAAGAAAGGCAGGGGCCTGGTCAACTCGTACGAGTCGCGACTATGTCTCATTCTTTAAGCGTATGACCCCAAAACATTCGTTACATGAAACAAACCGAACACCGAGCTCATGCGCATACGCGGGTACACGAAATAGAAGACGATGACATGCCTATTACTCGTTCTATAAGCGTTGCGCAAACTGATTACAGTGTCCTAAAAGCGAACAGTTATGTGGATTACTCCTTCTATTGAAGCCTTGTGAAACTGTCCAAAGGAAGACAACTAAAATTTTGCCTCGTTATTTAAGCTACGTGCGAAGCGAGTGACATACACGAAAGACATACGTTCGAAGCGAGCGATGTACACGAAATAGAAGACGATAATATGTCCATTACTTGATCTATAAGCGTCGCGCAAACTGATAATAGGGTTGTAAAAGCGAACTGTTATGTCGATAACTGCTTCTATTGAAGACTTGTGAAACTGGGGCCTCGTTATTTAAGCGTACGTACAAAGCGAGCGAGATACACGAGAGAATTACGTTCGAAGCGAGGTAGAAGGCGGCAATCTGTCTATTACTCGTTCTGTAAGCATCGCACAAATTGATAATAGGTTCGAAGCGAGATAGAAGGCGGTAATATGTCTATTGCTCGTTCTATAAGCGTCACGCAAATTGATAATCGGTTCGAAGCGAGATAGAAGGCGGTAATGTATCTATTACTCGTTACTAGATTTCTAAAAGCGAACACGAAATAAAAGACGATAACATGTCTAATAATTACTCGTTCTGTAAGCGTTGCGCAAACTGATTACAGAGTTCTAAAAGCGAACTGTTATGTCGATTACTGCTTCTGTTGAAGCATTGTGAAACTGGCCAAGGGAAGACAACTATGATTTTGCCGTGTATTTAAGCGTACGTACGAAGCGAGCGACATAAACGAAAGAATTACGTTCGAAGCGAGGTAGAAGGCGATAATATGTCTGTTACTCGTTCTATAAGGGTCGTGCAAACCGATAATAGCTTTTTTAAAAGGGGACTGTTATGTCGATCCCTCCCTCCAATGAAGCATTGTGAAACTGGCCAAGGGAAGGCAACTATGATTTTGCCTCGTTATATGTGTCGAAACGAAGGGAGCGAGATACACGAAAGACATAGGTGCGAAGCGAGCGAGGTACACGAAATAGAAGACGATAATATGTCCATTACTTGTTCTATAAGCGTCGCGCAAACTGATAATTAATCGAGTTCTAAAAGCAAACTATTATTTCGATTACTGCTTCTACTGAAGCATTGTGAAACTGGCTAAGGGAAGACAACTATGATTATGCCTCATTATTAAGGCGCACGTACGAAACGAGCGTGATACAAGGAAGACAAGACGGTGATATATTGTTCTATAAACGTTGCAAACTGAGAACAAAGTTTCAGAAGCGGGTTCTCCAAGAGACAAGCGATGTATGTCTCACTTATGCCATTTCTCGCAATCGCGAAGTAAGAATCACATTATAATAAGACAAAAATTTCTTTTGGAGTCACCCATTACAGCATGAATTTCTCCATATCAGAAAATAACAGGGATGAACTCAATGTTAGTCGCGAGAACTCCTAGTTTTAACTTTCGTTCCTAATCGAGTCTTCGGATCAACTATATTATGCATATTAGAGTCATTTTACTTCACCTCTGAAATAGCCAATAAACTACAGTATTACACACTACAAAAACTAATTCCACTAATTCCACACTAGCTAAAGTGACCACTAATAGAGAATTGGAAATTACGAGACGGCTTGGACCGCAATATTTGCGACAACTTTAACTCTCCCGACATCGCGCGCATCTTAAAGCAATATGAAGATCTCAAAACGGAACTTCAATCTATTTACGAGGAGAAAGGAAGGGCGGCTATTTTTAGATCGAAATGTTGCTGGGTCGAAAAAGGCGAACATCCAACAAAGTACTTTCTCAATCTTGAGAAAAGAAACTACAACAGGAAGACCATCAGTGAACTTCGAATAGAGGGTGAAACAACAACAAACAACGAGAGTCAGATCTTAAAAGCTATCGAAAAGTATTATAACGAATTGTACACTTCAGTAAATAATCCGCAGGAAAATGATGTTGATGAATTCATCGAATATTTAAAAATTCCAAAACTGACAGATGCAGACTGCATGCAGAGATAGAATGGAAGGTCCCTTATCTTATGAAGAATGCAAAAAAAGCCTTAGACACTTTTCAAAACAACAAAGCTCCAGGAGAAGATGGGTTCACGATTGAATTTTATACGTTTTTTTTTTCGATCAGCTAGGCCACGACCTTGTTGCTAGTTTCAATGCAGCTTTCGATGCAAATGAACTCGCCATTTCACAACGAAGAGGAGTTATTACTCTAATTCCCAAAGAAGATGGCTCGCTACTGGAACTATCAAACTGGAGACCGGTAACACTCCTTAATGTTGATTGCAAGATAGCAACTAAGGCAATAGCAAAGAGAATAGAACCTTTATTACCAAATCTAGTGCACACTGATCAAACCGGTGTTATTAAAGGAAGATATATCGGGGGAAATATTAGGTTAATAATTGACATAAAGGGACATCATGGAACATAATGGAAGTCGAAAAGCATACCTAGCATTCTAGAATCTCTAGATTTTCGGAAAGCCTTTGATTCTCTAGAGTGGTCGTTCATGATGAAAGCACTGGATATAATCAATTTCGGAACAAGCATTAAACGATGGATCAGCACATTCTACACAAACATTGAGAGGGCGGCGATAAACAATGGTTTCATGTCCAACTGGTTTAGACCGTCGAGAGGAGTGCGTCAGGGGTGTCCCCTTTCTCCATACTTATTTGTGCTCTCGACGGAGGTATTGTCTAGCAAAATCAGACAAGAACCAAGTATAACAGGAATCAAAATATTCGGGCATGAAATCAAATTGAGCCAATTTGCGGACGACACGAACCTTTTCTGTGCAGATCTGGTCTCTGTTGAAAATGCTTTGAAAACAGTGGAGGATTTTGGGAGGCTAGCGGGTCTCAAGTTAAACATAAAGAAATCGAAAGCAATTTGGTTGGGAAAATGGGAAAAAAACAAAAGCTACCCTTTACAACTAAAATGGTTGCATAGTCCGGTACGCCTCTTAGGAATCCATGTCTCTTATGATGAGAAGGGAAACAATGAACTGAATTTCAACCTGTAAATACGAAAACTTCAAACAAACCTTGACATGTGGAGATCAAGAGACCTCACACTATTTGGGAAGGTACTAATAATTCAATCCTTGGGATTGTCACAACTAATTTATACGGCCTCAATTCTTAATGTTCCCGAAGAAGTCGCACGCCCAGTGAAAACAAAGCTTTTTCGTTTCTTATGGAAAAACAAAAGGGATAAAATTAAACGAACCGGGCTTTACCAGGATCTTGAAAGAGGCGGAATACGTTTGGTACACATTGACACAATGTTTAAGGCTCTAAAATTAGCCTGGATTCCAAGATTACTGATCCCAGGAAACCAAAGTTGGAAAACAGTTCCTGATTATTACGTAAGAAAATTCGGAGGTTTGAACTTCTTACTGAGGTGTAACTACGATGCGAAATATATAAAATCAGTTGCATTGTTTTACCGAAATATTCTAGTATATTTCAATGAATTAAAAACTCTCTATGACTTTGATCAAGCACAGGATATAATTTTATTCAACAATAAAGAAATGCTTGTTGACAGTAAAATCATTTTTATCAGGGAATGGTTCAAAAAAGGTATCCTGTCAATACAAGATCTCTTGGACAATACCAGTCAACCAATGTCCCACCAAGAATTTACGAATAAGTACTTCTGCAAAACTAATTTTCTCCAATATTACCAAGTTATTAGCACCATTTCGAAGCATTTATTAGCCAAAGCAAAATCAACGAAGCCAATTGATAAAGAGTTATATTCTGATAGTAACTTTAGTCTACAACTGAATGAATCGATAAATCTATATTTGAATAAGATCAAAACTAGCGACTTCTATAGGTTATTAATATGTACAAAGACCCACATAACAGTTCATTCTGGGCCAAGGAGGTGGCGCAAAGATCTTTCCTTGGATGAAGAAACGTGGGAAAAAATATTTACCTCCCTAAAAACCGTCTGTAGAGAGACCAAACTTAAAAGGAATTTCAATATAAATTAATTCACCGAATTGTAGTCACCAAAAAGGAACTTTACCGATATGGAATTAAGGAAGATGATGGGGGGAGTCCGAGGTATTTTTTTGGGTTGAAAATTTACACGCTTAGTATTTTTTTGGGTCAAGAGATCTGTCACGTATATTTTTAGGTCTTAAAAAAATACGCGTATTTTTTGGGGGGTCTTATCTCCTAGCGAACTTTTCGTTTCGGGTTTTCGTTGCGATCAGTGGATCAGAAAAATATTCATTCGAACTTTTTTTCAGCGACGTGTGTTGGAAATTTTGATGCCAGGTATTTTGTTGGGTCTAAAATTTCAGGCTTGTGTATTTTTTTGGGTTTGCAATATGAAGCTCCGTCGGACCTCCCCGTCATGTATACTTCGAGTACCCCCCTGGGAATCCATGTAGTGAAGAAAGACTGTTCGGTATCATTTCGGACTTACATGAAAAGGTACTAGTAAAGAAATGCAATTATACCATGTTATTTATGAGGTACTACATTTACACCAACAAACTACGCAACAAACCAATTCTCCTCCAAGACTTCGTTGAGAAAATGATAATTAAAATTCATACAGAATCGAAAATGCCATAAAGTAAGACTCCTCTGACTCTAGTCAAGTTGATCAATTGAACTTATCCCCTCTTACGTAATTTCTTTATCTCGTTTTTTTTTTTGTTTTGTTGTGTGAGGAGAGGGAGACGGCGGGGAGGGAGGTAAGAAGGTTGAGTAGGGCTGGGTGGGGAGGTTTTAATGTAAGAGTTTGTATGTAATATGTTTGTATGTAATATCAGTGAATGAATAAATAAAGAATAAAAAAAAATTAATTCCAGTGTTTTCTTTGGTTCAACTTCGACCATTAAACGCCAATTGTTAGATATTGTTCCACGAATAAGGAAAACGACTGTTACGACAAGTGAGTCTAAACCCATTCTAAAATCCACTTCACAATCATACATAAAGGGTGGAATCATTTGCAGCATACGCGTATAGGTGTCACTTTAGCGCGTGTGAATTTTTGTTTTTTAACCAAAAACAGCAGAAAATTCGCACGGTGTCAAAGCGACAGCTATACGCGTATGCTGCAAATGAATCCACCCAAAATTTACGACGAAACCTTTGGGTAACGAGTGTTATAGTACCGCGCGACTACATAAACGCCACTACGACCAAACTGAATAGGACGCCAACCGCATCATACTACTAAATAAAACATTACAGTGCATGTTTTAAAACCTGATACCAAAGTTTCCCTGACATTTCAGAATCATACACAACACAATGAACGCTCCACTGACACATTTACTTCATAATGCTTCTTCCCATTTCCGTTCGATATACCATATTCTAATCGGAACGAGCTGCAATTTCTCATATAACAAAGTTAGTCCGCAGAGTAGACATTTATTTCTGTTACACACTCATGGAAAAGGTACTAAACGCTAAAGCCCGAATTCCCACACGCCCGACAGACTACCGTGAACTCTTTTCGTTCTATAAATAAACAACAAACGTACGTATGCAAATTTCAAAGACCGACTTTGAATATTTAATTCCATTCAAAACCGCAAAACTCAAACTAAACTGGTTCACGTATCGCATGTAACCAACTGTATGGTCAACCCTTTCACAATACGATGCGGTTTAACCAGTTCTACAACTCGTTAAAGTCTTACAAGTTGTTTTAACTCTCTTCAAATTCTAAGTGTCGATAATGAGATACAGTTTCACCAGTTGCATCACTTGAACGACCCGTACCACTTGAAAGGACCCCCTTCCGCACAGCTCTACCGTACTGTAAGTACGGGTAATATGCAATTTCACCACTTGAACACTTGAACAAGTCGTACCACTTGAAAGGACTCCCTTCCTCACAGTTCTACCGAACTGTAAGTAAGAGTAATGATGTGTAATTTCACCACTTGAACGACTTGAACGAGTCGTACCACTTGAAAGGACCCCCTTCCTCACAACTCTACCGAACTGAAAGTAAGAGTAATGTATGCAATTTCACCACTTGAGCGACTTGAACGAGTCGTACCACTTGAAAGGACTCCCTTCCTCACGACTCTACCGTACTGTAAGTAAGAGTAATGATATGCAATTTCACCACTTGAACGACTTGAATGAGTCGTACCAGTTGAAAGGCTCCCCTTCCTCACAGCTCTACCGAACTGTAAGTAAGAGTAATGATATGCAATTTCACCACTTGAACGACTTGAACGAGTCGTACCACTTGAAAGGACCCCCTTTCTCACAGCTCTACCGTACTGTAAGTAAGATTAATGATATGCAATTTCACCACTTGAGCGACTTGAACGAGTCGTACCACTTGAAAGGACTCCCTTCCTCACGACTCTACCGTACTGTAAGTAAGAGTAATGATATGCAATTTCACCACTTGAACGACTTGAATGAGTCGTACCAGTTGAAAGGCCCCCCTTCCTCACAGCTCTACCGAACTGTAAGTAAGAGTAATGATATGCAATTTCACCACTTGAACGACTTGAACGAGTCGTACCACTTGAAAGGACCCCCTTTCTCACAGCTCTACCGTACTGTAAGTAAGAGTAATGATATGCAATTTCACCACTTGAACGACTTGAATGAGTCGTACCAGTTGAAAGGACCCCCTTGCTCACAGCTCTTCCGAACTGTAAGTAAGAGTAATGATATGCAATTTCACCACTTGCCCGACTTCAACGAGTCGTACCACTTGAAAGGACCCCCTTCCTCACAACTCTACATTACTGTAAGTAAGAGTAATGATATGCAATTTCACCACTTGAACGACTTGAAAGAGTCGTACGAGTTGAAAGGACCCCCTTCCTCACAACTCTACATTACTGTAAGTAAGAGTAATGATATGCAATTTCACCACGAGTCGTACGAGTGGTGCAACTGGTGAAATCAAACAACGCTCAAATTCTAAGTGTCTATAATAATATGCAAAGGCACCAAAAAATGCTTCATGTTGTTTCACTGAAACGTCTCACATTCACCACTTCACCTCTTGTACAACTCTTACCAGTTGCACCACTTGAATCACCACTTTTACGACTTGAACAAGTGGCGAGTATTGGACAACACTCAAATAATCAGTGGCTTAATGTTTTTGAAATAGGTGCAAAGTCTAATATTGACGGAAAAAATGTTTTTGGGTTAGGCGCACTTTAAGTCCTACAAGTCTTGGCTAGTATTGTGTTATTACGCCCACTGTAATGACTCTGCCTTTTAGCGAATTTTTGTCCCTTGTGTTTGTGTAGCAAAGTTTGGGTTTTGTTCAAACCTTACCTTTTACCTCTCACTGTTAGTATTTTGTTGGACCACCGTTGTCGAGTTTGCATCGTGCTATTTACATAATAGTATAATAATATGTAAAAAGAATACTGCTTGTGATTATACTGCATACAGTCAACTCTCTCTTTACAGACACCCCTGTAAGACGGACACCTCCTAAAAATGGACACCTAGAGCCACTCTTCATTCCTTTTCTTCAAATCTCAATGAGGTGCACACCTCATGGATACCCAAAGTGCTGGTCCCACTGAGAGAGAGAGAGAGTTGACCAAACATAACAAAACAGCCATTTTTAACATATAATACGCTTTTGTTTTTCTTAAGTAACACAGCCAGTAACAAAATTTGTTAAAATGTTGAGCAACATGAACACACACACACACACACACACGTACAAAACATGAAATTCTGTTCAAAAATATGGTTTACCTAAACGCTTACACTCAATTTATGGATATTCTATTTTCAGTTTTTTACACTGATACTTATACTTATTTTATAAATACGCTTATTTTCTTGACCATGCTCATTCACTCCACAGTGATTTTATTATCATAAAATAAATAGACCACCTTGCACCTCATCTTTCATACTGTGAATATTATTATGGTTTTTGTGCGCTCAAGTCGAAATTTAAGTCCTGGTAAAATAAGTGGTTTGCATACCTGCCAATATGGCGTCGCAAAGTCAGTGAGGTGGTCTACTGTATACATGCCACTTGGGACTCAATTGTTGAGAATTAAAAATTTATACGTAGAATGTGCACAATGGAATTGTGCAAGTACAGATGTATTTCTAAAACAAAATAGACTCATTAGTTTTACAAACATTGGATAGATGTAGTCATTGAATAAGCTTAGAAACTTCACTTAAGGTCAAAACTGGAATATGTCAATGCATGAGTCATGAGTTACTTGTTATCTACAATAACAAATCTTAGATAGCAGTCTCTTTTTAGAGTCTGTCCATTTTTCAGGGTTGAAGACAAATTTTTCCTTTGCCTTTCCACAATCTCCTCATTGTGATAGAAATCCATTAAGTAATTATACACAAAATGAACTGGGAAAGACTGAATGGTTGAACTGCGCAGCCGTTTAAGATTTTTACTGTTATTCTGGCATTCTTGGTAACTTGTCTTGATGGTGTACTTCTGAAGGCACAAGTTGATGTTATGGAATTCACAAAGTTTTGACTTGTGGGGATTTGTAGAACACTGAGTATGGAACCTATCCCCTACAACATATCTCCGAGTTGACTGTGTCAGAGGGTGCCATAAAGCATTTTTTGGAAGACTTGTAGTGATTGTGTCCTCATCCAGTCTACGTGCACTAAATTCTGAAGTGACAAGTTCAGGTACACCTGTTTTGAAAAATTAAATAAAATCAGAATTACACTGTAGGTAACAAAAACTCATGTTAATACATTACCCTATACCCCCCTTCAAAAAGAAAAAAAGAAATAAGCTAATTGAAAGAAGTAAACCAAAAAGAGTGTGGCTAACACAACTTTTTGCAAGTGCTTAAATTTCATCGTTTCCCAAAAGTAAAAGAAAGTCGCAAAAAGGTTGCCGGTGTTGCTGCTGGAGAGTTTGGGACATTTGGGACATTTGTTATTGAACTGATATGGTGGCAACAGTACTTGTTTCATGAACACACTTACAAGCTAAGGGTCCGTATCTTTTCATTTAAGTCAGAGTAAAACCATTTTCTATTATTGTTGTTTTGGAATTAGTCACCACTTTGAATCCAAGTGAATACTTCAATTTCACACCCTAAATTAGTGAGTATACAAAACAAGAAAAGAAAGGAGATAGTACAATAGCAGCATCATGTACCTTAGACAGTGATGCCACATTGTCTATCTTGCACTGTCTGCAAATAGCACGAAGTTCTTCTTGAGTTAGTTCCAAGAGATGCCATGTCAAGGTGTTCAGCTTTAATTATCTGATGCAGTATCATTGGATCACCTAATATTAAGGAGGTATTTAAGGACCAGTCAGTTACAAATGTAGATTCATATCATACTACAGAAAAAAAAGAGTACAATCCCAAATTGATTGGATTGTACACACATAAAAAAAAAAACTGGAAGAAATCAATGATTAGGAAGATAACTGATGTTTAAGCCTAATTACATGCAGCCGGCCATCCATTTTACCTTCCAGCCACGGTACAGGAAGTGCTCACCAAGATGTCTAGTGGCACAACCATATTAATACTTACCAGTTTCAACACCAGCATACATTTTCTGACTAGGGCAAAATGTTAATTTTCACACGGTTTGTGTAAAATGACATGCGAAAATTCATACCTACCAATACTTTTGTCTTTATCGAAAAAGCCACCACTAAGATAAACGTTCTTTTTGTCCATTTCTGTGTTAAACACATTAAGTAACAATGCGTGTAAGAACTAGGCAATCCTCTATTGTTCTGCGCCATTTCGCTTTCCCCACATAAGATTGTTTAGATTTTCTTACTGAGAATACATCAACCTATGGACAACACGTTTTTTAAATAAAATGTACTGAAACTTTATTTTAAAGCGATATTTCTTTTGTGTTACAAGATTTTATCCAATCATGAGACTCCAAAACAATGGCCAAGAAAGGCTTCTAATTTTCCATGTTTCCCACATAGAAATTTTGCTGCATTAAAACTCAGAATAGTTTTCACTAAAAGGGAATCAATAAGTAAACTAGAGAGAAATAAATGCGCTACCTGATGAAGTGATAGTAGATTTTCATGTTTTAGCCAATGAGGTGGACCGTTTCAACAATATCACAATTAACACCTTTCTGCATTCCTTGCCGTTGGGTTGCCTAGTTCTTACTAGGACCATTACTTAACACCTGTCATGGCAGGTGCAATAATTGGTGGCACAAATACTGCTTTAATGGTGTCATCTTGTAGTGATCGTGTAAATATGGTCTTCTCTACCAAAAGAGATTTAAGCATTGTCATAAAATCCTCCAAAGAGGGGAGCGTCTCTTTTCCATAATCTGTAGGTTTGTCATAATCAACCTAGGGAGGAAAATAATAGATCAAATATTGAATAGGCAGGTACATGTGGTGTACATGTAAGCAAATATGAAGTAGCAATCCTTTGAAATTTAAGCTACTGTAAGCAGATTATCCTTGGAAAACAGAGAATTGGCCACCCCATAACTGGTGCTTATTGTTACAGGATGATCTTTGTATTGGCCACTAGCATCCTTCAAGCTTTATAAGTAATATAAGGGTTAAACTGTAGCTTGTATAAGATGAATAGCAAATCAATATCAGGGGTTCAAAATAATGGCCAGTCAACAAAAAAAAAAGGAATTTCAAATTGACAATGCACATGGGTTTTTACCAGTTGGTACTATTGTATCAGCTGATCCATTCTGCAGGGTAAATAAAGATTATTATTATTATTATTATTATTATTATTATTATTATTATTATTATTATCATTATTATTATCATTATTATAATTATTATTATTATTATTATTACAAATTTTCCTGACAAATGATTATTTTGAAAAGTCATCTGTACATGGCTTTGAAATAAAAAAAAAGTTGCATTTTAAATTACCATATTCCAAATCAGTTACCAGTGTGCACAATCACAAATTAGTTTATAGATGTTATGCGGCTTTCTGCGGATCCCCATAATCTTTGTGGATCAGGTTCCATTGTATGGACAAAATGTCTGCAGCAAAAGCATGTTTAATTCATTTTCACTCGTATGAAGAAAACCAATTATTTTTAATAACTTTTAAATTACTTCTTTTAAGACCCTAAAATAATTATCGTACTGCTGTATGATAACATTTTCTTGTACTAACAGGTTTGCATAATAACATACATGTAGTACAGATACCTTGTCGATATTACAACAATTCTTCTCACTTCCATCGCAACAGTTCCGCACACACCACAAATCACACTGTCTAGGGACCGTTCAGACATTAATTCAAAGGCATAAAATCCGTTATAAAGCAGCGATGTGATGTACTTCTGCTCACTCTCATTCATCGATATCTAAAAGGTTGTGTCAATAAGTTACCATTTCTCGCTTGATACAATTTCTCCCATGATACAATTTCTCGCATGATACAGACACAAAACAAGGCCTAATCTGGGGTGCCAGTTAAAACCCTGCACCCCTTAACTGCTAAAAACTTGCATAATAATATGAAAAGTAGCAGAGGTGGCAACTCTGCGAGAACCTTAAGGGAGTTGCCTCCCAGTTCCATTTTCTATGCAACAATTTCTTCAGCGACCCAACTTCCTCCCAGGGAAGGATACTCTACCGAGCCCTAACAGTGACCCCCGCCCCCAAACCCTCAGAATAAAGCTTAGGGGTGCCTGTAAAACGCCATGTGTTTTCTCATAGGCAGCTCCTCCTGTGACATGGCATCAAGAGACACTTTGGGCCTTCTCCGCGCAGCCAAACAATAAACCAACTAACCTCGCCACATATAAATGGACACCAGTGAGCATAACATATTTTGTGTAATGCCATTAATTGGGGTTGAAAGGGTATAATATTATTACACAGCCCTTTTGCTTATTTACCCCTCATTAACTAATCTACAGACTCATGAATTGCTAACATGCATAAAATTTGGTAAAGAGACTGTGAAAAACAGTAAGTGTATTGAAGCTCAACAAGAAAAACAGGAACAACTCAAAGTTAAGCGTGCACAAATATCACCATTATCTTTTTACTCTCAGCCGAAGCTAACTATATTTGCATAGACTTGTGAAGTGACACAAATCCAAAAAGTTCTTGTTTATGATTTTCTTGTTGATTCCTGGCAGCTTATTTGGTCTTATTTAGTCGAGTAAATCAAAGGAGAAGTTGTTGCATGTAACTGTAGATGGTGCATTTATAACGAGATTTGCAGAAACTCCTTACACATGAACATCTATCAATAATTGATAGCCTAATTATTAGGCTCCATATTAATCAAAAACACTTACAGTTAACTTTCAAAATTATTAATAATACTTTGAAGCTCTTTCAGTTGTTTAAAGGTGAACAAGTACAATAAAATTAATTTTATTTGCTGGGAATAGTGATTACCTGTCCACACTTTGTCCATGCATGCAGCAATGCTACTTTCAATGGCAACACCGATTGGAACACCACGTTTGAACAATTCCCGCCACTGTACCAAAATTTCTAATGCCACAAACACCTAGTTGCAGATGTTAAAAAGCCCTATGGTAAAGGAAATGAAGATGCAATAAGAATTATGTGGCCAAATGCAAGAATACACTGTAAGCTGAGATAACATCCTACTGAGCTGTGTGTACAGTTTCATACATGTAGATTATGAGACAAGACTTGAACATGCCTTTCCGAATGACAGTTAGTAAGATTTTCATTACCTTAAGCCTGCTACATATAAACTACTATAATAATCTTTTAATTCTAAAACAGTGTGTTAAATCCTATACTGGCATTAGTTTATAGAGGCAGAAACCAAGTATTTTATAACAAAAACAGTCCTACTTGCAAGCCTATGAATAACTCAGGGAAAGAACATTGAGCACAGACTAAGGATCCCGTAGCACATACCTTGATCAATGGGCCATGCCTGATGCATGGCCCTGCAGTCCTTACTACTGCAAAATTTAACGAGGACATTCACTTGTTTAAGAGACCACGTAGTTAAGATATATGAGGGATCGTTGAGTGCTCTGCCAGGGTGCTGCTGGCCTGCTGTCAACGAACTCCCACACAACTATAATCACAGATATGATGCTGCATGATGGAACGATAACTCCTGGAAAAGAAGACTGCCTCCTGCAGACTTGAAGAATGTGGCTTGGAACAGGGTAAGGAATACTTCTTTTGAGCGCCAACGTAAGGGACGATCATCTACTCACAGACATTAACAGGTCAGAAGTTTCAGGATCACGTGAATTCGAACAGGACTGGGGAGATGACAAATCAGGATTAGGGGATGACAATTCAGAATTGGGCGGTGTTGATTCAATACCAATATTATCCTTTATGACACAGTACAGGATGTGTAAATGCATACACAGAGCCCTTGTCTTTAACTGCTTTAATACTAGTTCCAGTTTTTCTGTTGCACGATGCCCCGCAACAGTACCAATATCCCTCTGGTTGTCTCTCACAATGACAGTACCCTGTTGGGTTGGAGGTTGACGGACCAGTGTAAACGGCATCGCAATCATCGGAAACTTGAACAACGTGCCTGAAGTCTTCACAAGGGTTTAAATGTTTTGTTAATTGTTGCCTAGTTGGACCGTCACATTTGTATGCTGCCACGTCGTTGGGGGTTAAATTCTTTGCAGAGGGAGGCTGCAATGAAGAATTTACAGCTTCTGTATGGCCACAGGAAAATGAAGATGTTAAATTACTGGCCATGCATGTGGACGACGTGCCTATCTTTACACTTCTTGTGATGGCAGGCCAAATCATTTTCACCACTCTTTACAACAAAAGTGCGGCTTTCTCTGTAATTCAGCTTCACAGACAAAATCTTTATCTGTGCAGAATCAACGACAAGAACAGATTGTGGAGAGGCAACTTTCTTTTTTTTGGCCTTTGGGACATAATTCCCACCAATTTCAAAACGGCAATTTTTGCAATTCTTCGATTTCCATGCATTTGAATATGGCTCAGCACACCTAGGGCATTGGCTGGTGCCCCTTGAAGTCCATTTGCCAGACATATCCCTGTGAACAGCAACAGACAAAAGGTTTGTATTTCCACGTGTTTTCTGCTTTATGTAACATAACCTTGAAATTTCGGGTTAAAAGCCACCCCGAATTCCTTATAAAGTTGAAGAAGACGGGTTATAACTGAAATTAAATCGAGCGAATTGCTTTTACTGTGGCAACTGGTTAATTGACGCAGGAGATTCTGATGATGATAGTAATTTACATAATTATTCAGTGTGAGCAGATTTGCTTTTTAGCATCATGCGAGTGATTCGCAAGAATAAAGAAGTCTTAAACAAATATAGATTACATTTGCTGAAACTTGTTCATGTCTTAACATAGAAACTAGCTGGTACCCATGAACAATTCACCACTCATCAACACGATTGACTTTCCCCAGTCCTTAAAATTTTTTTCAGGTTAGGAGGCCTCTCGCAACTTCGTCGCTTGCTTGGTCGCTTCGTATTTCCGTGGTGCCGTCGCGAAGCGACCGAGCAAGCGACGAAGTTGCGAGAGGCCTCCTAACCTGTGTCAGATGCTGGGGACTATGCTAGAAAAAAATTCCCCACCAGTGGGGAAATTCAATAGGGACTTTAAGATACGGTGACTACGGACTACGGACTACGGTTGGACGCGCGTTTTTCTTTGGCTGAAACACTGGGCCGAGTACACAACGAGTGGCGCGAAAATGCGAAGTTAAGACCGCACACTACAGACAACAGACTACGAACGAAGAGCGAAGGTCAACTCTACACCAAACAGACACAAAATCTCTTTCTAAAAGATTCGAGTTGCTGTGGTTTTGACCCGTAATCGTCGCACTGCAATTCAAAATGTAATTGCACGTGAGCCTTGCGTGTAAGCTTAATCAAATTTTCAGGGCTCGCTTTTCAAATTTACTTCGTTTGCAAAACTACTTCAGAAGCAAATTTGACATAATTTACTAAATTAATTACTTCTCAACTTGAAGGGAAGCCATTTGTGTCTAGAAAGAGCAAAGAGAAGAGTTGATATTACAAGCTATATATTACAAGCTACAAAGCATCAAATTTAATTTCATTCTGGAAAACAACGCGGAGGTCAAAATCAGTAAACAAAGTAAGTCGTATATTTTTCGCTGTTCTGAGTTCACAAGCACTTGAAATTGTTCCAAAGGTGTATTAGTTTGTAGTTCAAGCGTTACAGTACGAGAACACCTCAATTTCTAACTTTAGACTACTAGTACTTTTTCATACCATCTTCAGTTCCTCATATTACACCACGCTACTCTACGTAAAATCCTTCCACTACGTACCGTCGTGAGCTTGCGACAGTGGGGACAACAGAACACATATGTCTCGTCCCAGTCCTAAAGTTTCTCCCGTCCGTAGTCCGTAGTCCGTAGTCACCGTATCTTAAAGTCCCTAATAACTGTGAAATGCACAATTAGCAAAGTCCCCAATTCAGTCCGGGGCCCCCCATGGGGCATTGCATTGATACATAATTGGTTGATTGATGTCATAAGGTTTGTAATATATTGGTTTACAAGGGGGGAGGGGGGTCTGCTACCAATTAAGAATACACTATATTTACTAACTAAATTATAATTTGCCATTAGAAATTTGAATCGAAGGCCGCTCGAATTGTGACTCGTGATCTGAACCACAAACAATGGAACTTGCAGATTATTGTTTTCAACCGATTTAAGGGTTCTGATCACATGTTAATATTAATTTTTCAGATCATGTGACAACAATTTTTCAGGTCACATGTGACGATTAGGTACACAAGAACAAGCAACTGCCTACTCCTCATGAGATATGGCCTCAGGGCATTGATAGCTGACTTAATCTTATTTACACTATCCGTGATGTACTCAAAGAACAGGGGTGACTTGAAATACTTGTGATCTTTTTGCACTTCAGGTATTTCTGGGGTAGAAGGGGTATATAAAAATTTAAAACATACTGCATTTTCTCAAACAAGCCTCAAACTAAGGGTGTCTATATTCACCATTTAACTTTTCCGGGATATTTTTCAAAGTGGATGCTTCGGTCATAATATCGCCATCTTCGCCAACCAACATGTGACCAAACCAACCTTCTACAATCTTCCAGTAATGAGAATTGTGCTGATAGGGCACAAGAATGGAAAATGTGAATTTTTGTTTGTGATAAGTAATTTTATTTAAAAATCCAGTACAGGAAATTTATAAAACACTTGAGTAATTATTCTCGTACCACTGTTTGTGGCTCTTGCTCTGGTTCAGCAGTGGGTCTAACATGAAAAACTTTGTTGTTTCCTTCATAAGTCTCAAAAATTATAATAACTTTTAGCTAGGTATTGTAATGCCTGTATGAAATAAGCTCTATATGCAGAATTTCATAGTTATGGTGACTGGTTCTTTGCATACTCCTTGGAGTATTTTTTACCAGCCCTCCTCCTTATTTCATTCATTTACTTTACTTCTTTACCACCTGTACTATTTAAATATTGGAAATAAAGTTTAATTTCAAGTTACATTTATCTTCAGCAATGCATGGGAGAAGAAATGAAAGGGAGTGTCATGCCAAACAAAGTGGTTACCTTTAATTACTCTAACTACTTGACACACCTGTCACAAAGGAGTTAAATAGACCACTTCAAATTTTGAGGTTCTGTGCAACTCAAGGTGTTTTTTTTTTATTTTTATTGGAATACATTCACTTTAAACAAACCTCCTGGTGGCCACTGTACTCATAACCAGCAGCCATCTCTGCTTCACATTCCTGCACCTGTGATTGGACAGCATAAAAATGTTTCTGTGACAAAATTCTCTTGGTAATCAAAACGATGACAAAGTATCATTGATAATTTTTGTCAGTGGTCCTGTCCCATCAATTAGCTTATTTCAATTTAGATTTATAATAATGGGCAATTTCAAATTCTGATCACATACAAAAAGGATTTCAAAACAATTTGTAAGATTTGTAATAATCATTACGATAGGAAAAGATACTTCGGGAAAGTAAATAAATGTTTTACTGAAATACCTAACACTAATACATAAAGCAATATCAAAGTTTTGCGCCAGGTTTCTTTCAGTACAGCATCATCACAATTTCACATTCTGTGCAAGTTCAGTTTAGCTCTGGCACAATATAAAATATGGGATACGAATAATAGAAAAGACAGCCAAATTTTTAAAGCTAAGTTTTCAGTTTGCGCTCTAAGTTTTGGGTTTTTTCATTACCTACCGAGCTCGAGTTGAAAACCAATTTAAAGTTGCCGGCGTTTTGTATTTTAAAGGGGCGATGACGCTGACCAGCAAAATACTGTATCGCGCCCTCGAAAACGTATTTCCGCGGTGCCCTTCGCGACGTCATTGAAGCTCGCTTTGCTCGCTTTACTTGCAAAACACAGGGCAAATTAATATCAATCGAAGAGGTGGACTTGAGGTTGGAGTCCCCTAAAAGTAAGCTTAACGATAGCTGTTGAAATTAGTCACGCAACATGGCACGGTGTTCGCTTAGTGAGAGAAAGGTGAGACTTTTCTGGAAATTCTCGCAAAGTATATCTTTCCGATTTAAAACCAAATTGCGCACATCCTTGCCAGGAAAGCTCTCTCCTCCGCAAAGGCTCCTGTTAGTAAACACCAGTGAAAGAAAAAAAAGAGGGAAGCGGGAGCGCTAGAGAGAGAAAACGGGAGCGCTTAGAGAGCCAGGAAAGTATAGAAATGGTGTGGTTGCGGTTGTTTGTAACTGAACCGTTTTTCCGTGATGAGTGAGAACAGTTAATCCGCTTCACGTATACTTAAGCTTAAGAAGACTTTCTTAGAGGGATTGCATGTTTAAGTAAAAACGATGCCATTAATTGTGTATAATAGCAGAGCTCGCGGAGCACCATAAGTAAGCAAATTTGGTTACCAATTGATCCGAAAAATTTTGGTTCTGACGTCAGCGTACGTCCCTCCGTCCGTACAGACTCTGGGGGAGGGTGAGGGGAGTCCCAAGATAACCCGACCGGGGGAGGCGGAATGCCCTTTCTTTTTCTTGTAGCTGAAGTAAGCAATATGGCAGCTGGTTCCTCGTACGCTCGATTTTCAATACGATATTAAGTGACAATCTCTGTAAAAGTGGTCCGCTGCATTTCGGGTTGGAAAATCAATTTCCTTCAAACTTTACCCACGAAACTATCTTAGTCTAAAAGTAAACATAAGCATATTTTTTTTGGTAAATGTTACAAAATAATTTTTTCTAAGCCAAAATCCCCCGCACCGTGAGGTGGCGATTTTTGGCGGTGATGTGACCCAGAAATAGGGAGTTTTGTTGGTCTTGCCACTTCAAAATGTAGCGCTTTCTGGCAAGCTATATATTTTTCTGTATTAGACTATTCCTTGAATGGTACATTGATGTTAATTCTAGCGCGATTAATCGAAGCTTACCGCATTAAAGAAATTTTTTTTCGAAGGCTCTCTCGCCATTAACGCCAATGAAGAAAAGATGCAAACTTTAAATTCGTCATTACGCAAAAGTCCAACTCCTTGAACACAATTTTTCTATTCAGACCAACTAACCTTACATCAAATAGCATGTAATTATATAATAATATATTGTGGTTTAACCTTTTCACGCCCAAGTAGCCATATAAGGCCACTTAATGGTCGTGCACATTGTACCACTTGTGACGTCATCAATTTAAACGTCAGCAGATATTCTTGATAAGCAAATGGTAGAGCTAGGATAGATCTATCCGCACAATAGTCGGTTTTGGATATCGACCACATTCTGACATAGCAAATTGAAAAACAACGTTGTCAGTTTTGGAACAAAAATAGTAGTAAAATGACCCATTATACCTATAATTGATCAAGCCTATTTCCAGGCTTTGCCCGTAAATCAACACCCAACTTTTTAAGGCGGCCAGAGAGAATATGAAAGGCAAAAGGGAGCGAGAGTAAAAGGGCCGAGAGAAACGAAAGGAAAAAAGCAATAACAAGGTTCAAAAAGGGTAATGGCCAAAAAAAAAAAAAGAAGTCCAAATTTTGGCTTATGCGCATGCACCAAATTAAAATATTCTACATTTTTGTACCTAATCTTGGGGAAATCTACCTATTTGGTAAAAAATAGGTTTTTCAGCAAAACTAAGGCCCATTTTGCGTCATGGCAACCTAAAAACTGATTTAACGGTTAAAAATGGCGACTTTTTGGTAAAAGCTTGGGAGTGGAAGGGTTAAGCGATTTTAAAAAACAGGTGGTCACGAAGTTTAGTGCTTTTTGTAACAAGGTGCCAAATATGGCCCACTATCGAAGAATGTTAAATGAACAAATTTTGATGTCATTGAAGTGTTTTTGGTCTGCACGCTTTCCTAAAGTAAAAATGATGATAAAAAAATCACGAATTACGCAATTTTACCATGTTGCGACTCTTCGGCGCAATCGGAATACGGCTGAGTATCCGTGATTCGCTCCTACATGATTGAACCAAAACTTACCAGCGACGTCTCCTCAAGGCGAGAGCGCTTCTGACGCTGTTTTTCCTGTATGCATGGCGAACATCTAACTTAAATGGATCAACTGGGACCACGAGGAAATATTTCAGGAAAAGAAACATGCCATTTGAATCGTTTTTAGGTGCGAGTAAATTTTGATTGAAAAACAACTAAAAGAGCCCGGTCAAGTAACGCAACAAGCGGTCATGTCACATTGCTGTTTGAGTTAATAATTAGTCATCGCAAATATTCCATAAAAGTCACGAAATGTTAGGCATTTCTCACAAACACGATATGGACCTCATATATTTGCCTCTATGTGACAATTAAAGGAAAAATAGCGCATAAAACATTTTTTCTTCGTACTTGTACCTAACGTTTATACATAAAATCCATTCTGGTAGAAAGCAAATAGCCTGTCTGAGTACAGCCGCCCGCACTCCGGAGTGCAGGCGGCTGTACACGAGCTAGAAAGCAAAATCGCTTCTCTAGAAAACTCCAAAGAATTGCTTTATTTACCTTTACTGATTGTTAACAAATCACTTATACAAAGCATCTTTTGGATAGTACACTTTTCTTGCTTGATGAATGCAAGTCCGTTTCAGTAAACGCATTACGTGACAGAACCATTTGTCACACAGTCAACCTGGTCTTACTGTGGACCTTCAGTTTTGTCTAGCGCAAAAGGTAACGAAAATTGACCTTTAATAATAACTCTACTTGTAAACGTCAAAAAGAAACGAGCTAACACTGTGTATGCGAAATGCGTGCAACTCCGCATTTTGTCATATCCTATGTGCGTGCCCGTATGGTGGTGGGGGGATCCCATATAAAGTTATCGGGAGTACTGTTTAAACTCCACGGTTGGTACCACTTAAGTTGCTTAAATCTGAAGCCGACACAATGTAGTTATACCGGTGCCTTTATTAAGGTTATAATCTTACAAAGAAACTATGACCGGAACTACTTCCTTCCTCTTAGGTCTGAACCTTAATTTAATCCACGCCCCCTAAACGAGATTCTGATACCTTTTAAGGGGTCCCTTTTACAAGTTATCGACGAGCCTTTCTATGGGTGACTCCCCCCACCAGCCCCTGGAGAAATCCATACACTTGACACTTTTCAATGTAATACAACTGAATTGCAAACCATATATTTGCCTCTATCTGACAATTAAAGGTAAAATACCGCATAAAAACATTTTTTCTTCGTACCTGTACCAAACGTTTTAGTACGTAAAATCCATCCTGGTAGAAGGTATCGCGTTAGTAGCGCAACGTCAACCAAGACACTTCTGATGAAATTTAACCATCTGTTTATTGTTACCGATGATGTCTACGTTCAAGTGTCGTTCGGTGAAAACTATAATGACAAAAATAATACAAAAAGGCGGTTGACCGAAAGAAAAAACTTAAAGGACTAATACAAGAAATGAAAGCGATACAAGAAACGAAAACTCACATGGATGATCCCTGAAAAACACGATGAAATGACAAGAAAAGGCGTACTAAACTCCGAGACTCCAAACTCCGTGATGAAAATGAAAAGCACGAGGTCGTGGCCGAGGGGCCCTGGGAATACTAAGGAAACCGAGAATTGGTCCCAGGGCCCAATAAAATAAACTCAAAGCAAAAACATAGACTCGAAAGTTCTCATAAATTAGCTGAGACTGTCACACTCCTCGCCCAAAGACAACGTCCTTGCTCTTCTAATTAACTTCTTTGTTTCTAATTAACGTCGGCACGTTCTGAGACTCCACGATAAGGACAAGTTCACTGATCGGGCGTAGGTAAGTCTTGCGAACTCCTTCTTTGCATACCAACACGTTTGCTTTCCTGACTTCGCCGTCGTCACTGGCGATGGCTTCAACAACCTTTCCAATTTGCCAGTCGTTGCGGTGGGCTTCCTTGTCCCTGATAATGACTATGTCTCCCGTGGCCAAGTTGCGCTTCCGTTCGTTCCACTTTGGTCTCTTCTGTAAAGACTGGAGATACTCCCGGCGCCAACGTACCCAAAACTGATCTGCAAGGTACTGCGCTCTTTTCCAGCGACGACACGCGTAAAGGTCTTGAGGTGTGAAATTTCCAGGCGGTGGGAGAAGCGGACGAGACTTTAAGGTAAGCAACATGGACGGAGGTAAAGGCTGTGGGACGTCGACATCTGAAGAGATGGCGGCAATAGGGCGGGCGTTTACTATAGCAGAGACTTCCGCTAGAAGTGTAACCAGCAGCTCATGAGTGAGTTGAGGCTTCCCTAGTTCCAGGAGCATGGCGTCTAAAACTCGTCGGATAGTCCCAACTTGCCGCTCCCAGCCTCCTCCAAAATGGGATGCATGCGGCGGATTGAGACACCATTCGCACCCTTCAAGCGCTTGTTCCAACTCAGATTTAGATCCAACGAAATTCGACCCACGATCACACCTTATTCTTGCGGTAGGTCCGCGGATAGATAGAAATCGGCGAAGCGCACAAATGAATGCGCTTGTGTCCATTGCTTCTAGGACTTGAATGTGTATGGCTCGGCTGTTTGCACGGGTAAAGACGAGCCCCCAGCGTTTCGAGTTGACAGCACCTCCTCTGAGTTTTCTTGTCTGGATCATCCACGGTCGCAAAACGTCACATCCAACGTTAGTGAACGGCAGTGGGGTTTCAGTTCTGTCGGAGGGCAGGTCTGCCATGTGCTGTGTAAGGCTTGTCCCTCTAAGCTTCTTACAGGTGACACAGGAACTAATCACTTTAGACACTACTCCATGCATATGACCACCACCAGCTGTACGCACTGCCCCATGGGTAATCTGTCGTCCTTGATGTTGCACTCTCTCGTGGTGGTGACGGACGATGAGTTGAGATAAGTGATGACCTTTTGGCAATAGGACAGGGTGTTTCTCTGGGAAGCTGAGGTGGGAACGGCGGAAGCGACTACCCACTCTAAGGACTCCTTGGTTATCCACGATCGGGACTAGGCGGTAAAGGTTTGACTTCTTCAAAGAGTTTTTCTTCTGTCGGGCGAGGTGTCGGTCCTCCATGTCCTCTACTCCTCCTACAGATTCCAGTTCGTCTGCGAAACACTCGTTCTGGACGGTCTTAATCATGACCATTCCTGCATGCGTTAACTCCACTACTGAGGGACGACGTGAGAGTCGTTTGGGCTCGTTCTGAGATCGGCTACAGTGGTGTGCGTGCTCATCTTGGCTTTCACGTGCTGCCTTGTACTCCTTGACTTTGACTATTAGGTTGGCTAGTGATCGCTGTAGAGACGCGAATCTTGAGAAATGGCTGAACCTCTCCGAACCTAATCCTAGGGCTGTGTTTACGTTCATAACATGAGCAGTGACTTGACTCCTGACATTCTGGGTCCTGCCCGTCTAAGGCGACCACTTCTGTGGCAGGCGGAAAACTGGGTGAGGCTTCTTTCAGGAACTCCGGACACTTAGCCATTTGGAATCATTCAATATTTCCGCGGCTATTCCTCGCGTTGCAAGGTCCGCTGGATTCAAGGCAGTGTCAATGTATCTCCACTGAGAAGGATCGGAAACGTTCCTGATGATCTGGACACGATTGGCGACATACACATAAAACCTTCGACTGTCATTCTGGATGTAGCCTAAAGCAACTTTAGAGTCTGTGTAGAAAACGACTTCGTGTACTGGTATGCTCAACTCTCTCAACAACTTCTTTACTGACTGGGAAGACAGTACGGCGCCATAAAGCTCCAGTCGGGAAATCGTCGTCGGATTTAGCGGAGCCATTCTGGCTTGTCCAAACAAGAATGCAACACTCACGTCTCCCGATTCATTAATTTTCCGAAGGTAGGTCGCAACTCCTATCCCATCTTTACTAGCATCTGAGAATGAGTGAATTTCAGATCGTACCACACCACCGAAGTCCTTGGAATGATAACACCTGGGGACGGAAACGTTTTCTAAGTCGCCAAGTGCGTTTCTCCAAAACTGCACTGGCACATCAATTTCTCGGGAAGCGGATCATCCCAGCCGAGAGGCGTATCACTCCCTTTCTTCCCCATGATCACTAACTGACGGAGGAGGAGTTTCCCTTTCAAGATAACTGGGGCGGCTAGGCCCAACGGGTCATAGACTGAGTTAATAATCGATAGCACGCCTCTCCGTGTGAACGGTCTTTCCGGGAACGTGACGTGGAAAGTGAAAGCATCTCCCTCTAAGTCCCACTGAACTCCTAAGGAACGCTGAGTTGGAAGGGTGTCATGTCGAACGTCCAAGTCGCGGACACTCTCTCCCCGGTCCTCGGCAGGCAATGCTTTCGTAACAGGAGAGACAGCCTTATGTAGTCTGAGCCGGGCGGTGGCTAACATCGCTTGCGTGTTTTTCAGCAACTCGATTGTCTCCTGGTCTGTTGGGCGTGAAGTTACCCCATCATCGACGTAGAAATCATTGTAAACGAACTCCTTAGCTGCCGAGCCGAACTCCTCCTCGCCATCCTCAGCGGTCTTTCTCGTGCCGAAGGTAGCTACGGCTGAGCCTGAAGCATTTCCAAATAGGTGTGTACAAGCATTCGATACTCCACTATCTCCCCTGAGGGGTTGTTGTCTTTGAACCATAAGAATCTTAGAAAATTCCTATGCTCAGGTTCACGTAGAATGAGTGGAACATCTGTTCCACGTCACACATCAAGGCGACATCTTCCTGTCGAAAACGGACAGGTACACCTAGTAAACTGTTCATTTGGTCAGGGCCTGACAACAGTTCCTTGTTCAACGACACTCCCTGGTATCCTGCTGAGGAATCGAAAACCACGCGAATTTGGCCGGGTTTTCGTGGATGATACACTGCGAAGTGCGGCAGGTACCAGACTTGTCCACATCCCTCAGCAACTCCCAACTCGTCAGGTGGTACCTGGGCGGCATGTCCGCGGTGAGGTACCTTTCCCATAAAGGTGAAATAATCTTTCTCCACCTGCGAGTTTCTCTTGAAGGAACGGAACAAACTATTAAGGCGATTTGCAGTTTGACTCCGATTATTAGGCATGATGTTGCCGTTTGAACGGAAAGGCAAGGGCATTTCCCAGCTCCCATCTTCGTTCTTGTGGATCGTGCGTTGCATGATGTCTAAGAAGCGACGGTCTTCTTGGGACAAACTGAGTTCGTTATCGTGGGGAGTTGTGCGGTAAACATCAGGCGCAAGTTGTTCTCCTCTTGCGTACTCTTCCTTGATCACAAAGTGATTGGGGCAAGGCGGTATCTCGTAACATGAAGAACTGTCCCAATCGACTGTAGTTTCGCAACTGTTTCGGTCAAGGAGCGACCAGTTTGGTCCTGAAACACTGACTGCGGTTCGGCAGGCTGAAATGTGAACGGGACCACCAATTCTGTCTAGGCATACCTGGCCTGACACTGTCCACCCAAGCTTGAGCTTCTGGGCCCATGGCGCTCCTTTCGGGCCGTTTCTAGATGCTCTGATCTTCAACAACTCCGGCGCATCACGACCGATACGAATTTCAACGTTTGCATTTGGGTCCAGAGGTGGAATTTTGTCCGCTATCTCCTTCAGATGAGGGAACTCTCTGGCGACTTCTGGGCTTGGGATCTCGCTCTTGTCACGAGGGATGTAGTCACATTCTACTAGTGTGGGTAATTTGAACTGTTCTCCTTCTATAGACCTGACTACGAGACCGGAGACACGACGGCCGTATTTCAACTCCTATTCGGAGCTGCAGGTGGATAACAGAAACTTCTCTTTGGGACCATTTTCTCCGAACTTGTCAGCTAAGTGGGGTGAAACCATGGAGGCGTTACTCTGGTCGTCGATGATGGCATATACTCTGTGGACAAGGTCTGGCTGCTTCTCTTGAAAGACATCGACGAGAACAATCTTGCTGCACGATAGCCCTCCTCTCCTAGTATGGCAGATAGCAGTGCAAGTTGTCCGGAGCTCCTCGCCACCATCTTCAGTTGTGGGTCTCCTTCTCTCCACTTGTAACAATGTGTTGTGGAGATTGCTTCCACATTTCTCACAACTAACGACTGTGTTACACTCCTTTGATTGATGCTCTGGCGATAAGCATTTGAAGCAAAGTCCGACTCTCATGATCCACTCCTTTTTGGCTCCCAGGGTTTTACGTTCAAAGGCTTTGCAGTTTGCCAAGTCATGGCCTCTCATGTCATGAAATAGACAGCGTTTCTCTGGGATGGGCTTGTTACTGGTGTCTCCGACTACGGGTCTGGTGTTTGAAATGAAGACCCTTGTGTCTGGTCTCAACGTTGATTTACTGCTCTGTGCTTCTTTGGGTTTGGTTTCTTTAATCATGGGGGCTCCAACTGCTAGGATGTTTGGATGATTCTTCAGAGTAGCTTGTCTTTGGATCATAACGGCAAAGTCGTGAAAGCTTGGATAGGCATCGTGGTTTCTTTCTGCATACTCGGCGACTTGTTTTTCCCATTTCGATCGTAAGAACGGAGGCAACTTCTCCACAATAGGTTTAATGGCGTTTGGATAATTCAAGCAGGCGAGACCTGGTAGGAAATCCAGCTGACTGTCTACATCAGTGCAAACGTCGGCGAACATCTGAAGCTTCTCTCTTTCTTTCTCAATACGCTTTTCAGAAATAAGGCAGCAAATTTGGATCACTCGCGAGCTGCTCAACCAAACTGAAAACCATTTTGTGGAAAAAAGAAATCAATATCACACATGCTGTTTTGGAATTCTGCACGGGACGACTTGTCACATCTGCCCCTTGGGAGTCCACCTTGGGGAATAATTTGAATAAAGAGATGAATTAGATTTATCCCTTTATTCAAATTATTCCGCAAGGTGGACTCCCAAGCGGAAGATGTGACAAATCGTCCCGTGCAGAATTCCAAAACAGCATGTGTGATGTTGATTTGTTTTTTCAACAAAATGGTTTTCAGAATAGTTTAGTTGAGCAGCTAGCGAGTTACCCGAATTTGCTGCCTTATTTCTGAAAAGCGTATTGTCAGAATACGGCAAAATCTAGTCAGGAGCTTTTTTATCGACTATTTTATGGATGCTCACGACGGTTTTACGAATGAGACAAAAAGAGCAGAAATTGAGCGAAACCTGGAAAACAACGTGGCTGCCATAATTTTTACCAGTAAGGCGTGCTCTCGCTTTAATGTAATATGTCGAGAAAACCGTTTCTTATTGCTTTGACTCTGATACATAAGTTACAAGACATATTTACCTTTTTTCCAGTAAGTGCGATTCTTTGTTGCTTTAATCCTTTTCGTAGTAATTATAGCTAAGTGCGTGTACGTAATATTCTAATAACTATTTTAATCACCGTTTGTTATAAAGGTTGTGTGGAGCCGATTTAACTAAAACTTGATCCCTGAAATTTTTGAGGTTCCAGCACCTGTTCAGAGTAATATGAAGGAAAACCGTCTTTTCATTTTCTCGATAATACGCATTTTCTTTGAAAACCACGTTCAAGAAAATTGCTATCATATATTCGTATCGATCTCAATAAAAGTACGCTTTTGATAAACTTCAAGCATTCCTTTTTCAGCGTCTAAAATATCTCAGCAATCGAATGCTGTTGAATAGCTAAAAAATTGATTTCAAAACAGTTGCCCCTCACGCAAATAAATAGTATCGGGCCACTTTAAACGCATCGCACAAAACGTAGTTGTTCTCGGTTTAGAGGTTGCAGGCGGAATGGTAAAAACAACACTCACACAACGGGTAAAGCGATTCAACTCCGTTTACATGGCATGCATCCGATTTCTATGTGAACATTTGAACCTGTTGGAACACATAGCTACAACGAGTACAGGTAAACCAGTGTCAATTTTGCGTGTTATAGCCGAAAACATTTTCGCCCTCCCATCCTTCTTGGTAGCTTGTTTAGTGCTTGTCAAGATTGCTTCATGACTTTCGCGCTGACTCGCCATGAATGTGTGATAGTTTTTGTTAAATGCTTCTGCCCCATTTCACTGCACAGTAATTTTCAAAGAGTTATTTTAACTCCTGTAGTGGAGTTAAACTAACTCCTTAAGGTGGAGTTATTTTTTGGGAGTTATTTTAACTCCAAAAGGATGTATTTTAACTCCCAAAAGGAGTTACTGTATTCCTCAGGGGAGTTAAGTTAACCCCTAAGTTGGAGTTTATGCTGGTGGGAGTTATTATAACTCCAATTTGGAGTTAAATTGTACTCCTCTGGAGTTTAATTTAACTCTTTGTTTGGAGTTAAATTTCAGTTCAACTCTGCAAGGAGAGTTTAAATAGCTCCTTTTTCGGGGTCATTTTGGAGGAGTTAGTTGAACTCCCCTTAGGGAGTAATTAGGGAGTGATTTTAACTCTCTAACAAGGGTTAAAATAACTATCTTTTGGGAGTTATTTTCGTGGACTTATTTAACTCCTTTTAGAGAGTAGTTCTGGAGTGACTTTGATGGAGTCGTTTTGGAGGAGTTGGGATAACTCCCCATCAGAGTCATTACTTTATTATTGTATTTTTACTCTGCTACAAGAGGTACATCTTATTTTGGGAGGTCAGGGTTGAAGGCGGAGTGCAGGGACTCGCGTATCATTTCTATGATAAACTTCGATCTCAATTTAATTATGAATGCATTTTTTGGTATATAAAGCGAATAAAATAAAAGCTATTGTGGTAATTCATCCACTGAAATCAAAAGTTTGGTAAGTTCCTGTCTAAAATGGTGTGAATTCTAATATTTCAATTCAAGAGCCCGAAATCAATGCGCCTGCATTCATTGGTCAGCAGTTGTCAATATTGAGTCATGTGATCTTTGTAACGTTAGAGCAGGCGCAATTCTGAAAGTGACGGTTGCTCGACGGAAGCAAGATTCATTTAGCTAGCATTTGTTCGTAGTTTGAGGACAAAAAAGCATCTCTCAAGTTAAAACAAAGGTGGACGATTGCATCTTTTGCATTGGATTACGTGCCAAGAAATGTTTTGGAGCCTTGCAGGTGGATTTTTGGATCGAAGTGAACAAATGAAATCGACGTTGTGAACATATAAAGTTCTTATTAACAATAATGGATCAAAGACTGTTTTGGCGGGTTGTAGAATTCGCAAAAGGCCAAACGTAGGAAATATGGACGTTTTGCCGGTAAGCTTAAGCTTGGAACTTCAATTTACTCTCAGCCTAAAGGCTTCCCTTCCAGTTTGTCATTCAAAGGAGATGTTACTAGCTAGGAAGCTTAAGGTGAATACAACGGGTAGCTGTAAAGCTGTATGCCTGCATCTTCCTGTTCAGGTCTTTTGACACTGTTTAGTTGCAATAATTGTTAGCAATATAAAGTCTGGGGATTGCCACAACCTCGTCCCCAGGGTCTTCTCGCTTTTCAATATGGCGGCGGCTCGGGAGAAGACCCTGGCACATAGCGACCTAAAACGGTCGCTGATTGGCGCCATTCTTACATGTGTTCTGATTGGTTTACGTCTTCCAAAAGCAAAGATGGCGGATCTTTGTGGGTTCTTCCTGCAACCCAAACATTGCTATTTCTAGGTCTCTGTGATGTGAAAGCTGAACAGTTTTTCTGTTTGACAATTTACAAATCTGCAGCTGTTCCGTATGAGGAAGATCTGAAGTACCAAACCCAAGATTCGTAGATTATTCGGGTTAAAAGTTCCTCTATCGCGATCGGCTGGTGATCTACGTAAGAACCTTACCAATCGTCAATGTGCACGATACTTTAGAGTTTTGGAATGGCAGTCGCTGGATATAATGTGGCGTAGTGGACTGTGAAATACTTAATGGTAATGTACTTCCTCCGATTTTTGTCATAAATAAAGCATAATCGCGCACTAATTATTTGTGCTTCCACGGTCATTGAAAACTTGTAAGGCACTTGTATGTCTTATGTATATATTGTTTTATTTATACATGTTAGATTCATTCGCAAAATTGTCCTATCGCTGCGAATTTGCTGTGCAATTAAGGAATCTAATAAAAATGAAAAACCGGTGTAAATCAAATAAAATTATATAAAATAACTTAAATGAGTCAGCTGCTGCTTAGGGCATTCCATTCTTTGATAAATTTGTAGAAGCTAAATTTACAGATGCTGTTGCTATAGCTGCTGATATTAATAAATAATTTCAAGTGCGGAGAACAAGTTGCTTGCATAGGCAATTTAGGTAATTTGAGGATTTCCATCGCAGGGATAAATAGCTTTATACACATTGGACGGCTACATGTACGTGATTCTACAACGTTGCTTTAATTATTAAGTTACTCAGAATGGTTGAGACTGTTCCAAGTTCACACTTGTAGAAGTGAATTGAATCAATTTAGAGGGTGTTTTTAGTCCTTCCACACCATGAGAGTGTTTCTGCTTACGGGGACTCATGCAGCTAACTACTGGCATTTTCAAGGCATGACTTAACTGGGGTAATATAAACCTGAATCTTAAATATATGATAGTGATGTGGGCAATGGGACAGAACTGAGCTGTGTTCATGAGCTTGCTTGGATTTTCAAGGCAGGGCCTAATTTGGGTTTACAAGTCTGATTCTCCTTGGTATCAGGACAGCTAGCCAGGATTACATGTTCAAAAATTATTGGTAACTTGTCAGTGAAGTTTTAGTGATCATAACACGATAAGGCAGCCAATTGCTTAGGAGTAAACCATGCTTCCAAGCTTGCTAATCCCAAAAAGGGACTGTAACATATTTGCTGTAATCTTTTGAATGGTAGACTGCTTCTGTGTTGTTGCTTGAAGGTGGAGTTGAGAACTAGACATCGTGAGCGTCCAACTGCCAGGGCTAGTGAATTACTATTCTAATTTTGTGGAAGGGATTTCCTGTGTAAGTTACCATAACCCATGCCCCTTTTAGTGTCTAAATACCAAGGGGTAGGGGATTGATGGTGTGAAGAATGTAAGGGACCTGGAATTTGCAACAAAATGTTTTCTAATTTTTCATAATTCACAACATACTTTTTTTCAGGTTAGCATTTTTTGCCAAACAGGCATGGAATTTGACCTTGCACTCATTGATATTATCAGGTTATAACTTCATGACTTGTCATTATTCTCACCTCCCTGTTACTTGAATTTTCTGTCACCATATTCAATTTATTGCCAGTCAAATACATTAAATGGCCACTGGAAAAATAAATTGTCCTTCTTAGCAGGGATAATGTTGCCTCTAACAGATATACATGTATGTATGGCACTTGGTTTGATCATGCTTCCTTTTATTTTTCAAACATCAACAAAAATGTGATATCAACATAAGAGCACCCTAGGTTGATAGCATGTTATTTTGTTATTCCTTTACTCAATGTTAATTTTAAATTCTCATTAAAGAACTTCATTAAAATAGTCATTTTTTCTCCTTTTCTTCTTGAACCCCCATTTCCCATTGATTTCCATTTTTAAACAGTTCCAAACTTCACCCAAATAACTCAATTCATTGAAGTACTCAAGGAGGAAATTTCTTAAAACCTATAAAGGAATATTATCCCCAGCACTGGTTGAACAAACAAAGAGGACTGTATCTATCCACTGTTCAAATGCTTTATTTGCCCATTCTTTACAGGCTCTTATTTTACTAAATTCTAACAGCCAAGATTACACACATAACTTTTTCCAAAAGTAAATTGTTGTTGGTATCATACCTTATCATTAGCCCAATCAGTTATTAATAACACAAGTGTGTTAGTATTGGACACTCATCTACAATGATATTTCTAACAATATTAACAGTAAATAATAAATAAATACAAACGATATTTCTAACTCAAAAAAACATGCACATAAAGTATCATGAGGAAATATTTGTAAACTGGACAGCTCAAGCACAGAAAGCAGTATTGAAAGTGACAAATCCTAGGAGATCTGCAATTGAACAAGCAAATATGTAGACAGGAATGGGACTAAATAAATCCAACAATGCCAACATGACCACTGTTCCCTTTAAAGCCACACCTGGGATTTGCTGGATTAAACACCACTAACTGTTTGACTATGCAATTGCAACATGGCTCTCTGGAAGAGCACTTGCAATAAATGGGATGCTGTAACTTCTAAATAAAACTTATGATGATGATGAACAATGATTCGTCCCTCATCTCAAGCATACCAGCCCTTACCGGTATTTTATTATAAGCTCTAAAGATGACGAAATGTTAAAAATGTTCAAAGACTTATGTAATCACTCCTAATAAATAAACATGAGCATTTTTTTTTATCTCCAGTGGTTGAACAGGATAATGAGAAGTGTTACCCATGAATTGAAAAGCTCAAGAAACAGATTGCTATGGGATAGCAAGCAGAGTAAAGTAACTTAAGATTACATACAAACTTTGTTACTTGAACATATAAATCTTTGAAAATAAAAAGAAAGTTGCAAATAGATGTGCAGTCCATGCTAGGGTATACTATGCGAAAGATCTTTGGTATGGATCAATCCATAAACAAACAGTCATAAGAGTTACATTTACCAAACCAAGTTGGCTAGGATCAGCAAGTAAAAAATAAATAGACTGGTTGAGCATAAATAGATAAATAAATAAATAATTTGCAACAATTTACCGTAAGATAAATTATGCCAAAAGCCGCCTATCCTCATGAAAAAAAAATACACGTTCGTTCGAGTGTATTCGTAAGCGAACAATTTCACTTGATCAACATTTAAAAACAAGTGGTCAGGGGAAGATGTAAGACTTCAGCTTAATAAATTACCCTGATGATTTTCTATTTTGCGCGTGATCTATGAGTTCGGCGAGCTTTATACTGTACGCACAAACCATATTAAATGAACGGCCAAAACAAGACCTCTAACACTTTGCCGTGTTCCTAAAGCCCGTATATGTATAACTTGTCTTTGTTTTTCTCTTTTTCTTCACGCATGTTTGAACCAACCCTTTTCCGCCATTTTGTTTATCTTGACCTCAGCCGTAATCTCGTACCCAGATCTTCTCACTCACTTCGCCTTAGCCGCCATTTTGAATACATTTCCATCCTCGTTGGAAATTTTGGTCACGTGATTCTGCTGTGTGCCAGGGTCTTCTCCCGAGCCGCCGCCATATTGAAAAGCGAGAAGACCCTGGGGACGAGGTTGGGGATTGCCATTGAAAACTGTAGCATTTAAATGTAGAGTTCAGCAATTCTTTAGTGAAAATATTCTTGTTTGAAAGATATTATTGGAAGGTAAACAATCTTAAATGACCTCCATGTTTTAGTCTTTTTTTACTCGATGAAAACTAATTTACATTGCAAGAAAATGGAATGATATCATTGTGTTTTTGTAACTATGTTTTATAGGTTGTTGGAAACTATGTTGTTGTTGACCACATCTAAGGGCCTGCTTCTCTGCAGATGTCATGCATTTGAGAAAATGGATGATACCATGTTTGATTAAAATTCATTCATTTTATTTATTAATTGGCTGTGGTGGTCATTTAGGAATTGCATTCATGCGTGTAGGTGCAAGTTCAAGAAGCCAGCTTTGACTTTTGGTGAATGCCAATTCATGAAAGCTGTGTTGGTAATATGATGAACAATTTTACCAGTCCTTATACTTTAAGGTTACCGTGTACCTTCAGAGGTGTCTTCAGTCTTACGCATGTAGCGCTTCTCAGTTTCGCCACAGATACCCCAAACCCATATCAAATTAAAGCTTATAAAACTGGCTATTTGAATATGCCACTAACTTTTCACGAAAACGAATTTTTAAGTTTTCCGCGAAGTCTGAATATGAAGGTCTAGATCGCCTTTTGAAAGCTCCAGCTCAAAGGGAATTTTAAAGTTTGCAATTTTTTTTGCTCGGTGAAAGTCCGGCACATAAGAGCTAAAAAACCGTGTTGGGGTTTTCCTTTATTCAGCCGCGTTCAAAAGCTTTCAAACACTTTCTAAATCGCAAGAAAAACATACGGAGTAACGGCACAGAAATGGTTCTTAACGAAAAAATACTTAGAGTTATCGAATTCCCCGACACGTTCTTGTTGAAGAAGCGTCAAGCTAGCGACTTTCCAAATTTGATTAAAATCAAACAAATCGCCTTTGAGTTGGAACTCTTTAAAGTGTCACCTTCAAGCGAAAAATGAATGCTGAGAAATAGCGCTCAAAATAAAATCTTCGCTACGCAAACAAACACCGCCTCCAAAGACCTTTGCCGACACGACAGTAGACCAATCAGTGGGTGCTATTTTATCTTCCGGTCACCTCCCGTGGAAATTTCGCGCAATATTCTCTCCACGCAAATGCTAGTGTTCCTAACATTCGACCGTCTTACCATTTTGTCGAATTTCTTTCAATGTTGGACGTCGTTTAACTGACATTATCGTGATGGGGAGAACCAAAAGAGCGAAAACCTCAAGCCAACCAGCTGGGCCTAAACTGAAGCGGCCAAGGCGGGAAAAAAAGCGAAACGAAGTGAAACTGAGCGCTGTGGAGCACTGTGATTGAATCAGTACAACTGCAGCAGCTCTTTTGAACAGCGCTTCTTATATTGGTTGAATGGGTACTTATTGAAGTGTCAAGCTTAGCAAAGCTTATAATTGAACAATGCTCAAAGGGCTTATTTTTACGTGCGTTATCAAGCAATCGCATAGCGCGTGTTCGACACACAATTGTTTTGTCCGTTTCTCGCCGGCAAATAGGGATTCTTAAAGGCAATTGTTCGTATCCAAAAGATTTCAATATTGTTTAGACATATTTGTATCTTTCCAAAAGAGTGTACTAAAGTAACAACAAAAGAGCGGTTTCATCTGGATCTGATAGGCCAATGTACAAATGAGTGAAACTATTAGCTGTGACAGCAAGCGAGGTTCCCTGCGAAGAGATCAAAAGGTCGTCTCCCAGCGTTAGCTATATACCACGGGCTACATGTACACTGTATTAACAAATCTAAAATAATAAAATTCTTCGTTTTGCATTAAAATCAAAACATTGAAGAAAATCAAAAGAGAACACGGGTAAAACGAGATGAATTTAAATTCACTATCACTTTATTGTCGGTTCTTTATTTACGCTATGCGGGAGCTGGTAAACGGTAACAGTTATCAGGTTACTTGAATGATTGTGTGTTGTAAACTGTATTCATGTTAGGTCGCTTGTTCAGGGCTGCTCTACTATCCCAGAGAGATCAAAGGGAGGTACTAAAATGTATTCCATCGAATTGCAGTAATAACAGATACTGTACGTTTCCGCGTAGTTTGCGCTCGCAAAATATTATTTGGTATTAAATCGTCTGGCGATTCACTGTCACTATTGCGATTAAAATCAGTCCAAACATTCAATAACCCCCTTTCTTCCGTTCTAAGGATATTTTGCCTGCTCGCTCCGATACTTTCCTCGTAATTGGAAGGTTCTGACGGCCATTCCCGATGACATGAACCTTTGTCTGATGCAGCGAGGCTACAACGTGTTTCCCCCGTCATGCTTTTCTTGTCTTCTGAGTTTTCCTCTTTTTTCTCTTTTTGGAGTTAGCCCACGGACATTTCCGCGGCCTGTGGGTTTCCATAGCAAAGTCATAACTTAGAAAACCGGGCTCTAACGACAAACATATTACATAAACGGACATAGAACACTTCGGGAAACAATAAATATGGAGGCTCTCCCATAAACAATCTTTCCCGCGAAAATCGTTCTGGATGGCTGCACTCGCATCAATTAGCTGTCAATCAAAAATAAACTTTCACTTCCGGTGGAAAACGGTCATCCCATTTTCTTGGCGAATATTTGCTCTTTTTTCACATTTCTTTTTCGGAATTAAAAGATTCCAAGGAAACGTTTATTTTAATGGCAAAAAATAAAAATCGTAAATTTACCATTTTTAACGTACACAGTAACCTTAAGGCCCACCTTCACCCAAATGGCCTTGCGACCATTTGTTATTGTTTTCAAATGGCTTTATTGTCCTTCTCGCGATCTGATTGGGTGCCAGAATATTTCTGCGACCGAGAAAATCGTCACATATATTTAAAACAAATTGAAAGAGCGAACTGGTAGCGATTTGCACCAATCTACATGAACGACCTCAATCTACAGTACCGCTCGAAATGCATTTACTCCCCAAAACATTGGAATTATGTGTAGTTCGCCACATGAAAGTTTCAATGAAATAGAAAGCGAGAACTCAGTTTATGTTTGCATTTCTAAGTGCCAGCAAGCGACTAACATTTACTTCGACATTCAATTGTTTTTGTTTGCAAATTGCAATCTTATTGTCTTATAAAGTAACAGTGATTTTGAAGGTCTTTCCAAGTCATTATAGAGGTTGCTCTGAAGGGGAATACATGTAAACAGCGTATACAACTGGATAGCAACTGACTGATTATCGCTCGCAAAATAGCACTTGTCCGGTGACTCCTGCATTATAATTGTAACCTTTGAAAGTCAGTCATACATATGTACTAATCTTCGATCAAATCTACCTGAACCTATGGCGAACTAAGAAAACTATTATTGAATTCAATCCTACGACGATAGACACAGAGGAAGAAAAAGCAAAACCATTCATTTATTACACAGTCGCGAGCCATTTTGTTTACATCCCGTAAATAAAATCGAATGGTACGAATCAAACTTACTTGCGAAGGTCCCACATTCAATATACAATCAGATCACTACAAGAGATTCATTAAATCACTGTTCTTTTGTTTTTGTTTTTTTTTTTTTGCTTCATAACACAAGCTCCTCTGAGACAAATACTGACAATATTTTCCTTCGGGATAACCATACTTCATCTTCAACTGCAAGGTATCTTTGGCAGCAACATATTGGACAATGTAGGAGTGAAAAAAAACATACGTTTGGCCGGCATAGTCACAAAATAAATCCTGGAAACAACAGCTTGTTAATTTAAGAATAAATTCCTGCATGCTTATGGACTCTGAAGGAAACGGATTTTCAAAGAAAACCTGCTCAGAAACAATTTCGTGTTACATGAAATTCATAAACAGCAACTGCGGTGTGCATAGCCTGCGTAGCAGGTGAAGTGGGGAAGGGGGAAGGGGAGCAAGCGCGGGAGAAAAACGGGTGTCTGGGGGCTAGACCCCTGTTTTTCTCCCGCGCTTGCTCCCCTTCCCCCTTCCCCACTTCACCTGCAATGCAAGCTACGGTGTACAAGGCCTTTTGGGTGAAGGTGGGCCTTAAATGAAAATTAAAATTTAAGCCGGTTGTAATTTTGTAAAAGGTTTGGACCCATGAGTCATATCATAAGCTGGTGAAGTATGATTGTCCGGGTGAGTGTAATCCCGAGAAGGAATGTTTGTGGTGACATTGACTGACGTTTCGACAACCTGAGCGAATTCATCATCAGGGTCAAGCCAGCTGGCTCTGATGATGTCAAGTGTCAGTCAATGTCACCACAAACAGTCCTTCTCAGGAGTACACTCCCCCAGATGATCATACTTCACAGACTTATGGTTATAACTGTAAGGAAAAATTGAAAAGGGGGTTATTTTTAACCTAAAGTTTAAACTCCAGTTTCGGAGTTGAAATAATTCTTTGAAAATTACTGTGTGTGTATTTTGTCTCGTCTTGACATTTTTAAGTGGAAAGCCTTCCTGATAAAACCTACGTACCATTTGTTCAATTTTAATGGTCGACGTGACGATCGATCAAATTAATTGTAAACACAACGTTCAATGCTTAAATTTCTATCTCTACACAGTTTCTTGTTGTCTTAAGAAATCAAGCCTACGGAACAATTTTGATTTCTGTCTTAGTGACGCTGGGAATTTCTGCCTCATTTAAATTCGCTGCCAAGTGATTTTTGTAGTCCATTTTTCTCTCCGGGTTGCTCGTAAGGAAAAAAACTCTCAGCTGACTTTGTTTCTGAGTGTTCATTGACCATATTTGGTCACAGCAGGTATATGAGCTGATAGCCTAGCTCTGTTCAGCCAATCAAAATGCTAGAAATCCAATATACCTAGTCCAGTTTTAATAATAGTCGATATATAGCGATTTCAACATCGATTTAGCTGTCAAAAATGTTAATCACAGCATTATGAAGTATCAACTTCGTAATATGAAATTGCTTAGCTGTAAGGAGTTAATCAAAGCATTTTCCGCTTACAGTCAAGAAGATCCAAAATTGATGAATAATAACAATCTAATGTTAAAAATAATACAAGATAATTATAAATTTTGGTGAAAATTTCATAGCTGTGGTATACACAGGAATTTTCTTTTTGGTTGGAAACCATTCACTTAATGCCCATTATTCAAGAATTTCCAAAGCATAATCTGAATCAACATAGAAAGCTTAGGCGCGAAAATTAGTTTCTTCTTCAACTAAGAATACACATACATTTTTACTTAGTGTTCCCTTAAACTGATGAACATTAACGGCAAATAGGCTGCCTTTAATGATATTTTCTTCTACCCTGGTTGCCCACACGCCAGTTAGGTTAATGCTTAAAAGAAAGGACACAAGAACACAATCATTATAGCGTTTTGTCTTTTATACGGTAAAGAACAAGGCATTAGTTGTATATTGAATTTGTCGCTTGTTAACTTCCCGCTTGCAAAACGCTACTCTATTATTTTTTTGGTTAAATGATTCAATTTAGAACCTAGACTAAAATACCATAGACTAAAATACCATAAACGTGTTTTTAAATATGTGCTTAATTTTTAAAACAGCTCTTTATAATGCGTGGTTTAGAGTTAAATTCCTGAGTTCACAGAAACAGTGTTGTGTTATTCAACGTCGCAAAACTTCTTCATATAGTCTAATTTATATGGAACATTTTTAACAGTTTATACGAAAATTTCAATTCAATTCGAGGATAAAACACTGGAAGAAGAAATTATGTAAAAGCGTAGGCTAAAATAACAAATAGTTTTAATTTGTGATAATGCGCAAGAAAGCTGTGTAAATTCGCAGTCACGATTTCATGTTATTGCTTTACGAGTCGTAAATGTCATTTCCATTAATCATGAAAATGACTAAGAATACTGTGCCATATTGCTGAATTTCAATTATGCACAAAACTGTTTTGCTAACTCTTTTGTTAAGAACTCGATAGCGATATAATGTCAGTTTGCTACCTTTGCTATACGCAGTCTCAAGCAATTCTCTGTGAATTTCAAAAAACATTGTTAAACATAATATTGTCAAATAAACCGCTTACGTAAGCATGTTTTAAAAGTCTGATCTTAAGTAAGAGTTTTGCCTTAAGGAGCCGGTGTCACCCAAAGTGCTTTGCGTGCCAAGGTACATTTTTCAAATATGAAAACTACGCCATTTCCTTGATTGTCGTGAAGTCTGATTTGTATCTTCTTCCATCGCTGCCGTTAGCGATCCGAAAGCACTAGTGTGAATTTTGACTTGACATTTAAGTGTCGCCGTATCGATTTCGTTGTATATTTCCGAATTCTGAAGTGTTTTCGCGATGGAGAAGATCTTTAAATTTCGATGCCTCGTAGGGTTCAGGAAAGTTGAGTCGAAGGCCGAGTCTTCCGGGCTCTGCCAAAGTTGTACGGCTGAAGGAGTCCGTGTATCAGTAGGGGAGGGAAAGAAAAACTTCTACGGGTTTCAGCAACAGTACTGACACTGTGTTTGCCGAAATAGTGCTACATTCGTTGCCGAATGAAAACAGAAGGAACGTTAATTTACCACAAAATAACAATAGCTACGGGCTTGCTCCAAAATAAGGCTTATGGCCATGAGCTTGTGCTGTTTTGCTTAATTATTCCTTGTGTTCACCGTCTGTTTATGTTCTATTTTTACAAAAAGTGTAAGTGGCTATTCTGGTTTTGCGTACATCGACATCGCTCGATGCGATCGATCGCGCAATCAATCGATCGGACTGTAATAGATCCATGTATACGCATTGAATGCAAAGTCAGATCTTGAGTAGTTTTCTCCAGTGACATCTAGCAATGAAGACGTCAATATTCTTACTACTTGTTTTTGTCTTATTATTTTTATATCGAGTGAAAGCGGCTACTCTGGTTTTACGTCCATCGAGATCGATCGATCGGTTGACTACAAAGTCAGATCTAAAATTGTTTTCTCCGGTAACATCTAGATGAAGATATTACTATTTTCAGAGGCTAATACTGTAAATATCAGCTTGCTGAAATGCCAGTGCGGCAGGGTATAATTTACGAAATGTCCGGCAAATGCGCCAGCCAAACGTCAAAACGAAAACACAACCGCGCAAAGCACTTTGGGTGACACTGGCTCTTTAAGCTAATATTACTGCACCATTTAAAGGAAGTTCCCTAATTACCAAGGCTGAACGTTCTATAGGACCTTTTCAACCGTTTAATATATCAAAAGAGAAAGAAGTCGACCCCAGATTAAAGCTTAGGATTAAATATAGAAAAATTAGTTGAGTGTGATTCTACATTAAATCATGTTTACATACTCTTTGTAACAGAAACTTTGATCAGCTTGTTTTCGTGTTTTTTGGTATTTTCTCAGCAACACCCTACATTTTCCAAAATTCTATCGTCATTACTATGATCCCCTGAGTTATAAAGCAAATTCATTGATTAACGGGAATTGGATATTTACAGTCACGACACTTTTCTCAATACTAATTCACAAACGATACATTATCGCGCTAGGGCACCAGGCATCTATGGATGGTTTGCAACCATTTTCTACCAAAGCGCATTTTTGTAGCGAAAATACACCCTCGATATTAGAAAATGAATTAATCGTTGTTTTCTTTTCTCTCTTTTCGACTCACTCGGCTAACTTATTGTGCAGCAAAAACAACTATTGCACACTGGGGTCATTTTCTTAAGAGGTTTTCCCAACCTCTAGCTGAAAATACATTTCTACCAAAATATCCAGAGGCTTAGCCAATTTCAATTCCTAATTCTTGTTTATTTAGCTGGAAGAAACGTCACGACAACATATCAACTACGTACCAGCTGTTTTAGATGATAAGTGAGATCTTTCTCTTGCATGGTCACACTCACTGTCTGACTACAATCCCAGTATGAGAAAAATCAAAGTTTTTCTCTGCATTGCAGTTTTCTTCTTTTCGAATTCACCCTTTGTCTTTTCCAGTAGTTCATGGTTTGATAAAGCGTTGTCGGAACTGAAAATCTTGAGAGGTAATTACGTCGACAAAAAGGCTGATATTCTGTTCCTGATCGACACGTCAGGTAGTTTATCGTCGGACGACTATGATAAAGAAAAAGGTTTCGTTAGAGACTTGCTTAATGAGATCAGCGTGGGCCACGAGGCTACCTGGGTTGAGGTGATTCCTTTTGGAAATTCAGCAAGTCTCTACATAGATCAAGTGTCTAATCCCAACATTACCAAAAACAAGTGCACATTCAACGAAAAATTCAATCTCATGGAACAAAAAATCAATGGCTGGTCGACAAACACGAAGGCTGCTTTCGACTTGGCATTCGATGTCTGCCGTGGAAGGTTAAGTGGCGGTAGGAGAGTTAGTAGCGACGGGAAGCCAATAAAAACCACTGTTCTCCTTCTTACGGACGGTGATTGGAATTATGATGCGAACCCTATCTCCACTGCAAACAAGCTACACCCTCCTAATGGAGAGGTGGAAGTCTTCGCCATTGGCTTAGGAAAGTACCTTACCTTTGACAACTTAAAAAGTGTCACAAACCAACCAGACAAGCAAGCATTTCTGTTGGAGAATTTTAATGAGTTTGCTAAACTTGCGAAATACCTTAGAGGAGGTAATTGTCTATGGTTCTTATTTTATATTTGACTACTATTATCGCGAACGTGATAATCTTCTACGCTGATGCCATTTTTGCAATGTATTCCACAAACGTAAAAAGGGAAACTTCTTGCTTAATTGCTTGACAAAAATACTCAAAGTTTATTTTAAACGTTATGTCAATTGTTTTGTTACCGAAAAATTACAAAAAATAATTCATTTTAACAGTGCCTTTCACAGAAGCTTTCCTCACATTGAACCTTTAGACGGATTACAACTGGGGGCAAAAAATCTCAGCATTCAACAAATAGAATAACACCTGGGTGGCCAAAACGAAAGGCAAAACCACTTCCCTTTTCCAACTGCTTTTGAGCGAAATCCAACTGCGTTCATAAAATGAAGACAATGTATTGAGACGTGCACTGACATAGTTTCCCTTCCTTACGTTAACCCTATTTAGCCTGATCTTTTCTCGAGTTCCTGGGCCTTAGGGGATGGAGTGGGCGGGAGGAGGGGGCGGTCTCTCAACTCCGAGAGTATTAAAGGTGTGACGAGGAAACTTCAAGGATGCATAGTACGTCAATTGTTTTTCCTTTGATGTCCGCAACGTAAGTTGAAAATTGTGCGATGTTTTACAAGCAGCGGCCTTCTTGGATCCGCCTTCTTGGATTTTTCCAAAAACCTCCGAAAATCACAAAAATGGCCGAAAAGTAATCAAATCTAATAAAAGAACAACTAAATAATCTAAAAAATGGGAACGTTTCGGCAATAAAGTGAAAAAAGTCCATCTACTGCAAGGATAATGTCATTATAACAGTATTAAATTTGATGAAAAATAGAATGTTACACGAATTGGCTTCCAGATAAATTTTAGAAAAAGTACACAAAAGGTGGCCTCGTTTGCTTGCATATTAAAAACGTTCAAAGTCAGCGCGGACACTTCGCCTCCACCCCTCCAAAGCTAAATAAGGTTAAAGCGCCTTTACGTGAACGCCATAAAGACGCACCTAAACAGAAACATTCATTTCCTTAAAGTTTAAAGTACATTGTTGCAAAGTATGCCCAAGCTTTTTTTGATAGTCAAAAAATAAATGCCGTTAAATATTATAAAAAGGAGCTAAACGTATAGTTGCTGAAAGAGGATTGCAAAGAATGATGTCATAGCTTTTTGTAATGTTACGGAGGTTGAAAAAAGGGCAACATTTTGCGAACGACTTATCCCAGGATATTGCTGTTAGGGACCGGTCATTATTTATCGCCGTTGGGGAGGTCAGACGGTTTTGGGGGGAACTACTGAGTGAAGCTGAGACAGAAGGGAGGTTGTGTCAAATTTGAACCCTTTTTGTTTTCTTCTTGTAGTATGATGACGAGTTCCATGCCAGAAATTTATCCCATGATAAGCTCAGCTTTAGAAATTTGTGTCATTCGTAGCCAGTTTAAATTAATACATTTCATAGCACGTGGCAGATTTAGATGCATTTCCAGCCAATTTAGAAGACCGAAATAAAAAAAATTTCGTGGGACCCCCCCAAACGGTTTAATCAAGATCTTGTCTTCGCCCCTCTCTCTTGGCTGCTACAGTATCCTGGAGCGCTCCTCGCTTTCCGGGTTTAGCCCTATGTACCGCTTTTTCCGCAATTTTGCGTTATAAGCATAGACATAGTCTAGTAGACTTCAACTTCATTCAAGAACTGTAAAAACATGTTCAAAAGGGTGCAAAAAAAAGTTTTTCTTATTTCGATATCAAATCAGCCAAACTGTACCAAGAAGCAAACTTTAAAGTTTCAGTTTTACGACATGAAATTCTTATCAAGTTAGAGACAGCAAAGCATTTTAGACTTTCTTCGTTAACCCTAGGACGTACAACGGGTGGATACCTCCTCCCATCCCATAAGGTTGTTTTTGAATTCACTTCTTTAAAGACTATTTTTCATCTGCACCGGCCGTTTTCAGTAGCTATACATATTCCTTAGACACATTTTGACATAGTTTGGTGAAAAACGGTGGCTATGGTTACGAGATATGATGTCAAAAGTAAAAAGGTGCTCCAATAAAAATGTGCCTGTTTCCCTTTTCCTTGGAGAAAAAGAGGCACAAAATGTTGACCAAAAGCAGCAAAGTGTTTAACTCTGTCATATTCTACATGCCTGGCATAAAAAAAATTTCAATTTCCGCCGTTTTTTGCAATTTCGAATTTTGGATAAAATCAGTTCCCAGGGAGAGGCACAACCCATAACATATACCTCACCTTGCAGAGCACATCACAGCCTTTCAGGTAAAATCAAAATATCGTTATCACGGTATCTTACACTTTATGGTTTACTTCTATCCACCCAGATCCACATGAGAAAAAATGGGAAATAACCAACGTACCAATGACAAAATGTAATAACCAGTGTGACGATCTGGCACCCTGCACATGTGGTTTGGTAACCGGAGATTACAAATGCGGATGTCCAAAGGGATACTATGGGTCTGGAAAAAGGGGAGACTGTCACCGTAAGTTGATTAATTTATAGTAACATCCACAACAACTAGAATTGCATAAAAAAATTACCGTAGGCCTTAGTCACGGGAAAGTTGCAACTCCTTGATCTCCGATAATTTACGTTGGTTTGGTTGACTGTCTCACTGCCTGACTGATCGATCGATCGATCAATCGATCGATCGACTGACTGACTGATTGATTGACTGGCTGATTGATTGATTGATCGATTGATTGATTGATTGATTGATTGATTGATTGATTGATTGGTTGGTTGATTGATTGATTGATTGATTGATTGATTGATTGATTGATTGATTGATTGATTATTGGTTGATTGATTGATTGTACGCCAGTGTCTTAGCCTCGCTGCTGATAAAAAAAAATCATTAGCTTTGAACATTTTGTGATGGCCGTAACTTTACTTACCTTAAGTCATAGTTTCTTCCATCATACTATCAAATACCTCAAAAAAGATAATTCTACCAAGTTTAATTTGGGAATAATTGATCGGAAGACAACCAGGTGAATGGCTTCTTACGGTTATGAGAAACACTGGCACTTTTCAAAATATAGACGTTTTTCATGAAGGCGTTTTATCGATTTTTAATAAGTTGGGTTTTTTGTACCTTTTCATCGAAATTTTCTCAAGCTTGCAAATACTACTAATTTTTATATGTTCTTCAATGTGACGTACCAGTTCTGTGTAATTAGCATATTTCCGCGATAACCTGGAATCAGGACGAGTTCCAAGGTTCAAAAGAATCATTTTATTTCACGCTATTTGCAAAAACAAGGTGGAGTGATAAAGAGTCATGAAAGTTACATGGTATATCTTTTGATATAGATAAAATAAAATACATTATAATAAAGGTTACCGGGTGTGTGTGGTGGCCAAAGAAGCATACGCTTTCGAGTTGACCACCGTCTACTTTACAAGTAAAGAAGAAAAGAAAACCTTGAGCTTAATATGGATTTGCAGAGCCTAAGAGTATATTTGTAAAATATGGTAAACTAACGATGAATTAGATTACTGGTATAATGTTATTTGTAGATTAAGGGGAGCAGGGATGGCGCAGTGGTGAGAGCGCTCGCCTCCCACCAATGTGGCCCGGGTTCGATTCCCAGACCCGGCGTCATATGTGGGCTTAGTTTGTGTTGGTTCTCGACCCTGCTCCGAGGGTTTTTCTCCTGGGTCTCCGGTATTCCTTCCTCAGCAAAAACCGACACGGAGCTTATTCGAGCTGGCCGTTGGCTGTGCTCCAAGGTCATGCATGGATCGTATAGCGGCTGCCAGCGGCGCCTACACATGCTTTCGGTCCGACCTTGTCGAGCTGCGTCCTTGCTGTACTTTGCTTGGGCGATTAGCGAGACAGTTATTATTATTATGATTATTATTATTATTATTATTATTATTATTATTATTATTATTATTATTATTATTATTGAGATAAATTAAAGATATATTTAACCAAGAACTAGTATTTTAGAAAGCTGGGGGAAAATAACAACAACAATGAGGGAAAAGGAAAGAACACTGAACAAACAAACAGAGAAGCAAAAATAGCAAAGAAAACAAGCAAGTATAAGTAGTTAAGTTTACATTTGAGTATTAAGCAGAACATATATCATTTGATTGACAAGAGATTAAATAGACTTTCAGTTTCAGTTTCAATACAGTTTCTAAATTGGTTTGAACCTTGCAGTTATTTTTAAATTGGCTAATGTTGAGATAACGGCCACGGTATTCTGTTTATATTTTCTTCATAAAATACCCCTCAATTTTTTAGTATATTATTGTTTATCGTTATCTCTGGACAAAAATCTTGGTATTTTACGACATAGTTAAAGACACACTACCTTCTCCCCCCGCCATATATATCTCTGATGTCTGATTTGACTTTCCAAAAGACAGAATAAACAGAAATTTAAATCCGACTGGATGGATCTGAGATTTGATCCTGAGCAAACTTTTGCGGCGCGCGCTTTTGACGTTTTGCTTGATTCTTGCTGTTGTGAAGAGACATTAACCGGTAAGCCGACCTGAAAGACATTCCCTAGAAAGTATGGTTGACGGAAGGAATTCCTTGCCCATCCATGAGCCTAACGGTCTGATGTTCCAAGTATAGCTAGAGCTACATTCTAGCCTTGCTACAGTACAACTACTACAAATTCTAAATACGCAAAACTGTATACTGTATACTGTATACTGTGCAGTAAACATGTTTCCGACTTTAATCAAACAGAATCAGATGGTGCTTTTACAAGGTAACGGACGAAGAATCTTAAAGCACATCAGCAGGGTCCAACAGACTAACTGGTCATGGAAGTTATCAATCAATCAATCAATCAAAAAATCAATCAATCAATAAATCGTTTATTTACCCAGGTAAAGTCTTCAGTTGAGCTGAAAAGTTCGTTCAAAATACGTACGTGCAACTAAAAAGAATACAAATTAAAAGCTATTGAAAACTATAAAAACCTAGTCACATAAGGTACCAAAATCCATTGATATACATTGAATTCTAGATCTAAAGGCAAGGAAAAAGAGAAAAAAGTACTCTTATATTCACATCTCAAAAATTGACATTTCTAATTTTCCTGTTAAATTCAAAGAGATTTTCCTGCCTTAAGTCAGTTTTCAGTGAGTTTAGACTGAATTTATGCAGACTAAGATTATCCCCGCCACCTCTTAGATAAACTTTTGCCAAACAAGATTCAAAGAAGTTGAGTGTTTGTCCAAAAGTTACCATTAAATTCAATCTTCAAGTAGGTCTTAGCCAACGCTTACAGAAAATCGCAAACTTGTCTAGGTTACGTAGCTTTACGTAGACAAACAGGAAAGCCTGACTTTCCATAGGGATGCCAATGAGCTCCGAACATAAATAAAACTACCAAAATACATTCCAAGTCTAAAAACAAATAAATCAACACAGAATAAATTACTTTCACAACTCTCTGTACACGTACCTTTTTGTTATCTTGTCTGTCAAGAACGAAACTTTTTAACTGCCCCTGTTATTGGCGGTGCTCTAATTTTTTTTTCGTAGTTTGTCCACCATCAACATACAAGAGTTTCACTGGAGAAGCTGCTCAGTGTTCGCCTTGCCCTGCTCACTCAGGCCACCAAAAGAGCGGCAGCATAACTATCACGGACTGCGTATGTTTCGAAGGATATAATGGAAGACCCCATTATGGAGAAGATTGTAGAGGTATTATTTACAATTGTCTGAACACATGAGATGACGGCACCATTCCACAGGGGCAAGGTTCTATAGCTGAGTGTGAAATCAGATTAGTTTTCAAGGAAAAGGGCAATTCTAGTGCTATTGTTACCCAAAAGTCCTAGACAAATGTTGTTCCGGGTTTGCAGAAGACTGCTCCCCAGTGCTACTCCCAGAAGTATTAGACTGGTCTCGCCTGTCAGCTAGTCTGCAAGGTTTCGTCTGCGGATGATAATAGCCGTTATGCGTGTTTACGTCAGACTAGTTAATTTCACCACCAAGCCTCGCTTTCGATAGTTTGAACCTGCGAATTTTCTTAACAATGAATTCCTAAAGTAGCAAAGGTGAAAAGAATACTTAGACACGCACAGTTTAGAGTTGCTAAATGCTTGCAAAGAATTACGTACAAACGAGGCTTGGTGGTAATCTTTGAACTGGTGACGTAACATGCATAAGGCCTATTTAGCTCTCAGTTTTCTGAGGGAAGTGAAGCAGGTGAAAAAGGATTGCATCTAAGAATCAGAACTCTTAGAAAAGCGCTTAGAACTGATACCCTGAAGATGTCTTGAAGGATCTTAGTCAGGCACATCTTTGCTGTTGTTTATTATCTGAAATTTGCAATCAAATTACTCGTCGAGCGTGACATTAAACGTCATCAGTTTAACCGGTAAAAATGCAAATTGTAATCTCAAACCGAAATTTCTTCGCTTTTTCTCGATTCTTCTGCCAGCGTATTTTGGCGGTTTTTTAAATGACCAAGAAAGCAAGGAATGCTTGTGTTAGTAAGCGAGCCCCGTATATCATAATCATTGAACGCCCGCAGATATGATTTACAAGCGCATCTTGGACATAAAATTCTAGAATCTTCTTTAATCGGGCATTCTTGACTTTCCCTTCGCTTCGAAATACAGAAAGCAAAGGCTAAAGGCAAAAATTTACTCGATCACGCCGCTGTGATCATCTCCCCGAACCACACTTAGTTATAATTTAAATAGTGCTGTACAAAGCGAGAACATTTCACATTCCTTTCAAATAGCAGAGACTCTTTTATTAATAGCCGTATTTTCTTTGTTTTCATCTCGCGGGTTGGATATTCATTTCAACCTTAAAATATATGAAATGCTATGAACAAAAAGTACTAAAGACAGTTGAGCGGGCTGCATCACTATCAGATCTGATTTAAAAATTTTCTGTTTGCAAAGCTTGTGATTCTTTCTCCTTTCTTTCTGCAATTCCAGGGATTAGTATAGGGAGAAAATCGTAGCGTTGTTCTTAGGCAGCGGACACTTCGAAGCTTTCGTTTTCGCTTCCTTACCGGCACTGCAGAGCGAGTCTGGTCGTCACATTTAAAGACCAAAAGATGTCAGCCCGTGAGGAACGCGCTATGTAATGAAATAAAGTATCGGCAAATAAGCTTGACCAGAACTTCAACCTATTGGATGTCTTCTTCTTGACTCGTACGATAACCAATTCAAGAAGGTCCTTAACTAATGATTTCTTTGATAAGCTCGACGTTCTTGGTATTGCCACACGAAGGAGAGCGATGAACCGCTTAGAGTCCTGGCGTTGTCTCACAAATTTCACGAGAAACATAGAAAACAACACACTGATAACCGGCCAGATGTAACTGCAAATAATTTTCAAGGCCATGGAGGTAAATGATGACCCTAACTGGCCGCATTGACGACGATGCAGCCGGATTTCAATTCACTGTGAAAAAATCCTGATTTTAGATGGCATAGAAAATGACAGAATTGTACTCGATGCGCGCAAAGCACTATGAGTGACTGGGATCCTTTAAACTCAATAGCGCTTTTCACAGTTAAGGTGGTTCCCTTCAATTGCATTGCGCATCGTCTCTACGCTTCATTGTTTTTTTGCGTGATTAGCGCGGCACTTTCGGAACTTGATAGGTTTTCTATAAAAGCTGAGCAGTTCAGAGAGATAACAGGTCGTTTTCTCCTAAACGAGCACGGCGACCTCCATTTTTTTAATACATAAATTCAAATGGCACACTGTCGAGTACAATATATCGCGATTTCAAGAAAAGCTAAAAATTCTGCTTTGAGATATTTTTATTCAAATGCCGAAAAGAACACGTTTTTTTGATACAGCAGGGTATGTACGCACGCGGCAAGTTCTCTATTTTTTTCATATCCTTAATTCCTGTTCAACTAAAATAGTATACAATGCAACATAAATGCCTGTTTTGTTGAACTGCTTCAATATGTCAATACAAGCAATGACTTTTTAAAGCAATTATAGTTCTCATTTCTGAGTACTAGGGTTTCTCAGGAAAACCTTGCGGGTCGTATAGTTGCTATCAATGGCTATCCATGTTGTGCCAAAACCAGTTCGGTGACCCTATTTTTTATTGCATTTTTGAAATGTTCTAAACATAATTACCAGTTGGAAGTCTTGGAAAATTTTAAATATTCCTTCTATAACTATGGAATCACCTTAACTTTTCTTATTAGCGTTAAACTGTATTTGAACGAAGATGTGAGGCAATTTTGCAGTTTCTGCCCAAAATTGGCTCACTTCCACTTTCAAATGTACATTGTAGTGCAAATGAGAAACGTTAACTGTGAAAAGGGCTATCATTGACGATAATTTAGAAATAATTAATTACACATTAGAATGCTTTATTTCTACACTTCTGAAGTAAAAATGTAACGCCTTGTTTAATTGGGTGGGAATCGAACCCACGACCTTCAGATTACTAGTCCCTTGCTGTAACAACTGAGCTACAAAGCTACGATGGAAAAATCAAGTGAACGATCCTAATTTGATCTTGCATGACATAGGAAATTTCTGTGACAAACATGCATGGCATGTATTCCTGGTTTTCATTATTGTGATAAAATAAGAGTGCTTACATAAGCAACATTCAGAAACAAAGGAGCTCAACAGTAGGTAAACATATAAACCATCAACAATTTCTGGGTCTAAATATAGTACTCTTCAGGAACAAAGTTATCAAGAAAACAATTTTCAGACAGTATGCGCCCGCCATGTTGGGGCACCAATAGGGCGGCCAGCAATGTCAGTACAAGAAATGAAGCAGCTAATGAAATCAACATTCCTAGTTTCTCTTCACACTTACGATGACATTTTTACGTTATTAAGGTACTTAAAAATTGAAAAGTAGCACAAAAATATCGGTTTAATGACATTTTGAGAATTCCTGTGTTTCGAGCTGCCAGGAATTTGATCAAATTTCAAACTGTTTTATTTGTAAAACAAAGCTATGTATCAACATGAAACTTTCCTTAAAGAAAGTGGTGTGAAGCATATTAAAAGAGCAGCTTTGTGATGGCCATAGTTAAGGTTTTAATATATAGATAGGATAGCCTAACAGCGGAGCTCCTCAAAACCTCCGTTGGAAAACAAAAAGAAGACCAAGAAAGATTCAATTAAGGTGATTCCCTTCAATTGCATTATGCATCCTTTCTGCGCATCATTTCTTGCGTGATTAGCGCGCGCACGAGCGCGCGCACCTTCGGAACTTTATAAGTTTTCTATGAAAGCTGAGCTGTTCAGAGAAATAAATGGTCGTTTTCTCCTAAACGAGCTCGGTGACCCCCATTTTCTTATACATAAATTCAAATGGCATACGGTTTAGTACAATATATCGCGATTTTGAGAAAAAGTTAAAAATTCTGCTTTGAGATATTTTTATTTAAATGCCGAAAAGAACACGTCTTTAGGTGCAGCAGGGTATGTACGCTCGCCTCAATTTTTTAAATTTATTTCATAATCTTGATTCCTGTTCAACTAAAATAGTATACAATACAAGGTAATTGTCTGTTTTGTTGAACTGCTCCAATATTTCAATACAAGCAATGACTTTTCGAAGCAATTATAGTTCTCATTTCGGATTATTAGGGTTTCTCAGGAAAACCTTGCGGGTCGTAAAGTTGCTATTAATGGCTATCTATTTCGTGAAAAAAACAAGCACGGTGACCCCTATTTTTTATTGCATTTTTGAAAGGTTCTAAACATAATTACCAACTGAACCAAGTTTTAGAAAATTTTGAATATTCCTTCTATTTCGATGGAATCACCTTAAACAATAGCTGGTACTTAGAATACAAAAACAAGTATAACCCAAAGTTAAGCCAGGTCTTTATCCGTTAATATGAGAACGGAGTACCGTCTGACATTTTTCACGACAAGCAAGAAGGTAAAAATTGGTCTGATGTTCGCGGTTGTATTAAATTGCACGTCGGTTTACTATTTACCACGTGCGCATGCGAGAATAATGGAAATTAAAAACCCATTAGAAAGGAAGGAGGTGACGGAAAAAGAAGTACAAAAATCAAACTGAAACAAGAAAAAAAGAAAAAAAATGGAAAGACAAAATAGTGGAGCTGTGAGTCTTGAACTCACGCCACCTGAAACAGAAAAACCAGAAAGAATTCGCTCACGCGTCTATCCACTACGCCACCAGAACAAAACTGAAAATTTGAACATTTAGTTTATGTACATAAACTTTGTTATAGCAGTTTGCCTTGACATCGTAGGCATGGAAGTGGTTATATAACGCCACGCAGTACAGTATAGGTCTCTTGAGTACATAATGCTTTTTCTTTGAAGTTAATTAATTGTCGCTTTCAATGCCCCTATCAATATTGTGTTCAGTGTGTTGTGACATTTGGGACAGATGCGGAGAAATGATGGGATTTCCATTCAAATGGTAGAAAAAATAACCTTCGTTGAGTCTTGTCACCGGGCATTTTTTTCTCTTTAATTTAGTAATTAAGTTAAGCTAATTTGTAGACTTTATTCTGAACTCCTAGTTTTTAAACACAGACAGAAACTTGTGTTCTGAAAGTTTTCGAGGGAAGCGTATTCTGTGATTTCTTGTATACAAGATGCAAAGTTTCTTGAGACCCCCCGTAAAGAAACTCCGTACTTTGCGGTTGAAACAGTGGCTGAATAGAGAAACTCGACGATCACAAATGCTCATCTTCAACTTTGTAAACAGTGCCGCCCAGCAATAGAAGAAAAACTGCCGTTCTAATTGTTGAAAATTGTGATAAAAAGTCCTATGTTTCAGAAAATGAACGGAAACAAACGGTTTCCAAGGCGGTCGGCATTTTGTTTATGCTTTGTTTTTACGTACTTTCCTGCGTTTTTATTTATAAAGAACACATTGAAATAAGAGTAACTTAGCGGTATTTTAATTAGGGTCTACCATTAGCAAAATCAAGTTGCTCTAAATGCTATTTCCTTGTGAAATATCAATTATTGCAAGCGACGAAACTGACCGCTAAGAGTTTCTTTCACTCACGATCAGGTCCGGGAATTATTATGTTGTTCCAAACGTTTAGAAATAAAACAAGGGCATCTTTTATAGAGATGTAGTGTACATCCTTTTTACTAAATGCCTAAAAAAATGGTTTAGACTTGAGTATTTGTTCGAGGGTAGTCCGCCATTTTTCGCTACAAGTAAACGCGCAAGTATTCAGACACTTCAAACATTTTACATAAAATATGGTACAACGGGCGTAGGTTGTCGTACGGTCACGTGATGTCGTGACCATCAAAATTGACCGGCATGGAGTATGGTGCTCCGCTCTGCGGCCTTTGGCCTCAAAGGAGCTCCGCTATAAATGATTTTGCTACACTGATAAATCCTGACCAGTAGTCAGGATTTATATCCATGCAATATCTCTAATTTTTGTTTAAAGTCCGCAGATGTGACTTGCTCTCCCCTCCTGCCAATGGAAAAACTAAAGGCAACTGCAACAGAGAATTCCTTTCCAGATGTACGGTTGAGTGTAACGAAGGGTATGAACTGAGCGGCAGCACCACCAGACAGTGCATTGTAAATAGGGAACTCGATTATATGGAGTGGAGTGGGGTTCCTGTGCAATGTAGAGGCAAGTTATCTCGTAAAAATGACCCTTTTTAAACAGCTTTTCCATTATAGAGAAAGTGGGAAGGTACTTCTATGGGAGCAAACGAGTAGCTATAAAGTAGCTGAGATTCCGCTACGATTCTGACCTCGATTACAGTAAAAGTCACTTCTTGGTTGCCCTAGGAATCTTATATGCCAAAACCGCCTTGTGACACAATGACCTCTTAAATGTAAAGAAGACCAACGCAGTTATAGACGCAACTTTTGCAGTTGCGAAAGGAAACCCATAAATAAATTTAGGCTTGTACGGGATTCGAACCCTTGACCTCTGCGATACTGGTGCCCTTTCCCAGCTCGCTTGTTAGCTAAATTGGTAAGAGCGCTGCACCGGTATCGCAGAGGTCAAGGGTTCGAATCCCGTTTAAGCCTGAATTTTTTTCAGGCTTTCTTTTCGCAACGGCAAAAGTTGCGTCTATAACTGCGATGGTCTTCTTTACATTTAATTCTTCATCCCGCAGTTGTGATATATGATATACACATATTCGTCATTTCAAAATAAACTCTTTCACAGCTCGTTTCCTTATTAACATAACAATGGAAAAAGATCAGATTGTTAATTTCGGACGAACGCTGCATTCATTTCCTGGAGCTAGATATATCGTTCATCAAACAATCTCTCCTCTGTTAAGTTCTATGAAACTTGATAAAGACACCTGGGCAAACCCGTTAACCCTTTACACCCAAGCAACGAAATACAAATTGTCCTTACCGGTCTGCATACATTTCATTGAGTGCTAATTGGGAGAACTTGTTTAAACATCGAAGCAATTCATCTTTGGTAATCGTTTGCTCAATTTTCGTGATTTGTATGTGTTATAATGCACCGATATGATGAGGAAATTTGATGCTGATCACTACTGGGGCTTAAGGGGGTAAGCCCCTTCTGTAATCGAAGTCATGACAATATTATTTTGCGAACTTGTCTAAAAATAGGAATTGAAAGTCATGAGGAACAAAGAGGCACTTTCTGTTCAAGATTACTATCACATAGATCGGCATTTATTTCCTAAGGTGCCTCTTCACGGATATTTTTCAGTCTTCTGTATAAAATGTACGAAGCTAAAAATAAAGTAGCTAAGGTTTTACTCTTTTCTACAAAGTCTAACTTTGCAGGCGTTGTATTTCATTTTACTGTGGCAAGCTTAAGTGTCATTGTCTGAGATGGGGGTCAACCGATTTCGATTAAACTTGCTGTAGAAGTTAGCTTTGATGATATATTCCAAAAGCCAATTTGGTTTTGTTTTGTAGCTTTTGGTTGAAAAGTTTCAGGGGTTTCAGGGGTTTCAGGGGTTTCAAGTCACTGGAAATCTTGTTTTTTAAGTTTTTGTCACACGGAGAGTTACAATCTAGAGTACTAAGGAGTGAGGTTATCCAACTGATTTTAAGAAAAAAAAGAAAAAGGAGGGCCCCGAATATGTCCAAGTGTTTTGATGGTAGAGCCGCAGTCAAGGATTTCTGTAAGTTAGATAACGTTTCTGCTTGGCAGTAGAGCCGCAGAAATAATTAATTTTATATCTAGTTCTTAAGATTAATTTAATTGGAGGTTTTTTAAGAATAAAAGTTAATGATATATTTTTTACCTTTTTCAGTGTTACCATTTATCTTATTGCCCCGTATCTTTCGCTTTTCAACACGCCTGTTTCTTGCTTTGTTGATGTTTTCATATCGGGAAAGGATTTAAAAAAAACCTACTTGCATCCCTATGGGAAACTCGAACCAGCACTCTCCGACTACACAGTCGGGCATGGTCCCCAGTAGGCCACACGAGGACCGTACTGGGAAATATTGGCTAATATTCCCTTGTACGGTCCCAAGCAATTGAAGTTAGTAAGTAGTTTATTATTTCACATCATTTTTCGTACGAAACAACACTTCCGGTAGCTCATTCAAGTCAATTTCCGGCTCGATGTCAAGGAAAGAAGCCAGCGATTTTAACTGGCTTTCGAATCAGTTTGATGATCGTTGCTGTCGATCGGCAAAACCTTGCGTGGCTCTTGAATGGAAACTGCTCCCCTTCCATTATATGTGTCATTTTTTCGTCGTCCTCTACAACACAAGTTAGTTTTATTTAACAAATAAAAAAGCCAAAACCGTGCTTTGTTCTGTGATAAAGCACGCAAGGAAGTGACGAGAGCACGAAAGAAGTGTAGGGTGAACACGAGCCGCAGGCGAGTGCTTCTCCCTGCTTCTTGAGTGCTCTCGTCACTTCCTTGAGTGCTTTATCACAGAACAAAGCACGGTTTTGGCTTTTTTATTTGTTTTATAATATAGCTTTGCTCATATTTGTAAAGAAACTGGCCTTTAATTGCAAGAAATCAAGTTTTTTTTCATAGCTTGCAAGCACGCGCAAGAAAGGTTTTCAGTTTGCCAGCGCGCGCAGAATGGCGTCACGGGCTACTCCGTGCATCTGTATTCTGATAAAGCACGCTGTTTCAACCAGTCAGAGCGCGCGTCATATCGAAACTTTATTATAATTGAAAATACTTCTTCGTTATGGGCAGAGACAATTCGGGAAAAGAAGAATAATGAAAAGGCCGCGATAAAAGTGGCTCACAAAGGTGCTTCCCAAACTGGAAATTGTGGCAGCGTGTTAGTCTGTAATGTGAGCAAAGGAACACTCGAACTTAAAACAAAGAGACTGGAAATTATCTCTCCATCAAATACTACAAGTTGTTTGCTTCAGTGGCTTTAAGAAAACTTTGTGGATGCTGAGAGCAAATTTTCGTCGCACCTAACAAAATTGTTCTTAGCGCGAGCTACATCAAGAGCGGACTTGTGAACAAGCTAAATTATTTTCAAGGATGTCCACTACAAGAGTAAAAATCTCGCTGAGGAATCAAGGTACACTGTTAGTTTAATGCATGTACGTGTAGCTTTACTTTGTTCTTGTGGAAAGCGCTGACTGAGGCGATGCCGAATATTAGACTAGACAAGAATGTGATCGTTTCCTTTCGACTAACAGTTGTCGATGAAAGCCGTTTGCTAGTTGTTTTGTAGTTTTCATTTTTTTTCGCCGGGAGATTTTCTTGTTGATGTTGAATAATAATAATTTAAGTCTTGGCCGATTCACTCGGCTCCTTACAGCTTACAGTCTATAGCCGTACAAAAAACAATAAACACACACAGTCACTGAAGAACGTTGGCCCACTCAGTAAAGTTAATTGAAGAGCGCTTTTTCTAAACAGTACCAGCACCAGACCTTTCCTTTTTTAACTTCTTGCGTTTTCGCAGTTTGAATTTTGGGGGAGCGGGAGCACGAAAAACAAAATATCCAAAAAGGACTGTTTCCATGGTAATGGTCCGTACTGTAAAATCCCGACCGAAAACTAACCAATCAGAACACTCGATTTAGACTGGAGAATTGCTTGCTATATAATAATGGGCCTTTTTTCCTGAAAGAATGTAATCGGACCGGGGTAAAAAGCATGGTTTTGGACGAAAACAATTCAAAGCCACTCGCTCTGATTGGTTTGGCCTCGGGATCGCCGCTGAATTACGCAAGCTCAAGCGACATAAACTTGGAGCCGAGCAAGTTCGAGCAATATGTACAGATTTCGTCATAGCTTTGTCAGCTTAGACTTTTCAGATGGCGAATGGGTTAAACTTTACCCAGTTTGAACCTATATTCTAACAACGGCGTAAATAATTTTAATTCTCTACGGCGAATTAAAGAATTTTAATTCTTTACAGCGTTGTTAGAATATAGGTTCAAACTGGGTAAAGTTTAACCCATTCGCCATCTGAAAAGTCTAAGCTGACAAAGCTATGACGAAATCTGTACATATTGCTCGAACTTGCTCGGCGTCCAAGTTTATGTCGCTTGAGTTTGCATAATATATCAGCGGCGATCCCGACGCCAAACCAAGCAGAGCGAGTGGCTTTGAATTGTTTTCGTCCAAAATCATGCTTTTTGTCCCAGTCCGATTATATTCTTTCAGGAAAAAAAGGCCCAATGCATCGAGCATGGCCTACTGGGGACCACGCCTGACTGTGTAGTCGGAGAGTGCTGGTTCGAGTTTCCCATAGGGATGCCATTAGGTTTTTGTTTTTGCTTTTGTTTTTTTGTTTTTTGTTTTTTAATCCTTTCCCGACATAAAAACATCAACAAAGCAAGAAACAGGCTTTTTGAAAAGCGAAAGATACGGGCAATAAGAAAAATGATAACAAAAAGGTAAAAATATATCATTATTTTTATTCTTAAAAACACCTCCAATTAAATTAACCTTAAGAATTCAGAAATAAAATTAATTGTTTCTGCGGCTCTACTGCCAAACAGAAACATTATCTAACTTATAGAAATCCGTGGCTACGGCTCTACCGACAAAACACTTGGACGTATTCGGGTCCCTACTTTTTTTCTTAAAATCACTTGGATAACCTCACTCCTTGGTACACTAGATTGTTACTCTCCATGTGACAAAAACAAACGGAAAATGAAACGCGACTGGCAATAAGCGCGAACTGGGCTGCCATTCTTATATTTTTGCTTAAACACTTGCTAGCTAGCTCGCTTGCACGAACTTGGTGCATGCCTTGCACGCTTAAAAATATTCATTTTGAGCAACCTTTGTATCATTTTCTCTTCAGAAATAACCTGCTCTCCTCCGTTCGTAGACTTCGCTGATCCCCGCTCTGGGATTTGTACTACTGGGAGTCTTTCTTATAGAACAAGTTGCACTTTTACATGTAAAGAAGGCTACAATCGAAAAGGAAGCGAAACAATCAAGTGTCAAATGGACAAGAATTGGTCTCCACCTCCTCCTGTTTGTGAAGGTGAAGTCGGCTGTCGTATTGTGCGAGCTTTCTAAAGTATTTAAAGTGAACTTACATGCAGCCAATTCAGTTTGAATTGTATTGTAAATTACATGTTTCTTTTCAAACATTTCCTTGATCTTGAGGTGCACTAATAATTCCTTATTTAAGGCCGTTATTGAATGGCAGAGGCCTTGGCTACACAAAGTTTCTAATGCCTTGATTATTGTTTAGGTATGTTTTTGCAAAATCAGCCACTGTATGCTTTATCAGTATCCTTTGAAAGCATATTTTCACTATCATCTTTATTAATAATTGCAGTGGTTAAGTGTCCACCACTTCCCAAGGACTCTGTTGGTTCATACAACCCAATCAAATGTGATGAAGATAGGATTACGTTCAATACATTGTGCACTTTGACATGTCCGGATGGATATTACATTAGTAAACACCAAAAAGCTGACGCACGAACATGTCTAACGAATGGAACATGGGAATACAGGTCCAAAGCTCCAAGATGTAAAGGTATAGTCGTTGAAATAGTGAGGTAATAATAGATTATCTCTTTTAATCGTCCTTTGACTATAAGAAAACAAGTTTTGATACAAATACAAGAATTAAATAAGGTTCGCCGTTTGGGTGTTGTCGTTAAAATTACGGATGTTTTTAGAGGTTGAATGAAGGTGATTTTTTATACCAGGGTGAGCTAAAATGATTCAGTACACATAAAGGCTTTCCATTTTGCAAGATTATTTGAATATTTCCGCGCAAATTGAGACATTTTGCACGCTTAAAGATGATTTGAGCTCTTTTATAAACAGTATGTCGCGTTAACAAGCATTCGAATTTTGCTCTCAGGAAAAGATGGCTTATCCACTTTATTTCAGTTTAACTCCAATGCCATCAATACGTCTTGATTTGATGTTGGGCCTCGGTCAGACGAATCCAGCATCATCCAACTTTGTCGAACGAATTTTTGATGGCAAAAAACTAACCCGGTCTATGTTCAGTTTTTTCGTATTTTTAGCTAGATTAGTGACGAACGTCGCTATTGTTTCGGACGTCGTTCATTTTGGCAGTATCATCATCACTATCATCATCATCATCATCATCATCATCATCGTCATCACTATTGTTATCGTTATTGATAGCTTAGTTGATCGTTTCTCTTACGGTTTATCACTTTGATTTGGATCGCCAGGTTTTGACCGCCATACTGCTGGTCTTCATCAGGCGATGGTGTCGACTGACCGTGTAACATTTTAAGAAGTAATGGTGATTGGTGCATTTCGTCCGTCATTGTTGTGACTAGACGCTGTTTCTCCAGGGGTATGCTGTGGTATCGATCGGCTGTTGAGATGTTTGATCGTGGGCGTCCACGTTTCTGGAATTTCAATTCCGTTATCCCTATTGATGTTGTTAGGGTGAAGTCTTGTGTGAATGGCCTCTTTAGCCCTGTGGGCGTACCAGTGTGGGTCGCGGTCAATACACTTATCCTTGTCCCAAGGCAGATAGTTTCCGGTCTTACTAGCATGTTCTGAGTCGGCTGAGGTCTGAGTTCGTGCAAGAAGCATATCTCTGTCTCTGAACATGCTAAAAAGTCCGGACACTATTCGCTGTGGGACACGACTAAGTTTATCGTCCTCGACCCACACTGATACGCCCACGGTAGGGTAAAAGAGGCCTTTCACCCAAAAAAGACTAGCAACGTCACACTAGCAACGTCAACAAGGAAACGGACCCGTCAGCAAACAGCGTCTAGTCAGAACAAAGAGAATCTAGATGTACCAATCACAGACAACCATTGTGCCACTTAAAATGATACACAGCCAGTCACCCTTTCTCGCCACATGAAGATAAGCATTTTAGCGGTCGAAAAGTCGCGATCCACATCAAATTGACTACTAAATCATGAGATGAGAAGCTATCACTTCAATCCACGATGAATGACATCTTTCATGACATCTTCATCATCATCATCATCATCATCATCATCATCATCATCATCATCATTATTATTATTATTATTACAAGTGAGACCGGAAAACAATATTATAATTATTAGTTAATCATTAGTAATACACCTCTCATCAAATTAGAACCAGTGTTTCATAAATTTTAAATAAGCCTCTGTTGTAGGTAATATAAACTTAAATATCTAAGCAATTTAATTGCTTTATTCAATAAGTGATTTGAAACCGGGATACTATAGTGCAATACGTTTTCGACAGTGTAAGACGCTCTCATACTCATATTTTTCTCCTTATATGGTAAAATGACGCTCTAGTTGAATGATGATGATGATGATGATGATGATGATGATGATGATGATGATGATGTACCTTATTTACTTGTATTAATTCCCCGGGACGTTTAATTAATAGTAGGAAGTAGTGAACCGTAAAACATCCCAGGGCATTGCTTTCTTTCTTGACTGTCCAATAGTGGTAGTTACTCAGAAGGAGTAGCTTACTGGAGTTAATATGAAATAATATATAGATTTAGCCAAGCCTAAAAGCGGAGCCGCGAAGGAATGAACTGGTGTTCGTTTCTCAAAAATAGTCCTAAAACTTTTCGGTCTGAAATATATTTCGGGGCTTTTTTTGTCTCGTTCGCTTTCGAAAAGTGTTTCTCAAAAAGCCTGAAAGTATTCCAAATTGTCCTCCGATATTTTGGGGATCTGTTCTGTAAAACCAAGCTCGAAAGGTCATTCCAGAGGCTGAGCACAGCTTGATTATTTTACTCACAAGCCGTCTTGCTTGGTGTTTGCAATGTTTCCACATCCTGTCATTAACTGTCAAGGCTTGTCAAATCTCCTTGGATTATTATTGGCTGTTCGCTTGAATGAACTTGAAACGGCGCTCATTTACAAAAACACAATAAAAATTATTCGACTGTTTAAATGGGTTATCTTCATCGCTTTCGGATGTTAACAAATAACATGAACTGCCACTAAATAAAAATATTAGTCTGGTCAAAAACTTATACTGACATTTCACCGGCATTTTACTGGGATTACCCGAAAGAAAGGATCTGGGGAGCCTCGAAGCACTTGTAATAAACTTATCGAAGAAATGTCGCGTAGGTTTTAGCAGCCGCCAAAAAATGCAACCACTTTGAGGAACACACATTACTTACCGGATAAAATAGCTTTAAACTCAAAACTGCCTAGCTTATAGTTACTTAAGTAACCCTTATATTTCGTTCTCTAACTTGAGACCATCGAGATTGAAAACAAACAAACAAACACCGTCCAAACATTCTCAACTCTGTGGCATAAGTTTTGCGGCTGCAAATTGTCTGAAATTCGAGCGCTTTTAAAAATGTACAGAACTGTTTTTGGAAGCTTTTCGGATATAATAGGTTGAAACCGACAACTGCTTCGCTTATAGTTTTTCAAATAACTGTTATATTTCGTTCTCTAACTAGAGACCATCAAGATCCAAAACAAAGATACGCCAAACACGCTTTAATTAAATTATACCAGCATAAGTTTTGCGGATGGGAAGTAAGCCCATATAAAGTTAGGCGCTTTGAGGAACGCACAAAACTGTTTTCGGAAGGTTTTGGGATAAAATAGCTTTAAACCGACAACTGCTACGCTTAAAAGATTATTACTATTAAAAACGTCTACGACAAGAGAATCGACAGTTGCACAAAGAGATGGACCAGACAGTCAAAACTGAAAGCAAAGCTTGTGCAGTTGTCTTGCAGCTGTGCTTAGACCTACTGTTATGAATAAACAAACACAAAATAATGGGCAGAGAAATCATTTTTGAAAAAAGTTTATTCGAAAACCTGTAAGTTTATACTTTAATGCAATTCACGTTACACTTCCAAAATCGTAGGTCGGTCCACACGAGTGAAATCGGCTGAGCATGGCAAAATATTCAAGAATCTGTCACAAATCTGAGCGCGTTTTCTAATAATTTTTTAAAGTCAAAAGTAAATGACATTTCTAATGGCATAAATCAAATTTCCATTTCAAAATGTAATTTCTTTCATCGTAATACTCGAAATCATGTACCTTAGACCCTTTACACTCTAAAAACTTCACTTACTCGGTTGTGTTTCAGAACAGGGCAAACTCTCCGCCATGAGAAAAAAAAAGCGATGAAGTCCTTTGAATGCAGCTTTCGTAACTTGAACTTTTCGCTTTCTACCAGTATTCTTTTGAACTTTTTCTTTCCATTTATAGATATTACATGTTTTTTTTGTCAAGTATAAAACTTCAGTACTTTCGAGCAATCGTTAAATCCTAAAGAAGCTTAAGCTTTTAAAGAAACCTGTTTTTCAAAAGCGACGATGGACATGCGATTTCCCGCCAAGAAAAATGCCGGTTGCCCAGAAGCACCACACGATTTCCCGCCGAGAAAAGATGGCCTTCTCTACCCCCGTCGGGTTGTCTTGGGACTCCCCTCCCCCTCCCACAGAGTCTGTGCGGAAGGACAGACGTACGGATGTACGGACGTACGGACGGATGGTCACGTGACTATTACGTCACACCCAAAATTTCTCGGATTGATAAGCTACCAAATTTCCTTAGCAATGGAGCTCCGCTGGCGGACTTTGCCCGCAGGCTCCGCTATAATTTAAATTACTGCAAGAGCTCTAATAGTCCTGCTCTCTAATACGCCTTCTTACCTACTACTTGCTAATTACAAATAAATTATTTTCCTACAATTATGTCATGATTTTGGGACTTGAAAATTATTTTATGTTTCGACTGATGCCGGGTATTATTTTACTGCCAGAGGAAGATCCGAAGAAGTGCAGCATTATGCATGTAATTACTTACATGTAATTCAGGTGAATCAATTCATTCATCTATTTTAAGTACCAATCAGCCAATCAATCAACCATTCAACCAACTGGCTGATAAATCAGTCAATCAGCCAATTATAAAATAAATCATTCAATCAATCAATCAATCAATCAATCAATTAATCAGTCAATCAATAAATCAATAAATCAATCAATCTGTGACTTTAGAGTTGCCAATGCGAATAACAAATGGTCCAGTAATGACTAGTGACTTTATTTGATGCACAGATTACTCACTTTCTTACTACCTCAGACCGTGATGGCAGTAGATTTCAAGACTTTAGTTCTTTTTGGTTTGATAATTTGTCACCAATAAGCATTGTTACTGATTGCCATAATCTGGTACCAAAGAAAAACAAAAGGAATAGCCTCTTCCTAAATCATTTCAGAATAGTCTGAAACCTAACAGGCAATGAACTGACAAAAAGGGATCAGACTGTGGTGAATCAGTCAATCGATATAGTTTTCCCCATAAAGAGAATTCAATCAAATAGGTCTGACTCTTCATTCCTGGGATAGTAGTGGGGGGGGGGATACTCCCCCAAAAAAAGATATGGGGCAGGGTGTGCTCATCAGATATTTTGAAGTAGAGCCCTAAAAGGTGTACTCCAGGATTTATTCCATTTCCATACATCATCCACTTAGTAGTACTGAGGGGTCAGTCAAACTAATCAATGACATCAAAATGTTAAGCAGAAAAAGACCAAAAAATATATAACCTTATTTCAAAACTGCCCTTCAAATTTTTTATTTGAATTGATAAAGTGTGTCTGGGAATATATAGCTAAAAGTACAAATTTCTTAACCAAACCTTTATAATAACCTGCCATATTTTCCTGACATCGGATTGATGGAATAAATACCTGTAAGAAAAACAAAGCAGATTTTAATTATCGCAATTACCAATAGTAGGACAGTCAGTGTGCACGCGACAGAGAAAAATGAGAGACTGCTCGTAGTCTACGAGAATGGTACCAACTTGGGCCGATACGACTTCAGATCGACTCCAAATGCTTACCTTTGTTTACACGAAACGTACGAAACATGAAGCTAGTATAAAATAATTATCATCTTAAGCTGTGTTTACACGAGTGATTTCATCCCGAGATGACTTTCATATCGGTGTCTGGTCATTTACCTGTAAGTTTTTACATGGTTTGGAGCTGAAATGGTGTTTACCCCGGGACGATTTTCATCCCAGTGCTGAAGACGGGGATGAAATCGTCCCAGGGTGAACACATTTCAGCTCCAAATCATGTAAACATTTACAGGTAAATGACCAGACACCGCGATGAAAGTCACCCCGGGATGAGATAAAAGTCATCCCGGGATAAAGTCTCTCATGTAAACAGGGTCTTAGGCTGGTTTAACTCATCACTGCTGCTGAACCAATATGAATGACTCAGAACGGTTTGAAATCAGACTGGGGAGCCACTTAAGCATGAACAGGGTTCCAGTTGGTCTGAGATATTTGTTTTGGGTATGCACGTTTAATAAGTGACGTTGGAGCATTCCAAGCTGTTGGATAATAGATAAACTGGATTTTTAATGATGGGATGGTTGCGGACCATATTAACACAAACAGAGTTTAGATTGGTCTCAGGTAAACATTTCATGCCAGTCTGACTTTCAGACCGGTCTCATGTGAACAAAATCGTACCAGTCTGAGTTTGCACCGGTCTCATGAAATCAGGGCGTTACTGCCCCTGGGTCTCTGAGGATGTTGTTAAACATTCTTGAGAGTTGCTCGACTTTAGGCTTAGGGGGTGTTAACATAACACCAGCATGATTTTCATTCTGGTACAAGTTCCTCCTGATTTCCTCTTGTTTCTCTGTATTTGTTTAATGATTACAGCACAAAATCTCATAACTGTACAAGTCATACCTGTGTGAGCTTGCCCCAGTAGTAGTACTGGGTCACAATAATCACTGTGGTACGGAAACCCATACATGGTATAACAGTTTGATTCATTCTGCATTAAGTTTTAACCCTTTAACCATCAAGAATAAATCTTACATCACCGTGAAAAATGGATTTTGTAACTTAAGTGGGTATAAGGTTTTTATCACCTACCCCAATGGAAGTCTTGATGGAACACTCATGTAAATGTTGTGATTTAATTTTATCCTTGGTTCAACTTTTATTTTCCTTTGTGAGTATTAGGATTGCCAAATTTTCTTTTTCCGAAAAGACTGTTTGAGCCACCCAGTCTTCTATGTGTTTACACGACAATATAAAACAGATCATGCTCAAATTCCACACTACAGAAATTTGTGCTTGTTCTCACGCACTTAAAGGCAGATGGTTTAAATATCTGGTATATTTGTATGATTTTAAAACTGTTTAACTGTGCTTAATTATGTTTGACTGGGTTCAGAAATTGGAATCAAACACTGCTGTATGCATATTATTGGTTTAATTGTGTTCAATTACCGAACCCAAATTAAACCGATCATTGCATTTGACCCAGTTCATTTTACTGAACAGTACGATAGTACGTAAGCTGGGATAATTATATGATTGATATCTTCCATGTGCATACCTTCACTGTAAGAAAAGCTGCATCACTGATCACTGCTGACATATACATGCCTAGTATAGATAAAAAAGGATCAATGAAAACAACAACTTCAGGGCTAAAAATTGACAGTCTCCTGGTTGCCAGTAGCAATTTAAAACTGACCAGGGCCACTAAAAGTTGAGGTTTGTTTTTATTGACATGTGACTCCAGTCTTACTTAGAGTTCTACAGTATGTGGTACTTTTTCCACATGATTATTAAGTATCTTGGGGTTGTACTGGATCCGTGCCTCTCATGGAATGACCACGTGGATTACATCGGACGTAAAGTGTTTGCAAGACTCGGTATGCTTCGCAGAGCACGTAAGGTCATTTCGCGGGAGTCGTGCATAACTCTTTACAACGCCATGGTACTCCCAATTTTTGACTATTGTGCCACTATATGGGACTCCTGTGGCAGGACCAATCGCGATTACTTAGATAAACTACATAGACGTGCCGCCAGCATTATTGAGGGAAACAAAGTCTCTCAGCCGCAGGTTTCGCAGGTATTTAGTTGGCCCTCACTCCAGTCCCGCCGGGACTATCTGAAATGCATGCTAGTTTTTAAATGTTTACATAACTTGGCTCCACCCTATCTGCTTAAGGAATTTCACCATCCACGCGAATTTCACGATTATAATACGCGCCATAGAGATTTGCTGCGTCCGCCTTTTGCGAAAACATCTACGTATCAGGGCTCCTTCAGGGTTAGCGGAACTAAAATATGGAACAGCCTCCCGTTGAAACTGAGGAGGGTTCAGGAATTAACAAGGTTTAAGTCTGGCCTCAAAAAGCTTTTTAAATCTAGCTGAATTTACCCCCATCGCTTACAGTAATTGAGTGTTACTATGTTAATACTTTTGTAATCTCAAATTTTGTATTTTGTAATATGTTATTTGTATGTAAATTTATGTTAAACAGAGCCCCATTCAAACCAGCCTCGCTGAACTAGGCACCTCTGTCTAAATATTGTTGAAATTATTGGCGAAATCCCTGGGTAAAAGACTTACTTCTCACCCGGGTTGGGAGGGGTCTATTCAAGTAAATATGGTTTTAAATTTTTTCATTTAGACTAGAGGATTTTGAAAGCCACTTTATCTAAATGGCCTGGTCCACTATACTAAGCGAGCAAGTGCAAAGACCCTGGGGATGAGGTTGGAATTCAAGGATACAGGCCCGAGTTGCAATTCAATGATTCAAGCACTGAAGTTAATTTTTTACCCTGCAAATTATGGAATAACTTAATCAGTAAAAGTAGAGAATGAGATGTACAAAAAATTACATCCACCTGCTTTGAACTCGATTATCTTAAGCATATTTTCCTAAAGGTGATCAGCACATAACTTTTAACAAAAGTTTTACATGTACCTAATTCGAAATTTAAATTTGTCGTTTGTCATCAAATCATGCCAACTATAGCTTTGAACCTTACTTGATCTAAGAAACATTCGTGAGTCATTAGATGTATATAAATAATTTGCAAGTAGTGAAGAAAAGCCCAGCTAATAACCAAATGGAGTTGGAGATAAAATAAAGTATGTTATGTTATGTTATCATAATTCGGTAAATTGTCATCGTCCGGGTGAGTGTAGTCCTGAGAAGGACTGTTTGAGGTGACATTGACTGACGTTTCGACAACCTGAGCGGATGTCATCATCAGAGTCAATTGAACTGTGAATCGTCAGTAGATGTTATAAGTCTCTGGTCGTTGTCCTGATTGGTCGACGATCTCGTGATGTTATTGGTCGTCTGTCAGTTAAGCCGTGATGTTATTGGCTGTGAAGACTGTTAAACGTGATTGGTGCGTTTAGATCCGTCTTTTGTTAGTCAAATGTCCGTTGGTCTATTGTTAGTCAAAAAGTCGGTTTGTCTATTGTTTGTCTGTCTTGTTATTGTCGGCAATCAGTCGTTTGTAAGGTGCAGGTAGCTGTTGGCAACGGTTCAGTGGTGTTTGTTCTAAGTTAGTAAACCAGCTTTCCAGAGTGATTCGTTGATAGTAGTCCGTACTGTAGGTAACGCATTCAGCAGAGTCCCAGTCGATTCTGTGGTTTGTTTTTAAATGGTGCTCAGCAATGTGATTGTTGATATCACCATTTCTAGTCGCTCGTTTGTGTTCAGTCAGTCGGACGTTCAAATTTCTGCCGGTCTCACCAATATAAGTGGCCTGGCAGTCGCAGCATTTGATTTTATAAACTGCTCCCCGTCTGTCGCTCGCCTCGTCTTTGTCTTCAACGTTCGTAAGTAGCTGTCGTAAAGTAGTGATAGGTTTGTGAGCAACGCGGATGTTGTAGGGTTGTAGGATTTGTGCGATAGTTTCAGAAGTCCCTTTGATGTAAGGTATGGTTGCAGTAGTGACAGGAGTCGCATTAGTGTTCGTAGTGTTTGGTTCGGAGTTTCTGTAAGTGTTGTGTCTAATAAAGTCCCGATTGTAATTGTTCTTGTTGAAAACGTTGTCTAAGTACTTGATTTCGTCCGTTAAGCCGTCGGGTGAGTCACCAACTAGTTGCGCACGTCTTGTCAGGGTCCGTATAGTCGTAGCTTTGTGAGAAGTTGGGTTGTAAGATGACTGGTCGAGTAGTCTGTCGGTATGTGTCGGTTTTCTGTAAATTGTCGTCCGTAGTTCGTCATCGTCGCGGGTAACTAAACAGTCTAGAAAAGGTATTTTACCATTTTCTTCGATCTCCTTAGTGAACTGTATGTCGGCGTTTTGTCCGTTGAGGTGTTCGTGAAAATCGTCGATTTCGTCTTTGTGTACGGCTGTAAAGGTATCGTCAACGTAACGTAGCCAGAGTGGTACTGTTCGTTTGTAAGTGACGGGGGCTCGTTCCTCGATGTTTTGCATAACGATTTCTGCAACAACAACGGAAACTGGTGAGCCCATAGCTGTTCCGTGCAACTGTTTGTAGTGCTTGCTGTTGTACTGAAAATACGTAGAAGTAAGACAAAGGTTCAGTAAGTCCACTAAGTCGTCTGTAGGTAGCGGTGGTTCAATAATAGAGTTGTTGATGGCGGTCTCAGTGCAGTCTAGAGCCAGTTGAAGTGGAATACTGGTGAACAGTGATTTCACATCAAAAGACACTAGTTTGTAGTCGTCAGGTACTTGTACTGTCTTGATTGCGTCAATAAAGTTCTCAGTCGACTGTAGTTTGTGTCGTGATTCGTCGGTCAAAGGTTTCAGTACAGTAGCCAAGTATTTGGACAGTTGGTAGGTCGGGGACCCACAGAATGAGACTATGGGTCGCATGGGTATGTTAGGTTTGTGCAGTTTCGGTAGTCCGTAAAGTTTCGGTGGTTGTGGTGCACGGCACCTCAGTCTGTTGTAGCGTTGAATGTCAATAGCGTCAGTTTTCTTGAGGTCAAGTAGTTTGCTGTTAAGTTTGCGTTGAAGTGCTGGCGTCGGGTCTCGTTTAAGTACGTGGTAGGTCTGTTTGTCGTTAACAAGTGCGTCCATTTTGTCGTAATAGTCTGTCTTGTCCATAACAACAGTCACTCGTCCTTTGTCAGTTCACTTGACTCTGATGATGACTTCCGCTCAGGTTGTCGTAACGTCCGTCAATGTCACCTCAAACAGTCCTTTTCAGGACTACACTCACCCGGACGATCACAATTTACCGAATTATGATATGACTCCTGGGTTCAAACAATTTATAGTGTTATGTTATGTTGTAATGAGATGTTTACAACACGTAAGCTTAAATGATGCTACACAAAAGAATTTAAGCTTATCTGCCAGTATCAACAATAGGAGAATAGCCTGACCTTCTTGCTTTAAGCAATAGCTGTTTGAAATATTAATTTTAACAGCAACGCTGTAATTAAAGTTACTGAAAACATAAAGGATGCGATGCTACACTTTCACTTGGCCAACAAATAACATACGATTTACAGACGAGTGTACAAAAACTACGTCACTTCATATAACGTTTATTTAAAGACTTACGAAACTTAATAAACTTTAGTTACCAACCTAAGTGTCTATCTTTCGGCTTTTTGCTACCGGAACGAAAATGGCAAGTTATTTAAGCAATGGACTAACGATAAATATGAAACATTAAACTTTTATGATCGATCGGTAAAGCCCTGCTAATATATTAAGCTGTTTGCCGAAGACAATAAAAAGCTATAATTACACGTACCTGACATGAGCAATGCAGCGAAAAATGAAGTGCTGTCCTCTTTCCGAGAAACCATTAGCAGTTCTTTAGCAGAAATGGACCACAGAAAGCTAAAACACCTTTTCACCCCATTTTTCAGCTTTTGTCGCTAGCTATGCCTCCGCGCCTAAAAAGTACACCAGTCTTCCTGAGCAATCAGTGACATTGGTGCCCAGTACTCCGCGTGCCTGCAAATTCACATCCCTAAGCTATATGAAAACGAATTTCTTAAAAAAAAACTGTTAACGTAGTTAGAAAGAGCATAGTTTGAAACCAAATATGCTGATTCGTTTTTACATTTATATTAAAACCTCGCAAAACAGGGGATTATCAAAAGTTTAAGGTTCATTTTTCATCGTGCTTTTTTCAAAAGGAAAAATAATAATGGACGTTTTTGAATAACTTGCAATATTTTCTGCAATATTACTGTGAGAAATTACGAATTTATTGAGCTTAAAGCAGTTTTAAAGTGATTTGAATTTTCTATGCGCTCTGGTCACGTGACCAATGACGTCACAACAGTGGGCATATCATGGTCGTTACTTTCATGCGAAGTTCTGTTAACCAGCCAAGCTTTGTTTCTCTCCTCCTTAAACTACCATAGCTACTGACTCCTTACCAGTCCCTTGGGAAATGCTCCTGTACAGAGCCACCTTAACTTTCAAATGCCAGGTGTCAACTGGCAATTTCCATATTGCCCATTCCAATGACTATCAGGGCACGTTACCTACTTTTGAATTGATGGAGGCCTGTTCTTGCAATGAGCTAAAACATATTTTTTGCCATAGTCACGTGAATAATGACGTCACCACCCCTAACGTTAATATGAGGGATAACGTTCACGAAATTGTAAATAACACATGATACAGCATTCTCTTCGACCACAAATTAACTAAGTTATTTTGCATTGAAATTTTTCTGGTGCAAAACATTCTGGGAAGGTTCTTATTATAATTATAATATTGTTTTTGATTATTGAAGTTTCTTGCTGGCAGCAACGAAGTGACGCTGTTTAGAAAGACGACAACACGTTTTAGTTTTGTGGAAGACATGTTTCGGATGTTCTACATCCATCATCAGTTCTACAGACCATAGCACAATTGTAGCGATATATATGATAAATATTACAAAGGAGTGTTGATTACAAAGTAAATGACGACTTATTACAAAAGACGAAAGAAAAAAATAGAAAAATACAAATTAACGGTGATAACGTGTGAGACATTTACAAAAAAAGTGTTAAGTTTAAATGTCTGAGCTGCTTATTCAGCGAGGGCCGCTCCCATTCAATGTGTATGGTTTCTTTTATCCTAAGTTGAAAAACTGTAGGGGCCGAGCCTAAGATAGAAAACAAGCCTCCGAACACAGATCCCTGCAATACTCGGAGTCCTTCAAATTTTTTATAAATATGGGAGTTGCGGTCTGAAAATGAATGCTTCTGAGCCCTAGTGGAAAAATGCCTGGCGGTCTCGCCGACATAACAGGCGTCACAGACTGCGAGGTAATGTAGTCCAAAAAATAATAAAGCATCGTACTCATTGTTAAGTAAGCAGAATGTGTCATCAACATATCTACGATAGAAAATAACTTCAGGGTATATCCACCTATGGTTACTTCATGGTTTCCTTCGATGTGGAAAGTTTATTCACTAACATACCACTCGAGGAATCCATTGATTTGGCAGTTAAGTATATTCCAGAGGGTAACCCCAATCTCAAAGTGCACCTAACCCCTAAAATTTTTTTCGGCTAAATAAATTCTGTTATCAACTGATACATTTCTTCGCAAAAATTTTTTGATTTGGTTAAATTCTCGATTTTCTGTGCCCTGTTAAATTCAAGAAAAATTTAGTTCAAGTCCGAGTAAGAGGAACCTGGGGCGAGCCGTAGTTGTGACGTCAATTCAAGAACCAAGAATTCCACGCCGCTTAGTTTTTAGCTGTGTTTCTCTGACTTTATTTGTTGATCGAAGCCTTCTGACCTTCTAGCTAATTCGAACAAAGTCATAGTATGACTAAAATTCCAATGTTGTAATCCAAAGCAGATACCGAGACGAGCTACGCGGATTGTGCTGATTTGTAGATGAATTTTAGCTCTGAATACGAGATAGATGCGGAACACGAAGTCGACAGTACACCGACAAAGGTGAAGAAAGTGCCGTCCTGCCCATATCTGCTAAAAAGTCGCTAACCAACGAAGAATGAATTGCCCAATGCAAAAAGGAAATAAAGGCAAATTAAGAACTGGAACAGCAAATAAAGCAACTTACGATTAGCCTTGGAGGGCCGCGAAGAAGTCGGAATGCTGAGCTTCGCCCGTGAGTGTTTGCATTTTATTTCGCGCGTTCGGTCTTCACGTTTGGTCTTGGTTTTCCTGCTCTCCGTTTCTCGCATTTGAGATTTATATTCAAGCTGAGGGAATCTCTTATAGAAATGAAGCATTCCTTTCTTCATTTATTTATTTCACATAGAAGTTAGTGTGGAAACTGCGATATTACTTACGTCTTGTCCATTTCTGTAACCAGCATTAACAATAACAACAATTTATAACACTAGTGAATCAGGAAGGCAATTATTTTCTAAAGGACACTGACGAGAATTATAAGCACGAGAGTTTGTTAGTATTAGTTCAATTGAGATTATCTTACCGATCATTTTTCTCGCTTCAACGTGCGAGCAGTTTCCTCAGATCCCACGCGCGAGCGGAAGTGTACAAATTATGTAAATCAACCGGCCCTCCCTTAACTCGCGACTCGAGGCTTCGCCGCTCATCGCCCACACTTTGATCTTCTTGCGGCCTTTAGTTTCGCACAAAAAATGGTAACAAAAGAATTAAGAAAGAGACTGCCTTCTGTCTACTTCAACGGAGGATATGAACAAGGGATCTCTGCACAGTGATGATTTGTTATACTCGAGTGATTTAATATGACTCAAGATAAAATATACTGCAACATTTTAGGCCAATAACTAACGGCGTTCAAACAGTCTGTATAATGTAATAAATAATGATTAAGACACACTAGGTAAATGGCTTAAAAGTGCACAGTATATATAGCTGTTATGTTATTATATTTAGTAATACACACTGCGTTAATGGCTTAAAAATGTGCAGTGTATATACTGCGATAATAGCATATTATGTTATTATATATACTCCCTGAAATTCTCATAGCGAGGCACGTTCATAGACTAGAATAAGGAATAATGGCAATGGTTTGTTATTGTGGAGAAAGCGCGTTCGGTTCTGCTGAAGGAGGACTTTCTATAAATACGGTCTTTAATTTTAAACCCTTCGCTGATTTGGGCACCGCTTACATGTAATTATCGTTAGCGCTTGCCGTGTAGCCAGCTTGAATAATTCGCAAAGGTAATAATTCTCTGCGTACCGCGTATCGCGGGTATTCCGTGGTTAATCGGCCGTTGAATCATTGGAAATACACAAAAACCTATCGTTTGATCGGATACTAAAGTTGTTCATTCATTCATGCCTTCTTCTGCGACAACAAATCTTTGCTTAAAATGTATCGAACATAGTATCGAGTACTTGGAAGGCTGTCGCTTTGCTCGCTATTGCTTTACAAAATCCACTCATTTCGTCTCTTCGCCTCCGGTTCTTTGGTTACTATGTCTCGGAGCAATACGAACGGTCGACAGTTTTCTGTACATCCTCGAGAGCTCAAGAGAAATATAACTCCGATAGAGAAAGCGCGAGACTGCGGGTTCTTGATTTGAAGTCACAAGGCGACTAGTCCCATGCCCTCACTGCTCGACCCTGAACCAAAATGGTGTCTATTTTCGCCCGATTTTCCGTACTTCAACCGCGCACAGAAAATCAGGGATTAATCCAAATCAAAAACTTTTTGTGACGAAATGCTCCAAATGATAACAGGATTTATTTGACGGGGAAAAAATTTTGGGGGTTAGGTGCACTTTAAACTTAACCAGTCGTGCCTCAAGAAATTATTTATGTTTGCCACTGCCGAAACACATTTTTCCTTCAATGGGGTATTTTATGATCAAACTCACGGTGTAGCAATGGGTTCCCCACTCGCAGCCGTTCTAGCCAACCTCTTCATGGGTCACCATGAGAACGTTTGGCTTGAAAGTTATAAGGGTCCTGAAGTTATTTTCTAACGTAGATATGTTGACACATTCTGTTTACTTAATAATGAGCACGATGCTTTATTATTTTTTGACTACACTACTCGCAACATCGAAACATCAAGTTTACTATGGAGGACGAAGAGAACCATCAGCTACCATTTTTCAGATGTTTTCATTGACAACGGCCAGTCTGAATCTCCTATCACATCGGTTTTTAGCAAAAACCTACACAGGACTTCAGTTACTAATTTCTTTAGTTTTACACCCAGTTCTTAGAATACAAACTTAACCTTATTCGCACATTTGTAGACAGGTCCTTTAGGATGAACAATACCTGGAAAGGTGTTCATAAAGACATAAATTAATTAACATCCATTCTTATGAGAAACTATTTCCCCAGTGATATTATACAAAGGGTGGTCAATAATTATCTTTGTAAATTTTTCAATCACGATAACTTACCCCGGGATGAGCGATCTAAAAAGGGCTCAACACTTTTTTTTCAAACTACCTTTCATCGGTCCATTTTTCCGCGCAACTCAACGCAGAATTAAGGTTATCACTAAAACAATATTGTAAGGACTGGGATACTAGATTAGTTTTTACATCCTACAAGTTGAAAAACATGTTTGGTTTCAAGGATTCGTTCCTCAAATTACTGCGTTCCCTTGTGGTTTACAAATTTTCACGCGTGGGCTGTGGCGCCTGTTATGTCAACGAGACTACCAGACATTTTTCCACTAGGGTTCTCCAAGAGAGTGGCCTGCATATATATATAATTCTTCAAGAGAGTGCTCTACAGTAAAGGAGCGGATATATCAGTTGATGGACTACTCAATGAGGGCACACGGATTTTAAGACAGTTTTGTTTCGTAGACCAACACGGAGTTGGTCCACTCATCAGTTAATCTCCATATACACTGAAGCATCGTTAAGGTTTACATCAGCAATTGCTGGTTTTCACGTGACGTCATAAAATTCTAAAATCATAAATCGCGAGGTCTTCATATTTTATATCCCCATCAGGTTGAAGATGACTTAAAAATATACCTTTTCAAAAATTTTCAGCTCGGTAGCGTCTTTCGTTTTGAAAATACAGAATATTAAATTATCTGGCTTTTCACCCTACGTGACACCACCACAGCGTCCGTGACAAAGCTTTGTCCTGTGCGAAAAAGGACTCTCCTTGTGATTTTTAGAAGTTTGGACAGTTGAAGCATTAGGAGAGAAATTAATGGGGTTGTATAGTAGTTCACGAGAGAAAAGTACACATGTAATCGCTGGAAGAGCAGAAGTGAATTCTAGATGTTTTCATTGATTTCCGGTGGCCATATTTGTGCCCCTCCGAGGGACACCAACATGGCGTTTTCATACTGAGCTCTGCAAATTTCAGTTGAACGTTTCGGCAAATAACTCAACAACGGAATACCATATAGATCTGAGACTTGGTGAAGTTGTTTAGTTGTGTATCCTTTATAACATTACAAATTCTTGGCTTCTTTCATCAATTGGTTTTGACTTTAATATTTTATGGCATGACAGTGAAAACCAAGAATATGTTCGCGAGACAAGAGGCCGTTTTTTTTCAAAAAGCTACAAACTTGAAAATTTACAAAAATTTAAACGCGCGCGTAAGAAACCGTTGAAATTTAAAAATTATACCTGCGCGCTCATAAAAGTATGACTAATTATTGTACTTAAGAACGTATTTTTTCCGGTGTCTGCAGGTCGATAAGAGCTCATTGCGCTTGTTTAAGGTTGCCATGTGTTGTTTAGATATTATCGAAAAATTTCTCTGTAATGCATAAATTGCACCGTTTGGTGAGACTGGTGTATTCTCTTCCTTTTGCAAGGATTTTCCACATGATTTTAAATTCTTCCATCTTTTCTTTTAACTGCCACAAGTATTTGTTAAGCTCAGTGTCATTCTTCTTGTTCTCGTGCTTGAATGACATTTGGTGGTTCCTCCATCTGGTTTTGAACTCTGTGGCAATCAGGCCTATATAGGCCTATATAGACTACGATAGTTAAGTCGACAAAGATAAATCTCTAAACTAGTTATTTCGTGACCGGCGATTCTGGCGATTCTGGCGATTTTTTAGCCAGAATCGCCGGTCACGAAATGATTAGTTCAGAGATTTATCTTTGTAGACTTAACTACCGCAGTCTGGTTATTATACGCTATCTTTACTCTACATATGTACAACATAGCGTACTCGAGCGGTTTCCATAGCCTTTTTCTAGTTTACATTTTTAAATTGTTTTGTTAGCTCTCTTTGCGCGTGCTTATTGTTGTTGCGTGTGCGCGCGCAATTATGGTGCCGTTATTTGTGGCTTAACTCGTAGCGCGCACATTTTGTAATTTTAGTAGCGTGTAGTAGAAATCCGTGTGTAACGGTCCTCATTCACCCTGAAGAAGACTGATCAATTCGGTCGAAGTATGGGTGTTCCGTTAAAAAAAAATTGTTTTATCTTCATCTGTCATTACTCTTCAACACCAGCTCCGCAATAGCAACCTCGTCCTCGTTCAGCGACCCTTTCCATCCTTCCTCTTGTGACCTGCAAGAATTGTAGAGTGCCTCTTTAATAGCGTCTAATCCTTCGTTATGTAAAATGTGGGGATAAAGTCCAACAACATCAATCGTGCATAATATAACATCGTCTGGCAAGTCGCTCACCTCACCTAGTTTTCTTAAAAAATCATTCGTGTCCTTAATGTACACCTTGATTTCAGGTCCTAAAGGTCTTAGTTTATGATCCACAAACTCAGATTTTTCTCTGTTGGTGTACTACACCCAGACGCGACAGGTCTCCCCGGACACCCCTTTTTGTGTATCTTCGGTAATAAGTAAAATCTCTCCGACCGTGCATTCTCCAACGCCACAAGATTATCCCTCGTTTTTTCATCAATATTTCCTTTTTAAAGCATTCCTGTATTCTTTCATTTATCTTTGTAACCATGGCTCGAGTGGGATTTCCATCGAGCGGTGTATATACGTCCGAATCATTCAACTGACGCATGGCTTCCTCTATGTAAATTTCTCTATCCATCACCACCTCTGCTATGCTCTGTAGAACTGATGATGGATGTGGAACATCCGAACATGTCTTCCACAAAACTAAAACGTGTTGTCGTCTTTCTAAACTGCGTTATTATTATTATTATTATTATTATTATTATTATTATTATTATTATTATTATTATTATTATTATTATTACAAGTGGGACCGGAAAACAATTTTATAATTATTAGTTAATTATTGGTAGTATACCTCTCATTAAATTAAAACCTGTTTTGTAATTTTTAAATAAGCCCCTGTTGTAGGTCGTAAACTTAAATATTGGGCGCAATTTTTGTTCACCTTGCCTCAGGTGAATCAATTCATTTACCTATTTAACTACCAATCAGTCGAGCAATCAACCACTCAACCACTCAGTTGATGAATCAGTCAATCGGCCAATTAAAAATCAAAAATCAATCAATCAATCAATCAATCAATCATTCAATCAATTAACCAATCCGTGACTTAGAAGTGTTGCCAATGAGAATAACAAATGGTCCGTAATCATTTAATAGTGACTTTATTCGATGCACAGATTATGACTCACTCTATTACTATCCCAGACCGTGATGGAAGGGAATGTTGCGATTTCAATTTTGTTTTTGGTTTGATTATTAGCCTTTGCACTGTATCTAACGCCACCAATAAGCATTGTTACTGATTGCCATAATCTTTCCCCATAAAGTGAATTCAATCAAATAGGTCTGAATCTTCATTCCTGGGATGGTGGCGGGGTGTGTTCATCAGATATTTTGAAGTAGTGTAAAGCCCTAAAAGGGTCCAAGTTATTGTTTTGTGGGCATGGCTCCAAGTTACTTTTACTTCTAAGAGGTACTCCAGGATTCATTCCATTCTCACACATCAACCACTGAGTAGTATCGAGGGAATATAAAGTGTATGCAGAACCTTGTTCAATTGCTTATGAATTTCTGATGTAGGTGCTTACAGTCAAACTAATCAATGACATCAAAATATTTAGCAGAAAAAGACAAGAACATATAACCTTTTTTCAAAACTGCTCTTCAAATTTTTATTTGAATTGATGTTTGTCTGGGAATAAAGCTCAGCGTACACAATTCTTAACCAAAGCCTTGTAATAAACTGCCATATTTTCCTGACATCGGGTTGATGGAATAAAAACCTGAAAAGGAAAACAAAGCAGAATTTAATTACCTCAATTGCCAACAGTAAGCCCATGGCTTTTTGGAGGTTTTTAATCTCTTGGTGAAACCAAAGTAATATTTACCGATAGGCTACCCTAACTGGGGAGCTCGCAAGGACTAAGTCATGCCACAGAACAAGCACAGCTTGTCACCTGGATGGAATCGCAATGTTAAAGATCTTGTTCATAGTCCAGCAATTTCCCAATAGCCCACGTTAGATAACTCAAAATTCTAACATGTCTCTAAGGCTTTCCAGACAAACCTCTATATTTAATTTGGTTTGGTTTTCTTTCTTCAGTCTCCTCGGGGAAACAATAGACAAAGGATCCTCAAAAATTTGCATTATTGTTCATAAAAGTATCGCTCATTACCCGTAAAGATCTTTTTTTTTAGAGATTAAAATGTCCATGGAAGTATCTAATATATTCTTTGCACTTGTAGACCCCAGAAAAGGTGTAAGGGTTAGAACTACAGGCTGTCTGTTATTTCACCAGAACATGCATGGTACTGCTCAAGGACACCTTAAGACTTTGTATACAGCTATTTCAATAAAGGAATAAAATGACTTTTTGAGGGAATATTGTTTATTTGCGCCCGCGTAGTGTCATTTGTGGCCCGAGCGCGAAGCGCGAGGGCCACAAATGACACTACAAGGGCGCAAATAAACAATATTCCCGAAAAAAAGTCATTTTATTATCATTATTATCAATAAACAAGGCCAAATGATATTAAGAAATCTGACAAATTTAATGAGGCTTTGCCATAAATATACAATTTGCTCTGAATGAGTTGACCCAATACTTCAAATAAACTCAAAATTATCTAACTATCTAATTGCCGGCACAAGTTACCTGCGAATTCAATCCAATAAATTAGCTGTGTTTGAAAGAAAATAGGCTGAAAACAGCTAAAAGTCTCCCAAAAAATCCAGCAATAGACAATAAAAGATACAAAGATGGAAAATACAAGGATAATCACTTAGTCAGTACACGTTTCTACTCACTGTCACTTTCGATTACTACTCGGCGTTGTTTTACGGTTTCGCTTTCTGTTGAATGAGAAGGACCTGCACTCTGATAGATGTTCAAAGTTCCGATTTGAATGTGCTGAGTGCAGTTCGGATATGGCTGGGCTAACGAGATAAACTGACTCTGCAGTGACTGAGAAACTGAAGTGATTGCACTAGCACCGGCGATGTTGCTGCTTTCGGAATTTGTTGATGAGCGGTGTGACTCTTGAGATGTTACTGAGGACGAATGGCCATCAAACGCTTCTTGCAAAAGCCTGGAGCAATGCCTTTTTTGTGCACTTGAAGTTTGAGAAATGTAGTGAGTCAAGCTTCTTTCATCTTTGTGTTTAGTGATCTCGCAAATCTGTTTGGCGTCAGCTCCGCGCTGAAACAGAGATGTGACTGTGGAGGCACGAATGCAGTGATTCGTGTATTTTTCTGACAATTCGGCCTTCAAGGAAATGTTTTCCATGAGTTTGGCGATCTTGTTTTTGCCAAGAGGCTCATTTCGAAACCATTGTGATCCCTCTTTCTTGAAGTGCTTGTTAGGTGTTTGAAACAGAGCCTGACAGTTTGGATTAAGGCGGAGGATGTAAAACTCGAAAGAACTAACGGGATCAAGCGGCGACGAGTTTTCGTACATTCGCACATCGGAATAACTTTGGTCTTTTTGCTTTGACCCTCCTTGATAGTTCTTTGTTTGTTCAGTTTGCATTTCAGTAACATACCGTGCTCCTGAGTCATCTTTTTTTATGCCGAACGACTGCTTGGTGAGTTCTCGCCAACCTTCTCTACCACGGCGCCCAAAATAGAAGCAGATTGAAAACCACACAAACTCAAGAAGTCGCTCTGGTTCTGTCCATGCAGTTGAACCTAAACCTCCAGAAAAATATTCTCGTAGCTTCGTCATATCTCCAGCTGCAATTGCAGATTTATGCATAGGTTTAGGATTCATTTCTTTAGTGTACAGTTTGCATTTTGCCTCGAACATCTTGTTCGCAGGAAGAAATTCTTTGTCTTGTAAAATGTTTATAGTCCTGCTGAATGGGGCTGAAGTTAGTTTTCGATGAATCGCTGCTCGTATGCCAGTGAGGGTACTAGGGGTTAACGGTTGGCCCTTTTCCGATTTAAACTCCGCATAAAACTTCCTTAGAACTTCGTTGAGCTCCGCCGAAGTAACAGAATTCAGATCGACGTTGAGCTGTCGTTTCTCGCACCATTTCTCGAATTTCTTAATACCCCAAGAAGTGGCTCTTTTGGTATTTTCGGCTTGAGCTTGTGTTTCGATTTTATCCAATTCTTCCTTTCCCAGATCCGAGTTTTGACTAGAATCTTTAACTTCTTCCATTTTCGAAAGCTTAAACCTTTCTTTAACTTTCCGTTGATTGGGAAACTTTGTGCTTCAAACTGAACTTGCCAAATGGTTTTCCCGCGTCGGCGACGCTGATTGGTTAAAATTAATCGGATGATGAACCAAGAACCAATCAGCTGCAGGGCCGTTAATGCATTAACGGCCCGCTAGGAGTCATTTGCGGCCCGCAAAGCGCGTGTTTACGATAGGGCGGTTTTCAATTTGGCCGCGTGTATTGATAATAATAAAGGTTGTCGGATCATTTCAAGCTCACACGACTAGAGCGAAGGGTAGTGTAGGTAGTTGCAAATGAGTCTTAGTTTTACGGCTGTCAGCAGTTGGTCAGGAACTTCAGATTTTTTTAGTGCAAGTGATAAATGGGCACCATCCGCTTATTGTCAGCAGCAATCCTGATTCGGCTTTTCATTTTCAGTTGTTAATACTTGTTATGATGTGCGAAAATTCATGTTCCATATTTTTCATGATGCTGTTTTTCCTACTTCAAATTTACATACCAATGCACGTGCTCCATGTGTACCCACATAATTTCAATTTGCCGTTTTAATCGCATAGGCAAAAAGATCATTGAGATTAAAAATTACGTTTTAAACGAGAACTCTATCTGATAATAATTCTTTCAGGTTATTTGTTTTATTTTTATACCATAAAAACTCTTCCATATGCTTTGCCATTGCACGGCAAGGAAGGTACTGCTAATTTTGGTGAACGTAGGCGTAAAAATCCCATATTACCCCGCGGTCTTGTCGCATAGGCTTAAGCTTTCGTACGACAACGTTAGTTGAAATAGCTGTATGAATGCAATTTCATCCAGGACAACGTACATATGTATGGACAGATGGTGTGCACGCACCAGAGAAAACTGAGAGACTGCTCGTAGACTATGAGAATGGTACCAACTTAGGGCGGTACAATTTCAGATCAACTCCATGGTAACGCTTGCTTCTGTTTACCTGAAGGCGATAAGAAACGTGAAGCCGATATAAAATAATTGTCATCTCGGGCTGGTTTGATTACCATTGCCATTGCTGAACTGATATGAATAACTCATAATGGTCTAAAAACAGACTGGGGAACCACGTAAACATGAATTGAGTTCAAAACGGTCTGAGTTTTTTGTTTTGAGCATGCCCATTTAATAAGTGGCGTTGAAGCATTCCAAGCTGGAGGATAATAGATAAACTGGATTGTTAGGTATGGCTGGTCTCATGTAAACACTTCATGCCAGTGTGACTTTCTGACCAGTCTCCTGTAAACAAAATCATACCAGTTTGAGTTTGCACTGCTTTCATGAAATCAGGGCGTTACTGCTCCTGGGTCTCTAAGCCGATGTTGATAAACATCCTTGAGAGCTGCTCTACTTTAGTGTAAGGGGATGTTTTAATTTACATGACACCAGTATGACTTTCATTCTGGTACAAGTTCATCCCAGTTCCCTCTTGTTTCTCTGCATTTGTTTATGTGATTACAGCACAATTTCTCATGACACACTTGTGAGCCATATCTGTGTGAGTTCACCCCATTAGCGGTACCAAATCAAAATTCTCATTCTGGTATGGAAACCCATAGCGGGTATCACGTAAACACCTATAACTGTTTGATTCATTCTGCACTAGGTTTTAACCATTTAACCATCCAGAATAAACCACACATCACTATGGAAAATGGATTTTGCAGCTTAAGTGGGTATAAGGTTTTCATTGCCCACCTGAATAGAAGTCTTGATTGAACACTCATGTAAATGTTGTCGGACAATTTTATCCTTGGTTCAATTTTTATTTTCCTTTGTGAATAACAGGATTGCCAAATTTTCTTCGGCCAAAAAGGCTGTTTTAGTCACGCAGTCTTTTGTGTGTTTACATGACAATACAACACAGATCATGGTCAAGTTTCACACACTAAAAGGCAGGTGGGTTAAATATCTGGTATATTTGAACGATTTTAACACTGTTGTTTAATTGTGCTCAATTATGTTTGACTGGGTTCAAATATTGACTACCGAGCCCAAATTAACCCGATCACCGCGTTCCATCCAGTTCAATTTACTGAACAGTAGCTAGGTAAGCTGGGATAATTATATGACTGATATCCTCCACGTACCTTCACTGTAAGAAAAGGCTGCATCACTGATCACTGCTGACATATACATGCCTAGAACAGATAAGAAAGGATCCGTAAAAACAACAAATTCAGGGCTAAAAATTGGCAGTCGGTCGGTTAACAGTGGCGAATGAAAACTGAACAGGCCCACTAAAAGTTGAGGTTTGATCGCCTGACAGGCGACTAGGATTAAAAAATGTTACAATGTAGTTGCAATAAAAACAAAATAAAATTTACATGTACTTTCATTAGAGTACCTTTCTTTCCTTTCCCTTCCTCAAATCTAAGTTTATAAATGTTATTGTAGTAAAAAATTTTTAGTTCTTGGAGTGCAAAATTAAAAGCCATTCTGGAGTATTTAGATCAATCCGCAATATATCAAGATGCCATTTTATTTTTGTTGACACGTATCTCCAGACGTACCCATAGTTCAATGTCGTGCTTTTCCCACATGATTATTGGTAAAATCTCTCGATAAAGGACTTACTTTTTACCCAGGTTGAGGGGGGTTTATTAAAAGCCACTTTATTTTGGCCTGGGCCACCAAGAAATCAAGGATACTAGCCGAACAGCAACCAAGCACTGAAGTTAATTTTTAATCCTGCAAATTATGGAATAATCGGTGAAAGTTGAGAAGAAGATATACACAAATTTACATTCACCTTATTTTACCTCTATTATCTTAAACGTATTTTCCCAAAAGTGATCAACACATAATCTTTAATAAAAGTAATACCTTATTCGAAATTTAAATTTGTTGTTTGCCATCAAAACGTTCCAAAACTATAATCCAAAGTTTTGCTTAAAAGACTAGAATCTGTAATGCTTTTGAACGTTACTTGATATAACAAACAATCATAAGACGTTAGACATATATAAATATTTTGCAAGCAGTCAAGAAAAGCCCAGCTAATCAACAATCGAGTGGGAGATGTTAACAACACTTAAATGATACTACACAAAGGAATTTAAGCTTATCTGCCAATATCAACATTTGGGGAATAGCCTGAATTTCTTGCTTTAAGCAAGAACTGTTTGAAATATTAATTTTAACAGCAACACTCTAATTCTAGATTTCGAAATTTTCTGGGGGAGCATGCCCCCAGAGCCCCCTAAAAGCTCGCGCCTTCGCCGCTTTGGCAATTGCCTCGGTTATCAGAAAAGTCTGGCTACGGCCCTGACACTATGATGTTATTCAATGAAAAAGAAAGATGCAAATGTAGGATAGCCTACATTGTATTATAATTAAAGAGAATGGAAAACCCAACTGTTGACTTTAATAGCAATAAATTGATCTATGTAAATATAAACAGTTTGATTACATGCTTAGCAGAGTAAGCTTATAAACTTCGTCCGAGTGTTCAGATAAAGAAATTGTTCAACGAGGGAAAATTGTCCTCCTCTGAAGAAAGGTCTTTGCAAGAGTTCTGGTCCCAGTTCAACGTGCACGAGACTGCATGTAAACGCTATGTAGAGCACCTTGAGTTCTTGGATGCAAAGGCGAAAAAAATAGTAAGAGAAAGGAACGCTCGTCCGTCTAATATTTCTTGGAAAAATGAAAAAGATGTGGAAGCGCTTATGAACAACCAACTGAAAATGTACTTGAAACAACGTGGTCTCACGATAAGCGGAAGTATGGCTGATTTTACTAAACGAGTTGTCAGCCACGCATGTGGAAATGCATCCAGAGATGTTCTGGAAGATGAAGAATTTAATAACCCCTGTGAAGACGACACAATTTCAGAATCATAGTCAAGTGATTCCGATGGAGAGAACTCATGCGTTGAAGAGTCATTTGAAGTACTTTTTGTGCCTGAGGAAGACATCCACCACGTAAATTAGGTATGAGAGAACCAATGCGGGGAGGAAGCAGGGGAAGGGGGTTGACCTTAATATTATCAGTGAGTGAGGGGAGGTTAAAGTTAATTTTCGCTTAGTGAGAGGGGGGTGCGACTTAATTTTAAGCCTTATATTACCCATTTTTCAACCCCCCCCCCCCCTCCAGATAATTATTGCACAGTCCCTTATTCAACTTAACGTTTCCACCTACCTTTTAATGTACACTTGATTGAACAATCGTTGTCGTATGATAAGTATAAACCATAAAATGTGAGACCCAAAGGATTTCTGGTAGGCGTTTGTACACTAGCGGCACTTGCATAATCAGCGTGTGATTGTTTTCACACAGTATTGGAACAACGCGGTATTTCCTTCTTCACCGGCCGTCGCCATAAGGCGCCGCCTGTGTATTAGCCTACCTGTAGGCGTTGGAGTTTTTCGTCGGCGAGAAAACCCGGAGTTCGCTATCTTGGCCGCCATTTTGGAAAATACGTGACGCGGAGTAGCGTGGCGAGCGATAGTTGACAAACGGGCGACGCGGGGGGAGGGGGGCGGGAAGTGCGAAAAGAAAGAACGCCTACTGGATAACTATCCCCCTATGAGTCTCGACCCATTGACCATGACGCTTACGGTGACATGTCACGCACTCGCTATGGACCAATCAAAATCAAGTAAAGGCCCCTTTGTTTTTAAACTGTCAAGCGCTTCAACCAAAGCAAATCCGCGTGGTTGGAAGTTGTCAAACTCACGTGGAACTTTTTTGTCATGGAGAATGGAGCTACGCGAAACACCGAAAAAATCAGCTAGCGCAAGCCGCGAAAATCCGAAGGAAGAGCGTAGATTTTACAGAACCAAGCTAGTTATTAGATACGGAAGAGTTCCGTATATTTCTACTGAAAATATATTTACAATCTCGAAGAGGAAAGAGTACAGCGACAAACCAGAATTTCGAGGTCTCGAGAACAAAACTTCGAGCCAGTTACGCGCTGAGCTCGGTTTCAATGTGGCAAAATCAGATAAATTATCCGATAGAATTTGCAAGCCATGCGGTACGAATTTGAGGAACACGTATTGTTTCTACAAGCGGCTGAAATCGGTGGAAGAAAACGACAGGGCAAACGCCGAGGCGAGCGACAAGAAGGCCGCCGAAACGGAGCGAGGTGTGAATGAAGGGGAGTGTAGCGACGCGCCAAGCAGATTCAAGAGGCAGCTTCCCACTACAATCTCACCAGATAGACGCCCCACCTCTAAAGCTGCTTAACGATCAAGCGGAGCCAAGAAATCGTTGGCTTTTGGTCAGGAGAAAGAGAACTTGACCAATGTTGACGCGCATCTGAATGTCGAAGGCCTCCTGGGCAAGCCTACCACTCAGGTCAAAACTGTTATTGTTTATTCTTGGGACAAAAACACTAAAATAATGAAATTGATAATTACAGTGTCGAGTTGAGTGATATTATATTTCTCATCCCTTCATTTCTTCATTGGGCTTATACAATGGGGATAATATCATGCTACTTTTACTGCATTATTCGTTCTGTTGCTAATTTATACATAAAAATGTTCTTGTCTACAGAATCTATACCTTAACTATTTATGTATTGCAAGTAGTCAACCTGACCTCAAATTCAAAACTTCGTGTTTGCTGGTTATAAAGGAAAACGTATAGCAAAGACCGAGTAAGGCCAATGCTTGTCAAAAACCGAATTTCTTTCTTTGTTGGTTATAAAGGAAAATGTATAGCAAAGACCGAGCAATGCTTGACGTGAATTTAGTAAGTTTTTATTATTCCTTTTGTTGTAGACATGAGAAGAAAAAAAATAGCTAGCTAGGTTACTCGGTGATCGGTAGCTTTCCTTGTAGCCGCCTACGAGAAATGAGTGCACAAAAATACCTTTTTCCCGTCCACGTTTCCACTGTGTGTGATTCGTCTACGACAATCACTGATATGCGCTTGTGTAGTTCAGAACTGAAATCTTTGAGGGCACGAAGGAAGCGTTCTTCAAGGACTTTCTCGGCCGAAGCGTAGATAAAATGTGGCGGGTCTTTCAGTTTTGCATTTAAGTTGTCTGCTTTAAGCTCTGCGGCTTTGCATAATCCTTCTAGATCAGCGATTTGGTCGGTGATTATGCTGTTGAGCGGCGATATTACCAATACTGAAACTGGTGCCTGCAGTGTTCGTTCTCGAGCAGCAACAGAAAACATCGTAAAAATCATGCTTTTTCCAAAACCTGTTGGCAAAACTGCCAAAACATCGTTTCCTTCAAGTAGGCTGTACAAAGCCTTTTCCTGTTCGGCCTTTAAAACGATCGTTTTCCCCTTGGAATCCAAGAATGATAACGCTTTGCTTACTACTTCTTTCAAGTCCGTCATGATTCTAGAATGTGTGACAAATTCTAAAGAGACTGCTCTGTAGTATCATAGCCTAGCTATTGTTTCCTGACCAATCAGAAACCCCGTCTGCTGGTGGACGGGATTCAAATGTTGTCCAGAGGAAGCCCTAGTCTTCCAGCAGGCGGTTTTTCTCTTCTCTCCCCCTCCCCCCTCCCTCGATTTTTGCGCTCGCCCGCGGGACCGCGCGTCTTAAAAATCCAAGATGGCGCCCGATTAGAAAACGGAACGGGTTTTCCACGATAAAAACACCCAGTAACCGCCTGCAAGCAGGCTACCTGTGTATAGATTGGGGTGGGTTTTTTGTTTTCCGTCACTTGCCTTAGTCATCCGGTTTTGTCTCGGCCAACACAGTCTTTTTAAACTTCTGGCTTTCTCTTGGCGGTTGCCTTAAACTTCCGGTTCCGGTTATGACGTCATATAATCGTGACGTCACGTAAGGTAAACAAAACATAAGCATGTCATATCACAGTAACAACGTTACCACTTATGTGTCAACGTTCCTTACTTATACGACACAGACAAACCGCTGTTAACCTTGTGGTAGCGGTTTAGGTAGCGGTACATGTCTTACATCTAACGCATGCGCAGGTGAGTTCGACTCAATGGTACCTAATACATTTGACTTTGCCTAAAGCAAAACATGGATAAATATTTCACCGGATGATAAAGAAGGACTCGTCCCATTGTGACCCGAAGAGAAACGAGTTTAATTTTGCTAGTCTTGACACGATTGACGAATTTGTTTCAATGAATGTTTCACTGCCTTATAACGGCGAAATTGTCGTATCTCAAAGAAAAGAAACGAACTCCGCTAATTTCGCCAATTCTCGCATCATGTTTAGTTTGTTTCATATTACCTTTTTGCATTTCCAAAGCTAATTGTTCGTTTTTAGAAAAGATCTTTTTTGAAAATCGTTACGAATTCCGAGTCAACCTGTTTGCTTTTGCAAGGGGATCCCCGGGTTAGCAAACCGGACTTAAACTTTATGCCATGAGATATGCCTTAACGTGTTCTAGCGCGCATGGAGTGACAATTTCGCTTTCCCTGATGATCTGCTCGTGTTTATCAAGCTTTATACTTTGATTTTACTGCTAAGTTCACTGTTTGTATTCACGCTCTAGGCCCAGCAGTAAATATTTTGTCGTCTCCGTGTAAACATTCTCAGTTGTGGGCGAATTTATCCCGACACTCAACGTTTGATCTTAGACCATCGTAGTTGATTAAGAATAAAACACAAACAGCAGTGATAAACTTTGTGATTAAATGCAAGAACTACAACCATCTTTAAATGTTAACGTTAGCAGTGAGAAGCTGTTGCTTTTTTAGCTACAGTTTCTCAGGACAAACAGTCCGAACTATTAAATTACTGTTAAGATCGTTTTTCTTAATCTCGGTTCCAGACCCTTACTGTAAACTATATAAACAGTTTTCAAACACTGTAACGGTTACTTTTGAAAATGTGTGTTGTCTAACATACGAAACGTCAAGTTTATCAAAATGCGCTTATTCAGAATGTTTCTCACCCCTGTTTGTGTTTTATTCTTATTCAACGTTTAAGTTGAATTTTTTTAATCTGAATAAAAAAGCGAGTCTAAAGCTAAGCCGAGTCTTCATAGTTTACACATTACGTCATCCAGTAACGCAATAGTCAAAATATTCTGTCACACGGTCACACTTTTCATCACACTGGTTTGTATGTTGAGCGGCGTAAAAATACGGAATCGTTAACCTAGGGGTGGGGTGGGTAAGAAAGGCCGGCGAAAATGCCCATTGGGCTTTCTTATTTTCGAATAGTTTTTTTCAGCAAAAACTGTTGTATTTCGCGAACGCATGCAAACTTTGGCAAATTTCGCACTATGTAGCGCTCAAGTAGGCCCTTATTGGCCAGTTTGGCCACTTTCAGAAAGGCTTGCACCGTTGCCATTAACACGTGCAATCACAGGCAGCCCAAGCTAAGGTTGAGAGCTGCGCATAAATTAGACTGTTTTTTCCACGCTATGCATAATAATGACATCGGCAACATTTAAGAGTTTGTATGGAAATGATACAAAACGTCTCAAATTGCCACAAATCAGAAAGAAGTCGAAATAAAAAAGATTTACTCTTATTTCATTGTTTTATTGGTCATTATTGGAGGGCTTCCTGGGCTGGTTTGAAGCTTTTTGGGCGAGAAATTGAGGTTTATATTTTTCATCAGTTACTGAACGTTTAGAATTAATTAAAGGCAGGAAACAATTTCACACTGCACCTCACTTGAGGTTCGATAAATTCCATCACAATAAACAAATCGCCCTACAACTTCAAAGGTGTATTCTTGGGTCTTGCGCATACCTCTGTTCTTTCTCATGGGTTCCAGATCCTATTTTAAGCCGTCGAAAATCCCTCTTAAATACGAAACTCGCCTTTCCTGGTATGCGTTTTCATTTGAAGTGCACACATGAATCATTGCAAGCCGCGTTTCGACGACAAAATGTCCCTCAGCCGGGGACAGGCTGAGTGAGATTGTCGACATTAGCAAACACGACACTGCGGAGTCCAGAGAGGTCGGTTTACAGAAAAAGAGAAATATTAGAACGGCCGTGAAATTCACGCGCCTCACTTGACTTCGAAAACCATAATTTTGTTTTAGGGACGAACGAAGAACTATCTTTTGCTGCACTCTAATCAATCCATTCGATGATTTTATGCCGAGTATTTGGCGCAAGTGATCCTGCTCACTGCCCGCAAATCAACCTCCTTATTTAATTCCCATATATAGGGTTGTCTGCCCTAAAAAAAAATATTGCTGTGACCGTGGAAAATACCCACCACAATTTCCATTCCTTTGAAAACCGGTGCAGTTTTTTTTCTAGGTGGAAACTACTCCTCGTCTCTGCTTCTAAATTTCGACAACATTTTTTTTGCGGTAAACAGGTAAATGTGACGGAACAAATCACTATGCTAATATATTGTCGCACGAAGACATTAAAGTGTGCTCGTGGCGTCAAGTGAGGCGACTAAATTTCACGGGCGTACCGATAGTTTTCTATCAGGCCCTCAAACCGACCTCTCTGGACTCCGCAGTGTCGCCTTCTGCTTGTGGACAATCTCACTCAGCCTCTCCCCGGCTGAGGGACATTTTGTCGTCGAAACGAGGCTCGCAATGATTCATGTGTGCACTTCAAATGAAAACGCATACCAGGAAAGACGAGTTTCGTATTTAAGAGGAATGTTCGACGGCTTAAAATAGGATCTGGAACCCATGAGAAAGAACAGAGGTATGCGCAAGACCCAAGAATACATCTTTGAAGTTGTAGGGCGATTCGTTTATTGTGATGGAATTTATCGAACCTCAAGTGAGGTGCAGTGTGAAACTGTTTCCTGCCTTTAATTAATTCTAAACGTTCAGTAACTGATGAAAAATATAAACCTCAATTTCTCGCCCAAAAAGCTTCAAACCAGCCCAGGAAGCCCTCCAATAATGACCAATAAAACAATGAAATAAGAGTAAATCTTTTTTATTTCGACTTCTTTCTGATTTGTGGCAATTTGAGACGTTTTGTATCATTTCCATACAAACTCTTAAATGTTGCCGATGTCATTATTATGCATAGCGTGGAAAAAACAGTCTAATTTATGCGCAGCTCTCAGCCTTAGCTTGGGCTGCCTGTGGTGCAATTCGCTGCGTTGAACATCAGTCGCAAGGGGACAGTCTTGTACTTTGCATATGCTAATAGATGCTAATAGACATCTACCCATCGTTAAGGGTTTATACTCTTGAAATGACAACGTTTTTTCAATCGATGTACATTTGTCCTAGAGAAGTTATTCATTCAAGAATTCTTGTGAAGAAGCCTAAAGCCACCAATACGCTGCAGGAAAAGTTGATTACTTGCACATCGTTTGTGGAGAGACGGCTTCGAGTTGCAAGGCTAATTTGACTTGTTTTGTTGTTTGAGTACTTCCCTTACAAGTATTTACATTGTTTTAGTACTTGTCTTACATGTATTTAGTTGAGATATTCTCCTTCGTAAAAGCCTAATTTACTAATGCATATTGTTTGTTTTGATTGTTTTCACCCTATAAGTGAGTTAGGCCTGGTTCAAACGTCGAATTTTACGAATGTTCCGAGCTTAATTATTAGGTTCGGCACATGTAAAGTTCGACGTATGAATCAATTATGTTCGACAGATTTGTATTTGGGTCGGCCCCGCCTTTCTTTTTGATTGGGCCAGTCGAAAAGAATGACAAAAGTTCGACATTGATTCAGACGTCAAACTTAATGCATACATTACGTTTACTTAATGTATTTCTGAATGTAACAGCGCTAATGATTGGCTTAAAACCGATAAGCGTGACTAGTCAGCCATTAAATCGTGACAAGTCATGCATTGAACGTTCTTGCAGCTGATTAAAAAGAGAACTGGGCTGCGCAAACTGTGAACACTCCGTCGACAAGAATAATTACTTTTTTTACAATAACTGTGCAAATTCTCGCGCGCTGATTGGTTTAGAGCTATTGTCAATAAAAGTACAGACAATGAAAATGACGTTAGAGGTAACGTAACGCAAGAAAAAGTTTGCAAGTTTCTTCAGTGCTAGAAATTTTTTTTCAGCTTTCTGAAAGCAACATGCCAAATGAAGAACTACCAAATTTTAATTTGGACATTTGGGGGGATGTTCAAGAGAGGACCTTGTCATGGAGGCATAGAAAGTTGCAAAAAGCCGCAAGAAATGCCTCGTTTCGTATTATTAGGGAGGACGAGCTTCAAAATATCTTAGCAGGTGCCGAAGCGAAAGGCACCAGGAGGAACACAAAGTGCGTTATCAAAACTGTTGAAGGTAAATAAAAACACTCAGTACATTTTTGCCTTCTATGTAGATGAAAAATGCTTAATACAAAAAAGTAAATAAGTGCTAAACAACAATTAACAAACTTTCCTTTTATGTGATATCGCAGATTGGTACCGTAAAGGCCAAATTACAAAGCCTTTGTCGCAGATGACGCATGTTGAGCTGAATGAAACCCTTAGACGCTCCTACGCCAAGGCAAGAAACAAGAATGGAGGAGAGTACAACAGATCATCTCTCCTTGCATTTCGTAATCCTAGCGAGAGGCACTTCGTAGCAAACAACGTTCACTAAAAATTAACGAACAATAATCCCAGTTTTCAGTCGTCTAATAAAATGCTGGATTGCACATTAAAAGTCAGCCGACGCGAGGGGATCGAAAATGTCCAGCACAAGCCCGTTACAGAGGCTGCTGACATAGAAAAAATGAACGAAAGTCTTTTCCTAAATTATGAGAATCCTGCTGGTCTCCTTCGCCGTGTGTGGTTCATAATTGCACTCTACTGGTGCCGTCGTGGATGCGAAGGGCACCGCGCACTCCGCTGTGCTAGGTTTGGTTTCCACAAAGACGCAGATGGCAGGGAATTTGTATCCACATCTCCCGAAGAGCTTACAAAAAAGCCATCAAGGTAGCATAAATGACAAGCTAAGCAACGAAAAGGAAACGCGGCTTTACTCAACTGGCCAGCTTTGTGATTCCTTCTGGTGTTTGAAGAAATACACCAGCCTGTTGATTCTCAAGCAAGAGGCGTTTTTTCAGAAGCCTGAAAGCCCCAGGTTTTCAGCGGAGATGCAGTATGTTATGAGAACAAATTAAACCTCTCAGAATCAACAAACTCTCGACTATGATGAAGGAGATTTCCATCGGAGCTGCACTGTTAAAATTGTACACCAATCACTGTGTGCGTGCAACCGCCATAACAATCTGGTGAGATGCAGATATTCCAGCTCGCCACATCATGAGCAGAGTATCGCTAATTACAACTCTAGGCCATCGGCTCAACAGCTCATGAAGTGTTCTGATGTGCTTTCAAGTGCCCTAGAAAGTCACCATCGTTCCATCAGCGAGACCTTCACATCAAACGCATCCTTGATACCTGCTACTTCAGTGCAAATGTCGTCCACATCGATGGCTTTCAAAGCCTTTTCTAAGGCGATGTTCAACAACTGCAGTATTGGAGTTCTCCCTCAGAAAAATGTCGTCCATGTAAGTTTTTTTCCAACACAGCGACTGATGAACGTTTTTCCGGAGATTGTAAAAGGAATCGTTCGTCAGATTAAGATTCCGCTGACGAGAGATTTTAAGAAGCCATTTGTATATCATAAAAAGGGCCAATCGTAAGCGACCATTTTGGTTCATGTTAAAAATAAACCAATCAGAATGTTACACAACTTTTGTTGATTGATAGACTTTATTTTCGTTCTGTTGCGCAAGCGCTTCGATGACTTTCGAAACGATTTTCTAAAAATATTTGCCCGTAATTGTCTTTCTTATTGTAAAAAAAATTGACCGCACTTTTCCATTGTCTGTACTCTCATTGATCATAGAAATGACGTAATAAAATGTTCAAAACTGTGCAGCGAACCCACGAGCCGCACTTGAGTTTTGAATATTTCATTACGTCATTTCTATGATCAATGAGAGTACAGACAATGGAAAAGTGTGGTCAATTTGTTAAATAACGGATTGCATGAACGCCGAGTTGTCTCCTTTTGTTATATTTTGGTAACTTTGTGGACAGATATCTGAAAATAACAGAATTTATTTTTTTCTGAAGCATCTCTGCGGTCCGGAATCTTAAATCCTTGAATCTGATTGGCTAATGACGCGCGCTCCAGCGGTCCGGATTTTCCCATCCGGACCCCGCGTACGGACCGCTCCAATCTGCGGGAAAACGTGCAGTGAAATCAGTTTACTCCAGCACAACAAAACGTTGCATTTTTCTTCTTAAAATGCACTTTTCTCTCACTAACCGTTGATAAGTGAAAGGAAAAATCAGCAGTGGAATAAAAGGCCTGGTTATTCTCCGAAAAAGGCGAGTATTCCTGTGTTTTTGTTGAGAAAATTTTGCTGGCTTGCTTTTTTCGATTTGTAATTTTCTTATTGACACGCCATTTAACTGCAAGGTAGTCTTTTGAGGACCTCAGGTTCTCGCTTGAAATTTCGTTATTTTCCTTGGAGATTTCTTTTCTAATCTTGTCCCATTTAGCTTCATTCAAGACAATATGATTATTAATGATTGTTAGCTAAAATTGTCAAACACAAAACCTCGCAACGCTGTGTCTTCGACAAGAACTGCTGCATGTCAACAGGTTTTTTATACAGTTGACTTTTCTCAAAGTATAGATTTGCGAAAATCTTGACCAAGAACGAACAAAAATGTTTAAAATACTAACATATGCAGTAAAGTTTGTGGAGTGTTAGCCTTAGTTTTTACCAAAAATCTTACTTGTTTTCAAGATCTTTCGGTACTGAAAACCAAATTTAGACTCCAATTTCAACGAATGATTTCATTTTGAACAGGACAAAGCTTATTTCTTTATTCTTGCTATGAGACGTCGGGGTTTGTTCTTAACGCTTATTGTTTTATGATATATTTTTAGTTCTGTTTTATCGTTAGTCCATCCTTTATCCCAAAGGGTTTGCTAGAGGCTCTTTTTCGTAAGCTTAATAATTTTAACTTAACGCGTAGGTGGACTGTTTACAAACAGTTCTCAAACCAATTCGCCTCGTTCCACCTCCAAAATTACAGAAAAAAAAACACGTTATTCACCGGCTTAGGTCGGTCCGTATAGGGAAAAACTGTGCCCTCGGTCTTGAGTACGGCCCTCGGCCTGCAGCCTTGGGCCGTACTTAGGACCTCGGGCACAGTTTTTCCCTATAAGGACCTCCCGGCCGGATTGTTTCCTGTGCTTTTTGAACAAGATGATTTTCCTGTGCGGTGCTTTTTGAACAAGATAGCATTGTTTTGAAGAAAACAATGCTGTCTTGTTCTGGTAGAGCGATAACAGGAAAATAACAAGCCTCGAGCACGAATCTTTGATTGACTGCCGCCATATTAAATTTGAGAACACTCGAAAAGTGTAGAAAGCGCTCGGCTCGTGCACGTGCTTTCTACTTATCTCCCTGGTTCTAAAATGCTCTTCGTGTTGTATGACGATATCACGGCAGTATACGCACTATTGCCGGTTTTCACTGTCACGCCATCTAAAAATATATTCGAAACCAATCGATAGCAGAAGCTAAGAATTTTTCACATTACAAAAGATTAATAAACAAACGACTTCTCCAAGTCTCAGGACTGTGTGGTGCACCGTTTTTGAGTTATTTGCCGAAACTTCCACGCAAATTTATAGCGGAGCTCGCGGAGCACCATGGGTAAGAAAATTTGGTAACCCGTTGATCCGAAAAATTTTGGTTCTGACGTCAGCGTACGTCCGTCCGTCCGTCCGTACAGACTATGGGGGAGGGTGACGGGAGTCCCAAGACAGCCTGACCAGGGGAGGTGGAATGACACTTTTTCTTGTAGCTGAAGTAAACAACATGGCGGCTGGTTCGTCGTACGGTCGTCTTTCAATACGATAATTGTAATACATTCTTGGAATAAAGACTTGTAGCAGTTCATCACGAAAAGGAAGAGGATTGCTATAATCTCGATGACGCATATAGAAGATACTGGAGAGCTTGAAGGCAAGAAATCCTTGTTCGCGGACATACTTGTTTCTTTCAAAGCTACGGAGATCTGGAAAGAACCCGGCGACTTTTGTTTAGATTTTCAAGGCCTTCTTTCAGTTCAGTGGTAAAGTAAATTATAGATTTGAGTGTGGATTTACATTGTAAAAATTGTTTAATTGAGCGACTTTACATGTTTAGTAAATTACGGTAATTTTCTTGAAATGTTTTAAAAACGTGTTTAAAAACAGCTCGTAGTTCCCGTTTGCCGGCTTGCGAGTAACTTCACTCGAGGGGAAAATTGAATGCAGTTTGCTTTCCTAGGCAAACGAATGCTTCGTATGTGAATGTCATTTCATGTTTTTGAAGGTTTCTTGTCTTTTTTCTGTGTTTATGCATTAAAGGAATTTTCATTAGTGAGCAATCTGATATTTAGGCCTCAGTTAACTTAAGCTTAATTAAGCTCAATTTCCTTTTGAACTTTAGTGCGTAATTTTCAATATTTTTCTTAGAGGAATTCTACTGTATTTTATTCGAAAAGTGGAAATTGTGACTAGTTCTAGACTGAGTCTGTGTTGTTTTTTCAATGTCGGTTGTTTTTCTTCGGCGACGCGTATTGGGTTGTTTTGACTAATTCGTATTTATCGTATTTATTTAGTATTCAACACCTGAAGAGTCGCTCTGTCGTCATTTTTAAGTTTATAGTCTTAGTGTAAAGCTCCTTGTGTTTTTTGTTCAGTTGTGGAATATTTTATCTTCCTTATATTGTTATATTTTTTAGCTTCTCCATATGAAGTGAATGACATTTCTGTCCCAATTTAGCGACTAAACTTAGACTCGCCGTTTCAGTGAGTGAGTTCAGTGTGGCATGTTTTCGTGATCGTTTTGTTTTTTGTTAAACCGCTAAGCCATTTCAGTGTGTGTTTAGTTACAGATCGAAATGAAATCTTTATTTAAGTAACTATAAGCAAAGCATTTCTCGGTTTAAGTCTACATGTATTTTGTACAAAATGAGACTCTAAAACCTTCCTAAAATTTAATAGTTCAGGGTGTATTCTTGAAAGCGCCCGATTAAAACTTCGCGGTTGAAAAACTTGTGCCATTTTCTCTTGATAATTATACGTGTGCTTGAAAGTTTCCGAAAACATTTTTTGGAGAATTTTTGCCAGTAAACGGTTTGATGCCGGGAAAATATTATTTATGTTAGCAAGATAGATTTCGAGAAATGTTTCATGGTTAAAAGAACTAAGCAGCGAGAGCGATGCATTGGAATCAGTGAGAAATGTGTATTTGCATGGAAAAGTCTTAAGTGGGTTTTCTTTAGCAATTGTAGTTTTATAGGTACTCTTCTTGAACTCTATAAGCTAGCTTTCGAAAGAATGCTACAAGAAGAGCTGTCGGTGAAAGTCGTACTGAAGTCTTCTCTTTGATGAAAAATAAGCCAGCTCACAGTTTCCTCAGCGGTCCGCATGTTTTCCTTTCCTGTTTTTCACCTCTTGGGGAATAACTGCACAACTAAAATTTACTGTATTTTACGGGCCAATTAGCATGAAAGAGAGACGTGGAGCTCCGCTTTTAGGCTCGGCTAAATCTATATGTTAGAGCTCAGTATGTAGACGCAATAATGGTGTCCTTCCGAGGGACACCAACATGGCGGCCGGAAATCAATGAAAACATCTGGAACTCACTTTTGAGACGATTACTTTTCCCTCATGAGCTAGTATGCATACACATAGATAGCTCTCCTAACACTTGAACTGTTCAAACTGCCAAAAACTGTTAGAAAAGACCTTCCTTCAAACGAGACAGCTTTGTCACACTGCCCTCTTGATGTCACGTACTGGGCGGCAATTTCAAAATTCAAGATGCTGTATTTTAAACACAAAAGATAACACCGAGCTGAAAACTTGAGAAAACATAGATTTTTAGGTGTTCCTACGACTGATGACAATAAAAATTTAGCAGGCCCAGCGAGTTTTGATTTTAAAACTGTATGACGTCACGTGCAAAACAGCAATTAGATTTGAGCGTGAAAACTTATTATGCACTCGTGTCCCGGATGTTGCTTGGTATCGCGTTTATTTTCATTCAGTAGCCCCCGAAAATACAGGAAGTAATTTCAAAAACAAGCTTTGAGTTCTCGGTTTCTTTTTTTTCTTAAGCAGAATTTACCGGGATTTTTTTATACATATGTGTTGAGGAAGAAGTAATTAACTGCACCAAGTTATAATGCTACATGAAAGGGAAAAAAATAGAGTTCTCTGAAAGCACTCGCGTTCCACTCGTGCGTTTACTAGCAGTTTTTCTAGACGTTATGCAAAATCCTATATAGAGAACATAGAACACCATCATTTGTTTAGTAAATAATACATGGCCTTCTTTATTTGTTAATAACTCAGATTGGGAGGCGCCAGTTCTGACCTGCCCTGGGCCAGAATTCACCGTCAACAATGACAAAGGAAAAAATGTTTCTACCGTGAACTGGGACTTTTCATTTACGGACAACTCTCTGAGAGAAAATGAGCCTGGAATAACAATCAATTCATCATTTACCGTCCTGCTGAAGATAAATGGCATGAATGTTGATACAAGTCTTCCGAAGCTCATGGGAATCGGTAAAAATAGCGTGACGTATAATGTGACAGACGCTGTGGGGAATTCAGCGAAATGTGGATTCACTGTTGATGTAAAGGGTAAGTTGTCAAAGACCTGCTGAATTTTTGGCCTTACCAGTATACACCATCTCTACAAACCTCTCAGGGTCAAATTTCTCTCGTTATTTTAACAATTTCAGTTCAATTGAAGGGCTCAGAAGCAAAGTCGGCTAACCCTGAATTGCGCCGTGATAACAAACAATACTGTCAAAGCGTGTTATAAGCAGAGGATCATTCAAAAAATATACAATGTATACCGTTTTTGGGGGGTCAATTTTTATTGCATTTTTTAAATTCAAAATAAGCAATTTTCAGTGAGTAATTTTGGGATACAACCCGTGTTTTGAGGAGACTAAAATCGCGCAGCAGAAAAATCAACGGTAAAGTACTAAGTAATTTAAATGTAATTAGAACATGGTCACACAAACTCAGTCAGTCAGTGTCCAGCATTTCGAAGCTTTATATTCCATAAACTGTCTTAAATTATATTAACTGGCGGGGGCTTTGACACGCAGGGAAATTGTGTGGTAAAATTAGTATTCACAGGGAATTTCTGCATTCATACATAGTGGTTCTATGTAGTCATTAGTATGCTCTATCTCACAGAGAATACTAATGAAATGAGGCTTTGTCTTCCTTTGCTTGAAAGCCTCATTAGTATGTTCTACTAATAACCAAGTAAAGCCTACTAATGAATGGACAAATTCCTTGTGAATATTTGTAATTGAATCGATAAAACCAACGGCGATGGCTATGTCGAGCCAATTCGTTCTACGTTATTTGATTGTTTATTTCATGTAAAAAATATTAATGCAACCTTACAGTGTATTAGCAATAAGCCTATTAAAAAAGAAGCCATTATTAACTAAGGCGCCGTTTACATGAGTTATTTCATCTCGGGGTGAGTTTCACCCCGGGATGACCTTCATCTCATCCCGGGATGACTTTCATCTCGGTGTCTGGTCATTTACCTGTAAGCGTTTACATGATTTGGAGCAAAAATAGGTTCGCCCCGGGATGATTTCATCCCGGCGCTGAAGACATCCCGGGGCGAACACATTTTTGCTCCAAATCCTGTAAACACGCAAAGGTAAATGACCAGACACCGAGATGAAAGTCATCCCGGGATGAGAAGAAGGTCATCCCGGGGTAAAACTCATCCCGGGATGAAATAACTCATGTAAACGGCGCCTTAGAATCATTCTGTTCATATTCGGTATTATCAAAATTAAGCCATTTCTATTAAATAAACAAATAAATATGCCCATCCTTTGGCAACATGCATTGACCAGACTAAAGAGAAATGCTTTTAAGTTAAAAAAACTAAGAATGGCTCAGAATTTTCAAGCTGAACGAGAGACTTGTTTCTCCATGCTATAAAATTACAAGTGAAATTATGAATATAATGACCAGCTCCCAGTTGGTTTGATAGCTCAATTGGTTAGAGCGCTGCACCGGTATCGCAGAGGTCAGGGTTCGAATCCCGGCAAGCCTGATTTTTTCAGGCTTTCTTTTCGCAACTGCATAAGTTGCGTTAATAACTGCGAGGATCTTCTTTACATTTAAAATTACAAGTGTTGCACTTGAACGCGAATTACACATTTCTTTTGCATCACTGACATCCAGTTTCTGGCTTTGCCTGCGGGTTTCCATCTGGTACATCTTCCAAGTAGTCGGAAATATCAGCCGCACTTTCAAAACCTAGCAAATTTTGGGTTGCAATTACTGCCTCAAGTTCGTCAATTTCTGTGTAATAGCTTTTGCCTTACACGCATTGACTGCGGAAAACAATGAAAGGGTGCATGTAAGGGTTAGACGATCAACGTTCGTGTCCAATGGGATATAGCGTCCCTTGTAAGATAGAATGCCACTCGGCCTGCGGCCTCGCGGTCCTCTATCTTTGCTCGGCACACTATATCCCATAGAACACTCACGTTCATTGTCTAACCTTTACATATATGCACCCTTTCATTGTTTCGAAGAAATTATTAATTTCAATAAACCAGCTTAAAGTGGTACTACGAACAAATAAATCACTTCTATTTTTTCAGACTTTGAAACTGTTTGCTAAGCACCCCCCGCGTGAAATGTTAAGCCTTAATTGTGAGAAGAAGACTGTTTATTTAAACTGCAGTTTTCCGACTTAGGACCCTACCTACTAGAGTTGAAGATACCGTCGTTCTACATGCAAAGTTCGAACATGGTAGGGGCACCCTCCCTAGTAGCGCCATTTTACATGAGCTGAATTGTCCCTACCTCCCAGGGCTAAACTAAAGGGTAATTTTTAAAACATTACCCCTACCTCGGGGGGCTAAGCTAAAGGGTAATTTTTAAAAACATTTTTATAAAAAGCTAAACTAGAGAGCAGCACTGTGCGAACTTGAGTTGTAAAACTTGTTTACTTTAAAAAGATAGGATTAAAAAATTAACACAACTTCCACTTTCCCCGTTGAGCAAGAAAACTTCCTCGCCTTCTTGTTCCTTTACTTTGGCTTGCCGGTGCTTTTCGTTTGTTGACGCTTGTAAATGATTTCGCGATCGCTCTCTGGGTGAATTGGTCGGTTTCTTCGACCTCCAAAGCGTTTTCCTCGATCAGATCTTCCTTCATTGCATCCCTCGTCGTTTCTGAACCTTCAGGTTGACTTTCAGTCATTATTTGAGTTGATATCTCCGAAAATATTCTCCAGGTTTGTAGCTTGAGCTTGAATAGTTCGAAGCCATGCTCGAATTTGGCAACTTTTACGAGTGGCCAGCGGTAATCTGAGAACAACGAAACATAGCCCTGCTTTTTGGTTGTACATGGGCTTATGTAAACAAAACTTGTCCCTATCATGTAGGGTTTCCCTACCTTGAAGGTAGGGAAACCCTACCCCTAGGGGCACCCTCCCTTGCATGTAAAACGAACTGCATAAGACAAAGGAGGAGGCAAACTCTACTACCTAGGGTAACCCTACTACCTAGGGGCACCCTCTGTAAACGGCCCCTTAATGAATGCAGTGTGTGAACACAGCTTATTAACTAGGCAAAGCAAGAATGTTACAGTCTGAAAGCTCAAAACTCCCGTGCTGCATACTAAATAAGCCACTTTCGGTCACTTTCACACACACTGCATTCTAAAGCTCTTAATGAGTGAATGACGTCATTGTGTCCTTTCTGGTGTAATAATTGCGGTCCATTAAATCGGAAAATTGCACTGTAATAAACAGTCTTCTCCTCAAATAAACGCTTGAAATTTCGCTTGGGGAGTGTTAAGTAAACAAAGTTTCGAAACCCGAAGAAAAAGTAAAAGTGATTTTTTTGACCGTAGTACCAACTTTAATGCTCATTGAAATGGAACCAGAGGTTATAATTGTGGTCACTGAGGTGATACAGGAGGTCATTACTTTTCAATTATGACCTCCTGTTCCATCTCACATACCAAACTTAAGAGTAAAAGAACTGTACCAAAGATTATGCGCTGCTCTTTCATTTTCTTTGCCCTTTTTTAATCTGAATATTTTGAACGTTAATAATCATTAGAAGGTCACGTGACTGAAATCTGAGCACCAAATATATCACATATTGTTAAGGCCTCCGAGAAAAAGTTACTTGCCAATTTTCATAAACATTGATCAACACAATCCGTTTTAAACGCCATTTAACCAAATAAGCAGGTGACCCATGCCTTAACCTACTTGAACAATAATAACCCCTTGATCTTCAGACATGCGTTCAGCATTTATCAGCTATAACAAGCAGTTACAATTTTTTTTTAGCTTTTGTTAATTGTCATGTTACAATTTCCCCCGGAAATGTTTAAGAGCCATTTTCTGAGAACATCGAGAATCGAAAGACACTCACGAAAAATCGAATTTTTTTTTTTATTTTGCCAAAGCATCCCTTTGGGTAAGCTAATTCAAGAAAAATAATCCAAAGTTCCAACGAGTTATTTAACGGACGAAAATTCAAAAAGTTCGAAAAATGCAGTCTTTAGTTGTTATTGTCATTTCAAAGTTTTCAGTGGATGTTGTTGCAACTAAATATGTCGAACTACTCTGGAAAGCGTTCGTTCGAAATGATGGACGATGGTAGAACAATACGCTGTCACAGGCAGCGAACCGATACGAGAAAGAAGAAGTTGTTTTAGACGATGGGCTCGACTAGATTCCGTCACAGCCCGCTTGACATGTTTGAGGGACAGACGTAGCTTCCTGACGAAGCTATAGACTGATATGACCGACAGGTTTGAGCTAGGTGCACTGAGTTTGGTGATGGCCAGGAGATTTTGAACTCAAAAAGGTAATTCGGCTAGAAAATCTTGCAGCTTTCTGGTGCTATCTAGTTTCTTATGCCTGTGGGTAAAAGAGGAAAATTTGATGGCTGTGCAAATTCCAGATGGGTTGGGGGCAAATACTTTAAGAACCATTTTCTGAGAATATCGAGAATCGAAAGACACTCAGGAAAATCGATTTTTTTTTCTTTGCCAAAACATCCCTTTGGGTAAGTTAATTCAAGAAAAAATAATCCAAAGTTCCAACGAGTTATTTAACGGACGAAAATTCGAAAGCTCGAAAAATGCATAAAATGGCGGTTTTCCGGTCTCTAAACGGGTCAAATTCTCACTCAACTTTAGGGATCCGGTGAGAGCGTAAAAAAGATTCTTTTTAAACGAAACAAACCACGGACATTATTTAACCCTTATGCTTTAAAACTATGTAATAAATGTTTGGTGTCGAACATTTTCAAGCGGTGTTCTTATCGAGCCGCTCTTAACCTCGTTTATCACAAGGTAAAACGAAGGCCAACTTCGGCCGCTTAAAGTGCACCTAACCCTAAACATTTTTTCCCTTCAAATAAATTCTGTCATCATTTGGAGCATTTCGCCACAAAAAGTTTTTGATTTGGTTTAATCCCTGGTTTTCTGTGCGCGGTTGAAGTACGGAAAATCGGCCAAAAATAGACACCATTTTGGTTCAGGGTCGAGCAGTGAGGGCATGGGACTAGTCACCTTGTGACGTCAAATCAAGAACCCGCAGTCTCGCGCTATCTCTATCGGAGCTATATTTCTCTTGAGCTCTCGAAGATGTACAGAAAACTGTCGACCGTTCGTATTGCTCCGAGACATAGTAACCAAAGAAACGAATCACAAGACGTATCACTACAAAAATACAGCATTTTTTGACGACGAGCGACCAGAGGCGAAGGGACGAAATGAGTGGATTTTGTAAAGCAATAGCGAGCAAAGCGGCAGCCTTCCAAGCACTCGATACTACGCTCGATGCATTTTAAGCAAAGATTTGTTGTTGCAGAAGAAGGTATGAATGAATGAACAACTTTAGTATCCGATCAAACGATAGCTTTTCGTGTATTTCCAATGATTCAACGGCCGATTAACCACAGAATACCCGCGATAAGCGGTACGCAGAAAATTATTACCTTTGCGAATTATTCAAGTTGGCTACACGGTAAGCGCTAAATAATTACATGTAAGCGGTGCCCAAAACAGCGAAGGGTTTAAAATTAAAGACCGTATTTATAGAAAGTCCTCCTTCAGCAGAACCGAACGTGCGTTCTCCACAATAACAAACCATTGCCATTATTCCTTATTCTAGTCTATGAACGTGCCTCGCTATGAGAATTTTATCTTGAGTCATATCAAATCACTCGAGCATAACAAAACATTACTGTGTAGAGATCCCTTGTTCATATCCTCCGTTGAAGTAGAGGACAAGCAGTCTCTTTCTTATTTCTTTTATTACCATATTTTGTGCGAAAAAAGGCCGCAAGAAGATCGAAGTGTGAGCGATGAGCGGCGAAGCCTCGAGTCGCGAGTTAAGCGAGGGCCGGTTGATTTACATAATTTGTACATTTCCGCTCGCGCTGGGATCTGAGGAAACTGCTTGCACGTTGACGCGAGAAAAATGATTGGTAAGATAATCTCAGTTGGACCGATACTAACAAACTCTCGTGCTTATAATTCTCGTCAATGTCCTTTACAAAATAATTGCCTTCCTTATTCACTAGTGTTATAAATTGTTGTTATTGTTAATGCTGGTTACAGAAATGGACAAGACGTAAGTAATATCGCAGTTTCCACATTTACTACTATGTAAAATAAATAAATGAAGAAAGGAATGCTTTATTAAAATCTCCATTTCTATAAGAGGTTTCCCCAGCTTGAATATAAATCTCAAATGCGAGAAGCGGAGAGCAGGAAAACCAAGACCAAACCTGAAGACCGAACGTGCGAAATAAAATCTAAACACTCACGGGCGAAGCTCAGCATTCTGGCTTGTTCGCGGCCCTCCAAGGCCAATCGTACGCTGCTTTATTTGCTGTTCCAGTTCTTAGTTTGCCTTTATTTCCTTTTTGCACTGAGCAATTCATTCTTCGTTGGTTAGCTGCTTTTTAGCACATATGGGCACGACGGCACTTTCTTCATCCTTTGTCGGTGTACTGTCGACTTCGTGTTCCGCATCTATCTCGTATTCAGAGCTAAAATTCAACTACAAATCAGCAGAATCCACGTAGCTCGTCTCAGTATCTGCTTTGGATTACAACATTGGAATTTTAGTCATACTATGACTTTGTTCGAATCAGCTAGAAGGTCAGAAGGCTTCGATGAACAAATGAAGTCAGAGAAACACAGCTAAAACTAAGCGGCGTGGAATTCTTGGTTCTTGATCTGACGTCACAACTACGGCTCGCCCCAGGTTCCTCTTACTCGGACGTGAACCAAATTTTTCTTGAATTTAACAAGGCACAGAAAATTGAGAATTTAACCAAATCAAAAAATTTTGACGAAGAAATGTTCCAGATGTTAACAGAATTTATTTAGCCGAAAAAAATTTTAGGGGTTAGGTGCACTTTAAAACGGCATCTGGTATGTATCATTCAATGATTAAGACTACACAGAAAAAAAGCTCTGTCATTGTACTTTTAACCAGGAAAGTTATAGCTTTGGGAATTCAATACTTCCCCGTCAGTAAATTTTTACTGTTTAGTGATCTGAGCGGGTAGTATTATATGCAAAATTACAGATTTAATTCCTGGAATACTGCCAACAATTACAAAGATCGTTAAAGATAGGCTCACCATTAGTTACACATCCACGCACAATGTTTTTCCTAATCTTTGAAAGAAGGTTCTGCTTTCTTGAGTTGGCTGAGTCTTATTATGTAAAGAAAAGCAGATTTTTGACGGCATTTCAACAAGACAGGCGTCCACTCATTCAACTGAACCAACTGACATCGAAAACACTGTGATACGATGTATTATGCCCCTTACCTTGCCAACCGAAAAAACAACAATACAGTAAATACTTCAATTTTGTATCAATTGAGTTGATAAAAGGTAAATTTGCCACCGGATACACCTTTTGAGCTTTTGCCGTTCGTCAGAGCAATTTCATGAATGTATTTAGCGTGCCTAATTTACTCCTATTTGGCTTTTTCCTTTTCTCTTTTTTAATTTTTATAGGACAACGGTATTGCAATTAGGTGTAAATACAGGAAGAAAAACTTGGTGGGAAATTAAAAGAAAAAAAAACTTGCAACAGATAGCCAGTACTTGTTGGATTACATGTTAGCCTTCACAACTTCAGGAGTTTTACGGTCACGACTCTTTCTATAAAGTGCGGTAATTTCGCAACGTACGTGCTGTTGTAATTTAACTACTAATTCAAATACACCTCATGAAATAAAATAAATATTGCAGTAAGTTACGTTCAGAGTGTGTTGTACTGATATATGGCGTCGAGTAGTTTTTTCTGCCTGTGGATTAAGCAGTGATTACCCAGGCCACGTTGAAGTTGTTTCCCTAAAAAAATGCACAAGAGACATCTCGCGGCATCTTCAATTGCGACCAAGTGCAGATAAAGCGGTTGACAGTGAATTCAAGTCGTTGTTTTAATTGCCCGAGCAGGTAATGTTATTGCATTTTGTTCTGGAATTATTGTGTTCCATAATTTTGGCCACAGATACTTCGTGGCACTCGGCGTCCCTTAATCTAGGTTCCGCAGGGTCGCCCCACTGCCGTGCCCTCAGGTTCCCGGGGCGGGGGGGGAGAGGGGAGGAGGAAGGGGGGCTTTTGACCAATGTTTGGGTGTAGGGGTGACGCTCCGGATTTGACACCCTGGCCCTGTTTAGGACAGAAAAACGAAACGGAATGTCGATCGTACTGACCATACCCGGTTGGGGAAGACGCACATAAAAATTATATTCCATGTTTAGGGACAGAGACCAAAAACCGTATCCTATCCAGCGGAACACCCCAGTATAGTCCACATAAGGGAGTAACCCTCCCTTCCGGGCGGGGGGAGGGTGGCCGTGTTTAGCACGACGATAGCACGATGTGATTTCAGACGCCGAAAATTGAATTTCAATGCAATCTTCCTTGGTAGCAGTTCGAGCGAGCGAGACGCGGAAGCCACGCGGGCCCATGGGAGAGCTCGCCCACATGATACCTTTACTCCTTTGCCATTTTAGCTTGCGCTTTTTTGGTTTTTGCGTCAGGAGGTTGAAAGATCAGAGTTCAAAGTACATTTTTATCCTTGATTTTTGGTTACTTAGGCCTTTTTTTCAGTAGTAGAGTCCCACCTGTCATTGACAATATGTCCTTGCCACAGAGCGGAGTTTGGTATTCGCTGAAGATGCTCTACAGTGAGATGAAGTGTTCCTCCTGAAATGGCCTCACATAAAACAACCACAGCTAAGGGTGATCGCTGATAGGAAGCGCTCAATCTGCGTTCTTACTGAAAGCTGCAGGGAAGCTTGTACAAATTGGATCACGTACGTTTACCTAGTTAGCTGTGGCTGTTTTATGTGAGCCATTTCAGGAGGAACACTACTTCTCATTTTAGAGCATCTCCAGCGAATACCAAACTCCGCTCTGTGGCGAGGACATATTGGTGAGACTCTTCTACTGAAGAAATGCCTACATAACCAAAAATCAAAGATAAATATACTTTGAACTCTCATGACGCAAAAACCACGAGTTCCAACCTCATGACGCAAAAACCAAAGAAGCGCAAGCTAAATTACCGAAGGGAGAAAAGGTGTCATGTGGGCGAGTTCTCACATGGGTCAGCGTGGCTTCCGCGTCTCGCTCGCTCAAACTGCTGCCAAGGAAGATTACATCAGGGGAAGTTCAATAATCACATCGTGCTATCGTCGATGAATATTCTGCTACAGGAGGAGGCAGCATGGCCGAGTGGTTAAGGGCGCTGGATTTCAACTCGGTCGCCCCGGGTTCAAATCCCGCTCTGGTCACTAGCCGGAGTTGTTTCTCGGTAGTCCGAGTTCAACTCCTCGGCCATGCTTGTGCATAGCCAACTGGTCTGCCTCCTGCCAGTTGGGATTCTTACTTGTTATTTTCAGTTTGACATTTCTTTCTAGATATTTATTCCGTATATTTGCTACACGGAGATATTAGCCTTCCTGTTTACTCTAAAATTCGTGTTAAAATAAAGTTCATGTATGTATGTATGTATGTATGTATGTATGTATGTATGTATGTATGTATGTATGTATGTATGTATGTATGTATGTATGTATGTATGTATGTATGTATGTATGTATGTATGAGCGAGTTTAGGCTAAGCACGCCCCCCCCCCCCCCCCCCCTGCCTTAAGTGGTCTACACTGGGATGTGCCGCTGGACAGGATATGGTTTTTGGTCTCTGTGCAAAAACATGGTATATAATTTATAACCGGGTATAGTCAGCACGATCGACATTCCATTTCGTTTTTCTGTCTTAAACAGGGTCAGACTGTCAAACCCGCAGCGTCACCCTACACCCAAACATTGGTCAAAAGACCCCTTTCTCCTCCCCCACCCTCCCGCGGGGCGCCGGAGAGCACATGAGTAGCACGACGCTGCAGAGCCTAGATTAAGGGACGCCGAGTGCTATGAAGTATCTGGGGCCAAAATTATGGAACACAGTATTCCAGAACAAAATGCAATAACATTACCTGCTCGGGCTAACAACAACTTGAATTCACTGTCAACCGCTCTATCTGCACTTAGTCCGTGCAATTGAAGACATTGAAGATGCCGCGAGATGTCTCTTGTGCATTCTTTTTATAGGGAAACAGCTTCAACGTGGCCTGGATAATCACTGCTTAATCCACAGGCAAGTAACCCTCTCCAGAAGAATGGAAAAACTACTCCACGCCATATATTAGTATTTACACACTTTGAACGTAACTTACTTCAATATTTATTTTATTTCATGAGCTGTAATTAAATCTGACCGTACTAGTAAAATTACAACAGCACGTACACTGCGAAATTCCCGCGTTCTTATGTAGAAAGAGTCGTGACCGTAAAAACTTCTTTGTGGAGCTTATGTTAACATGGAATCCAACAAAGTACTGGCTATCTGTTGCAAGTTTTTTTTTTCTTTTTAACTTTCCACCAAGTTTTTATCTCAAATCCCATGACAAAAATCGAATACGTGATTCTCTGTCAATGTGGTGTGACACGTGCGGGTCAGTGCAGAGGTCACCTGTCTTTGCCGCTTATTCCTCTTCGCGATGAGTTTAAATATCTTCGCTCAGTCAGGAAACTGAAAATTCGTTTGTTTACAGTTGGGAATGTTTTTCTATTGTATTGTTGCTTTTTCGGTTGGCAAGGTAGGCGGCATAATAGGTCGTTTCACAGTGTTTTCAATGTTATCTCGGTTTAGTTGAATGAGTGGACTCCTGTCTTGCTGAAATGCCGTTAAAAATCTGCTTTGTTCTAACATAATAAGACTCAGCACGACTCAAGAAAGCAGAACTTTCTTTCAAAGATCAGGAAAAACATTGTGCCTGGATGTGTAACTAATGGTGAGCCTATCTTTAACGATCTTTGTAATTGTTAGCAGTATTCCAGGAATTAAATCTGTAATCTGCATATAATTCTACCCGCTCAGATCACTAAAGAGTAAAAATTTACTGACGGGGAAGTATTAAATTCCCAAAGCTGTAACTTTCCTGGTTAAAAGAACAATGATAGAGCTTCTTTTTCTGTAGTCTTAATCATTGAATGATACATACCAGATGCCGTTTTAAGCGGCCGAAGTTGGCCTTCATTTTACCTCGTGATAAACGAGGTTAAGAGCGGCTCGATAAGAACACCGCTTGAACTGCTTGAAGATGTTCGAAACCAAACATTGGCAAATTTATTACATAGTTTGAAAGTACAAAGGTTAAATAATTTCTGTGGTTTGTTTCAAAACTTTTTGAATTTTCGTCCGTTAAATAACTCGTTGGAACTTTGGATTATTTTTCTTGAATAACTTACCCAAAGGGATGTTTTGGCAAAAGAAAAAAATTCGATTTTTCGTGAGTGTCTTTCGATTCTCGATATTCTCAGAAAATGGTTCTTAAAGTATTTGCCCCAACCCATCTGGAATTTGCACAGCCATCAAATTTTCCTCTTTTACCCACAGGCATAAGAAACTAGATAGCACCAGAAAGCTGCAAGATTTTCTAGCCGAATTACCTTTTTGAGTTCAAAATCTCCTGGCCATCACCAAACTCAGTGCACCTAGCTCAAACATGTCGGTCATATCAGTCTATAGCTTCGTCAGGAAGCTACGTCTGTTCCTCAAAGATGTCAAGCGGGCTGTGACGGAATCTAGTCGAGCCCATCGTCTAAAACAACTTCTTCTTTCTCGTATCGGTTCGCTGCCTGTGACAGCGTATTGTTCTACCATCGTCCATCATTTCGAACGAACGCTTTCCAGAGTAATTCGACATATTTAGTTGCAACAACATCCACTGAAAACTTTGAAATGACAATAACAACTAAAGACTGAGGTTATCTATTTATATTTTAACATATGAAGGCTACATACATAATCCTAACGGGACTGCAACAAGTGTTACCAGAACTAGTAAGCCAAACATTGCAGAAACTAATTGCTTTGCTTATTCTAAAACAACGAAAACGAGCATTAAATTGGATAATGCACTCGCTCCTCCGCCTTCTTAAAAACAAGAAGGCCTCGGAGCTAGGCGTTATCCTATATGTAGGCATACTTTAGAATCATTTGCCAACACATCATCCATTGCTTAATTGACGACGTCAATCGTACTGCGCTTATTCTTTCAGATAAAGAGGCACCGACTTGTGGTTTCTGTCCAAAGGACAAATTTATCAACAACGCAACAAGGAACCCTATTCGAGTACACTGGGAAAGGCCAAAGTGCACTGATAACTCTGGAAAGTTACCCGAAGTCACGTCCAACAGGCAAACTGGTGACCTTTTTAGTGTTCCTGGTTCTTATGAAGTCGTCTACACAGTCACGGATAAAGCTGGTAACGAGAACAAAAACTGCTCATTTGAAATACGGCTGGAGAGTGAGTATTTCTTTATCAGGACAAGACTCTCGGATCTTGGGAAAGTAATCAGGGCTTTAATTATTATCATGAAATATCGAATCTTACTGATTATTAGCAACCCTGATTTGAGCATTAATTTGACAGCGTTTTCCAAAAGGTATTCTTCAGAAAGATGTGTAGATAGAAAGATACTTTTGTTTAAAACAACGCAGCCATGTCATTTTTCCACGTCCTGCATGTACGTTTGTCACCTTCTCATACGAAAATGCGTAAATTTTTATGCAAGTGAGAAAAAAGCATCCAAATGCATCTGCATGCGTATTTCATGATGCGCGTTTTTGCAACAAAAAGGCTCAATGTCTTTCGAAAATGGTCTTGATATCTCTCAAATGCCGCACCTGATCTCGATAAGAGTTTTCTTTGCGTTCAGTTTTTGTTTGCGTTCGTTTTCAAGCAGCTGAAGGAGATTGGAGACTTATTTAAGGCAGAAAAATCACAACGAAGGAATTTGAAGAAATGTAAGGCATTCTCCTTGCAGAACTGAGGAATATGAAATAACTGTCTTGATCAATTTTTGCTGTTAGTCTTGCGCTCATTCTTTAAATGTTGGTAAAATGCATCAAAGAAACATTCTTCCAAAACTCGTCAATAGTCACAGTACGTTAAACTTGCTTTGCAAAGTTCACGTGATACTAAAAAAACCGCCAAAACAACAAAAGCTAGCGCTCTGTGGGTGACTAAAAATAGCAATTCTTTGTCTCCAGTTGCAATAATTAATCGCCGTTCTTCAGGAATATTATGAACGGGATGATTATCTGTTAGTAACTGTAGAAAAAAACAAAAAATAGAAATTAGTAGGCAAGATGAACGTTTATTCGTTTGTCTCAAGATGGAATCGCTTTGAGTTGCTGATCGCGACGTTTCGACTGCAATACTGCTAGTCTTCAGGCGATGAGGTCGATTGCTTACGTGTCGATATTTGTAGCATGTTGGTTCGCTGCTATTGGTGCATTCCGATCCCATTATTATTCCGACTATTAGATGTTGTTCCCTCACAGGTCCGCTTTGTGGTTGATCGGCTGTTGTGCTTTCTGATCGTAGGTATCCAAGCTTCAGGAATTTCGATTACACTATCTCTGTTGATGTTGTTAGGATGAAGTCTTATATGGATAGCCTCTTTACCCTACCTGTGTACCAGTGAGGGTCACGATCAATACACTTAACTTCTTTCCAAATAGGAAGATGCCCCGTTTCGTTAGCGTGCTCCGAAACTGCGGAGGTTTCCGTACGAGCAAGCCGTATATCTCTGTCGTGTTCTTTTATCCTGTCTTGCATCGCTCTCCCTGTTTCCCCGATGTATACTTTACCGCACTCACATGGAATCTTATAGACGACACCGTCTTGTTTAGTTGGTTCAAGGGCGTCTTTCGCTTGCACTAAGTGAGACCTAAGAGTTGTGTCTGATTTGAAGACGGTGCGTACGCCTTGTTGTTGTAGGCAGCGGCAAAGAACCTCTGATACACCTTTTATGCAGATTAGAACCGCAGTAGATTTAAATTTCTGCGTAGGTTCTTTGTTGGCTGTTGGTATTGTTGTCTTTGTGAGCTTTCGTACAAATGAAGAAGGATATCCGTTCGAAACAAGTACCGATGATAAATGTTTCTTTTCCTCAGAGATAGCTGATGGTTTTGATGTGAGGTGTTTGGCTCGGTCGTATAGACACTTAGTAATGCCACGTTTCACTGACTGAGGATGGTGTGAATCATAGGCTAGGTATTGGTCAGTGTGGGTGGGCTTTCTGTAAACAGTGGTGGTGAGAATACCGTTTGAACCCCTTGAAACTGACGTGTCGAGAAAGGGGATAGTGTTATCTTTCTCGATTTCCATGGTAAAACGAATAGTAACTGTTTAGATGTTGTAAAAAGCCGTCTACATAGTCTTTACGTAAGACTGTAAAGGTCACATCTACATATTGCTTCCAGATCTTAGGTTTATAGGTCGCTGTTGCTATCGCCCGTTCCTCAAACTCTTCCATGTGAAGGTTAGCAATAACCGCGGAAACAGGGCTCCCCATGGCTGCTCCGTCTTTCTGTTCGTAAATCGACCCGTTGTATTGGAAATACGTGGATCTTAAGACAAGGTTTAAAAGGTCGACAATTTGTGTAGGTCGGCAAGACCTGGATCGTTCTCTAGTTTGCATAATGCGGCCTTTACGGCACCTTCGATCAGCACCTTTGTAAACAACGATTGTATGTCAAAAGATACCATGACTTCGTTTTCTTGTATTCGCTCATGACTGATGGTAGACACAAAATGAGAAGAGCTGGTAACTGTGTAGTCTGATTTGCCTGTCAACGGGGACAGGATGTCAGCTAAGTGAGCCGACAAATCGTAAACGAAGGTGTTTACACACGATACAATAGGTCTTAATGGTATCTCGGGCTTGTGTATCTTAGGTAGACCATATATCCTAGGTGGCTGTTTGTGCCTAGGTTTGATTTTGTTGTAGACAGTTTCTGAAAGATGTCCACTTCGTTTTAAGCTAAGAAGCGAGGCATCTTCCTATTTGGAAAGAAGTTAAGTTTATTGATCGTGACCCTCACTGGTACACACGTAGGGTCAAAGAGGCTATCCAGACTTCATCCTAATAACATCAATAGAGATAGTGGAATCGAAATTCCTGAAGCTTGGATACCTACGATCACAAAGTACAACAGCCGATCAACCACAAAGCGGACCTTTGAGGGAACAACATCTAATAGTCGGAATAATAATGAGGATAGAAATGCACCAATAGCAGCGAACCAACGTGCTACAAATAGCGACACGTAAACAATCGACCTCATCGCCTGATGAAGACTAGCAGTATTGCAGTCGAAACGTCGCGATCAACAACTCAAAGCGATTCCATCGTGAGACAAATGAATAAACGTCCATCTTGCCTATGTTACATCACGATGAACAATAAACACATCTTTTATGACATAGAAATTATTAGTTAGCAGTACACCTTTTGCCCTTCATTAACGGAAAATAGAAATTCATTTTATTTTACGGGAAATCAATAACATATTAGGAATAACATTTTCACGACGAAATGTTCATTTTAGTCATCCGTTGGTTCATTTGCACAATTACCATGCTAATGCACCTTCAATAACATCATTGGAATGTCGTTTTCTTTATTGAAAAGTCTATTATGTCTTTGGAAAAACATTAACACCAATAACACTGCCGTTTACAGTTTTTGAAAGTCATTTCTAGTAAGTAATGAATAAATAAGTTAATTAAATAGCGAAGTTCGATTAAACCCTCTATGTTTTCGGAAAATCCTACGTTCTTTTTGCAGCCGTATTTGGTAACAGAATACGCAAATGATGTTCTGTAACTGGTCTAACTGGAGTGGTCTGTTGCTGAACTCTTTCTCTCTGCCATCAGTTGTGTCTTACGACATGTACTGAACATTCAAGGGCGTGAAATGTCGGCTTTTTTGTGCTTGACATGTATATTTGTACTGCCTTGTTTAAGCACTTTACAGTGTTAAGTGCTTATTGCCTGGTCTACGATATTAAGGTACGGCCAATAGGAGCGCAGCGTTACATGTTCACGTAGTTTATCTCCATTGTGCCTCTTGGGTGATATGCAGTTTGCCAAAGACCCTCTCTGGACAATGCAATTTGAACAGTACAGTAGAACAAAAGACCAAGCATGTATATATACTGTGCATGTACACCGTAAACGCACACAAACCGTTTTGCCGTTTTAAGAGTGAATGCAGCATGCCCCCAAGGCGAAATAGAATTCCAAACGAAGTCCGTAGAAGGATCGTCAGAGCCTTTGAGGATCCCACAGAAGACTACCTATCAGTTGCTGACACATTGGGTGTGAATAGGAGCACGGCCAGAAGCATTTTAGCAACCTACCTTCGTGAAGGAAGAGTAAACGAAAGACCTCGTGGCGGACGAAATAACGTTAGAGTTGATAATGAGATGAGAGTTTGCATAAATGAAATTTTAAACGAAAACTGCCTCCTTACATTGCAACAGATAAATGAAGAACGTAACTTCGAAGGCGACTACCTGCTAAACCTTTGGTGTGCGATAGAACGATTGGAAAGACTATGGATGGAATGCTGATAAGCGTAAAGATGGCCAGAGCAGTACCAGCTACTCGCAACAGACCTGGCGTGATAGAGCGACGCTATGAATATGCCAGCTGGTTTATGACGCAAGGAGTCCTCAACGACTGCATCTTCATTGACGAATGTAGCTACAACATCTGGACAGCGAGAAGTTAAGGAAGGGCGAGAGGGAACGTGCTTATCGTCAAGTTTCAGGTCAACGTAGCCGACATTTCACGCCCTGACATTCAAGCAACAATAGATGACCGAGACGAAGCTCGACGACAAGGCATTCCACTTGGAGAGTATCGACAAAGAATTCTCTTAGAAGCATCTCAAAGGAATATGAATGCCATTACGACTGCAAAGTGCGCAGGGTGGTACAGATTTATGCAGACATATGTACCGCGTTGTTTAACCGCGAACACATTGAAGGTTAAAATGAACTTTGTTTATTATGGACGGTAATGTACTTGCCGGTAATGACTTTCAAAAAATGTAAACGACTGTATTATTGATGAAAATGTGTTTCCAAAGGCATATTGGACTTTACAATAAAATAAAATGACATTCTAATGATGTTATTGAAGATGCATTAGCATGGTAATTGCGCAAATGAACATTTCTTCGTGAAAATGTTACTCCTAAGATGTTATTGATTTCCCGTAAAATAAAATGAATTTCTATTTTCCGTTAATGAAGGGCGGCCCTTTGAGGGCAAAAAAACACCCCTTTCCAGCCTCCCTTATAGCCCACTATAGGGAATATACCCCCGAGATTTATTGAAACTTGGAAATTACGACACGTTGTGCGTGAGACGGGCTTGATCTCGCACTTTTGGATGCAATGTTTACCAATTTATTAACAGAGGAGTTATCGATTGGTTCACATCACATTGGCTAATTCTTTGAATTTGGTTACATTTCGGCAAATTCATACATTTTTAACCCGTAGATTATTATTCCCAAATACTTTGTGGAGGTTTTTGTTCCATGGATTTGATTGTCACGTGTCAATAGAAAAGCGTAACTATCGAATTCAGGTTGTAGCCATTGTAGGAGTTTATGGTGTGGACAAAGTTATTCCTTACAACCTGTACAAATTTGGGCGCGTTAATTGTCAATATTGTTGCATTTTATAGTTGTGATCCCATTTTTACTCGCTGCAATGGTAATAGGTTTTGACTCCAACCCTGAGCACGTGGTGCATGACTTCTCCACGTCTTGGACTACACCCATACTGTCTCATCAGTTGCCTATCCCAGAAAGAAAAGGAAATCAGTTCGCCTGTTAACGAATATGATAGAAGTATGTGTGTCAAATGTGATAGAAGATGTGTTTTATGTCAAACTTTTCTCATTCAAGATATTAGACCTTGCTACAGGCCCCGCGCTTACGGAAACAACCATCAACTAACTCGCACATCCAAAAACGTGATTTATTTGGCCACTTGAAACAAATGTAATAGGGTTTTCCGATTAGTGGAAATGGAAAAAAGCCTGCAGCTGACGGGCCTATTATAGTATCTCGTTTTCTGTGAGAATTAAGGGCGCACCATGTGTTGTCAAACTCAAAATTGCATGGCCAAAACTAATTGCAACATACGCCTATAGTTACCACGTTTGCTCCCAAAAAAAAACAATAGAACCAATATCTCAGGCGTTTCGCACTAGCAATTGCGACAGTCCACCCCCCAAAAAAACAAAACAACAACAAGAACAAAACAAAAGAAAAGACCTGAAAGGAAGCGACCTTCGTATCATTGTAATAGTACCACTCTTTTTATTATAGAAGTTAACGTTGCAGTGTTCTTACACAACCAGTAATGTTTTGATTAGTTTAACCATCAACGAGTGAATAAACGTCGTGATTACCACGAGTGAAATTGACTGCATGGCAAACAAACGTGCTTACAATCAATTTCTACGAGATCGCGCTCACAGCTAGACTTTGCAACAAACTAATGAGTTGTTATAAAAACAGTAGTCTTGCTATCCAGTGTAGCCACGTGACAGTTTGTTGTAAAAAGTTTATTATAGCCTGCTTTTAATTTGCAGGCAACTTTAAACTTGAAAAAAAAAAAAGAAAAAGTGAACGCGCTTCCTTTGGTAAACACTTTGGCGGATCTGGCCTGGGCACATAGAAAAAAGTTTGTCAAACTCGTAGCAGGCTTCTCTCCCTGAATGCTACAGGAAATCTCAAGGATGCCTGATAGGACAATGGCATGTTTTTTTAACTGTGAGTGGATACCGTTCAGTGCACAATTTTTTATTGATCCGTCACAGGAATAGATACATTGGCTTTGTTAGGGCAATTGTCATGGAGGTGTTAAACCAGAAACTTTTAGACAATGATGGAAAGCCTTCTTCCGAACAAAAGACGTACATTTCCACTAAATCGGAAAACCCTAATAAACAGTACGTGGGCTCTACGTCGACAGAATTTAAAGTCCGTTTTCGTAATCACAAGTCTCCATAATTAAGAATAGAAATACTTGTGATCTGGCGGTCCACTACAGTTGCATTGAGCATGAAATATCTCACTCATCCTCGGAGACCCTGGGTTAGCAAGTCGGGACGAAGGGATTTTCATGGGCGAAAGTTTACACCAAGAACGGGAGAGCCCCTGAGCAGTTACTCTTACCGATCCAGTTCCAGAAGCGCTTGAATTCCCTCCTTCTGATTGGCCAGAAAAATATTTTTCTGGCTAATCAGCGAAGTGGACCAGCCGGGTGACTCTGATGTCTTCTTCGCCCTAGTTGTCTTGATCGCCATAGTTGGGTGGACCGTTCAACGGAAATATTTTCGAGGAGGGTTTCAGAACAAAAAATCAACGAAGTCGAGGAAATCGCAATTTCGATGGAGATAATCTGCGGTTTTCCACAGAAAATACATTAAAATGGAAATAAAGTTTGGAAAACCTTAGCTGTTAGCTGCTCCGTACACACTCTCATATTACGCTTTGGTTACCTGTGGTTCCAACGCTCGATCGACATAGTTGCGTGACCGTTGCATCGGAGACTCCCGTGGAAAGTTTCAGACGAAGTTCAACGAACAACGAGAAATAATTAGTAAAATTGTTTACTCGACTAGCTATAAGCCTTATCGTATGCAACACTGGGAAAGGGGAACTCTGAGTCGTTAGCTCTAAAAACATACGATACCTTCGGTAAGTTTGCCATGAAAAGTTCCCAGTGAGTGTTTGTTTTCTTGTAGCCAATGTATAGTTTGCGATTTCCTCGAGTTCGTTGATGTTTTGTTCTGAAACTCTCCACGCAACTATGGCGATCAATGAGGGAAACCACTTCGTGTAAGAAGACATCAGAGTCGCCCGGCTAGTCCTCTTCGCTGATTTTTTTCTGGCCAATCAGAAGGGGGGAATCCAAACGCATCTGGAACTGGATCGGGAAGAGTAACTGCCCAGGGGCTCTTCCGTTCTTGTTGATTGGTAATTGTGCGTTTCGATCCGTCTTTTGTTAGTCAATTATCCGTTGGTCTATTGTTAGTCAAATAGGTCGGTTTGTCTATTGTTTGGCTGTCTTGTTATTGTCGGCAATCAGTCATTTGTAACGTGCAGGTAGCTGTTGGCAACGGTTCAGTGGTGTTTGTTCTAGGTTAGTAAACCAGCTTTCGAGAGTGATTCGTTGATAGTAGTCCGTACTGTAGGTAACGCATTCAGCAGAGCCCTAGTTGATTCTGTGGTTTGTTTCTAAATGGTGCTCAGCAATGTGATTGTTGATATCACCATTTCTAGTCGCTCGTTTGTGTTCAGTCAGTCGGACGTTCAAATTCCTGCCAGTCTCACCGATATAAGTGGCCTGGCAGTCGCAGCATTTGATCATATAAAACTGCTCCCTGTCTGTCGCTCGGTTCTTCTTTGTCTTTAACGTTCGTCAGCAGCTGTCGTAAAGTAATGATAGGTTTGTGAACAACGCGGATGGTGTAGGGTTGTAAGATTCGTGCGATAGTTTCAGAAGTCCCTTTGATGTAAGGTATGGTTGCAGTAGCGACAGGTGTCGCGTTAGTGTTCGTAGCGTTTGGTTCGGAGTTTCTGTAGGGGTTGTGTCTAATAAAGTCCCGGTTGTAATTGTTCTTGTTAAATTAATAAACGTTGTCTAAGTACGGGATTTTGTCCGTTAAGCTGTCAGGTGAGTCACAAACTAGTTACGCGCGTCTTTTCAGGTTCCGTATAGTCGTAGCTTTGTGAGAAGTAGGGTTGTAAGATGATTGGTCGAGTAGTCTGTCCGTATGTGTCGGTTTTCTGCAAATTGTCGTCCGTAGTTTGTTATTGTCACGGGTAACTAAGCAGTCTAGAAAAGGTATTTTACCATTTTCTTCGATCTCCTTAGTAAACTGTATGTCCGTGTTTTGTTCGTTGAAGTGTTCGTGAAAATCGTCGATTTCGTCTTTGTGTACAGCTGTAAAGGTATCGTCAACGTAACGTAGCCAGAGTGGTAATGTTCGATTGTAAGTTGCGAGGGCTCGTTCCTCGATGTTTTGCATAACGATTTCTGCAACAACAACGGAAACTGGCGAGCCCATAGCTGTTCCGTGCAACTGTTTGTAGTGCTTGCCGTTGTACTGAAAATAAGTAGAAGTAAGACAAAGGTTCAGTAAGTCCATTAAGTCGTCGGCAGGTAGCGGTAGTTCAATAGTAGAGTTGCTGATGGCGATCTCAGTGCAGTCTACAGCCAGTTGAAGTGGAATACTGGTGAACAGTGACTTCACATCAAAAGACACTAGTCTGTAGTCGTCAGGTATTTGTACTGTCTTGATTGCGTCAATAAAGTTCTCAGTCGACTGTACTATTGTGTCGCGATTCGTCGGTCAAAGGTTTCAGTACGGTAGTCAAGTATTTGGACAGTTGGTAAGTCGGCGACCCACAGAATGAGACTATGGGTCGCATGGGTATGTTAGGTTTGTGCAGTTTCGGTAGTCCGTAGAGTTTCGGTGGTTGTGGTACACGGCACCTCAGTCTGTTGTAGCGTTGAATGTCAATAGCGTCAGTTTTCTTGAGGTCAAGTTGTTGGCTGTTAAGTTTGCGTTGAAGTGCTGGCGTCGGGTCTCGTTTAAGTACTTCGTAGGTCTAGATCTCTTTATCGTTAATAAGTGCGTCCATTTTGTCATAATAGTCTGTGTTGTCCATAGCAACAGTCACTCATCCTTTGTCAGCGGGGAGTATGACAATGTTTTCGTCGGGTTTCAGTCGTTTCAGTGCTTGTCGTTCGTCTTTAGTCAAGTTACTGTCAGGCAGAGAGGCTAATTGTATAGTAGAAGCTATGCCACTCCTGATGTTATCCTTGGCTGATTCTGAAAGCTCCCTCTGACGGAACAGAGCCGCCTCAACACTGGGTACAATGGCCTCGGTCGGTATACGTTTAGGCGTCACTGAGTGTTTGAGTCCGTAAGAGAGTACCTGTGTTTCAGTCTTGCCTAAGGGACGGGAAGAATATTCCTGACCCGGTTGTCGTCTGGTTTTTGTCGTTTTTTGTCTTTAGTACGTTGTCGTCGTGTCAGTTTCAGTTGAGTTTAATGCAATCAGGACAACGACCAGAGACTTCTAACATCTACTGACGATTCACAGTTCACTTGACCCTGATGATGACTTCCGCTCAGGTTGTCGAAACGACTGTCAATGTCACCTCAAACAGTCCTTCTCAGGACTACACTCACCCGGACGATCACAATTTACCGAATTATGAACTCCTTGTTAGTTCTTTTGCCGTTTCGTTCATTATGTAATCATACTTTATATTTTTGTAACCGTTTTTGGTATAAACTGATCACCGCCCTGTAACTTTTTTATTGGGATTTTTAAATTTTTAACTGTTTTTATTGTAAATACATTTTTTACTTAGCTTGAACCTGAGGAAGACTGAAGGCCGAAACGTCATATTAAAGGCTAGACAAGACCGGAAAATGTCTTTTTTTTTCTAAGTAAGAATTTCAAGATAGAAAAGGGTAAGACAATTACTCGATTTTCACGTATTAAGTGATCATCAGACAATGCTGCACCGCTGACGGAGGTATATAGAAACAAAATTTAAATTAAAAATTTAAATTTAAATTATGGAGGGCGGTTGGAGCGATCCTGAGTCTGATTAGCTGCATAGAAAATATTTTCAGATCGGCACTTAGTAATTTTTCAGTTCTCTCGTTAAGGAGTATAGATCTGTCAGCAGTTAAGATACAGAGTTCCTCTAATAAACACAAATTGCGTCGGAACGGATATCCTTTGAACGGATTTGCTGGCTCGACAATAGACCATATGATCGAGTAATTGGGTCTTATTTTCAGAGCACAGTGCCATGTGAGTCTTTGCAGTCAACCACCGCAAACACTGACATTGCATTGTTCTCTCAAAATAGTAAAAAAATTAAAACTTCTTCCGCTCAGAATTTTTTGAATTAAATGGAGAGAACCGGTAAAGGAAGTGATCGATCGAAAAAAAGGATTGGGGTCACCGTGCATTTAAGAGCGTTGAGTACGTTTATAGATATTACAATGGCCACCTCCGCTCTATTTGTTTGTATTTCGTCCTCACGCGCGCGCGCGCGCTCGATGCAGGACGTGGCGTGACAATGCGACCTTGTGAATAGACCCTGTCACGATTTTCGACGCCATCTTGACGGGTAGGCAAGCAGGCCCGGAAATTACAGTGTTTGTATGACAATCCAATGTCGAATAATTTTCGTAAAACGTCCGTTCTGAAAAAAATATCAATGGTAAACTAAAGCTACAAGCAAATGATTCTTCTGACAAATTTTGAGGGCCGTATCCATGCTAGAACTTGCCGATCGCTTGTGTTAGATTTTCTATACATTCGTCTGTAATTTTTCCCGGGAAATTTTAGTCGGCGGGAAGAAAGTGTTTTTGCAGACAAATTTATAGAAAATTAAAGGTCATTAGAAGAAGCGATTCTAGCGCAGGTGAAGCCTTCACATTTTGTCAAAAGAATCTTTTGCCTAATAGCTTTAGTTTACAATTCACATTTTTTTCAGAACGGAAGTTTTACGAAAATTATTCGACATTGGATTCTCATACAAACACTGTAATTTCACGCCTGCTTGCCTACCCGTCAAGATGGTGTCGAAAACCGTGACAAGGTCTATTGCGTTCGCAGTAAGGATGCGGGGTTTTAAGTAACTGTTTTGAAAACAATTAACGGTAAAAATATTGTCCTCAGGCTTGAACTGGACTCCATCGAACCCACGACCTTGCGAAGCTGGAGCGAAGTTAGTGATGCGAGCGTTGCGGCTTGAAAAACATCACTGTCAAGATCTTTCAGTCACAAATGCGTTTGTTCCGCTATTCACATAAATGATGATTACCATGTTGTTTTGCAAATTCTGTTATCTCCTATTCTGTCTTAAAGAAAAGAAATGTGAATTGTACCCGCCTCCTCAGAATGGTGCCTTAACGTGCTTTAAGTTCCTGGAATCACTTTCATGCAGCGTGAAGTGTCATGAAGACTATGACTTTGTGTTCACTCCTCCTTTTTCGTACTTGTGCGAGTATGGAAAATGGAACTTTTTTAGTCAGTTGGCTCACGAAAAGGTCATGCCGTGGCCAGACTGTGGAAGTAAGTATAATGCGCGCTTTTAGTAAACATCAGTACTAGAGACAGTAATTTCAGCCAGAACATTAAGCAACAAGTTAAATGTTAGTAAATTTCTTGGTTTGTAGTATGGCAATATATTTTGACGAGTTTTGCTGTTTGTTGACGAGCCCGTAGGGCGAATCAAGGATCAAACAACCAACAACGAGAAAAAATATACAGCGAATGGCAAATCAAAACATCTAATATTAAGATTTTGTTATTGAACTTAACCTTTTGCTAGTATTAATTTTCCCAATTTTTCCAAACGCGAAAATCGCAAAATTTAGAACCCGCGAAAATTAGAAAGAACAAGGTAGTCTTACGTTATAAACCGTCCTTCATCCATGTCATGCGAAAGAAAGGTTTCTCAGCTCAGTGTAACGTTCCTTTGAAAGCTTACGTGTGAAGTGTTGATCGTAGTGTTAATAGTAAAAAAACACGTGAGTAGCTTTATTCATGATCTTTTTATTTATTGTCCATAGAAACGAAAACTCCTAGCCTCCTTAAAATACGGAAACTTCCATACTTTTTCTTCAGTGGAGACTGCAATGATCCCAACACACAAGCATCGATCAAAGAAAAATTCTTGGGCCTTATGAATAGTTTTTTGCCCCCATCTGTGTGCCGACAAAACTCAGAATGCAACAAGGACAACTTTGACGTACACTGTGGCAACGCTACAGCGCCAGAGAGGAGGCGAAGGAGGTCTCCTCTCAATCAGGTGACCGGTTACTTTCCAACAGTCTTTAGCTGCCACGTTTTGAATGCTCTATTAACTAAGGTTTCCATGTCTTGAAGATTCTCTACTTAGTTAGGAATAGGTCATAAAAAAAACAAATCTTTGTTATTTACGATAAATGCTGATGCACCAAATATAATTACAGAAAGTGGAAGGAATAAACAACTTATTGATGGCTCCCAAATTCGGATAGTTGCATAACAGAGAGATGTCAACAACGGATCCCATATTCGGACGTACGACGGCGTGTGCATTGTGGGGATACAGTGAACTCGATTCGACCAATCATAGAGCGCACAAGGGGGATAACTGGGTGTATTTCAATGAATTCTTAAGAGCAATTCTCTGTAAGAATCAAACAAAGTGGGAAATGGAAAATTTTGACCCCCGCCCCAACTTAAATTTGCATGCAAGTAGATATCCACGGGGGATGTTCGAAAATGGCCATTATTGAGGTCATAGCTTAATTGTTGCCATGGTAACAGCAAATGTTTTGTTGACGTCCGAGAAGCCAATTTTGAACTCAAAAACTGTTGTGAAAACTGCAAAATTTAAAACGTTATTTCTCAAGTTTAGCCAAACACTACAACTCGAGACTTGGGACAAATGTAAAACTACTATTCTAGTTTCTTTCCATGTACACAGCTTTTCATTACGTTTAACGTAAACAAAATAAACGGCGAATTAACAAGCAAAACATTTCCTTTAATATCTTCAAAAGAAAATCAGTTCTAGAATTGAAACTACATGGATAGCTGACAACAGACATTGTAGTTACTTAATCTGTAAAATTCTCAGCGGGAAGGGCTTATTTTCTTTTCATTGCAATCAACAAAGAATCCATAAACATGAGATTTCTTAAATTTTTGTCAAAATTAACATTTCGTAATTTTTTTTGAAAAATCGGAAGAAAGCTGAGACGACCTTGAGATTTAAAGAAAATTGTCTGTTAAGCAATTCTCTGATGTAAACAACCGTTCATAAACCGTAGTTTTGGAGACAATTTGAATCCAAGTGCAGCTTACTTGACGGCTTTGTTCATTTCTCCACTTTTCGACTCACGTTGAGCGAGCTGGTTCTTCCTCTACAGCAATCGCATTGTCTAAAAATCCAGTGTTCTGAACCTTCTCTTTCAGCTGGCAGTGTTACTTATCCCCGGCAGTAGTCCATCCCCTTATTTCAGCCCACTGAAATCAGGTTTGGTGCATGGCACTGTCGGCAGAAATAAGCCAAGATGGAGTTCAGTCAGTACAGGTACATTTCCACCATAGCCTTTCGCTGTACTTCTCGATCAGACGTCAACATTCGCTCCTAAAGATGGAAAGATGCATCCTTTCGACTAGGATCATTTAATCAACCTGATTTAAATGGTGTGAGCGCTGGAAAAAGCACTGTAAATTTGTTCTATCAGAGACAAGAGGAAAAAAACAAAATCTAATAAAAGGAAATTGCTGGCTTTCTGAAATGCTTTGAATGTCATATCAACAGCAAATAAAGGACCCGGTGTTAAGCAAATTATGAAGGGAAAGTTGCTCAAGTAAACACCGCTGACAGGTAACGTCCTACGGTGTATGTTATTGTCTCTTCCACTTCAAAGAAAGTTGTTGTCTGCAGTTTTTACACCCGTAAGTTGGAGCGAAATGCTTGTCTAAATAGAATCCTAGTTGAAAGGATGCATCTTTCCATCTTTTGGAGCGAATGTTGACGTCTGATCGAGAGGTAGAACGAAAGGCTACGGTGGAAATTTACTTGTATTGACTGAACTCCATGTTGGCTTATTTCCGCCGACAGTGCCACCAAACCTGATTTCAGTGGGCTGAAATAAGGGGATGGACTACTGCCGGGGATAAATAACGCTACCAGCTGAAAGAAAATGGATTTTTAGACAATGCGAGTGCTGTACAGAAAGAACTGGCTCGTTCAACGTGAGTCGAAGGGTGGGGAAATGAACAAAGCCGTCAAGTTAGCTGCACTTCCATCAAATTATTTCCAAAACTACGGTTTATGAACGGTCGTTTACATCGGGAAATTACTTAACGGACAATTTTCTTTCATCTCACGGTCGTGTCAGCTTTCTTCCGATTTTTCCAGCAAATTTACGGAATGTTAATTTTGACAAAATTTAGGAAATCTCATTTTTGTGGTTTCTTTGTTGATTGCCATGAAAACAAAATAAGCCCGCCCCGCTGAGAATTTTACAGATTTAGTAACTACAATGTCTGTTGTAAGCTTTCCATGTAGTTTCAATTCTAGAACTAATGTACTTTTGAAGATATTAAAAGAAATGTACTGCTTGTTTTACTCACGAATTAAAATGGCAGAGACACGGTGTAGTTAATTTGCCGTTTATTTTGTTTACGTTAAATCTAATGAAAAGCCATATAAATTGTAAGAAACTAGAATAGTAGTTTTACATTTGTCCCAAGTCTCGAGTTGTAGTGTTTTGCTAAACTTGAGAAATAACGTTTTACATTTTGCAGTTTTCACAACAGTTTTTGAGTTCAAAATTGGGTTCTCGGGCGTCAACAAACTCTCGCTGTTACCGTGGCAATAATTAAGTTATGACCTCAATAATGGCCATTTTCGAACATCCCCCATGGACATCTACTTGCATGCAAATTTAAGGTGGGGAGTCAAAATTTTTCATTTCCCACTTTGTTTGATTCTTACAGAGAATTGCTCTTAAGACAGTATAACAATGCAGTAAAAAAAGTATTTATCAATTTTTATTTTTTTCATGTCAAATATATTCAAATATATTCAGGGTTAATCCAGGATTAGCCTCAATTTTGCATTCATTTTTGTAGATTCCTGCTCTGCAATTTGACTTTGGCTGCTTTCAGATTATTACGTAAAAATCAGCGGTGGAAACGCTTTTCAAATACTGTATTCAAATGCAATCGATACCCCCTTACGATGTATCAACTTTGTCGCTAAGTCCTTTGCATTAGAAATAAATTCATTTCCGACATGATCACTTCCATGAATTTCGTTTTCTGTACTATACTGTGTTGGTTACTTCTGTGATTTAGTATTTCTCTTTGTCATTTACCTTCTTAATTGTGTGTATTCCCCAGTTTCGAAATTTTATATTTGATGATGATGGTAACTTTCGATATGTCTTTTATCGATCGAATAAAGATTATTATTATTATTATTATTATTATTATTATTATTATTATTATTATTATTATTATTATTATTATTATTTATTCATTTATTTATTTATTTGTTTATTTATTTATAAGGTTACCATCCGGTTTGATTTTATCATACGCGACACTGGTCTTCCTGAAGAAAATAATGACAAGGCAGGTCAGGATGCTTTTACCGCGGCAAAAGCAAGAGCCAACCAAACAAGAACCGAGATTTACAACAGACTCAAACAGATTGACTGGGGCACATTTTATGCCGATTCGGGACTGGAGTTAAAGGATAAAAATGTGAATAACTTTAACCTCGGTCAGGTTGAAGCTTACTGCTCAGAAAACGGTGCAGTGGTGAGAAAGTGTAACGAGGACGACATCAAATATGACATACCATGTAGCGAGACTGAAGGAGAAATCACTAAGTGCAGTAAGTCTATGAAAGCCTCTCTAATACAAACTACGGTTTCTATATTAATCTAATATAAAGTTTTGCAACACTGATTGATCATTTCTAACGGTTAGTTAAAGGGACACTGTCACGGGATTTTTTACTGTTGGGGGTGAAAAATGTGCTGAAAATTAAATAAAATGCCTTTTCACGTACATAGAATACTCTTAGAATGTCAAGAGAAGGAAATCAAATGAATTTCTCAAAGGAAGAACAAACTATAGTCAGTTACTGGCCATTTTTACAAAACAAACGAAAAATTTGAAAACATCAGCCTGATGTTTTCAAGTTGCAACCATTTCCATACTAGCGATCCGCAGCCAAACAAACTTAATTATAGTCTCAGAGAACTGGTAGAGAAGTGTTAAACGAAACTCGACCAGTATTTTTGGGTTTCCGCGCATTAGAATATGTTTTTTTGGTGACAGTGTCCCTTTAACAATTATTCCATAAGCGAGACTTGGACATGAGGTGTAAATTACCTCACATACTGCAACAAGTCGCGAGTGGAATAATTGTTTTATCAAATTGTTAACATCAGTAATCCTTGCTGGGTTTTTGGCCATATTTTTGGAAAAAAGTTTGAGTATTCCAAAAATGTGGCGTGCGGGATGCGGAGTGCTGGGTGCGAGGTGCAGGGTGCGGGTACAGGGTGCTGGGCGCAGACTGAGGACTACGGACTGCGGGCTGCGACAAGCCGAAGCAACGATTTTGTGTCGGCTTGTCGAAAAATTTTATCCTCCAAGCCAAATACCACTCAAACATTTTTCCCTCCCATAGTGCATGTGGCTCTTGGATAGAAATAAATAAAGATTTAAATCCCTGTAAGTTAAGGTGAAGGTTAAATCTTTAGATTGAGACACAAGTCTGTTCCGTGACTGAGTAACCCACTCGTTTTCTGCGGTTACAAGGTCTAGCACCTGATTGGTTAAAACACAATGAACATTCCAGAAATATTTTCAGTGTTCATGGTTTTCTTAGTTTGAGTGTAAGTACAAACAAAATACAGTTACAACTAAAATAAAAAATAAAGAGAAAATCGATCTTCTACTTCCACATGAATAAATAAAAATTAATATGCAACGAGAAATTTTTGTCATTTGCAATGGTGGTGGGGTCTGTGTAGGACACTCGTTTTTGCCGTAGTTTTATTTTATTTCATTTTTGATGCATTATTGAATTGACTTTAGTTTGTTTGGGATAAAATTACTTCTATGTTTTTGCAAATAGCGATATTAATTTCAGCAGTTATAAAATTCATGCAACCAAAGAGCAACTGAACGGTATGTCGAGGGATCTGAGACATTCAGAGATAATGTTTTCACAATGTTGATTTCACGCACGAGAATTAAATCGTGCACTATTTTCAGCTGTGCAAAAAATGACATCAGGAAGATATTATTCCTCTTAAGCAACAGCACTTTGTGTGGTTTCGCGGATTATTTCCCTGTGAGCTAAATGTCGATCTCTTTTTCGGACAACAGCGCTGGTTACTAACCGGTCATGTTAAAACGCAGACTGCTGACCACGCAGACTGTACAGACTGGGAATTTTTTTAATTAACTTATTATTTTTCAGTTTCTTTTACCTTGGTTTGCTGAAGGCTAGTAGTTTTTTTTTTTTTTCATAATCTTTGATTTGTTGTACTATGGCCAGCCGCTTGGCACCGGGTTCTCAAAAAAAAACAATGCCCCGCTGTGAGAAATTCTCGAGCAATTTCGATGGAAAGGCATTTCACACCTTCTGGGAGTATTTCATATTTGTTTGGCAGGCCTTTTCAAAGTGCATCTTGGCTTTGCAGTTTACCACGTTTCCGAGCTTGAGCATACCATCATCTCGCTATGTCACTGTGCGGCGCGTCTTACCTTGGCCAAGGAGCGCAAAAATTTGCGTGACGTGCACGCAGGGTTTCTTTGTCACGCAAACCCTACAGTTCCATTTGCACACTTTGGTGGAGCTGACGTTCTCTTCTTTTTCTCCCGCAAACTTTACAGATCACCATTGTGCTTATTATTTGGCGTTAGAGAAGAATAAGGGAGCCTTGGAAAAGAAGATGAACCATTGACTGCCTTTCTGAACGTTATCAAATTTTTAATTTCCAGTATTGGATGTTGCCACGAAACTCGCATTCGCCATATAAATTCATTCGCTTTTTCGCCATTGTGGCTCCTTGGCATTTATATTGGGAAAAATCTATTCGTTTTTACATTCAGTAATAAAAAGTCAATTCACATTGGCCGAGTTCTTTTCTCAGTAATTTGAATGCAAGCTTTACATAGGAGATAGCGACTGAGCAATTCTGAATAGATTAAAAACCAATGGGAGCGAAATGTTTACACGATGTTGACATCATGGCTATTTTGTAATGGATGTTACTAGAACGGAGAATGGGGGAATGGGGAATGGGGAGTAGTGGTCAGCGGTAATACCTAAAAATTATGCTTGAGTCTGCGCAGTATGGCGTAGAGACGAGGACTGCACGTGGTAAGCGAAAGATGAAAGGTAAGAATATTTATCTGTCAGTTTTTCCCGAGTTTTCGGAATTATTGAGTTTCTCTTTATTAAAATTAACCACAGCTATCGATTTGCAGGTAATGAGAGGACGATACTGTTAAGGATCACGAGTTAATCGTTATCGACAGGTTAATATAAAAAGATTCGTATCACTTTGAGTACAGTCGCTTCGAATGTTAATATAAAAACAACGAATAATTAAAATGTTCTCTGTATTTTGACGTTTTAGCGACGAACCAGTGACAGAGGATGATTCTATGTTTGCAACTGGCGAGAATGAATCTTTGTTTAAGGTACGATAACGTAGAATACGGCTTGAAAATTTAAACGGACCGCTGCTTAAGAGGTTCTGACTGTAAATATCGAGAATCGGTGGACAAGCTCAAAAAATCGAAAATCCTGATAACTTGCCAGAAGAACACTTTTGGGGAGCTATCTTCGAAAATATTACATAAACCTTCTGGAATTCTATTGTTTTCGAGAAATTGGGAAAAAACGGTTTTGCTTAATTAATTATGCAAAAATCAGGTTTAAAATTAAACAAATTGAATGCGCTTGCTTGTAAACAACTTGCAACGCCAGAAAACAATTTTAATTTTAAATGATAGCAATACTCTTCTACTTTCTATCAATGGGAATTGCATGGACTTTTGCTTTAATTATATTGTTTGGTGGTTCTTTGAAACAAAGCCATTTTGCGCACTTCGGAAAAAGGCAAAAATTGGTAAACTTTAGAGGCTTAAAATGGGTCTTGGTATGTCTAATATCGAATTGAAACAAACACCGTGATAAAGTTTGGCCCTACTTCTGTTATGATATGAAATAAAAAATCTGGGCAATTCAGGCTCGCGCTGACAAAAACACAAATTCGCAAACCAGTGTTGCCAAAATTTGCATAATTTGGATAATAGAAAAAAAACTGTAATGGAAGGACGACTTGAAATATGACAAATCGTTTACCGTAACTATTTTCGGATGGTCTGTCTATTAGATGATGCATTCGCTGATATCTTCATTTATCTCTCTGAAGAACTACGAACAAATTTGGAAAATTGTTGGTGAAACTAGAGTGCAGTGGGTTATCATATTTTGTCAGATGTCTATACTCTGCAGCACCAATGGCCTTTCTTTGTTATTTGCAGTTTTTTGGGGGGAAAATACCAATGTTCTCGAAAATCCAAACGGTTTCTTATAAAAATCATTACAGTTGACATACGCGTATAAATTGAGAGCTCAGCCGGGCTGTGTAAAGTAAGGAACACAAAAGTATGACTCAAAATAATCCAGTCATGCAACCGATCACTGCACGTTCATTGAAACGTGAAAATATTCTTCAATGAAAATCTTTTCCTCCAAAACCGTGAAAGAGTTCTCAGCGATCTTGCAAAGTAAAACCAAACAAACTGTGTATTGATATCTGTTAGATATACAGCAGCATTTAGAACTCGTAAATACCGATCCCGCTGCGAGAACGTCTGTGGTTTGCGTTTTTTTAAACATATTTATCCAAGTGTAATAATATTGATAGGAACAGCACAATTTTTGACAAATACGTATAAATCATAATAATAATGATGCACTTTTGCTTCCTTGCCAAAATAGTGTCATTTGAAAAAGTCGCCCAAAATCTTAGTAGCCGTTTGAAAAGAGCGATCGAGTCACGTACACAACAACATACTATTTCACAGTTTTCTTCTCTCGAAGAGAAAGGTGTCATGTCTGTCATATGTATACGAAACTAATTCTAGACTTGCCTGTCCCAATTTTCGTCCCAGTAGAATATCAGCTGCACATGACAGTATGCCCCAAACACAGGGATGCGTACGGTATTCGCAATGTAGGAGATCGCATTTAAAAACTGCCATAAGTAGAATGACAAATTGACAAAAAAGATTCACGTGACACCGGTCACGTAACAGCTTGTGTAGAACTTTTGAAACTTCTTCTCCTTCTCTTTAGTTTTACGTAGAAATAGTATAAGCCCAAAACAATGCAAGAATAGATTGAAGGAATGTTTTAGTTCATTCTTTGTGTGTCTTCAGTAAATAAAATCCTCTAAATTGAGCTCACCCAGACTACTACTTTTCATTTCATTCATTTCATTATGCAAATTTGGGCAACACTGGTTCGCGAATTTTTGTTTTTGTCAGCGCGAGCCTGAATTGCCCAGATTTTTTATTTCATATCATCATAGAAAGTAGAGCCAAACTTTATCACAGAGTTTATTTCAATTCGATATTAGACATACCCAGACCCATTTTAAAACTCTGAAGTTTACCAATTTTTGCCTTTTTCCGAAGTGCGCAAAATGGCTTTGTTTCAAAGAACCACCAAACCAAAGAAATAAAGCAAAACTCCATGCAAGTCCTATTGATAGAAAGTAGAAGGGTATTACTATCATTTAAAATTAAAATTGTTCTCTGGCGTTGCAAATTGTTTAAAAGCAAGCGCTTTCAATTTGTTCAATTTTAAGCCTGATTATTGCGTAATAAATCAAGCAAAACCGTTTTTCCGAATTTCCCAAAAACAATAGAAATCTAGAAGGTTTAAGTAATATTTTCGAAGATAGCTCCCCAAAAGTGTTCTTCTGGCAAGTTATCAGGATTTTCGATTTTCTGAGCTTGTCCGCAGATTCTCGATATTTACAGTCAGAGCCTCTTAACTGTTAGAGCACTTGCCATCGAATTTTGAGTTGATTTTAATGGCGTTCATATTTGAGTTACAATCTAGATTCATTCAAGGTTTGCAGAAAGAACTGAGTAAAGTGACTGCAATATTAAGCTGTTCTTCAATTAAAAAGAAAATAGCCCAGAGAAGAAGCATGGTGAATAGCTCAATGTTCTAGTCACTTCACTCAGTTCTTTCTTCAAACCTTAAATTAATCTAGATTGTAACTCAAATATGAACCCCATTAAAATCAATTCGAAATTCGATAGCAAGTGTTCTAATAATTAAGTAGCTGTTGGTTGAAATTTTCAAGCCATATTCTACGTTTTCATACCTTAGACAAAGATTCATTCTCGCAATTGCAAACATAGAATCATTTTCTGCCACTGTTTCGTCGCTTAAACGTCAAAATACACAGAACATTTACTCGTAGTTTTCGGTAGTAACACTAAAAGCGACTGTACCCAAAGTGATACGAATCTTTTTACACCAACCTGTCGATAACGATTAACACGTGATCCTTAACATTATCGTCACTCTCACTGCCTGCAAATCAATAGTTGTGGTTAATTTTAATAAAGAGAAACTCAATAATTCCAAAAACTCGGGAAAAACTGACACATAAATATTCTTACCTTCGATCTTTCGCTTACCACGTGCAGTCCTCGTCTCTTCGCCGTACTGCGCAGACTCAAACATAATTTTTTAGGTATTACCGCTGACCACAATTCCCCAAACCCCATTCCCCATTCCCCATTCCCCATTCCCCATTCCCCATTCCTCCTTTTAGTAACATCCTTTTGTAATAGCGACACCTTACGGCCAAACAAACCAGAGTTAGCGTTCTCGTCTGTACAAAAATACATATCCATATCACTTCAGTCAGTGAGAATGGTGGAAAAGCTACAGCTAGAACAGTGGAAATGTACATCTTCATGTAAATTTGAGGAAACCCTTGCAAGAAATTGCGCGTCTTCGTCACATTGTTTTGAATTATTCTCCAAGCTTTCTTCTAGAATTGCTGGCAGCTAGGACATTGATTATATATTTTTTCCAGAACCATACCTGGCTTCCAGGCATTTATAGGCATAGCAAAAAGTGAAAAGTATATGTAGACACACCTTCAGCAAATCAACGTAAAGAAACTGAAAAATAATAAGTGAATTAAGAAAAAAATTCCCAGTCTGCACAGTCTGCGTGGTCTGCAGTCTGCATGGTCTGCAGTCTGCAGTCTGCAGTCTGCGTTTTAACATGACCGGTTACTAACGTACCTTATTCAGTTATCACCCAAATGGAAAGGCTACTCCTCTCAATACTAAATAACATTTACCTACAGTAATCAAGATACTTAATTTATTATAATTAATAGCTCCCATAAACCGAAAGTTGTTCGGTTTCTAGTTCTAAGGGAATACTAAAATCACGCAGCCATAGCCTGTAATCACATTATAGTTTGGTTGGATATACGTATACCCTACTAGTAGTTCCCATGGAGAAGTAAATACTGCCTGTCATGAATTCATGTGTTCGAACTATCGTTTTTTGAGCTATTTTGTCTACAAAATAGCCTCCTAGTCGGCATGCAGCCTCAAGTTTCTGGGAAGGTTGGTTCTTTGGTTGGTTTTTGGGTGGACCATGTTCGGTATTCCCGATGACTGTCGAATTTTATCGAAAGGCTAGTTGTCGGGGCGGGAACAAAAATGCAGATGAGAACACACGGAAAATTCCGCTACTAAAGCGACACGACGAAAGTGTCCGGATTTCATCTGCTTGACGTTGGATATTTATATATCAAACAGAAATGGCTGGCTTCCTTGTGGTAGACTTCCTTAAAAAACGAATCGTCAGCACAAACCTGGTTTATACACGTGAGCGGAAGCAAGTTCTAGTAAATAATTCGTGGGTTATCTGATATTTATGATGTTCGGTCTAGGAAATATTTGTCAGCTTCGTTTGTTTTGGTAGATGAGAATTGGAACAAATCCTTTGTACGCATGCGCATAACTTGCGTTTGGAGTTATATGGTTCAACTTTAGAGTGTGAGAAATAACTTCTGTGCAGGGATGTCCTATAGCAAATGATGGTAAATAGATGGTAGAGAGCTTGGAGGTATAGAAAGGGCAGAATCGTGAATTTCGAACTAAAACGAATTATTGTTCGCACCTTTTGGTAGGTTTTAGGTCGACAAGGAAAAAGATTGTATGGGTGGTATAAGCGTTACTTGTAGGTGCGACTAGCTAAGCGCAAAGTTAGAGGCGCCTTACCAGAGAAATGGGTTTCTCGTTAGGCTGCGTGGCGGTAGCGGGATTGTTTGTACAAAGTTTGAGCGGAAAGATCAGCACAACAATCAAATCAAATTAAAACAATTATCACCTCCAATACGAAGACAAAAACGCAACAGCTCCACGCAAGATTCGTTTCACAGTTTTGAAGACAAAAAAAATCGGTTATCATTTTTTCAGATTACAAAAACCCATCAATTTACTCATTCCCCGCTTCCTTCTAAGTTTCTCCCTTTGTTGCACAACTCTAGCTGCCACGAAAGCCAAAAAAAGCGCCGAAAACGAACATATGACAGTCTCATGAAAGTCTCGTGACTCGCCATTGAACTTTGTCTCATCACTTGTTGTACGTGACAAAACACCACTTGTTTACACAAAACAGTAACCTGATCTCACGCTCAATCAACATAACACCTTCTTTACACGTGAAACGACCCACACTAAACATTATCACATGACTGTCTGGCCGTGCGATAAAATCCCTCCCCGCCCCCCCTCCCCTCAGAGCTATTAAAGCAAAATTTTCCCTTGACTTGATCACATGTACTCCACGTGATAAAATTCACGTTGGTTACCACACAGGCGAACCACTCCATTATTCTCGAATTCGCTCATTTAAAATTCCAACGATTCCTTCGCCCATTACCCCCTCTCTACATAACAAAACATCCCTTAATATTATTTTCACCCAATTTTGCATCTTACTTTCACATCAAAACGCTCATCAAAACAAAATTTATTCGCTGAACACAACCACTGATTTTTGTGTGGCTTCAGCGAAGCTGAGACCACTACCGTGTGTCACCAATATTTTTGCAGGAGTTTAATTTTGCGAATGGCGAATTTTTTGTGTGTTTTGCGGGACTGATTTTTCCGATTGGGGAAACTGTTTATTCTTCCTTGGAATTAATTTTTGCGTTTATCCGGAAGCCGCCTTCTATTTGGAATTATAACATTCTCGTTTTTTGAGTATAAACAATCGAATGCCGGTCAACAACATGCAGATGTAAAACACGTTAAGTCAGTTAATCAATGGAGTACCTTCAGACGATCCTTTTCTTTAAGCAGTTTAAGCTTTTAACAGCTTAATACTTGTAATGTACCGACTTCAATTTCATCGTTTTATTTCTGAATCTTTTGCTTCTAATTTCGTTTTACTTTTGAACGAAAGAGACGGTTTAAGTAAATGGGCACCAACATAATATTACATCACATGTAAAAGGCGATGTTTGTATATAAATTTCGACAATGGAATAATTTTTGCGGGAATTATTTTTTTCGCGGGAACTTTTTTTGCGGATCGTGAGAAAACCGCGAAAATCCCAAAAATTTGAATCCGGAAAAATTAGTGCCATACGGTATGTCAGCATGTGCGTTGTTTCAGGCTTTTTTGACAGTTTGCTATGTGACTAGTCACGCAAGATTTGCACAAGTCACGCGATGGCATGATCTTTTCTAACAAGGCACGCTTATTACTCGATTTTAGCCGTGTGTTCCAAAATGTAAGTCCTGTGAAATAATGTGGAAAATAAAACAGAGCTTATTTATACATTTGTCTGGTAACCTTTGAACGCAGAGGTCCACACGACGCGTAAATAAACCGTATACCATGTTATCTGGGAAATTTTTTTTCATTATAATTATTTTTTGTCTTTTATATTATTATTATATATATACATTTTGTTTGTTTATTTCTAAACTAGTTAATCATTAACCATTTGTGTATTTTAAAATTCAAATTTTTGGAGCCGTTATAGCATTTTCCTTCTCTATAGCTCTGGCCTTGAGGAAGGCTAATTTTGTTAGCCGAAATATTGGCCTTAAATAAATCAGCCCTTTGCCGTTGTGCCTGCCTTGCATTCAGTTTTGTATATTTGTCTGGATTCGGGAGTTGCCACATTCGTCAAGCATGATGTCACGCAAGAAGAAGACGTGCGTGACTTTCAAGATCGGCTATTCTCTTCTGGTTCAAACATTACATAATTAATTTTTGTGACAAGTTACCCTTCCTACTAGATCCAAAATATTTGTCCATGGAAAAATAATCTTTATAATAGAAAGCCACAAAATTAAATTACAATCCATTGAGCTTCCGAGAAACATCTGAGAGTGAGCTTCAGAAAGGACTGTTTTGTATTACTTCGTTTGTCCCATATTCACACTGTTGTGAGATATTTTACAGATTTTATCTCACTTTCTTCTTGTTTTCTCGTAATTTGGAGCCACACTTGCATTAGCGTACCTTGTATTGATCAATGACGTATATGAATTCGAAACCACTAACATAAACTCAAACATTGATCTTTGATCACCCTCAAATCTGTAAAAAGCCCTGGGAACGAGCTCCAGCTCCACTTATAAGGTAAACTCCGTCTAAGAACCAATACTTTTCGAATGTTCAACGCTACTCAAATAAACAACGTCACAATAGTGTACCTTGGTACACGCACGTTCATTCAATAACCATTTCCATACCTCTCATTGACAGCTACAAAATATCTCACGCACGCTATGCGTGCCTATGTTTGCTCATTGTCGACGCCTTGTCAAAGATTTTGCTTGTTTCCGACGAATGAAACCCTTTCATATAGGTGAGATACATTTCCAAATTGTTCCAAATTGCTGCTTAATTGATTCTTGCTTTGAAATAAAGCGACTACCTCGGCTGTTCGTTCGGTTCATTCAAGAGTTAAATTCTAGTCACGGCGAGACGGGAATCGGCATTTGTTCAATAACATATTTTGTCACGCAACGACTAGTAGATGGTAAAGGCCGGCTGGTAAACAGAAACAGACTAGCATTTTCGCTGAAAAAATGTCCCTCATCATGACATCTGTAGAAACATTTCTTGACTTACTAATTATTTGCCCTTCCAAAGTTCGGCGAAGGAGCCACATGTTCACAATATAACTTTAAACGAAACGAAGCCAATTCGAACACCCACTGTTTACTCGTCTCTTGTCAGATATGAGCAGTTCGATTCAACGCGGAATTTTCTGTGAGATGAACAACAACGGGTTGCGAAAGTGAGTGGAAATTTTGCAAGGTAAAATACTTAATGCCAACTATCTTCTCTCAGTCGTCGCCAATATGAGTAATATGGCTACCACCGGATCTAGTAATATCATCTTTCTTGACATATAATTCTTCATCCCGCAGTTCTGGTGTGATATTCATATATACATCATTTCACAGTGAGTTAAGTTGCTCACGTGGGTTCGAAACTTGAGTGATGTCGTTCTCAGACACACAGCGTGTTAAATCGATGAAAATCGAGCATAAGAAATCCAATCGATCAATCGATATCAAACGAAACAATTAGTCAATTGACATCGATGATACTGGACAATCGATGATCAATCGATGATCACAAAAGTCGTTCCCCAGGTGATCGATTTTCTTCGATTGTTGTATGTGTGTTTTCTTAGAGCTCATGTAACAACCCAACAAAATGACTGATCAAGAAATACATCGCGAGCGCGAAGTTACACTTGAGATATCTGATGTTGTTTTGAAACTGGTTCCATGAATTTTAAATTTTTGTTGAGATTGGAGCCACAATTGCCGCAAGAAAGAAAAGAGGAGATCGCAGCAATGCCTTAATCGTAAGCAATGCAAGTGGTCACCTACAGAGGGATTTAGTCAAGTCGCTACCCTTTCTTGGCGACTTCACTGAAAATCGTTTTCAGTGTAGGCGATGCCTTTTGGCTTCATACCGTTTTATCAGTTGTTGGCTGGCGTGGCTTTTCAAATTGATATGTGCAGCATTTCTGTTGCTTGCGTAAGTCTTGCCTCATTTTTTACTCACGGCGATTAGCACGTTTTTCTTGTCGTACACGGCTATTCGACATTTAGTTTCACGTTGCGATAGGTAGAAAACATTTACAACATTTATCGAAATATATTGATTTCAACCAGATTTTAGTGTCAAATGGCATCAATTATATATACCTTCCTGCGGTTACCGATGACAATCGATAATAAACAATAACTTGAATCGATAACAAGTAATTGATTGATGTTGGAAATTGATGAAAATCGAATTTAATATCACAAAAACAATGCGTTATCGATTGTTCATCGATGTCCAACATCAGTCGGTTAATTGTTATCGACTGATATCAATTGTTATCGATTGTCATCAATTATCGATTTATTGATTTAACACGCCGGGTCAGACATGTCCACGAAAGTAAATAAATCTTGGCTGGAAAAAACTGAATTCTTGATTTCGAATTTGGCCAATTTGGCCAATACTCAACCACCTCACTCTTCGCTAATAAATCGCGTCAGTCAGGGCAACTCAACAAATCGTTTGGTGGAATATCTGCTTTGAAGACCTTAATGATTACTTCAATATTCACTTGAGTTTCCTTTGGGCAAATGTCGCCTCTAACGTTCTTAACATGGAAAGGTAGTTTCTTTTGTTTTCGATAGAGAAAAAATGTACCATTTACCGTGCGAAATAAGGTCAGCTAGAATTTTCAGAAAGGAAACAGCAGCTCGGAATTTCGGTGGGAAAGTTTCTGTTCCCAAAACTTCGACTTAGATTTTCAGGTAAAAACTCCGCACAAACTAACCTGTGTTTGCTCATCAAAAAAAATATACTTTTAACAAGAAAGCCCTATGGGCATCTTAACCAGCCTTTCTGACCCACCCCACTCCCAGGTTAACGATCCCGTATTTTTACGTCGTTCAACGTGCGAACGGACGTGACGAACAGTGTGACTGTGTGACAAAATATTTTGACTATAGCGTTACTAGATGACGTAATGTTTAAACTCTGATGGCTCAGTTTATCTTTCTTATCGCTTTTTATTTATTCTGCCGAAAAAAGGCAAATTCAATTCAAACGTTGAACGTCGGTATAAATTCGCCCACAACTGAAAATGTTTACACAGAGACGAATATTTAGTGTTGTGCTAGACCGTGAATACAATCAATGAGCATTAAAGTAAAATCAAAATATAATGCTTGATAAACACGAGCAGATCGTCAGAGTCAACCGTCACTTCACGCTCAAACCCGTAAAGGCATATCTGATGACATAACGTTAAAATCCGGTTTGCTAACCCTGGAGTTCCCTTGGAAAAGTAAACAAATTGACTCGGAATTCGTAACGATTTTCGAGAAGATCTTTTCTAAAACGGACAATTAACTTGGGAAATGAAAAAAGGTAATACGAAACAAACTAAACATGTTGCGAAAATTTGCGAAATTAGTGGGTCTCGTTTGTTGTCTTTGTGATATGACAATTTCGCCATTTTGTACTGTTTAATAAACGAGCAGGAGTGTTTTATCGGGTTTAAAACCACGAGGCGTAGCCGAGTGGTTTTAGACCCGATAAAACACGATCTGCGAGTTTATTGAACGGCTTCAAAAAACGATCTCATAGAATAATGAACTAATGGTGCCATTTTCCCGTGCTATAACTTTATTCCATAGTCTCATCAAGAGAATGTCAAAATCGATCTCACAGAATATAAAGACATTCTTTCATGTTTTGTAGTTCCTATAGTCTTTGAAAAGAATAAAAAGTTTTGTTTAATGAGCTTCGGACCATTTTCCCGTGCTGCTAGTTCATGCTGCTAGATCTGAAAAGAATTATAAGATTAGATGATTTGTATAGTGGAAACTTCATTCAATAGTGAGCTCGATGAGAACATTATGGCTTCGAAGCACAAGCGGACGTTTCGCAAACCCAAAAATGATGAAGAAGAGAAACAACTGCTGGAAAATGCCGTACCAAAGTCAACACGTTCCGTCAATAAGTGGGCTATGAAGATTTTTTCAGAATGGCAGTCAACAAGAGTAAATAAGAAAGCTTCTCAAGAGCCGAGCAGTTGTACTAATGACACATCACAAATTCAAGACTTGGAAACCGACGTGCTTGATATGACGGCAGAGTCGCTAAATTTTTGGTTAACAAAATTCATAATGGAAGTGTGCAAAGATACCGGGGAAAATTATCCTCCTCGTACGCTGTACAGCATTGTTTCTGTTATATAAAATGTTACCCTCATTAGTATTCTTTATATAAAGAATACTAATGAGGGTAACATTTTATATAAAGAATAGTAATGAGGTATATTACAATCAGCCCCGCTTTCCCCTGGGACTGAAATCAAATGCCGCCACCAGGCTTTTTAGATTGTTGATGTATTACCGGTTTTAAACAAGCATCCACGTGACTCATTTGCGTGATGTAATTGGTGGAAATGATCATTAATTATTCATGAGTTTTTGAAAAGTAGGTAAAACATTCATTGAAACAAATGAAATACGTGTGAAGATTAACGAAATTAGTTAAACTCGTTTCTAAAGCTTCGGGTCACAAAGTGAAAAGTCCGTCTTTATCACGCGGTGAAATATTTATTCATATTTTGCTTTAAGGCAAAGTTGAATGTACTAGGTAGCGTTCAGTCGAACTTACTTGCGCATGCATTATATGTAATACATGTACCGCTACATTAAACCGCCACCACAAGGTTAACAACGGTTTATCTGTGTCATATAAGTATGGAACGTTTACCTGTTAGATGTAACGTTGTTAGTAGGTGTGACATACTTCAGTTTTTTTACCTTGCATGACGTAATAGTGACGTGATGGCTGCATGACATCACAACCGGATCCGGAAGTTTAAAGTAAACGTCGAGAGAAAACCGGAGGTTTACGGAGACTGTCTTAGCTGAGACAAAACCGAGTGACTTGGTTTTTCAATATGGCGGCAGCTCAGGAGAAGACCCTGGCACACAGCAGATCACGTGACTAAAATCTCCAACGAGAATGGCGATTTATTCAAAATGGCGGCTACGGCGAAAAGAGTGAGAAGATCTGGGTACGAGATATGGCTAAGGTGAAGATAAACAGAATGGTGGAAAAAGCTGGGGTTCAGTTCAAGGGGAAAAAAGAGGAAAAAAGACAAGTTTTGCATGTAAGAGATTTAAGAATACGGCAAAGTGTTAGAGGCCTTGGTTTTGCTGTTCCTTGTTTCTTTTTTGTTATTTTAAAGTTAGGAGTAATGGGTTTGAGCGTACTTTGTTTCATGAGGCTTTCGGCAATAAATTGTCTCATCGTTACATTGTTACAAATCCGTCCTTCTTAAATATTATTACAAATCCGTCCTTCTAGTTCTTAAAATTATATGATTCAGACTTTTATAGACCATATCAGGCTTGTCATTAAGCTTAAAATATAAACCTTATGGAGTGAGCTTAGGCCTTAAATAAAACTAGTGACACCAAATATTTATTCTACATGGCTTACATCTCAGTGAGTTCATTGACAGTTCTTTCGAAGAAACTGAATTTATAGCTGCTATTGCTATGACTACTAATATCTATAAACTTAAGTAATTTCAGGCGCAAAGAACAAGTTGCTTGAGCAGGCAATTTAGTATACTAGCAATATTTGAGGATTTCCATAGCAGTGATGAATAATTTTATATACATTGGATAGTCAAGTTTAAATGTAAATATACAATAACAACATAGGTAATGGGACAGAAGTGAACTATGCTCACGAGCTCACTACTCAGCTAACTAGTGAGCTTTTTTAGGATAGGCGTAAATGGGATAGTATAAGCCAAGTAGGGTAGTATAAGCCTGATTCTCCTAAGTATCAGGACAGCTACCCAGATTACATTTTCAAAAATCTTGATGATTACTTGTCATAACACAGTGACAACCCAGGCAATGGCAAAGGGGTGAGCCATGCTCACAAGCTTGCTAATTCCTAAAAGGGATTGTAATGTGGCATTTGCTCTAAACTTGTGGTGGTCTGCTTCAATGTTGGTGCTTGAAGGTGGAGTTGAGAACTAGACATCCTGGGCATCCATCTACCAGGGCTGGTGAATAATTTTTCTAATTTTGTGGAAGGGATTCCTGTGCAAGTTGCTGTAGCCAATGTCACTCTTAAAAATATCAAGGGGTATGGGATTGATGGCGGTGTAAAGAATACTGATAAGCGACCTTGAATCAACGATTTTGAAATTGTTAGGATGGCCAATGAAATTTTTCTAGGTAGTGAGGCACAGGTCAGCATTTTTTTTTGGGGGGGGGAGGGGTCAAAACTGGCATGTTTGTTTTGTTTTGTTGTTGTTGTTGTTGTTGTTGTTGTTGTTGTTGTCTAAGGGTGAAGGGTAAGGGGCATTAGACCATGTACCCATTGATACTGTCAGGTCATGACATCATTCCATCATTCTCAGCTCCCCGTTACTTTAAAATTTTGTCATCATATTCTATTTATTGTCACTCAAAAACAATTAACATTTATATGGCCACTGGAAAATACATTGTGCTTGCATTCCTCTAGCAAGTACCGCTATATAGGGGTTGATATGCATTGGGGAATGCTTGTTGAGTCACTAAAATATTAATAAAAGCACCCGATTTGATCACATTTTAATTTCTGTTGTTCTGTTCAGTATTAAAAATGCACAGATCAATTCGAAACTTCAGCACCCCCAGGCATTTGAACTTTTAAAGATTCGCTCGTTTCAAATTCTTGCCCACCTGAGCCAAAATTGTGTTCAAATGCCCTACCCTTAAGTGTTGGATTTGCTTGTTAAATGCCCCTCACAAAGAACAAGTCTTTTTAGTGCAAGTACCATTCCATGTTGTAACAATTTATTATACTAAACGCATTTAGCAACTGGGTCCAAAATACTAATGATACCTACGAAGATCTCTTAAAGATGGCTAAGTTATCAACGTTGTACAATCGCAGATTACAAGACATAGCAATACTGATGTACAAAGTAAAACACAATCAGTGTCCTAAATACATAAGTGACCAATTCAAAAGGACTTCTTGTAACTATGCCCTCATAAACTCAGACTTTTCAGTATCAAGAGTAAACACTGTCACATTTGGCAAACATAGCGAGTGAGAAGTATGAGACTGGACGAACTAATAATGAAACAGTGCCATTGCTCACTATGTGATAGTGAGCAATCTACTTTGGCTTAGAATTGGTTCATAATAAACAACTATGTGCATTTTTATACCTTCATGTATCTTTAAAAATATTGCAAAGCTTGTTGAGCCCCATTTTCGCCAGCCTTTCGCTTACAGAGGTCTTTGCCTTAAAACTGGTTCATATTAAACTACTTGCATTATGGTGCTGGACTAAAAAGTTACTTTAAATTTCGCACTTTCTGTTTAAATTCCCCACCCTACCCAGACAAAGGTCAAATTCCCCACCCACAGGAACTTTGCATTAAATTCCATACTCCTCGGGCAAGAATAATACTTGTAGCCAAATGTCTGAGGTATGCCTGGAAGGGAGGGGGGGGGATGTTGAAGATTCGAATTGATTAGCACATAACCTTAAGTTATAGATCCCACTTTCTAGGATGACTCATTATTTCTTTGAACCTCTGCTATAACTTTTAGTGGATTTTCGTGGTGTTCTAATTGGATCTGCAAACCCTTTCTATTTGGCTTAGATTGATATGAGAAAGGTTTTAAAGTAGAGACAGGAGATGGAAAGTCATTTTAAAACACCAACAAAAAGTGATATCCACATAAGAGCACCCGAGGTTGATAGCAGTCAATTGTGGTGTTCCTTTCCTTGTTGTTAACTGCAAGTTCCAATCTAAAAACTTCATGAAATCTTTTTGCCTCCTTTTTTTTCCTGAAATCCTCCCTTTCCCAATGATTTAAATTTTGTAAAAGACTTTCAAACTTCACCCGGATAACTCGATTTTTTCACACCAGTACGGGAATATTATCACCAGAACTGGTCTAACAAGCAAAGAGGACTTAAATGCTTTATTTCTCCGCTATTTACAGTCTCACAATCTCCTCAGTTGTAGTATTTAATGCGACTTACTGAAACTAAAGTGCAGAAAACAATATTGAAGGTGACAAAGCCCTAGGGATCTACAACTGTACAAGCAAAAATGTAGAGCAAGGAATGGGCACAAATGAATTCAACGAAGCCAAAATGATTATCGCTGCCTCCAAAGCAGCACCTGGAATCTGCCAGATCAAACATTACTGTAACCAGTCCATACAACACTGCTCTTTGCCCATTCCCTTGCACTTCGTTATATCAAGGTTGCCCTGCAAATAAGCTTAAATAAGCAAATAAATAAATAAATGAATCACAGAGATGTAAGCAATGTAGAATAAGTATTTGGTATCACTAGTTTTATTTAAGGCCTAAGCTCACTCCGTAAGGTTTATATTTTAAGCTTAATCACAAGCCTGATATGGTCTATAAAAGTCTGAATCATATAATTTTAAGAACTAGAAGGACGCGTTTGAAACAATATTTAAGAGGGACGGATTTGTAACAATGTAACGATGAGACAATTTATTGGCTAAAGCCTCATGAAACAAAAATCTATGTTCATTCGAGTGTATAAGTCGGTGAACAATATCACTTGAGCAACAAAGAATCAACTAGCGGTACGGTGTTCCGCAGAAGAGTACGCTCAAACCTATTATTTCTAACTTTAAAATAACAAAAAAGAAACAAGAAAGAGCAAAACCAAGACCTCTAACATTCTGCTGTATTCTTAAAACTCTTAAAACATGCAAAACTTGTCTTTTTTCCTCTTTTTTTTCTTGAACTGAACCTCAGCTTTTTCTGCCATTTTGTTTATCTTCACCTTAGCCATATTCGTACCCAGATCTTCTCACTCTTTTCGCCGTAGCCGCCATCTTGAATAAATCTCCATCCTCGTTGGAGATTTTAGTTACGTGATCTGCTGTGTGCCAGGGTCTTCTCCTGAGCCGCCGCCATATTGAAAAGCGAGAAGACCCTGGGGACGAGGTTGGGGTGGCCTCTGATGAGTATATACCACACAAGTAAATAGTGTCTTTTGGACGCTGTGATTGGCTCTCAAATTCAGGATAGCATCTGCTTTTCACCTGCCAGGGAAGCAGGGGTTCCCACGCGCGAGTTTGTGCCAATTTATAGGAAAACAAGTTAAGCATTGGGAGCTGGCTATTCGTGATTACTAAACAATTATTCACAGCCACCTCATTGAATAATTTGTTAGTTAAACTCACTCATACAACAAAGCTAAACCCATCAGAGTAACTGTAAAAAGATACCGAATAGTACATATATATGACCTTATGAATTATCAGTAGTAATGAGTTTTGCCGAAAGTTTTTGGAAAGTTTCTAGCCCTCATATCTTAGAAAACCTAACTTCCACAGAAAAGCTGCTTGTCCACGTTTGTTCCATTGGAAAGGTTTTCAAGATTTACGAGTCAAAACCATACTTGGCAGGTCACATGACCGGAACAGAAAAAAGCCGTTTTGGTTACTGAAAACAGTGCCAATACTTAACAATCATCAAGATGCAAAACGTGTCGTATCGATTTCTTACTATAGAAGTTATTTTGTTAATTTTTTATGTAATCAAATTGCAAATGGCATTACATTGCACAAGACAATCCAATGAATCTGAGGTCGCTTAAAACAGATATAGTTTGAGTTAAGAGTTGGAAATGAAATGAATGGATTCAATAGAAGTTTGTATTCCTTTTTCAAGTGGAACGCGTCCGCCGTCTTCTGTAAGTAATCCTTGTGGGGGTTTAAATAAAAATGGACCTAATTTGCATCAAAAACCAGCAAACTGAAGGATTCTGGTAGCTTAACAAAATGACGCATGGTGAAAATGACAACCAGGCTCCTGTAATGTGAAAGATTGGGCTAATTTTCATTATAGCACGCTGCCCTGCGGGAACATATTTCGACAGTGACGAGGACGACTGTCTGTTGTGTCCCGAGGGAACATACAGCCCTAAGGAAGGTGCCTTGCAGTGTAGAGCATGCCCAGAGGGGACCTGGACAGTAGGCAAAAGGAAAGGAAACTTCACGGCTTGTGCAAGTAATTATCTTGGAATCTGTTTGTACAACTGTTTTGTTTATTTTAAATTTATGGCTAAAGGCGACACTGCGGAAAATTTTATAACTGTACTTTGACGCTAGTATCGGAAAAATGGGACCAAGGAACGTTAAATAGAATTTCGACTGGAGCTAAAAACAGTTTCCCTTGTCTTTCACTTCCTTAAAATCTCACGGTTTCATGAGCTTCTCCTGACAGCTTGAATCGGAATTCAAACGTATCGATCAGAATTACTTTTAATTATTTTAGTTGATGGTCAAAATAGTTTGTTGTTGTTGTTGTTGTTGTTCTTGTTGTTGTGGTTGTTGTTGCTGTTGTTCGAAAAAATGGGAATCAGCCGTAGTCACTGAATTTATCCTATTCTTTTGTAAATTTTCCAAGAGAGGCGTTACCGCAAGATCATAGAATGTGTTGGCTGAAGGTGGCTGGTTATGACATATTGCCAGAAACTCATAAGTCCTTATGAGTTTCTGATATTGCTTAATCGTACCTATAACAAAATGCTCGATTGTGATTGGTTCTACGCGCGCCTATTTGACACGTAATTGGAGGGTGATCACGTAGGTGTCCAATTACAGCTGTCCAATTTGAACGTTATGTAAATGGTAGATGCAATCGGACAACTACGCTGCGCACGCGTCAATCAGGTACACTCAAATGAGTTCATTTCATAGCTGTTTCTCCACTGCTACCAAAACTGATAATTAAAAATATATCCCCGAAGGGCAGGTAGATTTTCTAATCTCGCATTTTGATATGGATACGATTAATTGGCAACTGGACCTCGTGTCGTTCAATTCAGGGTAATCTTGCTCGTAATTTCAAATTCGCCCGATCACTCCCTGAATTGTACTCCACTCTCTCCAATTATCCACTCTCTCCAATTACCATTACTTATCTCTAACAAATGTCGCTTGCACCCGTTAAAACTTTAAACGACGTAAATTTCTCAGATCAATATATTTTGCTCCAATTGAAGTTTTAATAATGAGTCATTTCATTGACCACCCGACCAATTAGAAAAAGACGAAATGCAGTTCGTGACTAAAGCGTTAGTTTTAGTCACCTAAAAGAGACTGCAATTGTTGGGGTATCGCTTTGAAAAGCAAATAAAATTATATAAGTAGAAGCTATAAAATAAGTAATGGTCCATTTCTGTTACAAATGGCTATCAATTTTGGTGCACAGAATCTATTGATAAGCGAAATTAGCGTGCCTGGAAACAAATAGCCAGAACATAAATAGATTCTAATTTAATTAGACTTCTTCAATTTCCTCCCTTCTGCCTTGGAAAAAATCGGTAAACTGACTTGTTGTGGCTTGTTCTTCTTTTGAAATTTCACTTCATGTTGTCTCTATGGTGGGCAAGGGTGGTAATTTTTGGCCAAAACAAAAGCCAGGAAATCTCCATGAAACGAACCTTGAGATAAACAAATTTAGCCATCTCAATGTTGCTAATACTAGTCTTATTTGATCATTGCAGAAGAATGTGGCCCAGGATTATTCTCTTCGACTGGCATAGCCAAGTGTTTCAACTGCCCCATTGGAACCTATTCTTCAGAGAGGCGAAACAAACAATGCCTAAGCTGTCCAAATGGCACTGTAACTGTCATTGACGCAGCAAAAGGAATTGAAGATTGTGGAAGTAAGTGCACGTTCGTTTGCAAAATCAAGGCTTGTTTTGGTTTTCATTAGACCCACTTCAAAGGCTTTTAATATGGAGGAGACAATTGACCATAAATATGACAATGTTTACGCGTTTTAGCTTTCTTTCTCCAGTGCAATGCGCAGCAGGAACGTATTCGGACAATGGAGTAGAACCGTGCTCGCCATGTCCTGTCGGCACCTATCAATTGGAATCTGGGCAAACTGCCTGCCTACCTTGTCCGGGACAAGAATCTACACATGGTACTGGGGCAAGTTCTTTGGCATTCTGTGGAGGTGAGGCATATTCTTTGATATGGCTTTTGTAACGTTTATTTTATTTCAACAACAAAGAATCGTATTCGTAATCGTAATCGTAATGTTTATTTGCCGCAAGATATTATAGACAGCTAGGTTACCGTATTGCAGTTTACAGGTATGATTAGGAGAAAGTTCTTTCCGTATAGACCTCAAAAAATGCATGCAAAAACGGGGAGTGGAAAATTTATATGCTCATACGAATATAACGAAAAAAAAAACAATTCGCAGCTGTAGTTTCCAGTTGCCTAAAGTCAACAAATCTGGATTTTGTAGCCATCCTTAGCGTCGTCAGTCATGAATTTCTGGTCTGAATGGGTTAAATCGTTGAGGATCAAATTATTGGAAATATCAGTTTATTTTTGTTACTTCAACCTTTAAAGAAATAGGCCCATTGGGTCCCCATTCCAGTGTCACCAGAAGTACATAAGACAAGGTATCGATCTAGTAATGGGAAGCGCCCGATCTTTCGCGAGTAGGCTATTTCTAGAACGGGAGATGAACGGAGATTTCGCAGGAAAAAATTGCCAGAGCCAATCAACAAGCAGAGCAAGTATCTCAGGGACACCCAACGGTTCTTTTCGGGAAATATCTGTTCGGTGAGGCCTAAATCGCCTGAGATATTCGCATTTAATTGTAGTGAAACCTAGAGATTTCTTTGGCGAAACATCACCTCAGACCTCCGTAGCGAGGGGACTGATAAATTCCTATTGCTTACGGAGGGACAAATATATTGTTTAGACTGTTAAATAAGGTCACCTGGCATTTTCGGAGAGCTATCAGCAGAACGGTAATTCGGCGGATGGGATCCTGTTTCCTAAAATTTTCTGCAGCCTCAATGTTCAGCTAGAACCTCCGAACAGATCAACCTGTGTTAGCTGACACAAATATGCGTTTAAAAAGCTCTGAAACAATCTAAGAAATTAGAAAATAATAGTTGAAGTATTTCGCTAAAATTTTCTCGTTGGGTGCCCCTGGTATCTGTGGTATCGAATACGTTGTTGTTGGTATCGAACCTACCTTCCTTAAACGCTCGACAACGCTCAGTAACTTTCACTGGTTTAAAGATACTGTCCAAAATTGTGATAATTGTTATTCTAGGAGGACTCCTCTTTGGGAATATCAAACTTAAACAAAAAAGAGAGGATAGAAAATGTCTTAACGGACCATTACACACAAGATCTTGAGTATTTTGCTGACACATCAACTGTCAATCTTTGCCGATCAGCTTCACGTAATTTGACACGAGCCATTCTTTAAACTTGCAAAAATCAGTGCTGTTGAGATCACTTGATGAGGAGGAACTCCAAACTGAGACAATAATTGTTATAAGGAAACAAAATTTAAGTTAAATTATTGACAAATGCTATTCATTGAACTGGTGAACGAACTAAGATTCTTTTCTTGAACGGCGAATTAATTTCTCACCTAGTTTTTACACAATTCCTACAATTCCGAGAAGGCTAGTGTAATTAGCCATGTCTACTTTTGTTGAAGGTATTAGCCAATAAATTTACTTTTCTTGTGAAGTCAGCTTTCATTGGACAAAAATTCGGAGTAGGAGTTACGTAAAAAGGGCGAAGGTAAGCTAAATATTTCTTTTCCCTTCGCTTTCAAGCGAAAAAGCTTGTCACGAGCTTTCCTTAAAGGTTTTCCTATCTGACATAAAATTAACTTGATGCGAATCCCAAGTCAGTTTGGCAACAATCATACAATTAAATAATTAATTATTTAATTACAAATCAGCGATACAATTGGACCACATTTTCACTCATTTCCTTAGTTGTGTTGATTTCTGTTCACAGTTCAGTTGTATATGTATTTCCGTTCTGGGAAGTACCTCCTTTAGTGATTCGCCATCCAAAGGGAAATAGCTCGGTGATCCTAAGAAAGTGAGTTACAAATGTTGTATTTTATGAAAGATGATACATTTACAATAAAGTCCTCCATAATAAACTTTATTTACGCTGCAGAATGGATCAGCTGATATTAACAGTACAGATATAAAAATGGTCAATTTAAGTGTACCTTCAGAAAAACACTGCTAAGTAATTTGTTCTGCCCACATCAGTTTTATTTGACTTTCCCGAGACTTTTTTTTAACTGAGAACTAAGTATTTTTTTATTTTTGCATCGCGAAAAGAGTTATTTGGCCAACACTTCAAGAGAATATTAAGCCAAAAAATACTGATCGCGTTTACGGGCAAAGTTCAAAATAATATTTCAACCCTCCCCAAGTTTTGCCGAAAGTGACAAAACATATTCAGTGTTTTGTCCCTTGTTTCAAATAGACGCTGAATACATATCATATCTTTAACATTTTCGCGTACTCCTCAACGACATTGGCCATGGGAGATCGATAATTCGTCTAATGTACTTCTGGTGTCAAGCATCTCTTCCACATGACAAAAAAATGCATCTACATTGCGCGTCCTAAAGGGCAAACTGAGCGTTTCATTCTACTTTTGTAAATAGACTTATTTTCCAACACAACTTAGTATAGGATAGTTAGGTTTAATATAGTCCTTTAAAGATTAGTTTCTTAATATTTTTTATGATGTATAATTTGTAACATAAAATATGTAGATGTATCTTATGAGAAATAAAGACCATTATTATTATTATTATTATTATTATTATTATTATTATTATTATTATTATTGCAAGTGAGATCGGAAAACAATATTATAATTATTAGTTAATTATTAGTAATACACATCTAATCAAATTAGAACCCTTTTTTTATAAATTTCAAATAAACCCCTGTTGTAGGTAATGTAAACTTAAACATTTTAAGCATTTTTTAAAAATGCTTTATTCAATAAGTGATTGGAAACCAGGATACTACAGTGCAATACGCTCTCACATTTTTCTCCTTATATGGTAAAATGATGCTATAGTTGAATAATTGTGTAACTTATTTATTTCTATTAATTCCCCGGGACGTTTAATTAATAATAGGAGGTAGTCAATCAATCAATCAATCAATCAATCAATCCTTTATTAACGTGGTCAGCACGCTTAGCTAAAAAGCTAGTTTACAGGTGCGCCACGAAATAAAAATACAAAATAGAAAAATAAAAACTTCTTAGAAGTGTATAAATTAAGTTAAGCTATAATTAAGAATGACTACGTATTATAATATTTTGTCTAACTAAGAAAAAATATGGAAAAAAAAAAAGAAAAAAAAATTGTCACACTTCTCGGTCAAAGTCCCGTAAGGTTCAATGTTCTTATATTGTTCTTAAAAACCGTATATGTTTTGATCTTTCTTGTTTCGTCTGGTATAGAGTTCCACATTTTTGATGCAGTATATCTCCACGATCTTCAGCCATAAGTTGTTGATTTTACTTTTGGAAGGTCCACAATTGTGTTGCCCCTGAGGTTATAAGTGGAGCGCCTTACTGTTATGAAATCACGTAAGCTAGCAGGTCCGGCATCGCTGGCTAATATCTTAAAAACTGTGGACAATATTTTCGCTAACCGTTGCTGGCGGAGACTTGGGAGACCAATTCGCTTTAATAGTTCCTCATAAGGCGTGGACTTTTCCCTGAAAACAAAACGGAGCGCTCGTTTGTTTACCATCTCTAACTTGTCAGCTGACTTCTTACTACAAAAGTGCCACGTTTCGGAAAAGTAATTAAAGTGCGGCAATATGAAAGCCTTGTAAAGGTCCCTCCTAGTCTCTCCTAGGTAGTGCACCCTAAAACATTCCAGAGCATTGCTTTCTTTCTTGACTGCCAATAGTGGTAGTGATTCAGAGGGAGTCGCTTATTGGAGTAAATATGAAATATAATTACTCTAAAAGCTCTAATAAGTTAGGACTGCTCTCTAATACGCCTTCTTTCCTACATGTGATCTGAACTAAAATGAAACTTGCTAATTACAAATAAATTCTTTGTTGCTAATTATGTCATGACATTTGCGCTTGTAAATTATTTTATGTTTTGACTAATTTCGGGGATTATTTTACTGCCAGAGGAAGATGCGAACAGTGCAGCATGATACATGTAATTTCACGTGAATCAATTCATTCATCTACTTTAAGTACCAATCAGTCGATCAATCAACCACACAACTACTCAGTTGATAAATCAGTCAATCAGCCAATTAAAAAAATCAATCAGTCAATCAATCAATCAATCAATCAATCAATCAATTAATCAGTCAGTCAATCTGTGACTACAGTTTCGCCAAATAGCAAATGGTCCAGTAATGACTAGTGACTTTATTTGATGCACAGATTATGACTCATTCTGTTACTACCTCAGACCGTGATGGCAGTAGATATTGTGATTTCAATTTGTTTTTGGTTTGATAATCTGTTACCAATAAGCATATTGATTGATACTGATTGCCATAATCTGGTACCAAAGAAAATCAAAAGGAATAACCTCTTCCTAAATCATTTTAGAATAGTCTGAAACCTAACAGGTAATGAACTGATAAGAAGGGATCTTACTGTGGCGAATCAGGCAATCGAAATAGTTTTCCCCATGAAGAGAATTCAATGAAATAGGTCTGACTCTTCATTTCTGGGATAGAGGGGGGGGTACTCCCAAAAAAGCTGTGGGTGTGTTCATCAGAAAGTTTGAAGTAAAGCCCTGAAAGGTATTGTTTTGTGGGCGTGGCTGCAAGTTACTTTTACTGCTAAGAGGTACTCTAGGATTCATTCCATTCTCACATATCAACCACTTATTAGTACTGAGGGGACATAAAGTGTATGTGGTTACAGTCAAACTAATCAATGACATCGAAATACAGCAGAAAAAGACAAATAAAAACAAATGTATAGAGCCTTATTTCAAAACTGCTCTTCATTTTTTTAAATTTGAATTGATAATGTTTGTCTGGGAATATATATATTAAGCTATGAGAACACATTTCTTAACCAAAGCTTTATAATAAACCGCCATATTTTCCTGACATCAGGTTGATGGAATAAAACCCTGTAAGGAAAACAAAGCAGATTTAATTATCTCAATTGCCAATAGTAAGCCCATGGCTTTTTGGAGGTTTTAAATCTCTTGGTAAAACCAAAATAATAACTGAGGAGCTTGCAAGGAATAAGTCATGGCACAAAACAAGCACAAATTGTCACCTGGATGGAATCCTCACGTCAAAGATCTTGTTCATAGTCCAGCAAATTCCCAGTAGCCCATGTTTGATATACCAAAATTCTAACATGACTCTAAGGCTTTACAGATAAACCTCTCTATTTGGTTGGGTTTCTTTGTCTTCAATCTCCTCTGGGAATCAAGAGAGAAAGGAATCTTGAAACATTTCCAGTATTGTCACTAAATGTATTGCTCATTAGCGGTAAAGATCTGTTTTTAAGCTCTAATAGAGCGAGTAAAATATCCATGGAAGAATATATCCTCTCAACTTGTAGCCCCCCAAAAAGTTTTAAGGGTAGAACTACGGACTGTCTGTTACTTCACCAGAGCAAGCATGTTACTGCTCAAGGACACTAATATGAGACTTTGTATATGAATGCAATTTCATCCGGGGCGATGTGCAGGACAGTTGATGTGAACGCCCAAGAAAAAAATTAGAGACTGCTCATTGTCTATGAGAATGGTACCAACTTAGGCCGGAACGACTTCAGATCAACTCCATACTAACGCTTGCTTCTGTTTACATGAAGGCGGTATGAAATGTGAAGCCAGCATAAAATAATTATCATCTCAGGTTGGTTTGACTGATCACCATTGCTGAACTGATGCAAATGACTCACAACGGTCTAAAATCAGACTGGGGAACCATGTCAACATGAACTAAGTTCAAAATAAATCGGTCTGAGATATTTGTTTTGAGCATGCACAGTTAATAAGTGGCGTTGAAGCATTCCAAGCTGGTGGATAATAGACACATGTAAAATGGATTCTAAGGGATGGTTGGTTCCATGTCGTGTAAACACTTCATACCAGTCTGAATTTTTGACCGGTCTCATGTAAACAAAACCATACTGGTCTGAGTTTGCACTGATTTCATGAAACCAGGGCATCACTGCTCCTTGGCCTCCGAGCATGTTGTTCACCTTTAGTCTAACGGGTTGTTTACATGACACTAGTATGACATTCATTCTGGTACAAGTTCATTAGCTTTCCCTCTCGTTTCTCTGTACCAGTTTACGTGATTACATCTGGTGTGTGAGTTCACCCCAGTAGTGGTACCCATACCAGACAACCAGTATCGCGGAAACATAGTACAACTGCCAGAATACACCCCACATCACCATGAGAAATGGATTTTATAACTTGTAAGTGTTAGTGTAAATGTTGTGGGTCAAATTTATCCTTGGTTCAATTTTTATTTTTCTTTGTGAATATAAATAGGATTGCCAAATTTCCTTTGGTCAAAAACGCTGATTTAGTCACTCAGTCTTTTATGTCTTTACATGACAACGTGAAAAACAGTTCATGGTCAAATTCCCCATTACAGACATTTGTGCTTGTTCTAACACACTTAAAGACAGATGGATTGAATATCTGGTATATTTGAGAATCAAACACAGCTGTTTGCATATTTTTGTTTAATTGTGTTCAACTACTGAAACCAAATTAACCAGATCAAGGCTTTTATTTCAGTTCAATTTACTGAACAGTTAGATACGTAAGCTGGGATAATTATATGACTGGTATCTTTCACGTACTGTCACTGTAAGACAAAGCTGCATCACCGATCACTACTGACATATATACATGTATGCCTAGAACAGATGAAAAAGGATCAGTGAATTGACAACAAATATTTTATTCATGGCTAACAATTTTCAGTTGCCCAAATGTCAGTGGCGATTTAAGACTAAAGAGGGCCACTAAAAGTTGAGGTCTGATCGCCAGATGGGTGACTACAATTAAAAAATGTTTCAATGTAGTTACTGTACAATAAAAATAAAATCAAATGTACTTTCATTGGGGTACCTTTCTTTTCTTTCCCTTCCTCAACTCTAAGTTCATTAACTGTAGTAAATTTTTAGTTCTTGGAGAAATTCAAAGCCATTCAGGAGTATTTAGATCAATTCACAATTTATCAAGACACCATCGTGTTTTTATTGACATATCACTCCAGACTTACCCACAGTTCTAGTGGCAAAACCCCTCGATAAAAGACTTACTTCCCACCCGGGTTGGGAGGGATTTATTCAAGTAAATATAGTTTAATTTTTTTTAGACTAGAGGAAATTGAACGCCACTTTATTTTGGCCTGGGCTTCTATGAATTCGAGGATACTAACCGAACAACAACCAATCACTGGAGTTAATTTTTAACCCTGCAAATTATGGAATAATTAACTTAATCAGTAAAAGTAGAGAATGAGATATCTACAAAATTAAATCCACCTTCTTTCAACTCCATTATCTTCAGCGTATTTTCCCAAAAGTCATCAAAACATAAGCTGAAATAAAAGTTATAAGACTTACCTTGTTAGAAATGTTAACAAAACATGCCAAAACTATAATTCAAAGTTTTGTTTAAAAGGCAAGACTCTGTAAACCTTTTGAACATTACTTGATGTAACAAACATTCGTAACACGTCAGACATATATGAAGTGAAGACTTCGAAAAATGAAGTGTTGTCCACTTTCCGAGAAACTATTAACAATTCTTTAGTAGAAATGGACTAAAGAAAGCTAGCAAATTGCTAGCAAAACACCTTTTCACGCCATTTTTCAGCTTTTGCCGCAAGCAGGGCGACCGGACCTGAAAAGTGCACCAGTTAAGCACCAGTCTCCCTGAACAATCCGTGGCATTGGTGCCCAGTACTCCGCGTGCCTTTAAATTCACATCCCTAAGCTATATGAAAACGATTTTTTTTCAAAAAACTGTTAACGTAGATAGAAAGAGCATAGTTTGAAACCAAATATGCTGATTCGTTTTTACATTTATATTAAAACCTCACAAAACAGGGAATTATCAAAAGTTTAAGGTTCATTTTGCATCACGCTTTTTTCAAAAGAAAAAGTAATAACGGACATTTTCGAATAACTTACGACTTTTTCTGCAATATTACCGTGAGAAAATACAGATTTATTGAGCTTAAAGCAGTTTTAAAGTGATTTAAAATATTCCGTGCACTCTGGTCACGTGACCAATGACGTCACAAGAATGAGCATGTCATGGTCGTTACTTTCATGTGAAGTTCTGTTAACCAGCCAAGCTTTGTTTTTCTCTGCCTTAAACTGCCATAGCTACAGATTCCTCACCAGTCACCTGGGAAATGCTCCTGTACAGAGCCAGCTTAACTTTCAAATGGCAGATGTAAACTGGCAATTTCCAAATTGCCCATTCCAATGGCCATCAGGGCACGTTTTCTGCTTTTAAATTGGTAGAGGCCTGTTCTTGCAGTGAGCTAAAATATCTTTTTTGCCATAATCACGTGACCAATGACGCCATCACCCTAACATTGATATGAGGGGTAAGTTTCACACGATTGTAAATAACACATAGTACAGCATCCTCTTCGATCACAAGTTAACTAAGTTATTTAGCATTGAGAATTTTTCACGTGCAAAGCTTGCTGGGAAGGTTCTTATTATAATTATAATATTGTTTTTAATTATTATTACTTGCATAATCCTGAATAAGACAGTACGCGAGTTACATCGTGCAGTGTAAAACAAAATACACGTGTACGTGTAATGCTAACAAAAAATAAGAAAGGAAATCCGAAATAAAATGAAAATCAGTCACGCAAATGAGCCGGCTTGTCCGTTCCAGAGAAGTCTATCAGGTAGCTAAATTGTTTCTTTTATTGATTCTCTCTGTAAGTTAATTTTTTCGTCCAAGTTCCCAATTGGATCAAACTCGCACATTGCCTGGGGCGAACGCACTGCAAAAGTCGTGATTGATAGATTTTGTGATGGTATACATCAAAGGCCTGGTGTCGCCTTGAAGCTGTGTATTGTGAGTGTGTATTGTGGTTAAGGTAACAAGAATATATGTACTATTTTCGCCTGGCTAAAGTTGTTGAACAAACACGTACTTCCCATGTGTTGTGAAGCTAATTTTAGGGAATTGATTTAGTTGTTTTTCTGGCCTTGAAATAATTTTGGTAGTCTAATTGTTGATCTAAGTGTAATGCCTTCCCTCCTAACAGTTTTCCTGTTTGTCGACGTAGCTAAGGGCGTGCTGTAGACAGGTTTGTGATTCCCTGTAAGCTCTGCCAAGGCCTCCTTGAACATTGAGTTCAAGGGCAGTTTCTTTGCAAACACTTAAGTTTTTCTCGTTCAGGATTGGCCGAACTTAATCTGTCTTCCCTTTGCCAAATGGTTCCTTGGTCTCAGCTGTTTCTGTTTCAACTTTATCTTTTTCTGGCACCATCTGGTCTTCCTTAAGTTAGAGTGGCAAACATGTTTACAGCACAGCATAAAAGAAGCTTGATTGTAGCTAGTAGTTGATTAGAATCAGTGGAGAAGTTGTAGAAGGTCAAGTCGCTGCAATAAAGAAGCTTTCCCCCAGCAGAGTCTCGGTACATCTCGTCTAGCCAAGCGAGTGCCCAACAAACTTGGTGGAGAATCTGGGTACTTGCGCCTTCAACTTTTTTCAAATAATACTTCATTGTGGAACTGTGTAATTTTAAAGGAAAATAACGGCCAAGAAATTAATTGAAACGAAAAGAAACAAATATGGACCAGTCAGCCTAAGTCCTCCCTATCTTGTACTAACTCAAGAAATGGGTCCTCTACCAAAGACTGAAACTGAGACGCACTACGTGAGCTGAGCAATTCGTGAAAATCAAATATTTCTTCAAACTCACGTGACGCAAATCGTGCGAGATCTCTAGCTAACCACAGATAACCAGCTACTTTTAAAGCAAAAAGAACATCACAGAATCTTTTTTATCTAAAAAACTGAAAAAAAAATTAGGCAGAACAGTCGCACGGAACTGTGCGTTAACGAACGGCTCAATAACCATAAAGAAACTACAAACGTTGACAAACTCAACCAAATCATCAATCTCCCATACTAAAAGACCGACCGTTAGGAGAAAACATTCCCAGAAATAAATCAAGAGATTGCCACGAAAACTGTTGTGAAACATAAAAAGCAAGCGGACTTTGTTCTGAATATTGATTACCGGCGCTACACTTAAATGAGGCAAACAAGCCACTTACTGACGCTAATCTAATAACTGCAACTTCATCAAGCTGCCCAGCAAAATTACTTGACGTAAAATTAATTATGCAAACCATGGTAACAGTTTTAACAAAGTTCAGTTCAGTTCTTTCCAGAATTCACAGCGTTCTCTACTTTGTCTTCCAAGTGGTTCCCTTTGTGCTTGGAAACTTTTTCTGCTCTTGGCTTGACTGATCTTGACTCCGGGCTTGAATAATCTTTATGAATCCTGCAAGGCTGAGAAGGAGCTGAAACAACGTGAACAGGAGGAGACTGAGGTGTTTGGAAATCAAACCGATGGCCTGCCAGCCTGTGAAAACATCGGCAGGCAATGCAAAACACGATGAGATTAACTACAGATAACGCACATGTAACATAGGCAATGTGCTCTGTTACGGTGGTTTCAGACGTGACCTCTATCTGATCAAATCATATTGTCAGCTTTATCTAGGGTTGCACTGAGCTGCCTATCATAGAACTGATATAGTTCATCCAAGCCATTTATTACAGTGTGGCTGATCACAACGGGAGGAGGAATTAACAAAGACTCGTGGTGCAGGCGCAATGGAGACACGTCACCAGAATTTGAATCCCATCGGACGTAGGTTATCGTGTTGGTCGAAAACAGTGATAGCGAAACACTGAGACTTTCTGGACAAGAAGCTAATGTAGTGCCCATTCCTGCAAAGGTCACATTGCATGGGATGGGCATGCAGAGTCTCGGTAAATCGCGTCTACCCAAGCGAGTGCCCAACACATCTATTTCATAGCACTGTTCATGTACTCATATTTCCACGATAAACTACTAATGTTTTATAAAAAAAAAATTACTTCACAACAAATGGTAAAATTCATAAGTACAATGCACGATATGCAGCAAATACACATATTACATATAAGAGGACAAACTATGGTAAATTTCCTTTGAAATGTAGACGTGCTATCGTTAGAATAGCCTACCAAATGATATAAGGAATCTAAACCTTACAGAATTTTGAAAGATTCAGTAAAAAATTACATATATTCAGAATCAAACATCCTGAATTGGAACTGGAAACATTAATTAGATATAACCTTGGAAAATGTAGTAATGTAACAAATAATTTTAATGAAATTATGAATATATGAATTTCATATATTTGAACTGCGGAATGAAGAGGATAACTGCGAGGATCTTCTTTACATCTAAATAATTTTAATGTTAACTGTTGTATACATCCTTATCTTGACGTCTTTTACTGTAATACGTTACCATATATAATAACGGGAGATCCTTGCAAAAGCTTAATAGAGCCTGCTTATGATCTCCCAGCCTTATATACTTTACCTTCTGTCAAACATCTGAAAACATGCTGTATAAGTTTCGCATCCCCATTAATCTTGGCAAATCACGATTCAGAGTGAATAGCTCTGGATTCTTCTCTATATTTAGAACAGGTCATATAAGTGTAGTTGGATAAGTACTTGACCACATACGGCATTACTATATATCAGATATGAATAAATCATAGTGTAATATACATTGTAAACTTTTAGAGGGCAATTAATGTCTTGCCTTGACAATTAAACCTGTCGGTTTATATATTATCATTGTTATATATATACCTAATTCAATAAAGGTTGCTTTGGCAATTGGGCATTGGGCATTTGGGCATACGGAAAACAATGCAATGCTCTGCTTGAGTGACCGGCAAACAATAGCTTCCCAATGCGCAATTGCCCAATGCCCAAAGCAACCTTTATTGAATTAGGTAAATGGATTATGCGGTATTCCCAAGAAACTGCATATCGTAGCCTAAACTCTCACAGACCGTTGCAGTTCGTATATCCAATTATGTCGTTAAAAGTGACGAGAATAGCATTGATGTTCAATTATAGAGGTGGACACTTGTGTATCTAACCCGTGCATGAATGGTGGCACATGCGTGAACACTAAAGAATCTTACCGTTGTGACTGCGCACCTGGATACAACGGAGTGAACTGCGAGAATGAGATCAACGACTGTCTCTCGTCACCATGTTATCAGGCGTCCACTTGCGTTGACAAGGTAATCAACGATAAGCTATTTTGGGCTACCTACAGTTACCGCACAGTTTATGCCATAGAGTTTGGCTAAGATTAAGAAGGCTGAAAAATATACATCTATATCTGGCAAAAGTGGCTTCTAAGGCCTCAAGGTCACCCGAAAGAGAAAGGAGAGGGTAAGGAAGAGGGCAGATGGGGAAAAAGACTGGCAATACCCCCAGGGGGGTCCTCTGGATTTCAAGTGACGGAGAGGAGCGAATGGGGACATAAATTAAAACCCAAAAAAATCCCTTGGGCTTGAAGCGAAAACCAAAAAAATCCCCTGGACCAAAACGAAACCCGAAAAATCCCGTATCATAGTATACATAGTATATCATACCATGTCACAGCACAACTATAGTAATATAAGATAAGATAGATACAGTAGGATAAGATGAGGTCAACAGGTTAAAATATGAAAAATATTGCAGGCATCAATGAAAGCCTACAGAGAAAATCATTGCAAAAGTGAGAGAGCTGGTAACATATGTCAGTACATGCAAATCACAAAAGCATAATGGTGTTATAAGATATCAAAACTCCACATGGCGGATACAATAATCTTAAAAAAAAAAACAAGATAAACTTTCACCATTGCATTTTTACAGGTAAATTCTTTCAAATGTCTTTGCCCAGCTGAGTACACCGGCGATGAGTGTGAACTTCCTTACAGCCTCTGCAATCAGCGAAAGCCTTGCGTGAAAGGCGTCTGCATCGATAAAGCGGGGACATATGACTGCCAGTGTCCCATTGGATACAGCGGGAATTTTTGCGAAGAAAACATCGACGAATGCACTTCAAATCCTTGCCAAAACAACGGTGTATGCATTGGAGGCTTGGACTCCTACTCGTGCATATGTCAGGCAGGATACACCGGTGTAAATTGCCAAATCAACGTCGACGATTGTGTAGCCAAACCATGTCAGAACGGGGGTACCTGTGTGGATGATCTGAGGTCTTACACGTGCCAATGTCCAGCAGGTTACACTGGGGTCAACTGTGAGCATCTAATTGATCACTGTGTAGGTCAGCCATGTCAAAACGGTGGTACGTGTGTGAACCATCCAACAGGATCCACCTGTACCTGTAAGCCTTCATACCACGAAAGCCAATGCCTAAAAGGTAACCCGTCAAGCTCCTTAAGAGTTTTATTTCTCATACAAAACTATCAGCAATGTACATTTATCCCTCGGACGTACAAGCAAACCCATACCCCCATCGTGGAACAAGGAAGGGTTGATCGAACCCACCCCCCCCCCCTGGGATTTTTGTTGTGTTGCAATAATTCGACAAGATTTTACCTTTGTTAGGACGCCTGTGAGATGCTCTACAAGATGAGATAAACGTTATGGGTTGCGGCGCTGCTGGGGGCCTGTGACGCTGCTGCTGCTCCTGGGGGCCTGTAATTTTTGATGCTAGAGATGTACAATAGGACTGACATAATTAAATATTTGGATGCTTTTTGTAGACAATTTTTTTTTTGCTAAAAAAATGAAAACACGCATTTTCATTTAAAAATGGCTTGACCATTACTTCCGATTAGAAATTAATGTTTTGTAAAGGAGAGTTTCCCTGGGGGTATACCCTTGTATAAGCTAGATAGATATGTGCTGCCCCAGGGCATAGTATTCGAGCCGTTTTAGTCTGAAATAGGGCATAGATTTTGACCATTTTGGTCTGAAATTGGGAAGGTTTGTGCGATCCGGAATTGGGTATGGATTTTTTAAAAAGTTACTTTTTACTATTTTCTTCTCTTGAGAAGTGTGTTTTGATTAATATCGGAAAATTGAAGCGCTCAAGTGTCCATGCAACCTGAAGTAGTTCCTGGGCATGTCTGACATCAAGAGAGGATAAAGTAAGAGAGTGAATCTTGCCCCATGATAATTTTTTAAAATTTATCATTAGTTCGCACCCATGCCGCGAAGGTTATTTTTATCTGTTGTTCCCATGTCAACAATCTAAAATTACATGACGTCATTCTAACTGACCAATGAGGTGTCGTCCTTAAAATAACCACGCAGTATGACACGGAACCAAATAGATATTTCAAATAATTTTCATCGGAAGAGGCCCATGATTGGGGGATTTGCTTTCTCCCTTCATCCTCACTTGCTGAAATAGAGTATCGAATGTTGGGTCAGATCTGAAATTAAGGTTTGGAAAATCACATATTTTGGTCTGAAATAGGATAAAGGTTTCAAGGAGTGCATAAGGGTTTCAAGTTATGTAGCTCAGATGGTAGCAATTTATCAATTGTGGGTACACACATACATAGAAATTTAAAACTGGACAAAAGACAAATTTTCACAGAAAGCATGTTCATAAGCAAACTCGTTACTGACTGCTTTCATGACATGATTTTGATATTGATTTCGGTTTTAAGAACAGTTGTTTATCAGGGTATTCTATTTTTTATTTTTCCCAGAGCTCTCGCATGATTACGATCTGTCTTTCCAAATGAGAGCGGTAAAGTCCTATTCTGAAATCAAAAAACCAATTCCTAACCTCAGCGGGTTTACACTCGCTTTCTGGATGCGTACACGGGATAGTAACCCTGGAACTGTGATCTCTTATGCCACTAAGGAAGGCGATATCGTGCAGGACAACGCCATTGCCCTTCAAGATTATTCCGGTTTTACTCTATTTATAAACAACCAAACTGACTTCACTGGCTTAAACGTAAATGACGGTCAATGGCATCACGTGGCAGTCACATGGGAGAGCGCTGGTGGGACGTGGCATGCGTACAAAGACGGTGTCAAAATAGAATCTTCTTCTGCCCCTTTCCAACAAGGTGAAATTATCACTGGAGATGGCGTGTTGATCCTTGGTCAAGAACAAGACGAACTAGGCGGTGGGTTTAATACTGAAGAGAGCTTCATTGGCGATGTTAGTCAGATGAACATTTTTGACCACATGTTGTCCGCTAACGACATTTATAATCTGGCTTACAGCTGCGACTATGTCAAAGGAAATGTTGCAGCTTGGGGCGATTTCAGAGAGCAGCTGTTCGGAGATTATCACATGACAGACAGGTCTTATGCTTGCGACTGTAAGTAATTTATAAATTAAGTACATCAGTCGAACGGTCTGTCACTCTTTAGGGTAATGTGTGAATTATTGTACAATCTAATGAAAATAGTTTAAATGATACCTCGGGAAAAAGACAAATTAGTCAGTCAGGGACGGGATGAATTTTATACGTACTCGTAGCTGAAAGTTTTGGATATTAGTATTCAGTATGAATCCAGTCCCTAAGTCCATTGCTGCAAAGCCATTGTAATTCATGTAAATGCGATAATGCGATATATTTACTTACACTGTGTGATTTGGCTACACATATATTTCGTATGCTGCCTGACTTGGCTAACACAAAAAAGGAATAACGTTATTGCCCTGGCCGCTTCAATAACTTTCAGGTATATTTGGACAATATAAAAGGTCAGTTCTGGTATATCTTTACCCAACCCTGTTTAGTATATTTTGGTTGATAAAAATCCATAGCTTACAAGTTATTTTGTACTTCAATTTTTGAAGTCTCCGCTGCCCAGAGAAAGTTCTCTTTGACCTACAAGTCTTTCATATCTGGAAGCGATGACAAAGTTTTATCTAACAGCGACCCGGAAACGTGTGCCTCGTCTTGCCTATCAGAAGCTTCCTTCATCTGCAGATCATTTGAGTTCGACAACTCAACCAACACATGTCGCATGAGCACAAAATCGTCAATAGACAGTGCACTGACGAGCTCATCTGGCTACAGATTTTTCGAACTCAGTAAGTAAAATAAGGATGTTGATTCCATGTTAATTTAGTATTGGATAATTATGGAAGGTAGTTGACAATTTTAGCTATGTCAAAGACATACATGCCATGAATATCAGGCATGCTGCAAACAATAACTTGGTAACACCAAAAGTACGGACAGAAATATTTTTATTATAGGGGGTGAAGGCCTGGAAATCTTTACCTTCCGCTGTGAATCATTTTAGTTTAGTGAGGTTTAATTTTCTGGGTCGCTGGTTCTTATTCCTTTCGAATGTCCTCTTTTTTTGTTTATTTTTTAGCAATTATTTTGTTGTTGTTGTTTTCAACTAGTAAGTTTTAAGAGCAAATGTTGCCAAAAATCAAACATTTTCAAAATATTGTGGCAACAGCTCAAAAATCAATTCCGCTCATATTCTTATGTTAGGTAGACCTTAATGTGAAACAAATCACTGCATAGTTCGTTTGGCTGAATATCGATTTGTTTTCAAGAAAATCGATATTAACGGAATTCGCTCAAAATGCCGCTTTTGAAGCTCAAAATTTAAGCCAGATCTGGAAGCTTCGCGTGACAAAATGAAGCATCCCAGAGCAATAAAAATTTACCAGACTTGTAGAGCGATGTTTAAATATATGTCAAAAGCAATTTCAGCAATTTCTGCTCATTTATTTACGAGCTCTAATTAAATTTATCCGACATACTTTTGACTAGATAAAAAGTATATCAACTTTAACCCCTAAAAAAAGTATGTGGTACCGAATATTATTCGTCAAGAATCTGGATTTCTAGAGGAGAAGGGATGTTCTCTTGCCTCCTAAAAGGATTTTTTGGGGAAATTTATTGACGCGATGTTATAGAATTTTAAAGTTGGACAAAATGCGTCGATTCAAGCGATCAGAAAACTCAGCCTAATTAACTCAGTGTACACATACACAAACAACTTCACGCTTACCGCAGGTTTTGATCGGCAAACAACCGATTTTAACACAAAATCCTCTAACCTTCATGTTGCTGTATCACAGATGAGAGCTGTGGTCCTTGTTCATGATAAAATTCAAGCAAACTGCAAGGAAACTTGACGGGATATCGCAACTTGTCATGCCGTTTCACCGAACATCCGCCGTTTTTGATGTGAGGATTCTCTTTTCCTATTTTCGTTAGAAAACAGGCTTAAGGTGTTGTACAAAAGATGCCTTTCCTTTGAAACTAGCTCTGAACTGAACAGCGAAACAAGAAGTCGTTAATACAAAAACATCTGTTACGTGCTTTGGGTGATGCCGCTAATTAATTTTGTCAGAACGAGTTTTAGTGAAATCGACAGCTGCATGCATGTACCGCGGTAACGAAATATTGGGTGCATCGGGTGACTTTGGGGAATAAGGTTAAATTGTTTTTTCAAATAAGCTATTTTTGTCATCCTACGTTTATTAATTTAAGGACAGAGCGAAGATTCTCAGTAGATTGGTTTCAGATGAGCACTTAAAAATGCGTGAAACTGAAAAAAACGTACGTTAGTTGCGTGACATTAACCCTAGAGCTTTTTCCTGGTGCCGGCAGGGCGAAGGGATTTAAAAATATATTCTCTGTTGGTTTTCCAAGAGGTAGCACAGTTAATGAACTATGGCTGGATTAAAATACAAAGTTGGACATGAAAATCTCCTTTTCAGTCTGAGGATGTTTTCTTTCTGTTTGTTTAGGGTGGGGCGGGGTCTTTTCCTATTTTCGTTGGAAAGCAGGCTTAAGGTGTTGTACATAAGATGTTTTTCCTTTGAAACTAGCTCTGAACTGAACAGCGAAACAAGAAGTCGTTACTACAAAAACATCTGTTACGTGCTTTGGGTGATGCCGCTAATTAATTTAGTCAGAACGAGTTTTAGTGAAATCGATTACTGCATGCATGTACCGCGGTAACAAAATTTTGGGTGCATCCGGTGACTTTGGGGAATAAGGTTTAATTTTTTTCAAATAAGCTAATTCTGTCTTCCTACGTTTACTACTTTAATGACTGAGCGAAGATTCTCAGTAGATTGGGTTCGATGAGTACTTTGAAATCTGTGCAACTGAAAAAAGCGCACCTTGGTTGCGTGACATACCCTAGACTGAGCTTTTGCCTGATGGGCAGGGCAAAGGGGGTTTTAAAAATATATTCTCTGTTAGTTTTCCAAGAAGTCGCACAGTTAATGAACGCTATATTATATACTATGGCTAGATTAAAATACAAAGTCAGGCATAAAAATTTCCTGTTCGGTCTTAAAATTCTTTTCTCGTTTTGTTGGGGTGAGGGTGGGGAGGGGCTTGGGCTATAGGTTTCGGGGAAAGAAGTTTTAGAGAACACTGAATCAACTGATTGTATCGATTCCTGGCATTCAAAGACTTTTAAATAAGGCAGTGGTGATACGTTAAACCTCCTTTTTATTTTTACCTGGTTCTTGTTTGTATTTACGTGCTAGTGTACATTAAACGCACAAACACTTATTTACGGAGAATAGACATTAATAAAAAAATCAAAACTCGTACTGGTTCTCAGGGAATAAATTTAATGATCTGCAAGATTGTTAAGAGCTTTGTCCTGTGGCAGAAAATACAACCCACTACGGGCTTAACTTGGATGACTTTTTATGAGTCTTGGGTTTTCCGCTTTCGATGCTCAACAGGCACCAACGAAAAACGACTCTGCTCGACTGACACTGTAGTGCGTGCAGTCTTTTTTTAAAGCTTCCAACAGTGAAGAAAACTACAAAACGGTTAACTGGGGATTTCAACGTTCTATTCAACACCGATCAACGCTGTTGAATTTTAAAAACAAGTTTGGCCGTCCAGGTTAATGATGTTTCACAATTTTGCCGACTTTTCTTTTGTTCTCAGGTGTGCCACCCTGTGCAATGATGTTCTGTAATACTTATTCAACTTTTTCTATGTTCTCAGGTGTAATCAAAAGTATTGAATTCGTTTGCCCACCTTGTTCAACATCGCACAACAAAGTTGTGTTCAAGATTGTTGAACAATGTTGAAGGAGTTTGGCCGAGTCATAAAGTTTGCAAACGCCAAAAACGCAAAGAGCGTGAGCCAACAAAATGAGGGCGCAGCCGGGGTTGAAGGCTAAGAGAAGGGGGAAGTTTGAACCCTTACATGTAATCCCCCAACATGAAAAGCGGTTTCCCCTTAACTAGGTTTCCAACCCCCCCCCCCCCCCCCCACCCATTGCCCCCATCCCCGCGAAAGTGGGTCGGTCGGTCGGTTGATCGGTTAAGCAAACGGGAAAGATAATTCCAAGATAATAATTCCAAGCGAGCCGCAGCGACCCACTATCACTCTTAAAGGTGTTCGAAGACCTTGATATGAGGGTAACTTAGATGTCCAAGTCACCTCAAGATGCCTTTAAAGAATATTAAAACGCACGAGGAAAGGGTGCAGGCACGGACTGTGTTTCTACTCGGAGCCTTTTGGGTCTGTGAAATCAAGTTTTCGGAAAATCGAGAACCTGCAAATTCCTTTCTGATCCGCTTTTATAATTACTGAACAAAGCTTTATCACATGCAGGTGGCTGGCTTGAATGTTGTGTGATGCTGTAAAGCAAAAGATGGAAAAGCTCCCCTTTATTTGAAAATCCTTTAATGCCAAGAATCGTTTACTTATACTATTACTTTTACCCGGGCACTTACAATCAGTCGATTTAGTATTCTCTTGAACGTCTTCAAACACCTTTAGCCCAAACCCCGCCCCACCCTAAACAAAAAGAAAGAAAACATTCTCAGACTGAAAAGGAGATTTTCATGTCCAACTTTGTATTTTAATCCAGCCATAGTTCATTAACTGTGCTACCTCTTGGAAAACCAACAGAGAATATATTTTTAAATCCCTTCGCCCTGCCCACCAGGAAAAAGCTCTAGGGTTAATGTCACGCAACCAACGTACGTTTTTTTTTAGTTTCTCGCATTTTTAAGTGCTCATCTGAAACCAATCTGCTGAGAATCTTCGCTCTGTCCTTAAATTAATAAACGTAGGATGGCAAAAATAGTTTATTTGAAAAAACAATTTAACCTTATTCCCCAAAGTCACCCGATGCACCCAAAATTTCGTTACCGCGGTACATGCATGCAGCTGTCGATTTCACTAAAACTCGTTCTGACTAAATTAATTAGCGGCATCATCCAAAGCACGTAACAGATGTTTTTGTATTAACGACTTCTTGTTTCGCTGTTCAGTTCAGAGCTAGTTTCAAAGGAAAGGCATCTTTTGTACAACACCTTAAGCCTGTTTTCTAACGAAAATAGGAAAAGAGAATCCTCACATCAAAAACGGCGGATGTTCGGTGAAACGGCATGGCAAGTTGCGATATCCCGTCAAGTTTCCTTGCAGTTTGCTTGAATTTTATCATGAACAAGGACCACAGCTCTCATCTGTGATACAGCAACATGAAGGTTAGAGGATTTTGTGTTAAAATCGGTTGTTTGCTGATCAAAACCTGCGGTAAGCGTGAAGTTGTTTGTGTATGTGTACACTGAGTTAATTAGGCTGAGTTTTCTGATCGCTTGAATCGACGCATTTTGTCCAACTTTAAAATTCTATAACATCGCATCAATAAATTTCCCCAAAAAATCCTTTTAGGAGGCAAGAGAACATCCCTTCTCCTCTTGAAATCCAGATTCTTGACGAATAATATTCGGTACCACATACTTTTTTTAGGGGTTAAAGTTGATATACTTTTTATCTAGTCAAAAGTATGTCGGATAAATTTATTTAGAGCTCGTAAATAAATGAGCAGAAATTGCTGAAATTGCTTTTGACATATATTTAAACATCGCTCTACAAGTTTGATTAATTTTTATTGCTCTGAAGTGCTTCATTTTGTCACGCGAAGCGTCGAGATTTGCCTTAAATTTTGAGCTTCAAAAGCGGCATTTGGAGCGAATTCCGTTAATATCGATTTTCTTGAAAATAAATCGATATTCAGCCAAACGAACTATGCAGTGATTTGTTTCACATTAAGGTCTACCTAACATAAGAATATGAGCGGAATTGATTTTTGACCTGTTGCCACCAAATGTTTGACCGTTGGTAACATTCGCTCTTAACTTGTATCTTTTTAGCTTGAAATATTCATCTTTTTAAGTCATTGTATTTCTTTTTACTCTAACATTCAGAGGGTCACCCTCATTAACCCATGTGTTAGCTCGGTGCTACCCTCTATAAATATAGCTATCATCATCATCATCATCATCATCATCATCATCATCATCATTATTATTATTATTATACGTTAGTGATGAATAAAATATCATGTGAACGGGTGGAGTTTTAAGACACCACTAACTTATGAGAGAAAAAGAAATATTGTTCTTTTCTATGGAAAATTCGCGCGGTTTGATAAAACATACTAGTCGGCAGTCGTTTGCAGTTAGATTCTTATGGCATTTATTTACTAAAGTGACTTAATTATATACTCTTGACTGACCATGCCTATATACTCCAGATTGCCTTCAAAGCCTCGGAGTGTCGAGCAGACGTCTAATTCCCGACGCTGATATGACAGCATCAAGCCAGTACGATTCCAAACATTCGCCCTTGGGAGGTCGCTTAAATTATCAAGCTAAGCTCAATTCACAGGGAGCTATCACTCACATAGGAGGCTGGGCTGTTTTGATCAACGACGTAAACCAGTGGCTTCAAATCAAGTTAAGCCAGATTTTCCAGGTTACCGGTGTGGCCACTCAAGGCAGGGCAGACTATGCTCAATGGGTGAAGTCTTACAAACTTCAATACAGCACCGACGGATCGGCATGGACTTATTATCCAAACGTGAGGAATCAAACAATCACTACCAATTTTTAAAAAAGTTTGAGCCGTCGTTACGTTCAACCAAGCGGCCCTTAGCTGAATGTAATAAAAATTGAAATCAGGTATCCCTACTCATAAGAAAGCCATGATATCTCAGTCCTCGAAATCTCTTCTTAACTTGTTGTTATATATTTAAACCTTTCAGATACTAGCTGGTAACACAGACCAGAACACAACGGTTCGTAATGAAGTCAAAGCGTTCCAAGCGATGTATCTGAGATTCAGACCCCAAACATGGCATGCACACATCGTAATGAGGGTAGAAGTGTATGGCTGTCCATTACGTAAGCATTTTTCTTACAATAAGTTTCAATAATAATGGTCAGGTTTCAGTTATACGTAGATTGGCTGTCTCTTTAATAATAATAATAATTATTATTATTATTATTATTATTAATATTATTATTATTATTATTATTATTATTATTATTATTATAACAAATTTCTATAGCGCCATTTCCCAGGGGTCCAGTGGCGCTTTACAAAATTTATATTACATTATATTTCCATAAAATCTTTAAAAAAATAAATGAATAAATAAGCTAAAAATGATCATAGTGATAAATAGATCAGAAGTCCTAACCAAAAGCTTCTTTAAATAGCCAAGTCTTAAGTTTAGACTTTAAAGTCGAAAGAGATAAGCATGTTCTTAATTCTAAAGGAAGGCTGTTCCATATGGTCGAAGCGGAAAGGAACGACCGCCATACGTTTTAAGATTTAATCTGGGAACAGCAAGTAGATTATGACTAGATGATCTTAGTGTCCTGCTAGGCTTGTAAGGCCTGGTTTAAGGTTAGAATGGTCGAGAACTGACCTTTGGTTTTAGCATCTGAGAGGGATAATGGCTCACTTTTAACATAGTTTGTCAAATAATCTTTTGCACAGGCTACGAATATTATACTTTACGTTTACTCAAGAGATTATATAGTTCACTTGGTTTATGTAATGCAGCCATTTTATTCGTCCACTTATCAAGCAAATCCAAACGGAGGTCACAGTACTTTGTTTCAATTTGCCCTACTTTGTGTTCTGCTCGGTTTATAGATTGTATGTCAGACTTTAAATGTATGTATACTGTTGAACGTAATGTTTAATGTCTGATTGTTTGTTTTTGTTGTTGTTGTTGTTGTTGTTGTTAATGTTGATGCATCTCTGAATATCGCTCCGCTGACTTACTCTTCTGATCAAAATGGGAATGTATGCGTCATAACGGAAAGTCTTGAGGAGTGTATGGCTTCACGGTCGTCCCTTGAAGGTTAAAAAAACCTCCTCGTTTATCAGTTAGAGCATAGAAAATTATGACGGTTCACGGTTGACCCCGGTAAGATCCTCATGATTTCAGCTTTTTCCTTCAGCTGTTTCTAGACCTGTGGATAGTACAAACGAATGTAACCCTGCACCTTGTCAGAACGGAGGCACTTGTGTTAACAGATACAACGACTACCTTTGTTTATGTATTGGTGGTTATGCTGGAAAGAGCTGCGAGACGGGTGAGAATTCATAAGCTTTACAATTGTATGTCAACGTGACAAATGTATCTCACAACTCTGTCCCACTGTTTCTACTACCAAAAGATAAAGGCATACTTCCGATGTATATTTTTCGCCATACGTTTGTTATTTTCGATTTTGTTTTTGTTCTCCTTCGGTGTTCAGCATGATGACATTATACCCACACAAGACCACTGATAATTGATGGAAGATGACAATATAATTCTTTGGAAGTCGACAACTCTTTATCGCTAAGAGTTCACGATACCAAATGAAAATGAAAATGATTCTTCAATCAAAACCATTAAATCGGTCTCTTGTATTTTAGCAACCTCCTGTGCACCAATTGGTGCACCCATTTACGGCACAAAATCCTCGTCCAACTACAACGCGGGAAGCACGATCACATTTACATGTAAGGCAGGATACTCTCTCCACGGCTCCAAGTCTAGAACTTGCCAGGGAGGAGGATGGAGTGGACTCCAGCCGAAGTGTAATGGTTGGTTACGTTTTTACTATAATTGTAACAGAACACAATGCACATTACTAGTTTCATCGGATTTCAATACATGAAGAAAAATGCAAAATTAAAAAAATCCCAAAATATGGTGCAAAGATCAATCTTTTTCGGTTGATTAGTGGTGGCTATGTGAATTTTTATTTACTGTTTTCATTTTAAATCCGCACGCAATATGGCTTACACGGGTGGCATATAAAAGTAGTTTTATATTGATATTGTTGAAGTTTTTTTTAGAACGGCCTTACACTCATTATTAACCACTTGTTAGAACAGTTTTCAAATGAGTGTCAAAAGTAATGTTGTTTTAGGTTTGGTTTGCTTCACTTCGCTTTCTGATTGGCTAAAAAAGCTCGCGCCACTTTCTTTACCAATCAGAAGTAAAACCAAAACTAATCGTGACTTGCTCGCACGCGTTTTCCCGCGCTTGAGCTTATTACTTGTATTTGCTTCAATTTCTGATTGGTTCATTTTGCTTTTTGTTCCTGTTGTGATTGGTTAAAGTAATTACTTTGGTTTTGGTTTTACGACACTCATTTGTAAACCGCTCTATTGCAAAACTTAGCATTGCCATTTTTAGCGATTTTGGTTATTCTCATTATTACTTTTCTTGACTTTTTAACAAATATTAAATTTAGGGGGTACTTTAATTAGCGATTTTGCGCAAGATCTTTAAATTCGACCTTCACAGAGAAGAGAAGAAAGGAAATGAAATAATTCAATTCTTAACTTGTTCTTTCATGTTATCTGATGTATCTACAGATACAAATGAGTGTGCCAGTAATCCCTGCAATCAGTGGTGCAAGAACAGAAATGGAGGATACGTCTGCCATTGCCACAAAGGCTACGAACTTCAAGGATCGACTACGTGTGTTGGTCAGTTATAGAGCCTATATCGACAGACATTTACAGATAAAACGTTTGACCATGAAACATGCTTTGTAATAAGGCCTTAAATCCCTGACAAGGAAAAGGCGTTGGAGACTTCAAAAATTTCACTGCTCGATTTCAACAGTAACACCACAATTAAAGCCTCAAATACCGGCCAAAGTGCCAACAAAAATTATTTGCAACATTCTCAGTAAGAATCTTTCGTATTCGAGATAAAGTATTCGAAAGTTGGGCATCACTCCAAATTTTTGTTCATTTCTCCGCACTCATTATTTCCTTTTTCCCTTGTTTTGTTGTTGTTGTTGTTGTTGTTTAGTTTTTGTTTTTTTGTTCGGTTTTTTGCCTTCTCCTTTTTAGCTGGAAACGTTCCCACTTAGCTGTTGAGAAAGCATCTTATATGTAACAAAAAGAAAGTAAAGTAGCCCTCTGTGGGTACACTAAAATTTGGTTCGATTTTTCGATGAAAAGTTCTTAGGTTTCTTGCATATAACTCTTGCGAAATTGATTACATAATGCTCATAAACATATGAGTTACCATATCTTTTCTCATTTTTTGGTTTTGTTTTGTTACACAAATACAGTAGCAAAATGCCGTATATAATGTATTCTTTTCTTAATGCATTAGTTGCTTGTCAAATTCATATTCTTCCTGTATTGAAAAAAAACCGGGTTTAAGTAGACTACGAGCAGCCTCTCTTTCCACTCAGGTATCGTCAAGCAAGCGCGAAAATCACTTGTCGCGTGGAAAATGACACCCGCGTCACGTTTCCACATGGCAGGCGATTTTCGCCCTTGCTCGCGCGTTCTTTTTGCTCGACTATCCTTGAGCGGAAAGAGAAACTACTCATAGTGAAGGGCTTAAGCCATGTTCAGATTTGAACCCAATTATAATCAACGAGATTCACTCAGAGTTTGATATGAGGAAACCACAGTTACTGCAACAATGGTATGTCGAAACTTTTGTGTCACCAGCCCGACTTTTTAATAAAAGAATGGTGACTCAAAACAGCTAAAATCAGTAGTTAAGTAGACGAAAAAGTTTTCTTGCAGGCCAAAAGAAAGGCTGCTGTTTCTCTCTTACTGTATACAAACAAAAGGGATTCACGGCAAATCATGCAAAGTGGTGTAATTTTTCCGCAGCCGTTTCTGGGCTTTTTGTTTTCAAAATGAACTACTAATTTTATCTATGAACTTTTGCAATTTTTTTCGTTTGGTTTTGTTTTGTTTTTTTTTTTTGTGTGTGTGTGTGTGTGTGTGTGTGTGTGTGTGTGTGTGTGTTTTGTTTTTGTTTTTGTTTCTTTTTTTTGTTTTTTTGTTTTTTTTTTGGGGGGGGGACTAGTTACTCCCTTTCTTGATTGAATTAAACAGCGTAATCAAATCAATCGACCCCCCGGAAGTTGTCAGTTGCAGCAATTATAAGAGGATTTTTGATTTAAGACTGCAATTGGCTAGTATGGTATGAACGCTTTCCGATTGTTATGATTCGTTTATAATTCAATCATAATTGATGTCTTATGTGAACAAGGCTTTGGACAGTAGGAACAAAGTCTTGTTTTCTTACTCAAATCTAAAGGTCCCTTATGAATTAGGGAGTGGGAGAGAAGAAAGTATTTTTTCGAAAGTGTCTAAGTGTCTATGTTTTTATTCAGAAAAATTGAGAAATATGTGCCTTTTTGAGTTTGTCTCAATTTGTTTTGACCACAGTTGTAGAAAACTGTTATTATACTCCAAAGTATTGTGTTTTTAATGACCTTATAGAGTAAAATAGTGATTACGTACATTCTTTTTTTCTTCTCGCAGATATCAACGAATGTTTAAATTCTAATGGAGGCTGTTCTCACACGTGTCACAACTCTGCTGGTTCATTCTCTTGTTCCTGTCCAAGCGGTATGGAGTTGGATTCTGGCAGACGAAGTTGCAAAGGTTCTGTATTCAGTAAAGTATTTTTTGTGAAGAAGATCCTCGCAGTTATTAACGCAACTTATGCAGTTGCGAAAAGAAAGCCTGAAAAAAAATCAGGCTTGCCGACCAGCTCCCAGTTGGCTTGTTAGCTCAATTGGTTAGAGCGCTGCACCGGTATCGCAGAGGTCAGGGTTCGAATCCCGGCAAGCCTGATTTTTTTCAGGCTTTCTTTTCGCAACTGCATAAGTTGCGTTAATAACTGCGAGGATCTTCTTCACATTTATTTCTTCATTCCGCAGTTCAAATATGTGAATTTCATATATTCATAACTTCAAAGTATTTTTTGTTGTTATAAGGAACAGATTGGACTCTGTGCAAATATACCCTAGCTAAGCTCAACTTAAAGACATTATAATTAATAGGAACATTTGAATATTTTCATATTCATCCATGTTTTTTTTACGTTCGTTGACTCTCTTTGGACTAGCTGACATGCATGCACGCCTAATTGAACTTCAGTAAGATGCATTCCTTCTATGCTTCCTACTATGCTTAAAAGGCATTTAGCTTGGGGATATTGCAAAGCCAAACAAGAATGTATTTTTTTTCCTCTTCAGACATCGATGAATGTGCATCTTCAAATGGTGCCGGCTGTGAACACACATGCATCAACACGTATCAATCATTCTACTGCGTGTGTAGGCAAGGATACACCCTCAGGGAAGACAAAAAGAATTGTGAAGGTATACAATACAACTTAACTCTTCCATTCGCTCACTCGAAGACCTACTCATCCGTATTGTTTTCGGGGGGAAATAGATTTGCTCTTGTGTCATGTATTCTTGTTCCTTGTGTCTACACTGCGTAAAAACAAGAATATTCAAGAATATTCTGGCCTGGAATACGTCTTCTTGACTCCGTAGTTTCCTGCGTAGAGTATTAACAGCGTACACTACACGTGACGCATACAGGAATATTCGATTGGAATATGCCCTAACAGTCTGTGTTCAGAATCATTCGCAGTTTTTCTTGATAGCATATTTCGGAACATTCCGTCCTGCTATGGTATGAAACTGCACTGCCCGTCAGGAGAAAACGCGTATCAGCACATCAGCAAAACTTTTTAGTCCAGTAAGTAACGATAGCAAAACGAAATAAAGTACGTGTCATTGGCGAGTAATATAAATTTCGTGATAATTGCTGTACTTACTTCAAAAAGTAAGCTCAAGAATGTATAACCTTCAGTCAACTTTACGGATCTTTACGAGGCTTAGGAAAACGTAAAAAGACACCATTATGCAACTTAACGCGTCTTTACAAAAACGTAAATAGCTACCTAGACACGTAACTTTAGGCGTCTGGAGGAGAGGGCAAAGATCTTGGTAACCTGTTTGACATCACTTACCGCGTCTTTGAAAAAAAAATTAAGTCAACCTTAATAAACTGCGGACCTCATACTTGCGTCTTTCTATAACTGGATCATTAGGTTCCACGCAGTCAATTGAACACTTCAGTGAAAGTAAAGACAAGAACCGAGACCAACTCTCTCTACGTTTCCCCTAGGATTATTTGAATACTAAAAACTTAGAGTGTGTGTTATTTAGAGACTGCCGTTAATCGGCGGCACTAAAAACAATCAAGAATCAACTCTTAGCAGTAACATTGTGTAAACTGAACTAGAATCGTTAAAAGTTTCAGGAATCGAATCGCAATAAGCCTGTTCAAGTAAATTTGAACAAAAGGAAGAGGCTGACAGCTTTCACTCGAGAGGATCGAATTCAGTTCCCAATGACTCATGACTGACATAATTTCCTTTGTGGGAAAATAACAACCGTTAATTTGTTACTCGAGTAGAACTGCGGATTAGAAGATTTGGAAGAACAAATGCGAAACACGAAAATATATATATTAATATAATTCGCAAATGTCATAACTCAATACAAACACCGTGACTGAGAAACAAAACAGCATTGAGAACGCGTATATCGTAATTTACAATGTAAATAACATAACAGCAGTGAGAGTAAACCGAATCTCACTTGCAAACAGTATAACTTAATTTGACGGGAGGAGAATATGTCTAAATATCAAGTCATCTTATCCTTGGTGGTCACCTTCTTCATTCTCCTCGCCTGAGTGTTTGGACAAGTAGTGACGATGTAGAAAGAAATTTCATCTTCGTCACTGTTAGGGCTTAAAGGAATCAGTCGTAAAAAATGCATATTTCATTGCGATGCTGGTATACCTTTTGCCCTTCATTAACGGAAAACAGAAATTTATTTTATTTTACGGGAAATCAATAACATCTTAGGAATAACATTTTCACCAAGAAATGTTCATTTTAATCATCCGTTGGTTCATTTGCGCAATTACCATGCTAATGCATCTTCAATAACATCATTGGGATGTCATTTTCTTTTATTGTAAAGTCTATTATGCCTTCGGAAACACATTTTCATCAATAATACAGTCGTTTACATTTTTGAAAGTCATTACTGGCAAGTACATTATAATTACCTTCCATAAAATAAGTTCATTTTTAACCTTCAATGTGTTCGCGGTTAAGACAACGCGGTACCTATGTCTGCATGAATTTGTACCACCCTGCGCACTTTGCAGCCGTAATGGTATTCATATTCCTTTGAGATGCTTCTAAGAGAATTCTTTATTGATACTCTCCAAGTGGAATGCCTTGTCGTCGAGCTTGGTCTCGGTCATCTATTGTTGCTTGAATGTCAGGGCGTGAAATGTCGGCTTTTATTGCAGCCTTTAAAGCACATATGGCTTGCTCTACAATATTCAGGAACGGCGAATAAGGGGGCAGCATCTTTATCTCGATTCTTCCTCTGGGGTGATCTGCGTTTCGATGTGCAGGGGCGTTGTCAAGCACCAAGAAGGTTTGGTTGTCGGGATTAACTCGTCTTCCGACTTCTCCCAAAAAATCGTTGAAAAGTTGCCTGTTCATCCCACCAATACGAGCTGTGTGGTAAACAAGGCCATTTGTCGGCGATACAGCCAAACAAATTGTCACATTTCTGCCACGTTGACCTGAAACTTGACGATAAGCACGTTCCCCAACTCTCGCCCTTCCATAACTTCTCGCTGTCCAGATGTTGTGGCCACATTCGTCAATGAAGATGCAGTCGTTGATGACCCCTTGCGTCATAAACCAGATGGCATATTCATAGCGTCGCTCTATCACGTAGGGTCTATTGCGAGCAGCTGGTACTGCTCTGGTCATCTTTACGCTTATCAGCATTCCATCCATAGTCTTTCCAATCGTTCTATCGCACACCAAAGGTTTAGCAGGTAGTCGCCTTCGAAGTTCTTCGTTTATCTGTTGCAATGTAAGGAGACAGTTTTCGTTTAAAATTTCACTTATGCAATCTCTCATCTCATTATCAACTCTAACGTTATTTCGTCCGCCACGAGGTCTTTCGTTTACTCTTCCTTCACGAAGGTAGGTTGCTACGATGCTTCTGGCCATGCTCCTATTCACACCCAATGTGTCAGCGACTGATAGGTAGTCTTCTGTGGGATCCTCAACGGCTCTAACAATCCTTCTACGGACTTCGTTTGGAATTCTATTTCGTCTTGGGGGCATGCTGCATTCACTCTTACAAAACGGCAAAACAGTTTGTGTGCGTTTACAGTGTACATGCACAGTATATATACATGCTTGATCTTTTGTTCTACTGTACTGTTCAAATTGCGCCAGAGAGGGTCTTTGGCAAACTGCCTGTCACCCAAGAGGCACCATGGAGATAAACTACATGAACATGTAACGCTGCGCTCCTATTGGCCGTACCTGAATATCGTAGAACAAGCAATAAGCACTTAACACTGTAAAGTGCTTAAACAAGGCAGTACAAATATACATGTCAAGTACAAAAAAGCCGACAATTCACGCCCTTGAATGTTCAGTACATGTCGTAAGACACAACTGATGGCAGAGAAGAAGTTCAGCAACAGACCACTCCAGTTAGACCAGTTACAGAACATCATTTGCGTATTCTGTTACCAAATACAGCTGCAAAAAGAACGCAGGATTCCCCGAAAACATAGAGGGTTTATTTAATTAACTTATTTATTCATTACTTGCCAGAAATGACTTTCAAAAAATGTAAACGGCAGTGTTATTGATGCTAATGTTTTTCCAAGACATAATAGACTTTTCAATAAGGAAAATGGAATTCCAATGATGTTATTGAAGGTGCATTAGCATGGCAATTGCGCAAATGAACCAACGGATGACTAAAATAAACATTTCGTCGTGAAAATGTTATTCCTAAGATGTTATTGATTTCCCGTAAAAAAAATGAATTTCTATTTTCCGTTAATGAAGGGCAAAAGGTGTAATATAAGGTTTTGTAAAGCAAAAACGCAGTCACATTCAGTTCGCGCAAAACTTGTCACATAACAATTCAATACTTAAGAGCGAATGTTGCCAAAAATCAAACATTTTCAAAATATTGTGGCAACAGCTCAAAAATCGACCAGAACGTCATGCTAGCCCACCTATAAGGCACTAATATGAAGGTAAGTGAGTACAAGTGAAGGGAAGTGAGTAGAAATGAAGGAAAGTGAGTACAAAGGAAGGAAAGTGAGTACAAGTGAAGGAAAGTGTGTGTTAGTGGAGGTACGTGCGTTACTCAGTTGGTGTATATATTCATACAGGATTGTAATGTCATTAGTGCCCTATATGTGGGCTAGAATGACGTTCTTGCCCAAAAATCAATTCCGCTCATATTCTTGTGTTAGGTAGACCTCAATGTGAAACAAATCACTGCATAGTTCGTTTGGCTGAATATCGATTTATTTTCAAGAAAATCGATATTAACGGAATTCGCTCAAAATACCGCTTTTGAAGCTCAAAATTTAAGGCAAATCTCGAAGCTTCGTGTGACAAAATGAAGCATTCCAGAGCAATAAAAATTAACCAGACTTGTAGAACGATGTTTAAATATATCTCAAAAGCAATTTCAGCCATTTCTGCTAATTTATTTTCGAGCTCTAATTAAATTTATCCGACATACTTTTGACTAGATAAAAAGTATATCAAGTTTAACCCCTAAAAAAAGTATGTGGTACTGAATATTATTCGGCAAGAATCTGGATTTCAAGAGGAGAAGGGATGTCCTTTTTCTTCCTAACAGGATTTTTGGGGGAAATTTATTGACGCGATGTTATAGAATTTTAAAGTTGGACAAAATGCGTTGATTCAAGCGATCAGAAAAGTCAGCCTAATTAACTCAGTGTACACATACACAAACAACTTCACGTTTACCGCGCGTTTTGATCAGCCAACAACCGATTTTAACATAAAATCCTCTAACCTTCATGTTGCTGTATCACAGATGAGAGCTGTGGTCCTTGTTCATGATAAAATTCAAGCAAACTGCAAGGAAACTTGACAGAATATCGCAACTTGCCATGCCGTTTCACTGAACATCCGCCGTTTTTGATGTGAGGATTCTCTTTTCCTATTTTCGTTAGAAAACAGGCTCAAGGTGTTGTACAAAAGATGTCTTTCCTTTGACACTAGCTCTGAACTGAACAGCGAAACAAGAAGTCGTTAATACAAAAACATTTGTTACGTGCTTTGGGTGATGCCGCTAATTAATTCAGTCAGAACGAGTTTTAGTGAAATCGACAACTGCACGCATGTACCGCGGTAACGAAATTTTGGGTGCATCGGGTGACTTTGGGGAATAAGGTTAAATTGGTTTTTCAGATAAGCTATTTTTGTCATCCTCCGTTTATTAATTTAAGGACTGAGCGAAGATTCTCAGTAGATTTCAGATGAGCACTTAAAAATGCGTGAAACTGAAAAAAACGTACGTTGGTTGCGTGACATTAACCCTATAGCTTTTTTGTGGTGGGCAGGGCGAAGGGATTTAAAAAATATATTCTCTGTTGGTTTTCCAAGAGGTAGCACAGTTAATGAACTATGGCTGGATTAAAATACAAAGTTGGACATGAAAATCTCCTTTTCGGTCTGAGAATTTTTTCTTTCTTTTTGTTTGGGGTGGGGCGGGGTTTGGGCTAAAGGTGTTTGAAACGACGTTTAAGAGAATACTAAATCGACGGATTGTAAGTGCCCGGGTGAAAGTGATAGTATAAGTAAATGATTCTTGGCATTAAAGGATTTTCAAATAAAGCGGAACTTTTTCATCTCTTGTTTCAGAGCTCACCTAACCCCACCTTTAATGTATCAATTATGCAGAAGTGAAACCTTTTGCTTTACAACATCACACAACATTCAAGCCAGCCACCTGCATGTGATAAAGCTTTATTCAGTAATTATAAAAGCGGATCGGAAAGGAATTTGCAGGTTCTCGATTTTCCGAAAACTGGATTTCACAGACCCAAAAGGCTCCGATTAGAATTACTTAGTCCGTGCCTGCACCCTTTCCTCGTGTGTTTTAATATTCTTTAAAGGCATCTTGAGGTGACTTGGACATCTAAGTCACCCTCATATCAAGGTCTTCGAACACCTTTAAGAGTGATAGCGGGTCGCTGTAAAATGACAGTTTTGAGGACTTAATTTTCAATCAAGGCTCGCTTGGAATTATTATCTTGGAATTATCTTTCCCTTTTGTTACCGAACCACTTTCGCGAGGATGGGGGCGATACTTAAGGGGAAACCTTTTCATGTTGGGGGATTAAGGGTTCAAACTTCCCTCTTCTCTTAGCCTTCAACCCCGGCTGCGCCCTCATTTTGTTGGCTCACGCTCTTTGCGTTTTTCGTTTGCAAACTTTATGACTCGGCTAAACTCATTCAACATTATTCAACAATCTTGAACAAAACTTTGTTGTGCGATGTTGAACAAGGTGGGCAAACGAATTCAATACTTTTGATCACACCTGAGAACATAGAAAAAGTTGAATCAATGTTACAGAACATCATTGCACAGAGTGGCACACCTGAGAACAAAAGAAGAGTCGGCAAAATTGTGAAACATGATTAAGCTGGAAGGCCAAACTTGTTTTAAAAATTCAACAACGTTGATCGGTGTTGAACAGAACGTTGAACCCCCCAGTTAACCGTTTTGTAGTTTTCTCCACTGTTGGAAGCTTCAAAAAAAGACTGCACGCACTACAGTGTCCGTCGAGTAGAGTCGTTTATCGTTGGTGCCTGTTGAGCATCGAAAGCGGAAAACCCAAGACTCATAAAGAGTCATCCAAGTTAAGCCCGTACTGGGTTGTATTTTCTGCCACAGGACGAAGCTCTTAACAATCTTGCAGATCATTAAATTTATTCCCTGAGAACCAGTACGACATTTGATTTCTTATTAATGTCTAATCTCCGTAAATAAGTGTTTGTGCGTTAAATGTACACTAGCACGTGAATACGAACAAGAACCAGGTAAAAATAAAAAGGAGGTTTAAGGTATCACCACTGCCTTATTTGAAAGTCTTTGAATGCCAGGAATCGATACAATCAGTCGATTCAGTGTTCTCTAAAACTTCTTTCTCCGAAACCTATAGCCCCCACCCCTCCCCACCCTCACCCCAACAAAACGAGAAACGAATTTTAAGACCGAACAGGAAATTTTCATGCCTGACTTTGTATTTTAATCTAGCCATAGTATATAAAATAGCGTTCATAAACTGTGCTACTTCTTGGAAAACCAACAGAGAATATATTTTTAAAACCCCCTTTGCGGCTTTGCCCTGCCCGTCTGGTAAAAGCTCAGTCTCGGGTATGTCACGCAACCAACGTGCGCTTTTTTAAGTTGCACAGATTTCAAAGTACTCATCGAACCCAATCTACTGAGAATCTTCGCTCAGTCCTTAAAGTAGTAAACGTAGGAAGACAGAAATAGCTTATTTGAAAAAAAAATTTAAACCTAATTCCCCAAAGTCACCCGATACACCCAAAATTTCGTTACCGCGGTACATGCGTGCAGTAGTCGATTTCACTAGGGTGCGTTTCTTTGGGAAAATCCGAAAAAGGATTTGTGATCCCAGATCATATGGATTCTTCGACACCAAAGAAACGCAAAATCCGAAAAAGGATGATTTTGTCATGACAAGACAGGCTGGAGGCACCCAATATATATATCAGAACGATAATACTCTTGTACTGCCCTAGAATTCAACTAGAATGGAATAAAAATAATTTATAAACAAGGACAGTATCTGCAGTAGCTCAAGTGAACTCGCTATTTGCGTTTACAACTAGCAAAATCTGGTCCCTGAACTACAGAAATGACAAATGAAGTTATCCTGACGTGTCAATGCTTCTGTCTGTACTTTCAGAGAAAACTTGTCAAATATACGGAACGGAATAATCACCTGAATTTTCTTTTTCACGATCGAATGTTTCGTCACGCAAGATCGAGCGAAAATATGGCGAGACCAGTAAATTTGCAAGGAAGACCGCTTGACAGTTGTACTATTTTCGGATCCGTCCCCCAAAGAAACGCACGGATCATGAATCCTAAAAATCCGGATTTAGATTTGATCTGATGTATCCACTCGGAGTGTGGATTCTTCAGATCACTAATCCGTGATTAATCCATTTTCGGATTTAGGTAAAGAAACGCAAAATCCGTTTTTGGATACAAGAATCCGGATTTGGATTTTCCCAAAGAAACGCACCCTTTTAAAACTCGTTCTAAATGAATTAGCGGCATCACCCAAGGCACGTAACAGATGTTTTTGTATTAACGACTTCTTGTTTCGCTGTTCAGTTCAGAGCTAGTTTGAAAGGAAAGACATCTTATGTACAACACCTTAAGCCTGCTTTCCAACGAAAATAGGAAAAGAGAATCCTCACATCAAAAACGGCGGATGTTCAGTGAAACGGCATGGCAAGTTGCGATATCCTGTCAAGTTTCCTTGCAGTTTGCTTGAATTTTATCATGAACAAGGACCACAGCTCTCATCTGTGATACAGCAACATGAAGGTTAGAGGATTTTGTGTTAAAATCGGTTGTTGGCTGATCAAAACGTGCGGTAAACGTGAAGTTGTTTGTGTATGTGTACACTGAGTTAATTAGGCTGACTTTTCTGATCGCTTAAATCAACGCAATTTGTCCAACTTTAAAATTCTATAACATTGCGTCAATAAATTTCCCCAAAAAACCCGTTCAGGAGGGAAAAGAACATCCCTTCTCCTCTTGAAATCCAGATTCTTGACGAATAATATTCGGTACCACATACAGTTTTTAGGGGTTAAACGTGATATACTTTTTATCTGGTCAAAAGTATGTCGGATAAATTTAATTAGAGCTCGTAAATAAATAAGCAGAAATTGCTGAAATTGCTTTTGACATATATTTAAACATCGTTCTACAAGTTTGGTTACTTTTTATTGCTCTGGAATGCTTCATTTTGTCACGCGAAGCTGCGAGATTTGCCTTAAATTTTGAGCTTCAAAAGCGGTATTTTGAGCGAATTCCGTTAATATCGATTTTCTTGGAAATAAATCGATATTTAGCCAAACGAACTATGCAGTGATTTGTTTCACATTAAGGTCTACCTAACATAAGAATATGAGCGGAATTGATTTTTGAGCTGTTGCCACCAAATGTTTCGCTCTTAACACCTCTTCATTCCCCAAATATTTTCAGACTATTTTTCCCTATACACTCTTTCATAAGAACACGTACAATTTGGCTGAGCCTGAGGATGTTCTTATTTTAGCCCATACATTTTCTTAAATTTTGGGGGCAAATCTCAGTTTCAACGTTCTTATAAAAATGATTCTTATAAAAAAAAGAGTAATTATATATATTTAACAATTAGATTATGAGCTCGAGATTTCTATCGCGCGATAGTTGATGAGGCCGAAGGCCGAATCAACTATCACGCATAGAAATCGAGAGCGAATAATCTAATTGTTTTAGTATAAATCTCGATTAATATTCCACTAAAGTGAAAAGTTTTACATCATTGCACTGTTATTTTGAAGTACAAGACTGTGCCTGCCACTCACCTTTTCGCTACTCACTATCTATCACGGAATAGATAGCGAGTAGGGTAGCCAATCAGATTGCAGCATTTATGATAGAACGTTAGTAGATTTATACTAAATATATATAGTAAATTCTATTATGTACTTTGAACTGGATGTGGACTCATCGAAACGTCGTTCAGCTTTATCGCTGATTTTTATTCTTAGATCCTGGTATAGAGTTCAAAATTAAGATTTCGATTAATTTTTGCATCTCTTTAGCAATTTCATGTCCAAGTTTGAGTAATCCAGTTAACGGCAACGTGGCACTGAGTTCTGGACTCGTAATGGGAAGCACTGCAACATACACATGTAACCATGGATACCGAGCCACATATACTACCACCAGATATTGCCAAGCAGACGGTCAGTGGTCAGGAGGGGAACCTAGTTGTATACGTAAGTGTTTACTGTGATATCAAATTCTGTCGAATCAATGATAATTAACTGCAGCCATGGATCCGGATTGAATGAGTGAGTGTGCTAATCAGTGATCTTTGTGGGATGTCAAAAGATATTAGGAAATTTCAAGAGCAAAGATGTCTTGTTGAGCAATAACGAAGACAGCTGTGAGTTAATTTAACATACAAAAGATGTCATTAAAAACATAACTAATATGCTGCCTACAGCAATTAATTATATATAGTAATATAATCGCTCACCACAGGATATTCCAGTTCTCAGCAACCTGATTGGTTCTCTACTTAAACATGTACTCTCTGATATAAAAGGACAAGCGCCTTTCTCGTTTCACAACTTGGTTGTACTCTGGAATTCAATCTTTTTAAACAAAATGGAGGACGAAGACGGTTAGACCGCTTAAGGAGACATATGAGCTACAAAGAGGCTTAATAATGATAATTCCACATTCTCAATATATCTGTTGTTCCTGCTAATGCTGATAAAACGTTTATACCAACGTATTCGGCGAGAAATAGGCGCCTGAGACGCTACTGATTTCTTGAATGAACCGATCGAGGTCGTGAAACTTTACCCAATTCTTCGCAGACGGGTCTTCTGTAATGAGTCTGCATTTGGTTTGAAAACAGTTCTGTTCTGTTGCTTATGCGTGTGAGACTCCAGTCTCACACGTCAATGTCAATGTCGTCCCGTCAGTGCCGTCTCCCCTGTCGACAGATATCGGAGATCTGCACTCTACCGAGGTTGATTGACAACTGACCACCTGTCAGTGGCCACGTCAAGGCCCTTTTATACCGGTATATGACGTAATACGCAACATGCGATTACTACCTGAAGCCTCTCGTACGACTCGGGTTTTCAAAGTAAATAGAAAAATGTCACTTGTCTTCTGTTTTTTTTTTTCCTTGATTTTTCTCCCGGTGATTTACATAACATCCTGCCTTGTTGCCAGTGCGTTGATTTATGACTCGATGTCGGGAAAAAATGTTAAATATCCACACGGCTAGCTTTCCAAAGGACACACATACATTTGAAAATTGTGTTAAAAGTGTTTCTTCGTTTAATATTTTTTTGTAAACAACTAGAAAACAAAAATTTCAATACGTGTATTTTTTCTTTTTTAATTTGCTGTGTTCAAAAGATTGCCAGTCGGCTACCGGCCAAACGCACACTCAGACGGACAACAAAAGTTTAGCCTTTTGGCATTCAAAATAGGGCAGTACAGTATATTATATGCCTTCAGTCCACATCAAACGCCTTCTATTTCCTTTATGTATCGCTTTGAAGGTGTCTTCTGTGAGGAGATAGGTCAAGTAGACCACGCAACGCGAGTACTAAGTGGAACGGAAGGTGAAAAAAGTGTTCTTGGGACTAAAGCAACATTTACGTGTCACCCAAACTACCGAATGCCTGAAGTGGGTGATGCAGAACGAACATGTCAACAAGATGGAACATGGAGCGGAACACAACCAAGATGTGTTGGTAGGTTATGTTAGAATATGCCACTACTACTGTTTCGGGGGTGGAAGGGGAATGATGAATAATTAATAAAGAGTTAAATCAGTAAAAGAATAAGGAATATTCAGAGTTTGAACATTCGGAATAAGGTATAACTCAGTCCCTTTAAAGGAATAATGAATATCGCACATGTGGTATGCGCTCAACTCTATAAAATCTCTGTCGGTGTCTGCGACTATGTGTGAAGGCCAGCTAAAACAGTAGTCTGTAATCATTCATAGTTACTCTGGATGATCTGTATTCAATTAGGACTAAAGCAGTCCTATTTTTTGCGTTGGTCGGTCTGCGAGCGAAAGGTCTGGAGTGAGCATGAAATGGACGAGTGACACTGGGGGCAAGAAGTCTTTCCTGGCGACTTTTTCATGATTGGTGCGTCTTTTATTAGTATTCGATTGTTTTTATTAAGGGACGAACCACTTGACTTCTGCGGGAAGGAGAGTTAAGTGATTTTAACAAAAAATATCCTGCTGGATGAAAAAAAAATTCATGAGCAACACTAACACCAATCTCGAAAACAAAAATTCTTGCCATATACATTGAGCCGAAAAAAAATTCCTGTGGATGACACAAGTAACGTTGTTTGTAGACTTTCACAAAGTCCTTGGTCGACGTGCGGTTTAGGTATGTCACGTACGAAGGACTTTTCCCGCTTGCAGCGCACCAATAGGCTTCTTTCGATATATTAAAATTCAGCTTGGTAGCGAGGCCTAGAGGACACAAACAAAAGAAATGAATAAACATGCTTGTAAAATTTCTTTTATTTGTGTCCTCTAGGCCTCGCTACCAAGCTGAATTTTAATATATCGAAAGAAGCCTATTTTACCGACTCAAAAGCGGGTTGGCGAGTAAATTATAACCGCGGCCAATCAGAATCGAGATCTCAAAGAAACTGTCATTCAAATGTAAATCGATGCTTCTTTACGCGTAATTTTTGTCACCTCGAGGTCACGACATCATGCGGACAGTTAAAGAAGCGTTGAAAATTGCTCAACAGGTCACTGGATACGAGACCTTAAAGTGCCAATGGGACCAGAATTTTGGTATTCCATATTTTTACATTTTCTAACACAGTTTGTGGTTCTTAGTCACCATGCCAAATTTCATCTTATTACGACGACCAGAAGTCGCTTTTTTCGGACGGTTTTTGTCGAGATTTTGCGGCCGCCATTACTGGCCCTTGTTCCGGAAGCTGGCTTGCGAATGAGCGGAAGTGACGTCAGAGGCTCATCTCAAGCCTAGTGCCTTCACATGGTTTAATACTTGCCACGGGAAATGAAACTGTCCTTGAGGAAAGATTTCTTGCCAAGTGTTTGTTGTACGACTTTGAAATCTTCCTTGCTACAGCAGTTATGACAGGTAGTACTTGTGTTGTACAATGCTACAACAATAAATCCAACCACCGAGCAAGTATTTCGCTTCATCGAAGTCCTGCGACCGGACCCGCAATGGAAAGACACACACAGTGCGAATTTCAACCCGAGAGGCATTTTGATCACTTCACGGACGGGTTTTTCATGCCGTAAGATCCCAGAGGTCGATCATTCCATTGCCCATTTCAACTATATGGGAAAAAGAACCGGAAAAAACATTATCTGCGCGAACAAGACGAAGGGTACCTAATCTTATAACGCAGCTGAAGTGATAGTTTCTTTTTCAACAGATCCACCATTGTACAAAACTGATTTTCTTTTAACGTATTTTAAAATTTATTATCGTCGTGGAAAACCCTTTCAGTTCTGCCGTCTGCTAGCGCGAAGGTCCTCGGCGAATGCAGTCCTGACCGCCGTGATACCTGATTAAGCTGATATAGTTTGTACTGCTTATCTTTTCCTTTTTATTAAAATCGAGTCCGTGTGTGTTAATTTCAGAGCAGTAATCGATTAGAAGCATGGACATTTATTTTATAACATACATATGGAGAAACTTTTCTCTCTTTATTCCCTGTCGGTGAACAGTCGATTCGATTGACATTATTGTTCGGATATGAGGGTATATCTATGACAAAATTCAATTGTTTGAAAAGGAAATGAAATTAGTCAAATCTGACATGCAACAAGTCAAGGCTGATAAAGAGAAACTCGTGGCAGAGGGATCGTATTATGGAAAGGGGCATCATCAAACAGGCATCACGAAAAAAGGCATCACGCTAAAGGCATCACGCAAAAGGGCATCACGAAAAAAGGCATCACGCAAAAGGGCATCACGCTGAAAGGCATCACGCAAAAAGGCATCACGCTAAAAGGCATCACGCAAAAGGGCATCACGCTGAAAGGCATCACGCAAAAAGGCACCACGCTAAAAGGCATCAGGCAAAAGGGCATCACGCTAGAAGGCATCACGCAAAAAGGCATTACGTTAAAAGGCATTACCCAGGGAGACTGCGTGATGATAACGGTGGCACGATACTAGTTTTGCAAATCGATCTGATACGGGTGCATATTTACCGATATTTCTCTTTTTTTTTTCATTATTCATTTACTGATGTCAATATTATTACCTCAAACTCAAAATTCATTTTGTGACGTCATCAGTCAAGGTGGAGTCCAGGCTAAGATAAAGGGAAAAACGCGCTAAAAACGCACTGGGCTCTGAGCAACAATGTAAAGCTCGATATATATCAAGAGAGCACACACAAACGGGACCGAAAAATGGATTCTTTGAAAGAACACATGCAAGTGTCTATGCTTCTAAAGATTACGCTTTATATAAGCAACAATCTCCGCGAACTCCGCGGAATACAGATGTAACGTTTTTCTTCGACGCAGTGTCTAGATGCCCGGCAGCCTCGCATGGATAGAGGTTCAAGAGTAAATGCCCTGTAGCCCTTATTCAAAGCTTATCGAAGTATTCATATTTGTTTAGAATTGCCAAGCGATTAAGAAAAGTATTCTGGTTTTGTATTTGACGAATTTTTCGAGCTTGTGGTTACTAAAATCGCTGTGTTCGCAACACTTAAAATATTTGTGGTTTGCCTGGCCAGCAGTAAGAAACTCTCAAAGAATTTGGACAGAAGTTATCATTCAAACCTTCTGGGTGCATTCGAAGTTTGTTTGGAACTACCAATCGATGCCTTTTTGTGTGATGCCTTTAAGCGTGATGCCTTTTAGTGTGATGCCTTTTTACGTGATGCCCTTTTGCGTGATGCCTTTTAGTGTGATGCCTTTAAGCGTGATGCCTTTCAGCGTAATGCCTTTTAGTGTAATGCCTTTTAGCGTGATGCCTTTTTGCGTGATGCCTTTTAGCGTGATGCCTTTTTGCGTGATGCCTTTCAGCGTGATGCCCTTTTGCTTGATGCCTTTAGCGTGATGCCTGTTTGATGATGCCCCTTTCCATAATACGATCCCTCTGCCACGATTTTCTCTTTATCAGCTTTGATTTGTTACATGTCAGATTTGACAAATTTCATTCCTTTTCAAACAATTGAATTTTGTCATAGATATACCCTCATATTCGGACGGTAGCAAAACTTAGGTTAGGTAATTACAACCTAAGAATTGAAAATGGAAGACATTCCACCGCTAAACTCCCTGAGCATCTGAGAATTTGTCAATGCTGCAGCTCAAATGAAGTTGAAAACGAAATACACTTCCTCTTATCTTGCAATAGATATGATGCAATTAGAAAATCTATAATGGACGATATTATTTGTTAATATTTCGATTTCGATTCTTAAATGCTCTTGACAAAATTGTATTTTTCTTAAATAGCATTGACGCTTTCACTTGTAAAAAATGAGGTTACTTCATTTACGAAGCTTTTGCATTAAGAAATGGTCAACAGATACAGGAATTGTAAATTAATCGATTTCGCTTTTTTGTTTCTTTTTCTTTTCTATGTGCAATGGCATTTGTAATTGGGAATGCAAATAAACTGTTGTTGTTGTTGTTCGAGATGCTAAGAGAAATGATTAAATATCAAGTTATTATTTTTATGCAGCGAATAAGGCAAGCGAAAGCTTCGTTTCCTCGGCGGTCCACATGTTGTTGTTGAGCAGCAGAAAATTTTTCTCATGGCTTTCAATTTTGACTACAAATATTTAGATTCCGGTCACACAAGGCCTCCAGTTCTTGAAAAAAGGTTTTGATTTGTTTCACGTCTTTCGGCTCAGAAAAAGAATTCTATAAAAACTGTTTAAAATATTTAGCAGCGCCAAGCACTTGTGTTTCAATGTGATATTAAAGTGACCACTGTACTATGATAGACACGATAAGCTCCCTGCCAGCTGACTACAACAATTACGGTTTTTCAAGAACGTTTCCCAGACTATGCCAAGAATGGCCAAAAATCTCAATGCTTTTTTATAATATATAATGAACATAAACAACGGCAGACAAAGTATAGCTTCTTTTATTTTCTCCCACACCAACAATAACATCGATCGATCCATGGTTGAGAATTCGCGAGCATCAAAATCTAAAGTTTTTATAGGCGTTTTGTCTAAATTTCCACAGCTTAAAAGATCAATTCTTCGAACAGCCATGTCTATTTTGCTAGAGGTTTATTCAGTGGATAAACGTTACACAACCTACTTTGGAATGGACAACCTTATCCGCTGGATAGCGGCTAAACAGCTGGCTGGCGCGATCCAAGCTTTGAACAATCGAGATGAAGCAAGCGATAAATTTTATCCGCCGGACAGCGACTTATCCGTTGAAAAAGAGTTATCCACTTTTTGAGCAACTGGGGCCTGAACTACAATCATTGTATAAGCATGTTTCGCTTATGTTTTGAACTCCCGCCAAATAACTCAGATAATATGGCGACAAAAAAAAACTTGAAACAGTTTGTTGACAAGATTATTAGTTGAAACCTCACATCAGTTCTTACATCGTACGGTAAGAAAAATTCTCCATTTGCAGAATGAAACGAATCCTCAGATTCTTCGGAAGCTAAAGACTGTTCCGAATCGTAGAAATACTCTTCGGAGGTTTCGCAGTCGACGGTAGACATCTTCAGTTAAAACACAAGGAAACGCGACTGAGGTGAGCCTCTGACGTCACGAGCTATTAAATTGCGCAATCACCAAGGAACACGTTTTCAGTAATGGCGGACACATTTTACGCGACTTTGGAGCTAAAAAATATTAGGATGGAAGGTTTGTTGTTCACTTTTCTGGGGAAATATGAACAAAATGCGATATTCTGCGACAGAATTTGGCCGAAATAAACCTATGAATTTTCGTCCCAGTGGCACTTTAAAGGAATATTTGAGCCGATCAGTCTGCGCCTGTAATCGTTGTTTTAAAATCACTTCTTTGGCGTAAAGGAAACAAATTTGCTCTTTTGAGCCCGGAGAAACGGCAAATCGCATGATAGTTTTGGTCGGAGTTGATCCTGCGATCACAAACAAGTACCGTGTGGCACTAAATTTTTGCGGGTTCTAATTTTTGCGATTTTTGCGGTTTTTTTCGCGATCCGCAAAAAAAAAAAAGATTCCGTAAAATAGAATTACTGCAAATTTTTTTTTCCGCAAAAATTTACTTCACTGTAGAAATTAATATATACAAAAAATACTGGTCTGAAGGAGAAAATGCTATAGATAACTCGGTGAATAATGCGCCAAGTGGTACTCTGGTTATTTTCGGTCCATCGTAATAGAGTGACACTGATTAAACTGTTTGACATTCGCATGTTGTTTCATCTGTCTTTCTTTTGAATGAACTCAAATAAAAAATGAAAATGTTATCAGTCCTATTTGAACGCGACTTCCAGAAAATCACAAAAATAAATTCCCAGCAAGAAAAACCAGTCTTTCCCAATTGCAAAAATTAGTTCCCGCAAACACAAAACATCGGCAATCCGCAAAATTAAACTCCCGCAAAAATTTAGTGCCACACGGTAGTCTTGAAACTTGACACCCGCTAGTAAGGTCACGCGCTCACAGAAGGACCACCCCCTGTAATTGATACCTTTTCCTTTTGGCGGGAAACGTGATTCAAAATCCTTCAAGCGCGCGGTACAAGTCGCCCTCTCGCGACTTCGTCGCTCGCGCTCGTCGCTTCGCGACGCATTTCCTAAGAGAGAGATCCTAAGGGAGGGCGACTTGGTGCAAGTCTACGTTGTTTGTTACAGACTGACGAAAGAGTTTTTAATATAGACGTTAGCATAGTATAGGTAGCGCGAAAAGTGAGTTGAATTTACAGCAACTAAAAACTTTCATGAATGCTAGACACCCCTGGCGTTCTCCAGGGGTTTTCTTGAAACCCTTTCTCTAAATCCTAGATCTGCACCAGAGCTGTGGGTCCCATTTTTTTCATAGGTTCCGTGCTAAAAAAAATCCTAAACGGACACTGATTCAGAGATATTTTCGAGTTAGAAAATCTTGAAAAGAGCTAACGTGTATTGAACACATTTTTTCTTTTTTCTTTTTTCTTTTTTTTTTTTTTGTTTTTGTCTTCGTAACATTGCGCTTTTCTGTTAATTCATGCTCATTGTCCACAGATATGGAATTAAACAATTTGCAGCCATTTCAAACTTTGTAAGCGGTCCCAATATTTATCTCCTATCTCATGCACAGGCATTGCAACTGAAGTCGTCAAACAAAATCTGAATAGCAGCTGAACGCAATAATGAATAAGGAATATCCGTAAAAAAGTATTAAATGAATAATGAATAAGTCAGAAGAAAAGCAAAAGGGATAATGAATAAGTGAGGCACAATTATTCCCCTTCCACCATCGATACTGTGGTACTAATCAACTGCACAATACCGGCAATTTTTTCGCGCTAATTGTTTATGAGCATCCTTATTGCGCACGCAATTCACATCGCAGTGTCATACCCAATCTCTTTCCCAGAGGTCGCATTCCTTTTCATTCCCGCTGACCTTAAACGCGCGCGGGCTCTAGGAACGAGATTGTGTCATACCATGTCATGCATTGAGAGCTTGCGCTGGTAAAGAAATGTAGAGTTATGTAGAGCTGGTGGGCGTTTTAATATCTATGCACAGGTTAAACTCTCTTAAATGTTTGGTGAACCCAGATTTTCTTTTGATAGATCACTTTCTTTATCGAATATGTACGTTTTTAGAATAGTTGAAGAAATTCTGTGCCATGAAAGTTTGAATTTTGTGAATTTTTCTTGCATGCCCCATCACATCCGGCCGTTATTTTTAGCTGTACGGTCACGGTTTGCAAATGTCCACCCTAAAGGTTGAGCTTAATTGAAAGGATGACCCCGTCAGCTAAAATTGTTTCTAAACAGATCCACATAAGTGAAAATTGGACTTGGAAAGTAGGTCTCCAGCATTTTTTTTTCTACTAAGAACCATTGAGGCCACCTTGAGCTACGAGGGCCTGTTTTTAATTGGGGATTTTCAAAACGCTTTATCTCTGAAACGAAGTCGGTGACTCCCCAATTTTTTTGTATATCTGACAAGAGTGTCTCATTCTCTAAGTGTAGTAAAGCATGGAAAAATCTGTTTTGTAAAAGATTTCGCGCCAACGTCATTAAACCCTCGTCATCCTCAAAGGGAAGTAAACAAGGGAAGTAAACGGAGCATCATTGAACCGGTTCCTAGTGTCTTATAATGATGATGATGATGATGATGATGATGATGATGATGATGATGATGATGATGATGATGATGATTAGCCAGGAGGCCCTCTCACTGCCGATAACTGCCTTCTGCCGATAGCTGCCGAGTGCAGGTGGTTTTTAATTACCTTTCACAGCGTTCCACGTTTATTCCCTTTCAAAGACATCATGAGTTGGAATCTCCAGTGAGAACTTTTCATCCAAAAGGCATCGATGCAAATTTAGATTGTGGGGTGTCGAACCCTTTGAGAGGGTTCCTCTTCTCCCAGTTGTCCAACTGACCAGTTGCCCATTCAATGTATCGCTGTATTTCCCATCCTTTTTGTTTGTTTGTTTTTCTTTCAAACCTACTAAGTTAGTGTCCCTCAGGAGCTTGGAGTCCCTGGTGGACGTGCCCCAAATCTCACTAGGTCAATTTGTCGCCGCTTTACACCACAAATTAGGCTTGAAATTCCTTCCTACTTCGGGGATAAGCAGAAATATTTGAAAGCACCCAGCTCACTAATCTGTTCTATTCCAGCTGCCTTCTGCAGTCCAGTTCCAGTCCCTGCAAATGGCACGGTTCAAGGTTACCGTTACGAACTGGGCGCTACTCTGCGTATCAGCTGCAACAATGGTTACGATCTGGTGCCACCAAGCTCATCATTTAGAACTTGTATCTCCGATGGAGCAGGAGGTGGAAAATGGTCAGGACAAGATCCCGTATGCCAATGTACGAATTTAGCTCACATTATACCATATAAATCATGATGGACTAAGGCAGCTTCCAAATCTTCTGTCTTTTATGAGCTAACTGCGTTTTTAAAACGGCGATACTGAGCAATTCTTACGTCTAATTCGATGAAATGAGAACAGAAAGCTATTCTCACAAATACACCGCAATAAGGGAGGAAAGCATGGAAGAGCGAATGCATTAGTTCCGGACCTTTCACCAAGAAAATGCTATAAAATAAAAAAAACGCATTCTAATGTTGACCTTATTTATTTATGCAATTCACAGTGGTGGACTGTGGTGACCCTGGAAACCCATATGGTGGTTATCGTCACATAGCAACAAATACTAAGTACCAATCTAAAGTGACATACACATGCAGGCCACAACACCACTTGGAGGGAGAGGACAGTCAGATTTGTCAAGCCGATGCAATATGGAGTGGGTCCAAACCAGTTTGTTTAGGTATACACGAGTGATCCTTCAAGTTTTAAGAAACTAATTATTCAAGAGGGATGAATAATCCCACACATACAAATATCATACCCACAGACGCAAACACACATAGAAAACGAAATCCAGTTTATAACGAAAACAAGTAAAAATCGTAAATTGCAACTAAAAGCAGAAATCTGCAAGCTCTAAACGTCTCTAAAATTACGATTTAAAAACTTGTTCTCGAGATTGCGAAAAAGACATCAAGCACAATTTTCACGGCAACGAAAAAATGATTTGGCAATGTTTTAAACTAATTTTGGTCAAACAGAAAGGTTTCGCCTGTTGTCCAATTTACTGTATGTAACGTGACACGATGATACAAAGGAGAATATGCACGCTGGGATTAATGGGTGAAATCCGGTTGAAAAGGTAAGGTATAGTTCTCAAAACTGTATGAAAAAACCTTGAAAGGATATTTTCGTAATCTAACAAAGCTTGTGTTCGGATTCTTTGGCTGAAAATTTAAACTGAAGTAATTTTAGGAAACTAAATCTTATTAAACCGATGTTGAGAAAGCTTGAGGTGACATTTTGTCAAAAAAAAACTCTAGTTTTTCGTCACAGTTACATCCAAATTTCTGAAGCGGTTAAGGCCTTCTAAAACGGTTGTGTTCCACCAAATTAAAACGACCAGTACGGTGTCCCTGTTGTTTGCTTATGTTTACCTTGCCTTAGTAAAAATAGATATATGTGTCAAATACTCTCTGAAAGTGAAATAGTTTCTGGATTTAATGTATGCCTAACTGGAAAAACCGCATTGAAAGTTTTCTCCTCGCATGACCCACAACTATAAAACGCGTTCAGAGAGATCTCCTTAAAAACCGTATTAGCCTGCGTAGCAAGCGTTTCCGTAGGGTTTTCCGCGCGTTCGAGGCGTTTTTCGCTTTTTGGCGGCGCAAAAGTTGGGGCGAACGCAACACTGATGGAAGCAGCGGGGAGGGGGAGGGGAGGCGAGAAAAGGAAACACTTGCCCGCAAACCCCATGATTTTGAAAAATGCCCCTCTGACAATTTCGCAGTTGGATAAATTCACAGTGTGACAGCTGGTGAATATAGTATTTTACGAATAACAGATCACCGGAGGATACAAATTTCCATCAAAATCAAAACAAAACTTTAAGCGATCGCTTCAGGATTTGTCGTAATTTCACAGTTAAATTTGGAACTCCATCTCAGCCTGGAAAATCGGGTTTAGTTTCTTCGGAAAACCTTTTCAAAGCGTCGCAAAGAAAGGACTCTTATGGATCAATTCTCGCTGATCTTTGTAGAGCGGTTGAGTGAAAGTTGTTCAAAGCTTGGAGCTATTTTCGGACCGTATGCCTGTGCGATTTTTGTGCTCGAAAAATTCGGAATCTAGGGGTATTATTCGAAGTTATTCGGAGTGCGATAGGTAGCGAGTCTGCTGTTTCCTAAACTCCGCCAGAACAGTCTATCAACTTGTGTAAACGGCTGCTCCAAACTCTATCGGGCAACAGTCCTTGTGGCAAGAATGTTCGTGTAGATTCCTCCGTGTCGGAAAAAGCTTGCCGCAAGTCTTTGAGATCTGCCGTCCGATCAGGACAAAAATTATCTTGAAAGGAAGTTCAGTTAAAAATCTGGGTAAACATGGTGATGGTGAAAAGAATGCCCCAGGCGAGAACCAGTTCGTTGTAATAATGCGGGTCACGCTCAAATGAACATACCTGATTTGATTGACGGATTTATCACTTGGCAATCAACACTACCATGACTCGCCAATAGAGCGTTTTCATATGATGTCACGGCAGCCATATTGGTGTACCAAAAACAATGACACGGCGGCCATATTGGTGTACCAAGCCAATGCTGTGGGAGTTGAAGTCCTTTCTTACTTAAATACTTCCTTTTGTTCCAATAGATTTACATAGTGCTAGTCACGTGAGTGAAAACGCTCTATCGGGAAACTCCGTTCGTGGACGAACGGCTTTTTCAAAATCGTGGGGTTTGCGGGCAAGCGTTTCCTTTTCTCCCTTCCCCTCCCCCTTCCCGTACTTTTTTGCGCTCGCCCCAGTTTTCGCGCGTTCAGGAAGCGAAAAATGCTTCAAACCTGCGGAAAGCCCTACGGAAACGCTTGCTACGCAGGCTAAAACCGTATTATTGTTGTCATTAACAGAACGTTCATGTGGCAATCCTGGTGTTCCTGCAAATGGAAAGAAGAACTCTTCTGTCTATCAATATGGTAACTCAATCGAGTTCGAGTGCAATGTCGGCTATACCTTGCAAGGGTCAGCTGTTCGCACATGTCAGAATAACGGTTTGTGGACTGGTACCCAACCTACCTGCCAAAGTAAGTTAGTGCGTTACAGTCGATTTCACTGCTATGTGTAGACCGAGTTTTTCAAGCATGATTCACCCGTCTTGACGCCCTCATTATCACAAAGCGATAAACGAAATTAGCAGGTCTTCTGCTTTTTATAATTGTTTATATCTCGGAAAGTACGTATTTGATTTGTAAACTGAAAAGACCATGTTAATTTCTTTACTTTTAGGAGCTGCTATCAGCTTGACAGTTTATTACCATACGAATACCTTTACTCTTTTAGCATTAGGATCGCTCACTGAAGCAGCATGCAATTCACTGATTCTACAGTATTGGTTTGTCAATCTGAAAGATTCACGATGAATGATATGCCTGAACTGATATTGGATATAAAAGGCAAATATTTCTCAAAATGCTCATATGCTTAGAACTGGTTCGTAGGCCACTCATGCAAGAAAACCTGAAAATCCCTCACATACCTCTGGAAATTTCCGAAAAAACGTACCCAAAAAATTGTTTTCAGTAATTATAATCACACGCAAATGAATTAATTCCTGTGAACACGAGTTGCAGAAAATAACGTGATTGCAATTTTCAGTTGTCAGCTGTGGTGATCCAGGTACACCAGATAACGGCGTCAGATATGGTGACACCTTCAAGTACCAGAGCACAGTCGTGCTGGAGTGTGATCCTGGTTACAAACTTGTTGGGAACATTACCAGGACATGTCAAGTAGATGGCAAGTGGTCAGGCAGTCAACCCACTTGTCAGCGTAAGTACCGAATTCACAGTCGCTCAGAAGACAATCCAATACAAGGGCATTATATAGGCCACGATCTTGTTAGTACGGGACATACATATCGTCGGTTTTGGGAGAGGAACACATTGTAAAGGTGTCTGTAGTTTATTTCACGCAGCTGCAGGTCCAAAGCAAAGGATCTGTAGTTTGTGGCGAATAAACCTCAAACTATCTCCTGAATTCCATTCAATGTCACGCCAGATGTATCGCCCTATGCCATGTCAAGCAGATGCGAAATGTCAGCCCACGTGTCAAAGTATGTACTTAACAATGCGTTGCTGTACAACACAGTCAGCGTCCAAAATTCAGCCCAATCCAGAACCCGATTAATATGTAACTGCACGAGCCAAACCAAGTTGCGAACCTAGACATTTTACGAGCCATGGTTAACTAATCAGAAGAAAGAGCCTTTGCAGTTGTAGCTCCTACATTATGGAAGAAACTGCCTAGTGAGATTAAGAACTCTGCATCTGTAGCCGCTTTCAAAACGAGTTTAAAAACCTTCCTTTTCAAGAATTAATCATTATTATTGTTATGTTAGTTCCTAGCTTTGAATAATTATTATGATTTAATACAGATTTAGCATATATTTTTTATTGTAATTAGTATTAGTATTAGTTAGATTTCTTTTATCTGCATAATTGTAAGAGCACTGAGACTCTGTTTAAGTGCTCCTAAAGCCGTATTATTACAGTATTATTATTTTATAGTTTGGAACAATCGGATTTACTTAAATTAGCCTCGAATTTTTTAGACTGCCCATTGAATTGGCAGGAATTCAGGGATGGCGCAGTGGTGACTCCTAGTCCCGGTGTCATATGTGGGTCGAGTTTGCTGTTGGTTCTAGTCCTTGCTCCGAGAGGTTTTTCTCCGGGTACTCCGGTTTTCCCCTCTCCTCAAAAACCAACATTTCCAAATTCCAATTCGATCCGGAACCCGAGGGCCACAGGTTTGTCAGTCCCAGACTGTAGGTGTCACCCTCGTTAAACAACGTCAATTTATTTATTTATTTATTTATTGATTGATTGATTGATTGATTGATCGATCGATTGATTGATTTATTTATTTATGTTAATTGCTCTCAGAATCTCCGGATAATATTGCTAAAGGACTTTTTTGTAAAGGGATGATTTACGGGTCGGTACGCACTAGGCGACAGCTCGCAGGGACATGACCCGGGGACATGACGCAGAGACAATTCCCTTCGTGTGCCATGCCTGTTTTGATGAAAAATTCTTGTCGCTCAACATTCAGATATTTGTCCCGCCCGCAAGAGACCGCATAAATTCAAAGTGGTTCGTCAGGTTGCGGGGACATTGTCGCCTCGTGTGCACTACTCATGTGACCTGTCCCTGCGACAAAATCAACCAATGGGAAAGCATTATTCATTCTAGTTCCCAGGTATCCTCATTATAATATACTTGGATTCCCTGCGTAAAATCCCTTGTCTCGTCGACGTGTTTCCTAAGCAGTGCAGACGAGGCGACTTATCGCAGAGACCTGCCCATGCGACCTATCGCCTAGTGTGTCCAGAGTTAAGTGTCTCGCTCTTAATGTTCCTTGTGTTCATGTATCGCGATCGGTTACAGATCGATGCTTTTCTCAGCGTATCCCTAATTTCGGTACTCAGACATTACTGCCCCTAGATAGGAAACATCTCTGAAAATCCCTTGCGTTTTTCAATCTGATGGTCCCACGTCATCGTTTTGAAGCAGATTTCCAAAACTTGCTTGTTTTACACGATCAGTGATTTGCGAAAAAAGTAGTGAAGTCACGTTATTGACATTCCAACGCACGCGCCAATGCTCACCTCGCTCCCCTCAGCTACCCGGTGAAAAAAATAGCCCAACAACAATTTTACACTCCCCCCGCACAAGCAAGCAGCAAGTGTCCCCTACAACAATAGGAAAAAATTACCATCCTTTCTTTATTATCAGCACACGGTGCCTTTGACATTGCTGATCTAAGCAGTATGCAGGACGCGTGTCACAACGAACCACGAGTTGTACAAGTCTCCCAGCAGCTTAGTGGTTAGAGCGCCCGATCGGTGTTGCGGGAAGCCCTGGGTTCGATTCCCGTCAGGGACTCAGATTTTGTGTTTGTCCCACGCTCGCCACATTCTGAATATTCGATCATTCTTCTTTCTTTTCCAGCTCAAACTTTACCATCTTTCCTTCTTTTTCCTCAAACAATAGGGTATTGTTTTTAAGAGTTAAAACTCTTAATGCGCGAAGTTGAGCCTTCGGAGTAAACCATTACTTGATGATTACTTCTCAAACTCATTAATATTTTGGATACAGGATCTTAATTAGCATAACATTTTGCGAACTTTTGCTTTAAGTTTCTCTAGGAATTATAAATGGTTTGAGAAGCCATACCAAAACCTCGAAAAGAATGTTTCATCAGGTATCCAAAGACCTCGAAGTCGGTTAAAAAAACTCGGCTCCGCCTCGTTTTTTCAACCCACTTCTCCACGTTTGGATATCCTGATCAAACACTCTTTCTCGTGTTTGATATATTATTGTTTGATATATTACGTAAAAGATATATATATTAATTTAATCATGTTGTGGTTGCGTCATTCCTTCAACATGGCTGCCGATGAGTTTGTGACGAGAATCTCTACTTCCTTAAAGGCCTCAGATCTTCATCATCTGCCCTGAAACTGTCAAATATTACATCCCGTACACTGAGAAGTTCTCGCATCTGTGCATTTCACTTACTAAGTATATTATTTTTAATCTCTACGACGTTGTCAGCTGTTTGAAGTGTCTTTTCAAATGTTGTATTTGATTACTAAGAAGACTTAATTATATGTTTGTTCCTTTCATTTTGACAGACACAAGCTGTGGACAATTTTTAACTGGCCCAAGTGGTACAGTTATGTCAGCAAACTACCCTGGCAACTACAACAACGACGAATACTGCACCTGGCAGATACAAGTTCCAGTGAACAAGAAAATCAGGCTCGACTTTACTGAATTCAAGACGGAAACTGGCAAAGATTACTTGCTGATCTATGACACTAGTCATTACCAAACGCCAACCATTGTGTTTGACGGGACACCTTCCGAACTTCCGCCATTTACTTCATCCGGGAATGTTGTGCGAGTGAGATTCATCAGTGATGGAGCTACAAGTATGAAAGGATTCAGCTTCAACTTCAAGCAAGTCGGTAAGAACAAGTTTTATTACGTTGCTATCCACCGTCCTATTTCCTTGTCAGAACCGGTAATGAGTGTTTGTTGTCCCTTAGCCGTTATCACAAGGCTTCTTAAAATGGATTTCAAACTCAAAGTATTGCAAGTAATAACTACCAAACTTTGTAAGTTTACCTGAATCAGTTTTAAAAGTTTTCGTGGCAACAATGTTCTGCCAAGCTCTTAGCCAAAGTCATTCTCGTACTCAGAGTCCTCAGGCTTCTTGGTCAGCAGGTGGTAGCCGGGAGAGACTCTGGCGTAGTGAAAAAAATATGATTTATTTGATTGGCTGTTTTATTTCTACGTAAAAATTCCACTACCCCCAGAGTTGCGTCCTGGCGTCCTCCCTCTGACCAAGAAGCTCCCGGGCTCTGGGTAAAAGATTGAGGCAAGGTCTGTTTTTTTCCTGTTTCACACTCTGCTTTAAATAATCTTTTAAATCTCTAACATTCTGCAATTGGGTTCATTTCAACAGCCTTTGCTGATTTTGATCACTTTTAATTTGAGTGACATCCAATTAGTATTTTTTGACATTATGACGTGATGATCACGACCTATGATCCCAAAATTGACTGTTTTTTTTTGTTATCTTTAGTTAGCTTTTGCAAAGCTATAACTTAACTGTAAAAAACAATTGTCTTTTTTTCCCAGATGCAAGTTGTGGAGGTGTGTACGAGGACGGGCATGGCACAATCTCATCTCCAGGCTACCCGAAAGGTTACACGGTTAATCTCGACTGCACGTGGTTAGTGTATCGCACCACAGAAACCGCTGAGTTCATCTTCGTCGATTTCGAAACGGAAAGTCATTATGACATAGTGGCTGTAAGTGCGGGAAGGTGAGAAATTCTGCCCTAATTCCTGAATGCCATCGACTCTCAGTGGATGTGAGACTTGCAAATATGGGCTTCTGTTATAAATACTTTGTCGACATTGTGATCCGTTGCAAATATCTCCCATCTCTAGCCAATCTCCCTTCACAATGACCTGCTAACACCTACACTAGCTGGCAACTAGTGTGAAAAACAACATAATAATCAAGCGTTTGTTACATGATATGGCGGCAATTTCAAACTGATATCGATTCACTTAGGAAAATTCTGAAAATTAGCGTTTCACACGCATATTTCTTGCCGAATATATATTTTACAATAAATATTTCATCAGCATTAGAAGACACAATAGATATAAACAAATGGAATTATATTTATTTAGCCTGTTTATAGCTCATAGATCTCCAAAACCGGTCTAACCGTCTTCGTCTGCCAATTTCACAGTGCAATTAAAATTTTCATTCCATTGTTCCAACGAAAAGATATAATTATTCCAAAGGAAAAATCGTTTTTCTGTTCAAACCTTGTTTTGTCTCTGTTCGTTTTGTAGATTTGGTGAGAAAGTGTTTACTAACGGCTGGTCAGGGCACGTTACTCCTTCTGGGCCCTTTAAATCCGACACTTATCTGTGGATCCGTTTCCAAAGCAACGGGGGAAACTCCGATGGTCGATTTCACCCAGGATGGACCGGAACCTACCAGAAATACTGGCCTTATGTTAGCGTATCGAAGAAGAAGTGAAGGAAAACTCCAAACGCTTTCAAGTAAAGTCTGCAGCAGAAAAGAGGATGGCTTTGCAATAAATTAAAGTAACGGGTTTAAGTAATGGAAAGGAAATATTGCTCAAAGCAAGCTGCAATAAATCTTATAAAAGTACCATTCTTTGTTTCATTTAATTATTTTTATTTCATTCATTATTCTCGGATCATTCCTTGGATGCGACAGCACTTTGTGTCATCTGCGGTATTACATGCGAAAGCTCTACGCGTCACCTGCAATGTCACCCCCCCCCCCCACACACACACACACACACACACACACCCGACCCCACCCCACCTCCCCCTATCTCTTGTTGGAGCAGGTCGTTTGAGATGGAAATCAAGTGCGGGTGGTGTCACATTGCAATCTTAAGCTTTTTTCTCCAAAATCAACTACAGTTGACTCCCGGTAACTCGAAGCTCACGCTAACTCGAATCAAACTTGATTTACCCTGGGTACTGGATATGCTACTGGATATGCTCCATACATTTACTGTAATTTTACCCTCGATATCTCGAGCCTTATTTGTCAAAGTGTAATGAGACAAAACATACTCCATAACACTGAGTTTGTTTTCAATCAAATTGAAAATAAAATGGATTTTCATGTATTCTTTAAGCGATCTAATTGTCGTTGGTGTCAAGTTCTTAAGTTTCTTGATGTTCTGTTACACAAAACCTGTCAGTTCTTCTTGTGAGAATACATGTGATAAGTGGCGTCAGCAGGAATCGCATCCCCCGATAACTCGGAAATTTTTTGATTTCCCTTGAAGGTTCGAGTTATCGGGAAACAACTATATGATACAAATCACTGACCTACTCAGGCGCCTGCGGAGTGTGCTCTGTAGGCATCTACAGACAATGTTGACTAACTGTACTGCTTATTACTGTGATTATTTTTTTTCTCTGTTGTCGGTCAACGATCATGTTACTTTGGCCACCACAGGAAAGCTTATGGGAGAAGATCATCACCTAAAAAAGCAAATCCCTTTTTGGCTTAAGACAAAATCATTATAATTGTACACATGGGACAACGTTTTTCTTTTCATTCGATCAACATCATAATTACTGCAATTTGAGATGAAAGGAGGGGGACATGAAGCGAGAGACCAAAAAAAAGGGGCGGGAGTTGTACGGAAGGTGGGAGAAGAGTGGGCGGAAAGCGGTATTTCCAAGGTGGCGGGAAGCGGGAAAAATAGGGGGAAACTATGCAATATTGCACAATACTTCACAATCGAAACAGCGTATAGAGTCGGGAGCCAACAAATATAAGACAGGAACCGGGTACAGGAAGGGGGAGGTTTAAAACCCTTCCCCACCCCCCCCCCCCCAGATAAGGGGTTTTAGGCTAAGGGAAGTCCGAGATAGCGGGGTATTCAAAATTACCGAGGTTCGAGATACAGTAACGAGGGTCTTCTGTTTATGGATGCGCAGTCTTTAAGTAACACCCCCCTGTAACAAATCTGGTAAAGCCCGACCTGGAGAATTATTTCTGCCTCCCTGGTGAACTTTAGACCTCCGTGGTCCTTGAAGGTTCCTTACAAATCCTTCGTGAGTTTTATTTTCCCGTGATGTAGAATTAGTTTCCCCGATGTGGTGTGTTCTTAAAAACTTTGCCAACTGTTTTGGCATATTGAGTTGTCACTCTTTTATTTCGTTTTGTATCTAGCTAAATAGCACAAAAATAAGCTGAAAATAAGTTTAAAAAATCAAATTACACTCAAAATGGGGGAAAACGCATTTTCGAGGACTAAATTTTAAACTTTTCCAGGGTATCATGCCGGACCCACCGTAGCGACGGGTCATTATTTATCGCCTAAGGGAGTCACCTAGGGGAGTTGAAAAACTGTGTTTGTTGATTCCAATGTTAAATAATTGCTGTCAAATATGAATTCTGCAATATTTGTGAAACGATTTACTGAATGCATTTGAGAATTAGTTTGTGAGTTTTGCGAACCATTGTATTTAAATTCTCCTGTAGACTTTCCAGACAAATGCATGGAAAACGTACACTGGGGTGGTATAACAACTAAGACACATTGACCGAGGAGCAATCGATTGGCATCTTCTGAAGCGAAGTGATGGTGGTGGGGTTGGAGGGGGGGAGGGGGTGTACAAAGGATTATGGTGTCCATTTGGGGGACTATGAAAATATGACAGTTGCTTTAGGCGGGATCAGATATTTTAAGAGGGGATGTCCACTAACATCGAGCGAGTGGCGGCACATGATGAAAAATAAAATTCCCTCATAAATTTTCCATGGATACCCTATGGCAATCTAAGAAATGTGGTGGCATTTTTTTCTTGAAAAATTTTTTTAAGCCCGAAAAAAAAATTTAACGTGTTTACGCCACACGTGTCCTGTAAACACGCGAAATAAACGTGTATCATACCTTCTCGTAAACTTCGCTCTGTTTGATTTGCACCACAGAAAACCCCCATTTTAAGCGCGGAAGTTTGCTTTTAAAATGTGTAGGAAGTAATTGAGTCCTGTTTTAGATCTGTGAATTAATTTTCAAGGTCATGGCGAGCTGCTGAAAATCACTAAAATTCGCTTGGTTTGAATTCTCAATTTGGCACAGTTTTTCAAGAGAAAGTTTTCCTCCCCGGTAAAACACCAAATCACTTGAAATTCAGAATACTTGAAAGACGAAATACCATTCTAACATCAGGTTTAAAAATTAGTTTCGGGCTTTTTATCAGCACCGAGTACAAACGCTCTCAAAATCCCGATAATTATAGCATTAACCTGTCAACCAGTACAAACGATAGGCTCGCGCCTCCGACCGAATAGCCGAAAACTTGGAATTTTTTCCTTGTTTCCTTTGGTATTTGGATGAAAAGTATAGGATAAAGGTCATATCTAGCTTACCTTGAATACGATTTTGCCTAAATGCCAGGTTTTGTCAAGTTTTAGGTGTACTGTTCAAGGGCCATCTTGACGCGTGGAATCGACCGTTATCTCCTGGTATCTCCAGATTGACTTTCAAGTAATGAGTAACGACTCCGCCAACACATTCACATCCCTTAACGAATGGCAAATGAATTTTTAAAATCTCCCAGTGTTAATTCCCTGAAGAAACTAAATAACTTTGCAGCGTGATCTCCACATTCATCTCAGAAACCGCACTGTTATTATGGTCTGATTTAACTAAATTTGTCTGTCACGCAACGGGTTGTGGTCAAGTCACAGGATAGGTTTTGGTGATGGCATTGCAAAATGATTAGGACGTCTGAAATAACTTAAGCTATGAAAGAAATTATACAAGATAGAAGGCGATGTAAATAGTGATGGCGTTTGTTTCAGCAACTCGACCGGAATGACCGTTTCCCGTTGCAGGACTACCTCAATGTAAAAACAAACCGCAGAGATAGCTGATTTTTTTTCCCATGATTTAAACTAAAGCATATCGAAGGCTAACAAAGAAGGCATCCATTTGTTTTTTACAAGTTTCCTGAAAATTTTAAGTTCACTTTTCTCTATAATCGTAAGTTTTCAATGCGTAGCACTTGGCTACAACTGTGTTTGTTTTACTCACATTCCGTCCTCCTGTTTGGTGTCATGTTACACCGCCGAAGTTATGCCTGAAATATCTTTCGACTAGTAAAATAGAGTGATACTACATATGACGGGGCTATTCACCACACAATTCTGACCTGTGCAAAACAAGTTGCAGATTACATAGATGTACATTTTGTGACGCTCTGGCGAGAGGAAAAAATTGTGACGTGTTTACTGGAAGCAGAAAGTATTAGCTTCCGATAGTCTAAAATTGCTGGTTTTCACGTGACGTCATAAAATTCTAAAATCATAGATGGCAAGGTCTTCAGATTTTATATCCCACCAGGTTGAAGATGACTTAAAAATATATCTTTTCACAAGTTTTCAGCTCGGGAGCGTCTTTCCTTTTGAAAATACAGAATATTAAATTTCTGGCTCTTCTCCCTACGTGACACCAACCGCACAGCGTCCGTGACAAAGCTTTCTCCTGTGCAAAAAAGGACTCTCCTTGTGATTTTTAGCAGTTTAGACAGTTAAAGCATTAGGAGAGAAATTAATGTGGTTGTGTAGTAGTTCACGAGATAAAAGTAATCGCTGGAAGAGCAGAAGTAAATTCCAGATGTTTTCATTGATTTCCGGCGGCCATGTTTGTGCCCCTCCGAGGGACACCAACATGGCGTTTCCATACTGAGCTCTACAAATTTCAGTCGAACGTTTCGGCAAATAACTCAACAACCGAATACCATACAGATCTGAGACTTGGTGAAGTTGTTTAGTTGTGTATCTTTTATAACATTACAAATTCTTGGCTTCTTTCATCAACTGGTTTTGATTTTAATATTTTATGGTGTGACAGTGAAAACCAAGAATAGCAAACATCGATATGTTTTTTTATATCTTATGCAGAGTTCGACTTTTCAAGAGTTCGACTTTTGAAGTCTAATTAATTTCACGGTGAAGGATTTCAATATTATTTGCAAGCCACCCGTGTTGCGTCGAGGAAGGCGCCTCGAGAAGCTGCCATTTGCGGAAATGATTTTCTTGTTGGAAATCAGGCGTGTGAGAATTTCAGGTGCGGATTATTGGAAACTAGACAAAATGTCTTAAGTACGGATCGGCTTTGAGTAAATGTTCAAAAACTGATAATTTTCGTGAAAAAAAAAAAAAAAAAAAAGGAAAACGCCAGATTTAACACGCAGCAGTTGTAGAGCGCTTCCTCTATATCGCGCCATTGTAAAAGGATAGGTTCTTTGGAGTTCTCGCAGTCAGGACCCCTGTCACCGAGTACAATAGCCAATCAAACCATTATCTCCCTTGGCTGCGAATAGAGGTCACTTATTCTTTTCAGAAACTAGTTGCAGGCGTTTGCGCCTCTTACAAGCGATATGAACAAGCAGTTGCTATTCCAGTTGCAAAAAAAGACTTTTCAGGTCACACTTGCAGTATTGGAATCAGCGATACCCACTCAGAAGTTGAGCTTCGTTGATTTTCTTTTAGCACGCGCAAAAAGTATTTTTAATTAGTATTCTTAACATGGACCATTTGCCCATCCCATCGCTCTTGTCTGGGAATAGCGCAGAGGGAACTAATCGACGTTGGTCGTGTTGAGTTCTACCAGGGCTGTCTAAGTATGCCTCGAACGGGAAAGTGAGAAAAGCAGACCGTGGAAATGACAAGTCGGAGTCCAAAGCCATTTTGCAACACATCGGTGTCTTCCCTCCAGTGGGCTCTGGTAAGTACACCTTTTCCTCATACCCAGTTTCGTACATTCCTCGCTGTGATGGCAGACGTCATTAAGCAGATTCACTACCATACCAGCCCTGAAGACAGTCAGCTTCCGGCTACCACTGCAGGGCCTGCAGGGCCACCATAGTTTGCGCATTAGTACTAGGAGCAGAGCTGGGCGTGGTGTTCAAACTCTTGGCTCCCTTCCCTTCCCATGGAGGGAAGGGAGCCTGCGACCGCAAGGCCGGCGGAGACTAAGTCGGATACATTTGTCCTCCTAATTTCCGGACACGATATCAAGATCCCGGTGAGAACCATCCTTAAGTGTCATCCGGTGCGCGTCCATTGCAAGCCGTTTAGTTGCCACTTGGAAGATCGATGGTGTGAATATACAGTTTTCTAAAGAAGGAATCCGTCCGTGTATGAAGAGCATATGGCGTGGGACCTATAAGACCAATCTCTGCGCTGAAAACTAAGGCCCTGTCATCTGATGGTCTACCGTCCATAGCAGTGCTCTAAGCGAAACCGAGTTCGTTCTCCTCAACCGTGAGAAGACGGAGCAAAATCGCACAACCAACTTTCTCTTGACAAACAAGGGGGTTAGTTTCTAGAGAAACTGTGGTGCTGCATCGGTGGGGAAGCGAAACACAAAACTTTGTATTTATCAACTGAGTTGATAAGGTAAATTGAGCCACCGTGAAGAGATTGAAAGCTGACGTTTCGAGCGTTAGCCATTCGTCACAAGGATGGTTCTCCACCTTCGTCGCCTGCACTGCTCAGAAGATCAGGCGGAAAGCGACAAAGAACCCTAAACATTAGGACTCCTTGTCATGATGAGTTTCAACATGAGTTGAGTTTCAAACTCAACTTAATTTCGAGTTTTCATGTTTTTCATAAAATGGTTTCACAAGCTTATAAAGAAAGAAAAGGACGGTTCCGGCACCCCTAGCCACACCCCTGGTTTGGGCTTGAGTAAACTCAACATACATTTTTACATTCTCCCTCCTGTCTTGACCAACTTTTGAAGACCAATACATAGAGACCTAACAATAATTTCTTTTTCAAAGCCCTAGTAACAGGCAAGGTTTTGGCAAGGCTTCACTGCCTCTAATGATACTGATAAATACATAAATACCGTTAACTGCCACTTATAAACCCAACCGCTTACAAGCCCCCCCCCCCCCCCCCCCCTCGGTTATACGCCCATCTACCTGTAAACAAATTAATACATCCGGTATAAGCTCCACCGGATATAAGTCGCCTTCTAGTTTTCCCTGTTTCCTTAATGTTAAGCACTCTCACAGAACACTGCGAAGATGAACTCTGAGCTTCTGTTTTGTTACGTTCCGGTTACGTTCGCGTTGTTTTTGATTTTGTTGTTAAATTAAAATTGAAATGAATTCGATTTATTGTGACGTTTCAAAGGTTAATTAAAAACTGGTAAATTAAAAACGTATTTCGATCAACACTGCTGTGGCTCATTTCGAAACTTATAAGCCCCCCCGGATATAAGCCCTTCCGTTTACAAGCCCACCCAAAACCCCTTACAAAGTTGTATAAGCCCAGGGCTTATAAGCGGCAGTTGACCGTAATCGGTCCTTGGGTCCACAGATTTTCAAAGTTCTCATTGCTTTGTTTTTGTTTGTTTGTTTTTTGCTTGCTTGTTGTTGTTGTTGTTGTTGTTGTTTTTTTGTTTTTTTGTTTCCTGTGCATTTCCCCCTCCAAGTCAAACCCGACGTCAGGTAAAATCAAGTGCGTGACATTTTGTTGCGTGACTCAAACTAAACAGGCTTGTAAGCTTTCGGCAAAAAATTATCGTTTCGAAATTTTACAACGAATACAGATCAAGAAAAGGCGTCTTATAGGAGAAAACTCTTTTGAAGTTCAAATAAGGCAAAATCATTTTATTCCTGAAGGAGGACGGATGGAAATAAGTCATTTGGGTTGATTGCGAATACGCGATGCTTCAGTGATGTTGTTGACCCCGGACGCCAAGATGGTTATTATGAAAGAGTACGCACAGAACCTGATATTTAGACAATACCATATTCAGATGAGCTAGACATTACCTTTCTGCTGTGGATTACAACCGAATACCAACCAAATAGAAGAAATGTCCACATTTTCGGTTATTTGGTCGGAGGTATGTGCCAATTGTTGACGTGTTAATGTTGTAATTATCGGGATTTTGAGAGAAATCTAATATTTAAACCTGGTTTAAGAACGGCATTTCCTCTTTCAAGAATTCTGAATTTCAAGTGATTCGGTGTTTTACCGGGGAGGGAAACTTTCTCTTGAAAAACTGTGCCAAATTGAGAATTCAAAGCAAGCGAATTTTAGTGGTTTTCAGCAGCCTGCCATGACCTTGAAAATTAATCCACAAAAGAATAATTTGACTCAAATTACTTGTAAACTCTTCAACAGCAAATTTCTAAGCTCAAAACAGGATTGTTCCATGACGCGAATTAAACAGAGCGAAGTTTACGAGAAGGTATGATTCGCGCTTATTCGGGGTGTTTGTAGAGACACGTAGTGCGGTAACGGTTTTTTAATTTTTTGGAGGTTTAAAAATAGTTTCTCAACAAAAAATGCCACCACGTTTCTAGAGCTACCATAAGGTATCTCTGGGCGAAAAATGGAGAATTTTGATTTTTCATCATGTGCCACATATTTTCGATTTCGCTCGGTCTTAGTGGACATTGCCTCTTAAGCTGGTTACTTAACAAAATCCCCCTACCCCCCACCCCCGAGATAAATAATGACTGGTCTTCTACTTCTGCATTCAGACTCGTTTGGTGAGACCCCAATCCGTACATCGGCCCCAGAGACTCATCATTCTCAATTAACATTACGCTTCCTAACCCCTGAAAACTTTTCCGTTTCCTTCCTTCTCAACATGGAATGAAATTGAGATTTGCCGTTTTGTCGTTTTGACCTGGGGAATTATTTTTGCCTTCTTGGTGAACTTAAGACCTCTCTTGTTCTTGTGCGTTTTATTTTTCCCTGGAGTAGAATCAATTGGGGTGTGTCCTTAAAAATTTTGCCAAATGGTTTGGCAATTGAGCTGTCGCTCTTTTATTTCGCTTTTTATCTAGTTATTTAGCGCAAAAATACGCTAATTACAAGGCAGACTTTTCCAGGGTACATGCCCCCGGGACCCACCCTAGGGACTGATTATTATTTATTTCCTGGGAGAGTCACCTGGGGGAGTCGAAAAACAGTGTTTGTTGATTCCAATGTTAAATAATTGCTGTCAAATATAAATTCTGCAATATTTGTCAAACAATTTACTGAATGAGTTTGAAGATTGCTTTCTGAGTTTTGCGAGCCATTGTGTGTAAATTTTCCTGACAGACAAATGCATGGAAAACGTATACTGGCGTGGAACAACAACTAAGAAACTTCGACCGAGGAGGAAATGATTGAAGCCAGGTGGTGGTGGTAGTGGGGTTGTGTGTGCGTGTGTTGGGGGAGGGGGGTGTACAAAGGATCATGGTGTCCACTTGGGTACTTTGAAAAAATAACAGTTGCTTTAGGGGGGGGGGGGGGTCATTATTTCAGCGTTTCCCCGCGCTTGACGTTATTACCGTACACGTTTCCATTTCTGATTGTTTCATTTTATTGTTTGCTTCTGATGTAATTGGTCAGCGGAATTATTCTGGGTCTGGTTTTTACGGCACTCAACTGAATACTGCTCTATGCAGCAAACAAACAAAGGAAATTTGAAGATGGCGAGAAGACATGAATTTTATAATGAGTGGCAAGAACACAAAATACAGATCATCTCGCCACTAACTATTGTTGTTTTCGTCGCATGGTCTGGAGTGTTTCTTTTGTTTTTGATTCAGAAACAGTTTCCCCCTCGAATTGGCTTTTAATTGCAAATCGCCTCAGTAAAAAATCTTCTCAATGTTCTTTAACCGGTCACATACTAGGTTAACCCTTTAAGCCCCAGCAGTGACAAGCATCTTATTTCTCCTTACAATGTCACTACTTGATCAATCAGTCAGGTCGTAAGAATAAAGGAACTGACCCCCAAACATAAAATGTCTCGATGTTTGTGCAAATTCTCCCAACTAGTACCATAAGAAAAGTATGGAGAACACTAAAGAGAATATCTTTATTGATATTGGGCTTAAAGGGTTAAAACATACAAAAGCTTTTCAACCACGAAATCAGTATTATAAGTAGCGGCCTGGGTAAAGACCATCCCCAAGGCTCCATGGGTACAAAACATTGCAACCTGCCTTTGCCTGAAGGTGGGTCCGATGCCGATACCCTTTTGAAGACTGCTTTTGTTTCGTATTGTAAATTCGTATCGTATCGTATCGTAAATTCCTTGTTGTTAACGACAGTGAATCCTCAATTCTTTTTCCGTAATAGAAATTAAGCAATCTTAAAAGAGCATTAAAATATAGTTGAAATATTTAATAAGTAGATGGGTTATAGCTTTTGAATTTCGCATAAATTATTTTGTCACTTAAAATTCATTACCAAAAAGCGTTTTTTAACTGCTTGTTCCTCCAAAACGTCCAAAAAAAAACGTTTTGGTCGAATAAGCATATATTCTTAACAAAGCAACACATTGAAGCCAACTTGAAATTTGTAGCATAACTATTTTTCGATAGATAAAAATGACGTTGTTTTTTAATTAATGGTAACTCCTTCACAGACAGCTGAGCAAACGATATATTAATTCATGTTATCTAACGCCTCACGTTCTCATTTATTTGCGATCACACAAATTGACTCTTTTGCTTCGTCGAGGATTTCTCACAACCACAGAAACTTTCTCTGGCTTGTCGTGCGTGGTATTATACATCACAAAATGAAGATTGTCCTTGCTGGTTTGCTCTGCGGTCTTCTGATCGTGATTACTAAAGTGGAGGACACCGTGGAAACAGAATATGAAGACCCAGAAGAAGAACTCGAGGAACTCGAGGATTGGGAACTTGATGATACTACCATGGACAAACCGACCAATGTTGAAGTAAGTATTACTCCCAACTCAGTGTACAAGGCTTAAAAACGAAGAGATTTCATTTTTAAAATAGCGACAAACTAACAGTTCCATGAGGATGAAATTTCTGATCAGAAGCTTTCATTGAAATAGTCGCACTTACGTATTCATCCACAGACTCAGAAGTTAGAACTTTCTGGCACATTATGACAAAAAGCAATAAATGAAACTACTGCTCAACAGCTATTCAACACTATTCAATTGAAAACAGACCTAAATGGGTTTTAAAAAGGCTGACAAAGAAGTACTTCAACTTTCTCGAGTAAAACTCTAGACTATTCTAATCCACAAATGTGCCTTTGTACTACAATGCGTATAACAGTAAATCAGAGTATCTTTTCTCAATGGCACTATTCACTGATCTGCCTCAATAAGAGGAGAGATCATTATTATTTCTATTGAGACCTGTAAAATTTAAGGACGTCAAAAAGTCGGACGTCTAAGGATTTCGCATAGTAGTTTTTGGAAACGTTTTGCGCAATATAAACACTTCCAAACTGAATTAAAAATGTTAAAATATATCTTCTGCTTTAGGCAATATTGATCATTTACCATGCGCTTTTACTTTAGAAATAATAACGGACATATTTTTCTCTCTCGCAGGTGGCTGTTCAAGCTCTCATGCTTTGCCTTCAAAACGAAAGTGGACAGATGACCAGAAAATGTAAGGAAACATTCAAGCGAATGCTCCCACGAGACAAAAAGAATTTGGTGAGTGCGTCTCCCTCATTTTCCGACTTACGCAGTCTTTTTGGAGGTCGTAAATTACTTTCCGAAGCTTGTTCCTTTCGAGATAAATCAACCCAGATACGTGTACCGTATGTGCGCCAATTTATCCGAGTAAAAAGTTTCCAATTTTTTTCGAGTGGGGATTTTTCAAAGAAAACAAGCTTTTCTCTTTGCCGACTTGCTATATAAATGAATTGGAAGAACGCAACAGACCTGCTCTATACATAACAGCAGAATATGTAGTTGTTTTTCAAGTTGTGTAGGGTCTTTTGGGTATCTTTATCAATTTATATAAGGGATTTTAGTATAAAGATATTCATTAATCTGTTCTCCACTGTTTTCCGCACAGAAAGTTAATTTACTTGACAAGTCGTGTTAAACGGAGATTCTTTAACCCTTTTGGGGTCGTTATTTGTGAGATGTAGGGCCGTACTTTCAGAGGCCGCAACTTTGGCAGTTTTCAGCGCTTTACACCATGTCCGAAAAAAGCGGTGATAAGCGTGTTCATTTTAGCCGTGGCATGTAACTTGATTGTCTCAATGAACGCATGCACCATTGCCGGCTGGGGTTTCAAACTCTGCTATGTTCAACATGGTCTAGGTGGTCGAGTGAAGGAGGCCTGAAAAAGGACATTGCTAGTGCTACGGGCCAGTTAGGGGTTGGCGTAGGTCCAATCTCCCCAACCAGTATGAAATCCCTCTTTTAGGGCTCCAGGGGTGCAGCCCAAAACATACTCAATCCAGGGCTCTCAGACACGAAAACAGGAGCCCATTACCCGGTAATGGGCTTCGTGACGAAAATGAGGTTCTTGAGCTTCATCGCCTCACTCTAGGGGCCCGTTTCTCGAAACTCCCGATAACTTTCAGGGCCCGAAAACTATTTTAGGTGCACAATATTCTCCAGTAGCTATACAATTTTTATTGATTTTGAAAGCTAAATTTTAATCTTTATAATTTCGTGAACCATATCGCTAAGTTTGCGCCAATAATTACCATTAACTGACAAATAAATGAGCTCGAAAAAATACTTACCGGGCCCGGAAAGTTATCGGGAGTTTCGAGAAACGGGCGCTAGGTCTTCATTTAGTCAAAAACGTCATGTTTGTTCAGATTCCAAAGAGACTCATGCAATTAAGTAATAAGTTCATCGGCTAAAGATTTGGCCAAGGGCTTAATTCACGGTCTTTACCAGAGATATTATCCAAAGCAAAAGAAGCAACGGAAGTGAGAAATATCTGAGGAAAATAAAGTGCCACCCACTTCTAAATGTTATTTTTTTTATTTTTTCTTTCTTTTAGTACCTGTGTGCTCGAAAAGGCTTCAAAAGGTGCGAAAAACGCCCAGAAAGTCATGAATTTAAAGATTGCTGGAAGCTATTTGAACAGTGTGTGTATGATGAGGAAGGCATCGCTGGATCAGGGATGTAGTTAACTCTTGTTAAGGGTTGAATGATATCGCTGCTGAATAAAATGTAGTGTAATTTCTGCAAAAGTCTCTGATATCTGCAGTCTCCGTAGGTGTATGCCCCATTGTTTATTTTAGTAGTCTTGTGTCTTTTCTTGAGTCCAGTCCTCTGGATTAAACGAGTCAGGTGGTTCAGCAAGGTCAGTGCTTAACACAGTGTTAACTCCTAGCGACTGGGAGCATGACTGTTCCTCCGTGGTTGGGATGTTAATCATCGCACAGTTACCCCCATATTTTATTCTTGGAATTTCCTAGCAATTCGCAAGCACCTTTGTATACATGTGGGTAGAGAGAGACGACATGGAGTAAGGTTTCCTGACTAAAGAACAACACGATACAATGCAAAGACCATAGCACAAACCACCGATCCTCCGATCTACCGAAATTCCGATCGAAAGTCTACCATGACCACTACCATACTGCGCTTCCACGCAGTTGTTTAGGTTCTAATTGATACCGCCTCGGACGTTTGATTTCAAGATCGACGGTCTAGACGTAGTCTCTACCATCTCCTCAACTGATTACCTTAGACAAAACATCTATTGCCAATTCTCCCCCTTCAAGCAGCTGCATAAGTGCGAATCGTTAAACTTGACAAAATGCTGGAGAGTAAACCTAATGTGTGTTAACGTTCCAAAAGGGAAGGCGAAAATCAATGCTCTTAGCTGCTTCAACTACAGAAACCAGAGCCAAGCAGGTATCTGGCTTGTTAGATCCGGCGATGGCCTGGACAAGGAAATCAGACGACATCCTTCGTTACCATGATAATTCAGTTTTCCTACAAAAAAGCCAGAGTTGCGATGGCAAGCCGTTCCAAGTTAATGATAATAATTAATAATAATAACTATAATTTACACAGTGCACAAATCCAGAGTTCCAGAGTTCAATGATGAAGTTCTACCTGAAAACAACAGTGCTATTAATCGGCTGCCATTCGCTACAAATTTGTTCTAATCAGAGGAAGGCACAGATCTGGTAGAATTGCGTCACTATTATGGAAGTTTAGCACTTTTGTTAAGACGTTCAGTTTTGTGGGGAAATGTAGTGGAGCCGCAAACTTCAGTCAACTTCCCTCTATCTCAAGTGACATCTTGCTACGGCTGATGTCGATTCTGCAAATCTGATCGGCTCTCTCCTTGGCTATTGTAAGCCGATACACCATGATAGAAAAGAGAAAAAATTCCTTTCGGTTACTTTTTCCACTGCCAGTTTTTTGAATTTGATTTTTCAGGTATTTCCCGAGTATCCTCCCCCCCCCCCACCCCACCGCCCACTTTAAAAAACCAATACATTATATACGTTATATTTCCCGGCATCGCCAAGGACCAAAAACATCCAAAGGGTCAAAGTCTGACAGCAACGTCTTCTTGTAACATTTGCGAGGACTGGTAGTTCCGTTTAAAAGGAATGTGTGTGTGAAAGTTTTCCAAGTATACTGAGTCAAACCTGTTTTAACCCTTTAAACCCTAACAGTGACGAAAATGAAATTTCTCTTTGCGTTATCAGTACTTGTCCAAACATTCAAGTGATGAGAATAAAGAAAGTGGTCACCAAGGAAAGATGTCTTGATATTTGGACAGATTCTCCTTACTAGTTCCATAAGAAATGTATCGAGAACAGTAAGGAGAATATACATTTTTATATCAGGGCTTAAAGGGTTAAGCGGCACTGCAAGCAGTCACCCTCTCTAGTCGTTTTAAAAATTTCCCGAAAACCTACCTCTCCCCCCTCCCTTATTTACTGTTAACTTGTCCTCTACCAGGACAAGGTACCTCTATTTAACTAAAATAAACTAAACTTTTATGAAGATCCAACGAGTTCTTTTTACTGTCTTTGTCTGCATTAAACTGTAACTTTGTAGAATAATTCTTCGCAACTATGAGAATTCATAGTCAAGATCGGTAGTTTTCGATTCTGTGTAGAAAACAAAAAGGGACATATAAAGAGCTCTGTAGACGAATTCTCTCGTGTGGGTATTTCTTCACAACAATTTGATTTCCCTTTTGACTGAACGTTACATGTCTTGGATTGCATGCTTGCATGGATGTTTTCCAGGTAGACATAAAAATTTTGTTTCTTTGCTTTTAGAAAAATAAAGAGTACAGGTTAGCCCAAAAATAATTAATTAACGTACTTAATACCCAGCTAGTACGAGCTACAAGGAAACGGTTGTATCGTAGGATTTAGATGGCGTTCTTCATCGGCTGTTAAAAATTGTCTCCTCTTATAACGAGACAAGTGAAGATAAACGACAAATTAAAGGGAAAACGCTTTTAAAGGGTTGAACCATCGCTTGTATGCTTCTCAGATTCACTGATCAACTTTCAAGAAATGCCAAAGTCACACGCGAGTTCTCCACTTCTCAGATTAAAATACGCGCGCGTGTATTACAAACAGTTTAAACAGCAGAGCAAATCTCAAAATTTACAATAAGCCGCCACGGCTGTTACATTCTCACGTGGAAAAGCGCTATTAACTGATTTGTTAAATATGTGCGCGATTAGTTATGCGTGCATAATATCAGTACTAAAAAACAGGTTTCGTTTTCTAAAAATTGGGTAGAGAAACCTAAACCTACTTGTCGTTCTCTTACAATTTGCACCATATTTTTTTCCTTTCTTTTCTGTCGTCTTTATAAAAGCTGGGAAACAATTGCTACTCTAAAACGTAACACTGGGTGCACCAAGTCTTCTTGAATGAAAGAATTCATGGTTTTTTTTTTCTTTCCTTTTCTTTTCTTTTCTTTTTTCTTTACGTTATGCTGTACAAAAGGTATAATTTTCAGGCCTGTTCTTTCGTTGTACAGCCAAATTTTGCGGCGTTAATTTCTCGAAGTCATTATATATTTCCAGGTGTTCAAAATTTTATTCTAAACTAGTTCTATTTAAACAAAACTCGTAATTTTGCGGTGACGTTTACTTAAAAATAACACAGATGAACAAACAATCAAACATGCAAAAGATATTCCCGAAAATTGCTTTCTTGTTTATGCGAACTTTCAAAACTCTTTTCGTAAAATTCAACCAGTCAACAGAAATATAAAACTTGCGTAAATTTCCAGAATATCTGCACCAAAACAAGCATGAACGCTGTTTTCGCTGTTTTGTTTTGTGCGATTCTTGGACTTGCTAATGGCAAAAGTAAGCATCTGATTGAGACCGAAATTGATGAGGATTTGAAGCAACTTCTGGATTCAGACAAGCCTGCCTACGATGAAGAACAGATGATGAGATTGAAACAGCACGACTATTCGGTACGTTTATGAGAAAAATGTTCGCCTTAAAGGGGCTACGTCACCGGGATTTCAATGTCTTGGGGTCAAAATTCTGAGAAAATCAAAACGAAGAACATTTTCTTTTACACAAATTGGTCCTAGAGTTGCAAGAGGAGACCAAGTAAATTCTTGAAAGGAGAACAAAACAATTGTTTCTGCTAGACACATTAGGGAAAACTTGAAAAAAGCGCCGCGACTTATTTCAAGTTGTAATCCATTTTCATCCTGACCGTCCATGGCCAAAGGCAATTATTTACAGTTTCAGTGCACTAGGAGAGTAGTTTTGAACAAAACTGCAAACATGTATTTTGGATTTTAATTTGATAATTAAAGATAGTTGATAGTTTTGAAGCACAGTGTCAGGGCCGTAGCCAGTATGAGGCAAACCGAGGTATGTGCCTCAGTCATTTTTGTCGTTTTCTTAGTAATTTTTTTCGTTTAATAACCTAGATACCTAGGAAGACAATTTAACCATGGACATTGCCTCAGTCATAATTTTTTCCTGACTACGGCCCTGAGTGTAGCACATCAATGAACAAACCCTAATCCTACAACTCGCAGGAGGGCCCTGGCAAAAAATTGCCAAACCATTCTAAATTCTGCTTTGCGATTTACTGAAAAACAAACTTCTGACCACAGGATAGTTGAATAGCTCGTGTCCTCTTTTTTCAGACTTAAAAATTAGAACCATTCTTGAACATTGTTATAGACAGTACACAGGGAAATACTGTTCAGTAACTTTCATTTGAATGGTCACACTTAATGATTTTATCCACAGACTCAAAAGCAGCTTATCAGAGGAAACTACTACTTCCTAAAACTGAGCTTTCATCACTCAAATGATCACACTTTAGGGTTTCATTTTCAAACTTAAACTTATAGAGACATTTTGAACAACATAATAAACAGTTCCACGGAGGGGACTGTTCAGTAGCTTTCCTTTGAATAGTCACACTTTAGGATTTCATCCACAGACTCAAAAGTTAGAACGACCTTGTACAGCCTAATAAACAGTTCCACAGGAGGGGACTGTTCAGTGGCTTTCCGCCTTTGAATGGCGGTCACACTTTAGGAAAAAAAGAAGAGCCTAAACAAAATTTGTTGTACGTTTTCTCAGGTATAACGACCAGTGGCCTTACGGCAAAATTCAGTCAAAACAAATGGTGGCTTTAGGCGAAAATATAGGATGTAAAAATTTTCTTAACTAATGCAGTCAACTGCTTAATATGCTTGTGTCGTTACTTCATTTCGTGCCCAGAACTTCCATGGTCAGTACGCACAAGTGAGACCTGGATACGAGATTACCTTGTAGTCGCCACTCAAACCTAGATTTTATGGACAGCAGTTGAAGCCCCTTATTTAAAAAAAGGAAGTCGTACTGCTATCAAGAACACCAAATCAATTCATTGTATGAATGCTTTATTCCATCAGCAGTGGCACATCAACAGCTCGTTTTGGGGAATCATATGATCTGTTCGGAAGGCCTAGATCGCCCGAGATATTCGGATTTAATTCCAGTGAAAAATAGAGATTTTTTGGGAGAAACATCACCTCCATCTTTCATTAAAAGAGGACTTAGTTCTGTTTTCGGAAGGACAAATATGTCAGCAAGAGTGCAAAATAAGGTCAGCTAGCATTTTCGCAGAGCCGTCAGCAGCTCGGAAATTCTGTTTCCTAAATTTTCTGCGGCCTGAACTTTCAGCTAAAATCGTCGAACAGAGATCAATCTGTATTAATTTAGCAATCTAAGAAAGCAGAAAACAATATTTCAGGTATTTTGCTAAAATTTTCTCGTTGGGTAGCCCTGATGGTATAAAATAAGAGCCACAATGGCCCTTCCATAAGGGACGGACCATTAGAAAAGTGATGGGGGGGTGGGGGATTTTTAGCCTGCCAGAATTTTTTTTTTTGGCCCATTTCCTGTGCAAGAATTTTTTTTTTCGCTACAGCCCTATGCATGAATTTTTTTTTTTTTGAGAAAATATTTTCCTTATGCACAATTTGCTATTGAATTAATTAAAAACGATGCAACTTTGTTTTACTAAATACATAGCTTGTACTGTTCGGTTACTTCACATTTTAAAGTTTATTTCATTTCAACACTTTTTAATAATGTTCGCTTAAAAATTTAATTTACTGAAGGAGGTTTCAAAAGTAAATAGCGATTTACAGTGAAAAACTGTGAAATATTATTGATATACATGTATGGATTTTTTGTAAAAGACGTATTCATATGAAATGATTTGATACAAACAGTGGTGTCCAGAAAGATTAATTTATAAAATATACAGTACATACACTGTTATTTCCTTAATTAAAAACCAATTCTTTTCAAAAACATAGCTCATAAATTTGCCTTTAAAACTTTTGATATAAAATACATACAGGTACCTTCTAACCCTTTGTTGGGAAGTTAAGGGTTATAATTTAATGTAACAGCTTTTTGAGGATGTAGACACAGTGGGAGAGTAGGAAGCCACTGGGAGTGGAAGGCTTTTCCAGTGCACTTCCCTAGTCCTTGCCCTCTTCTGTTCCTCTCCCACAATCCATCATAGTCATTGCAGCCCCCTACTTACTGATACAGCCTCCCCCCCCCCCCGATAATGCCCTCCTATTAAGAAACAACAGTGCAAGAGAACGACGGTGGGGGGTGTTTGGGGGGTAGGGGGCTGCACTTCCCTGGGAATGGGGGCTCGGAGGGATCACTTCTGTTGATGTGACTCCTTGCGATCAAGACCGCTGCGCCCTCAAACTGCGAAACAACCCTTAGGATTGTCAGTGTGCGGCGCACTTCTTGAAACTCTTACCCCATTTTAGAACAAAATATGCGATTTTCCCTACCCTATCAGAATTCGATACTGTATTTCCGAACCGATATTAATCAAAACGCACTTCTCAAGGGATGATACTAATACTAAAAAAGTAGCTTCTTTTAAAATACCCTACCCAATTCCAGACAAGAACGCACAATCCGTTCCCTATTTCAGGGTAAAGTGGTGAAAATGTTAATTCCATTTCAGACCAAAAAAGCGCGAAAACCGCACCCTTTGGGGCCGCACATACCTATCTGTCTTTAATATGTCACATGGGTTCCTGCTTATGTAAGGGAGTTCGAGTAACCCCTCCTGGGGAAACAATGAGACATTGAGGATCGATTTTATCCCACAACAATGAAGTGGTCATTGTTGTACAGATCAATGCTTACGCCATCTTTGCTTCAGAGCAGGTATAAACTTATCCATGTTTCATTTCTGTCGAAGGCGCTTTAGATTTTTGATGGGAAGTTCAAAATGTGCGGCTTATCCTATTAATTATGAAAACAATATTTTATCAGCATCCTGGCAGAGCCCCAGAAAATTTCCAATTTTTAAAACAATGGAGACACTACTTGAGCACTTTGACAGAACGAATTATGGTTTCATATCAAAATGAGGCCCATCTTGTGCATGAATTTTTTTTTCGGACATTTTCCCTTGCATGAATTTTTTTTTCGGACATTTTCCCTTGCATGAATTTTTTTTTGGTTTTTTCCCCACTCCCCCCATCACTTTTCTAATGGTCCGTCCCTAACATTACAGCAGTCAGGCATTATGGTTGTTCCCAATCAAAACAAAATACAGCAAACACCCACATACTGATTGTAAAAAAGCCTAGTGAGCTGAGAATTCACTGGCCGAAATTTAGCACTGAAATAAATTCCCAATTCAACATATAAGGACTTGTCTCATCACGACATTGAAATAACGTTCTTATTTCTATACCCAAGGTCATTTGAGAGACTGACCAAAGGCCAAAACAAAGACGTCTCAATTTATGTTAAAAGTACCGCCATCTCGCACGATCGTTTGATTTACGGGCAGACGCGTTGGCCGAATAACTTATCAGAAATATTTCTGTTGGTTTAGTTGCTCCAACACAATTCAAAACCTATGTGGTTTGTGCAGGTCAAGGCTAAAAAAGGTAACAGAAACATAGAACAAAGAATTTTTTCGGGCGTCATACCCATTTTCTTTCATAAGCTATGCCCTTCCTGAATAAAACATACTTGAGTACTGTTTTGTATCAAAGGGAATTTTTGTAGCCCTACTAAAAACAAAGTCCTATAGGGCCTGTTGTAGGGTTCAAAGAATAAGGTCACAAGAACTAGAACGGGACTATATTTGTTAAGAATAAAGTCGAACCGGCATAATCGTGTTTATGAAATAAAAACAATCAGACACACCCTTATAAATTACTCTTGCGACGGAGCAACAAGCAGTTGAAAGTAGTGGCACCTATTTAATGACCTAAAAGGCCCGATTGATCACTAGACTTCTGTTCTATAAAAGAACGTTTTCAGTAGCTTACTTGGAAAATGACACGACCTTGTATGTAGGTTTTTATAGTATTAGTAAATGGAGAGAAAATTCAAAAACAGAGCATCTCGCACGAATCGCTTCAAGGAACTTCAAATCAGCCCAGAAAGCCCTCTGAAAAGTACTTAAAAACTACGCCGAAACAAGATTGTAATGTTAACTTTTTGTCGGAAATTCTTTTTTTATTTGTGGCATTAATTTTTAGTCTATTTGATAGATTACCATATAAACTCATATTTTGACGAAGTGTGCACAGCGTGGAACAAGTACAAAATGAGACCAGGCTAACATGTGCGCTGATCCCACCGTGCATTTGGGCTGCTTGTGCCAAAAGCTGACGTTTTCCTATCCAGGCTATATTTATCGTGAGCATTTGTGCCTTTCAGGAAAGTTTGAAACTTCTCAAGGACTGTCTCGATGCGGGCAGGGACAAACATGGATGCTTCAAAGAGTTTATGGATCACGCGAAGCCTGATGTCCTATCTGTGAGTATGAACATAGACCTTTTTGAGATAAAACATGTGGCAAAAATTGCACGAAATCCAGAGTTTTATGAAAAATAAATGGAATCCGATGTCCAACGGACCTTCGTTAAATTTGAAACCTGAAAAAATTAGGAATTGTACACTCAGTATCTAAGAAGAAAGATTTCACTGGCCTAGAAAGTTTCTAAACAAGTTTTTCAGATTTTTCGATGCATTTGTCTGTTAGTGTCCCTCCAGACTTTGACCGAGTTTTGTAGACAAATGTGATTACACGTTTCTGAGATTAGCAACGTTTTCCAAAAATGAAAGCAAAAACGTTTCCTGGAATCTCAACCTTACAAATTACAATTTTTTCAGGGCGCACTCAAAATTTCCACTTCTAGTCCGTTGGCTTAGAGAAAGTTTAATCTATTTCCTAATTCAAGTATTCTTTGTGAGGACTTCAGGACGGGGGCATTTAGTCGTGTGAGGGCGCTCTTCAGTCTACGGAGGGGAGTAAGCTGGCAGCAAAGATGTTAAAGGGAATGGTTACACGAATTAAACACATCGAGAGAGAACCTCAGGAGAGGATGCCCCCGGGGGCTATACTCCATGCACCAACAACAACCAATATTCTTCTCTAATCACCTACATCAGATAGACAAACATTTCTTAATTATAACCGTATAACTTTATTGACTATCTAATTTTTCTTTCTATTCTAGAAACCCTGTTTTGACAAATTGCAAAACTGCTACTTTTCGCACACGCCAATGCTGGATTGTCTTAACGAGTTTGGGCTGTGCTTGGGGAACATCTCTTCCTAGATTTTAAATGGCCATGCATTGATATCGTGGATGTGGTGATGATACTACGGCATAATCAAAATTCTATAAATTAGCTGTAACAATGTAACTTAAATCAAGATGGAGAATAAAAGAATATTTTAAAGGTTTCTCTTTCATATTTGAAAGTTATATTCCCTCAGGAAACACAAAGAGGCGCGTAAACACTCGCTCAAAGTCGTCCTTTCTCTCGTTTACGAAAATGATTGTTTTCATTCTCCCGAGTGTGAAATAATTGGATGTAATATATCAAACGAGAAAGAGAAATAGTGTTTCGTTAGGATATCCAAACACCGAGAAGTGGGTTGAAAAAACCAGGCACAGCCCCGTTTTTTAAACCGACTTCAAGGCGTTTGGATACCTAATGAAACACTCTTTTGAGTTTTTAATCTGGCTTCTCAAACCATTCATAACTCTTGGAGAAATTCAAAGCAAAAATTCCTAAAATCTTACGCTTATTGAGACCCGGTTTCCAAACCACCGTCACGGTAGTGATTTCCTTTGTTTTATCATACGAATAATTATAAAAAACGAGTTTAAGAATAATGATTATTTAAATGAGAAACCTTCAAGGAATCCCAATGTACCAGAGTGCAGATTATCATCGAAACACGCTACTGGCTGCGAACCCAGTTTTATTATCCTATGCGTCCTTTTCGTCACGATAATAAAACCAACGAGAATAGAAAGAAGAAAATGTCTAGTTGCATACTTCATCCATTATCGCCTCTGCGTGGAAAAACCCGGGATCCCTTTCCAGTAAAACCTTCTCCCAATGACGCCAAAGGCGCGGTCAAACACTACATCACCCCAGGAAACAGAAGTTACATCAACCTTTCTAGTCGGTTTCTCCTCACTCTCGATATGCATGTACATGTACGGAGGTCGTAATTCATTCCTATGGGACAGCTCTTTCGAGGACATTTACACCGGCAGTCCCTGGAATCACGGATTTTGGCAGCCATCTTGCACGGCTTAGTGCTACATACACACCGGCAGAGTTTTTTGTCGAACTGGTAACGTTTATTGCACCTAGCCATGGATTCAGCCGTAGGCTTACACGTGCACTGACATTCATCTGGGTTCCACTCGAAGTTAAACGGGCAGGGCACCCCACTCGCTTTACACTCGCAGCGACAGTTTTCTTCGGAGTACTCCTCAGTTCTATTGTTACAGTCCGATGGCTTCACTTTGCACTGGCACCCACATTGGGTGTGGTTTGTCACGCGAACAGTGGTAATTTCTTTTGATATGTCGCTCAGTCTATCTGAAGAAGACGACCAAGTCGTTTTGCTCACCAAAAGGTTCAGATCCTGGGTTTCTGAAAAAAGAGGTCATCTCTTTATTAATTTCCACCATTCAAAAGAGGAGGAATATCACCCGCGGGCTCGAATCTGGTTCGGTGTCGTACGTAGTCAAGTTTTTTGTTGGTTCTTCTCTTTGCTCCATTGTTTTTTTTTTCTGGGTTCTACTTTTTCTTTACCCCACAAGTCATTTTGCAATAGAACTGAGAAAAAAGCAGGGCAGCGGGCTTAAGAAAAACACTGAAAGCTTTCTTTTTAAATGCTCACTGCCGATAGATTTCATGCAGCTGAATGATCACACTTTAGGAGCACAACCATGAAATTACAAAATTTAGCCACCTTGAGCAGCATCAGAAACAGTACCAAACAATCCTAGTATCGGCGAAAAATGCTCACGGTCCACGAACATTTCATACGAATAACCTCACTTTGGGATTTCATCCACACACTTAGAACCACAATGCATTACGGCAAGTACAGTCTAATACGATCATCCGCACCTCGATCACATGTTGTAAAAATGGAGTTGACGGTGCTGTGGTGGTGAAGGTGATGATGATGATGATGACGATGATGATGATGACGATGATGATGATGATGATGATGATGATGATGATGATGATGATGATGATGATATGGATACGAAGATGATGATGACGACGACGACGACAACGACGACGACGACAACGACGACGACGATGATGATGATGATGATGATGATGATGATCATGATATGGATACGATGATGATGATGATGATGATGACGACGACGACAACGACGACGATGATGATGATGATGATGATGATGATGATGATGACGATGATGATAATGATGATGACGATGGTGATGGTGATGACGATGGTGATGGTGTTGATGATGATTATGGTGATAATGATGAAGACGACGATGATAAGATGAGATGATAATGATGGTGACGATGATGGTGATGGAACAGAGGATGGTTATGTGGATAATGGTATTAAATGACGAAGGAAGGTGGATATGAGGATATGATGACAATGACCACAATGATAATGATGAAAATTGATTATTGCGCCCCGGAAAGACCAATCATCAGAACAGTTAAACTAGACCTACCTTGAGCTTGACACTTTGTATCAAATGGTCTTTCACTGCAAGCGCCCCCACAACGATGCAAAGTCACAAACATAGGGAAATTTAACGCGTTTTGTTCCACAGGCTGGGGGACTTCAACTGCTACAGGACGCGGCGCGCACTTTGCACTTTCAAGAATGGCTAGTGGAAGATCAGAAAAGTCGGAATCGCTGGCGAACCTTGCTAAACCTAAAGCAGCACCTGAAAAATTCCACAATATTAACAATTTTAAATAAAGTCATGCAAGATTAGTTTTCCACAATGCAGTTCACCGGCGGTAAATATATTGTCTATAGGTGTAAATCTAACCAAGTGGCCATGGTTGATCGATAATTTTAAATTTCAATTTGAGCATTTAAGCCCTGTAAGGAGATAAGACAGTTGAAGACGCAAGGTAGCACCCTCTTACGAACTTTCTAGGAGGAAATGTCGAAAACTGCAAAAGGTGACAATTCATAGCGATTCCATTTTATACGCTGAGCACTGGGAAGACCGGAGAGACCTGGGACGAACTTGGGTGTTTCTCAAACCACCAGAAGACGATTGGGGCCAGAAATAGTTTTACGAGCCCGCCAAAACGTTTATGAAAATTTTGAGAAACAGGTACCAGGCCCTATGCTTTGTGCTTGACCTTCTAAAGAGAGACTATTCACAGTCTACAAAATTACTGGATACCCAGTGGGCAGCTCTGCACTAGAATGTGTTGAGGAGCGGGTCAAATTTTTAACTGCACATTACGTCTGAGTCCAATCCAATTGATTGACGAGTCAGGAGGCTCTTCGTTATATGTATGTAGTGTCACTTTCTCTGGCATGAATAGACTGTGGGCATAAAGCCCCACCCCCTCCAACTCCCCAACCTTCCCGGCGGGATGGGAGGCTAGTCAAAGACCCAACAAACAACTGGTATGTATAACATTGGACGAAATGATGTGAGATATAGACTGAAGTAAAGCAAACTTACGAGTACATTCCTTACGGCAGCCAGTGTTACAACACTTTAAGCCAGACGAACAAGTGGAGTCATCAGTGCAGAGATCTTTTTGGTTTCGTGGACATTCCTTTGGTCGAGTTACAGCTCGACAAATCTCCTGATCTGAATGGAACACTGCTGTGAAGAAAACACATTCAGAAGTGATCATCGACCAAAAGACAATTCAGCTTATGCTGCTATAGCTGTACGTAAGAGCGACTAGATGGCGCGGGTTGGGGCTTACAGTCGAGGCGGTATGTAGGGTGCGAATTTAAGGAGGGACAAGGCATGAACGCGCTTTCCTCTGTACGAGAAATGTGCTGTCTTCTAAAGGGAGGTCAAGGAAGGTAAGAAAAAAAGAATTTGAATTTCGGTTGGAAAACAGGATCAAAGGCAGACCCTAGTCAAGCTGCGCCATGTCAAAGCAGATCGGGATGGGCATTGTAACCAGCGCGTGAGGGTAGGACGGGACGAAAATGCGGCGAGAGGCGGTTGGGGCTCTTAACTTTGCAACGTTCAGTCTGAAGTACTTGTTCCATTGTCCTTGAAAAGCCCTTCATGGGGAGTGGTTACGTTTGTTATTTGAATCAGTTCAAACGTATATGAGCATGAAGTTCGATGCAGGAATGCCCCGACACACCCAATTTCGGGCCGATAATTCTTTTGAACATACAATCGACGTGAACAGCTTAAGTTTTACGAACAGTTTTGAAACGGCTATCAAAAGTAAAAGTTTTTACATTTGGCTATGGTTTTTTTCTCGCAAAAAAATGGTGCGGACGCACGCACGCGTCGTACGTTTGACAGTTGTGGTGTCCTGCCTTGGTCACTCACGCAACAAACATTTCTCGAAATGTTTTTGTTGCGGCAATCGCTGTAAGAAGTAGAACTCGGTTCTACTTTTCGCAACGGATTGTCACAACGCTGCAACGAATTTTTCAAGCTTTTCGTAGTGTAACATCTTTCCTGCAACGTGTGGCGCAACGTTCTGTGACATCAGCCAACTAATTTGCACTTTTTAGCGCATGTAACCTCTTGCCAGTCCCCTGTGTTTGTTACCGTCCAGAGCAAGACAAGTTGCAAGAAACATTGCCTGGTGTAACACCCCTCGTGGAACTTGTCTCGCAGCACCGCAATGCAAGGGTTTTAGTTGTTGCAAGACAAGTTGCCCGAATCACTGCCTAATGTAACAGCGCCTTTAGCCCCGGGAGGGGGAACCTTGAATAAAACTAATTAGGAATGTGCAGCGCCGAAGGGTATAGTATTCGAACCATTTTAGTCTGAAATAGGGTATAGATTTTGGCCATATTTGTCTGAAATAGGGTAAGGTTTTTGCGTTCTTGTCTGGAACTGGGTATGGATGTTAGAAGAAGCTACTTTTTATTACTATCATCTCTTGAGAAGTGCGTTTTGAAGGTCTGAAATAGGGTATCGAACTTTGGGTTAGGCCTGAAATAGGGTAGGGAAAATCACATAGTTTGGTCTGAAATAGGGTAAGGGTTTCAATAAGTGCACCGCAAACCCCCACGCAGATTTTCGAGGAGTACCCCCCTCCCCGGAGGGTTGCTTAGCAGTAAACCACTTTGCCTCCTTAAGCATGACCAAGGAGGTAACCAAAAGGTGGGCTATTTTGTAGTATAAAGTAAAAACGTACGTTTTTCGCCTTTGGTTAGGCTTCTGACAGCATCCTTAAGAGATGAAATGAATGTCAGATCAATTGACATGGCTCGCAGAAATGAATCCAGCGACGTGGCATTAGCCATTGCACTACGCAGCTCGAAGGGAATTTTGGTCTTCCTTCTTAGCTGAAAGAAAACGATAGGCACCCTTTAGAACCATATTAAGCAAGGCTCCTTTCTCCTCACGAGGAGATATTGTTAAAGTTGTTATGTCAAGACTCCTGGTTACCGAAGATTTCATTTGTTATAGCCGGGGTGTGAAAAATAGAACCAAGTACGATAAAAAAGCAATGCTGATTCAACGGTAGGGAAACTGTATATTTTTAATATTTCAAAAGGCACAACCTTTCTTCTTCAGGGTCTTACAGAGAATGACTCTAAGCTTAAGGGCAAAAACGTTACAATTTAAACTAAGGGTATAAAATATGATACTAAAATAAAAACTAAAGCAGCTTGTATTACAACGTTAAAAAAGTGGCGTAAAAAATAAAAACGTTACGATTTGAAATTTATATTTAAAGAAGCTAATATTATAACGGTAAAAAACTGGCGAAAAAACTAAAAACGTTGCGATTTAAAATTTGAAAAATATATAACATAAGTAGGATACGAGATACTATAATAACATAAGCTTAAGTGATAGGGATAACGTACCGCGTTAAACTCTAAATACATTTCAATTAGAAATAAGAAAGTGGAAAATACCAATCAAATACCCCCCCCCCCCCCCCACAAAAAAAAATACAACTGAAAATACAAACAAACACGGAGGATGAAAAACCCGAAAAAGTGTCATGTTTCATCTATCCTATTTAAACCTAGTGGTTCTAAGGTTTGACCTCTATCGATGAGGTATGCCTCTCTAGCTTTACGTACACTGTCACGGTTAGATTTCATTAGTTCAAGAGGAATAAGTTGCATGTCATTAGCATTATGGTCGTTAGAAAGAAAATGTTCTGAGACTGCAGTAGGTTTAGAAATGTTAGTTCGTTTGTCAACAGGTCTACGATGTTCGTTGAAGCGGTCCTTGAGTCGTCGTTTGGTTTCTCCTATGTATTGTTTGTGACAACGATTGCATTGTACCATGTAAATAACGTTTTTAGAGTTACAGTCAATGTGATGATGAATGGGTCTTGTTTCGCCCGTAGAATAAAATGTGTAGCTAGTGAGTCCGTCTGTTATGTAGTTGCATGTCAAGCAGTTGTGTCCGCATGGAAACGAGCCACGGAGTTGGTTACTTTGGTTAGGGTTACGAAGTTTGGCGCTAACTAATAAATTACTAAGATTGTTACCGCGGCGCAAAGCAACGAGGGGAGCAGCATTAAAAACGTTGGCGCAGCGGGGAGATGAGGACAAGATGTTGAGGTGTTTGTGAATAATGGATGATACAGAACGAAGGGCTGGATTATATGTGATAACAAGGGGTACCCGTTTGGGTTGGTTTGTTTGAGAAGTGTCTTTGGAAGCGAGTGATTCGGTACGTGTGATGTTGTGAACACGTCGTATTTCTTGGTCAAGGAAGGACAGGTTGTATCCCCGTTTGTTAAGGTAAGTTTTGAGTTCAGTAGTTCGTTTCGTGAAAGTGTCGTCAGAAGAACAAATACGGCGGAGTCTAAGAGCTAAGCTGAATGGAATAGCTCTCTTAGTGTGTTTAGGATGACATGAAGATTGTAGCAAGTATTGATGTTTGTCGGTAGGTTTAGTGTAAAGGTCAGTCGTGAGTTTACCGTTAATGAGAGACACGTTGACGTCAAGGAATGGTATGGATGTGAAAGAATAGTTAGACGTAAATTGGATGGTTGGGTGAATGTTGTTAAGGTACGTAGTGAAGGTCTTGAGGTCGTCTACTGAGTGTGTCCATATCACGAAGATGCCATCTATGTAACGCCACCACGTGTAAGGCTGGTAAGGAGCACGTGAAAGAGCGTCTGTTTCAAACTTTGCGAGAAACAGATTAACATAAGAAGGTGCCATTCTGGTTCCCATGGCAGTTCCATGTATTTGTAAATAATTCTTGTCGTTGAATGTAAAGTTGTTCATAGTAAGTATCATGCGTATGAGGTCACATAGAGTTTCAGTTCTGATAGTAGAAGGGTTGCGAATGCGTGTATCAAGGAAGTGTCGACATGCGTCAATTCCTTCGTTATGGGGTATGTTTGTGTAGAGAGAAGAGATGTCAAGAGTGACAAGAAAAGCATTGTCGGGTAGTTGTCCAAGTTGTTCGAGTTTGTTAAGGAAGTGTGTAGTGTCTTTTATGAAGGACTGTGTTTTCTGTACAAGAGGTTTGAGGTGAAAGTCTACAAACTGTGAGATGCGTTCCGTAGGGTGAGCGTTACTAGAGACAATAGGTCGACCGGGGTTACCCTGTTTATGTACTTTAGACAAAATGCAAAACTGCCCAGGTTTAGGATCAGTCTGTATCAAGAAACGTTTAGTGTCATCGTCAATAATTTTGTCACGGTGCATGCGTTCTACGTATATACGTACGCGTTTTTTGATGTCGTTGGTAATGTCGTTGTCTAATGTTTTGTAGAATTTGGTATCGTTGAGTTGTCGTAGACATTCCTTAATATACCATTCACGGTCCATGACCACCGTTCCAGAGCCCTTGTCCGCGGATTTAATGACAATGTCACTTCGTCTGCTAAGTAGCTTGCAAGCGTTTCGTTCACGTGCGGTTAAGTTGTCACGTACAGGGGCTGGTGTGACGTTCAGGAGGTCGTGTTCGACAGCGTCAAGAAAAGTGTCAAGGGCAGGGTCCCTGCAGGGTGGAGGGGTGCAGGTGCTTTTGAGACGGAATGGGTTGGGATTGGTCTGAGGAGGATGGTCATGAAAGTATTCGAGGAGTCTCATACGGCGACTAAATTTATTGAAATCAGCTCTAACTTCAGTCCAGTCAATGTTACGTGGAGTGGAACAAAAGGAAAGACCCCTTGCAAGCAACTGCGTCTCGTCATGAGTAAGAGTGACAGTACTTAAGTTGATAACAGCGTTGATAACACGACCTCCTGAACGTCACACCAGCCCCTGTACGTGACAACTTAACCGCACGTGAACGAAACGCTTGCAAGCTACTTAGCAGACGAAGTGACATTGTCATTAAATCCGCGAACAAGGGCTCTGGAACAGTGGTCATGGACCGTGAATGGTATATTAAGGAATGTCTACGACAACTCAACGATGCCAAATTCTACAAAACATTAGACAACGACATTACCAGCGACATCCAAAAACGCATACGTATATACGTAGAACGCATGCCCCGTGACAAAATTATTGACGATGACACTAAACGTTTCTTGATACAGACTGATCCTAAACCTGGGCGGTTTTGCATTTTGCCTAAAGTACATAAACAGGGTAACCCCGGTCGACCTATTGTCTCTAGTAACGCTCACCCTACGGAACGCATCTCACAGTTTGTAGACTTTCACCTCAAACCTCTTGTACAGAAAACACAGTCCTTCATAAAAGACACTACACACTTCCTTAACAAACTCGAACAACTTGGACAACTACCCGATAATGCTTTTCTTGTCACTCTTGACGTCTCTTCTCTCTACACAAACATACCCCATAACGAAGGAATTGACGCATGTTGACACTTCCTTGATACACGCATTCGCAACCCTTCTACTATCAGTACTGAAACTCTATGTGACCTCATACGCATGATACTTACTATGAACAACTTTACATTCAACGACAAGAATTATTTACAAATACATGGCACTGCCATGGGAACCAGAATGGCACCTTCTTATGCTAATCTGTTTCTCGCAAAGTTTGAAACAGACGCTCTTTCACGTGCTCCTTACCAGCCTCACACGTGGTGGCGTTACATAGATGGCATCTTCATGATATGGACACACTCAGTAGACGACCTCAAGACCTTCACTACGTACCTTAACAACATTCACCCAACCATCCAATTTACGTCTAACTATTCTTTCACATCCATACCATTCCTTGACGTCAACGTGTCTCTCATTAACGGTAAACTCACGACTGACCTTTACACTAAACCTACCGACAAACATCAATACTTGCTACAATCTTCATGTCATCCTAAACACACTAAGAGAGCTATTCCATTCAGCTTAGCTCTTAGACTCCGCCGTATTTGTTCTTCTGACGACACTTTCACGAAACGAACTACTGAACTCAAAACTTACCTTAACAAACGGGGATACAACCTGTCCTTCCTTGACCAAGAAATACGACGTGTTCACAACATCACACGTACCGAATCACTCGCTTCCAAAGACACTTTTTCAAACAAACCAACCCAAACGGGTACCCCTTGTTATCACATATAATCCAGCCCTTCGTTCTGTATCATCCATTATTCACAAACACCTCAACATCTTGTCCTCATCTCCCCGCTGCGCCAACGTTTTTAATGCTGCTCCCCTCGTTGCTTTCCGCCGCGGTAACAATCTTAGTAATTTATTAGTTAGCGCCAAACTTCGTAACCCTAACCAAAGTAACCAACTCCGTGGCTCGTTTCCATGCGGACACAACTGCTTGACATGCAACTATATAACAGACGGACTCACTAGCTACACATTTTATTCTACGGGCGAAACAAGACCCATTCATCATCACATTGACTGTAACTCTAAAAACGTTATTTACATGGTACAATGCAATCGTTGTCACAAACAATACATAGGAGAAACCAAACGACGACTCAAGGACCGCTTCAACGAACATCGTAGACCTGTTGACAAACGAACTAACATTTCTAAACCTACTGCAGTCTCAGAACATTTTCTTTCTAACGACCATAATGCTAATGACATGCAACTTATTCCTCTTGAACTAATGAAATCTAACCGTGACAGTGTACGTAAAGCTAGAGAGGCATACCTCATCGATAGAGGTCAAACCTTAGAACCACTAGGTTTAAATAGGATAGATGAAACATGACACTTTTTCGGGTTTTTCATCCTCCGTGTTTGTTTGTATTTTCAGTTGTATTTTTTTTTGTGGGGGGGGGGGTATTTGATTGGTATTTTCCACTTTCTTGTTTCTAATTGAAATGTATTTAGAGTTTAACGCGGTACGTTATCCCTATCACTTAAGCTTATGTTATTATAGTATCTCGTATCCTACTTATGTTATATATTTTTCAAATTTTAAATCGCAACGTTTTTAGTTTTTTCGCCAGTTTTTTACCGTTATAATGTTAGCTTCTTTAAATATAAATTTCAAATCGTAACGTTTTTATTTTTTACGCCACTTTTTTAACGTTGCAATACAAGCTGCTTTAGTTTTTATTTTAGTATCATATTTTATACCCTTAGTTTAAATTGTAACGTTTTTGCCCTTAAGCTTAGAGTCATTCTCTGTAAGACCCAGAAGAAGAAAGGCTGTGCCTTTTGAAATATTGGTAAATATACAGTTTCCCTACCGTTGAATCAGCATTGCTTTTTTATCGTACTTGGTTCTTTATTTTTTGCTGGTTAGATCCTTTACCACAGGATCCGGTATTTTTATTTTGTTACGGTGGTCCATGCAAAGTTTACTGTGAAAAATAGAACATTTTGGTCCGAGATAAGGATTCCCTCGTTCCCAGGGTCTTTCTCCTTTCTGGTCCCCGGGAAGAGACCGAAACATATTTGTCTCCTTCACGAAGAAATCTGCAATACCAGAAAAATCAGTTTTCCCCAGATTAATACTGAAACTTTTAATTTTTTTAAAACAAGAAAGAAAAACGAAAATCTGTGGCGGGAAATGTGAACAGCGGAAGCTCTGAGATACTGGAATAGAGGAATACAGGAACAGCGAAACCAGCTACTTTGAAGTTTACCTTAGGGACTACGTAAATTTAACTCTCTAAGAAAAATAGAATTATATGATTCTTTGTTCGTGAGATCAACGGATTGACGTAACCTTCAGCGAAGGAATAAAGCAAAATAAATTAACCCCTTCTCATCTCTTTCATCACATTGTCACTTGTCACGGATGGGTAGACATACGACGCTTACTCAGCTGTATAAGGTGCACTGAGTACGTGCGCTAATAATGTTCCATTCGTTTGTAAGAAGCTTGCGTCGTAGGTACAAAGATTTTTCAGGTCCTTGGTATTCCTAGCTATGAAAACTATTGCAACATATGGGACGAAACAATTGAGTTTCCACACGAGTTTACCCAAACCGGACAGGGTTATTATTGTCGACGATTTTCAAACCACAACATACAACCGGCGACCGTTTGTCAGACTCAGCTCAGTGAATTTATAATTTACAAGTTGAGATTGCACAACTCGTAAATTGATCAGAAAAGCTCGTAATATTTACAAAACTATTACAATAATTGGATAAAAACAATAATTTTGGTTGAAACTTATATGTGGAGACCACGAAAAGTTTCAGTTTTGCAACGGAAACGAGCGAAGAGCCCAATGTTAAAAAGACAGCTCGAAATCACGCATATCAACTCACCTGCATTCCGCAATTCAATCCAATACATAACCAAAGCAGTAAAACCGCCTTCATCTTGCTATTTTCTCCAAGGACGAGGACGTAACTGGATTGCAACGCTATTTGAATTTGTTATTTACGATCATTCACAGCGATTAAATAATGTCCAAACACTACGTCATATGCTGTATATTGATCAATCAGAATTAAATTAAAATGCTGAAAACTACACGCCCCGCGTGATTTCCGGTTTTGCTTATTGGTTGTGATTCCCATCAAAATAACGAGGCGATTTGGCGTTTTTAGAGCCATTTTTTAACTAGTCAGTCCAAATTTTCACATATATAGAAGATATATCTTTTGAAAATAAACCCGTATGAAGAAATAGGTGCATCAACAGGGTAAACAAGCACCGGACGAAAACAAACCGAACAGAATACAGGAAGTGACTTTGAGAAGAGGCCATTTCCGATTACCTGGGCGTGACAGAATTGTTTATTAGGGAAAATATAGCATTGCCTGACAGGAAAGCCCCTGGATCAATCGACTTCAAAATTGAAATGTTCAAAAACGTTGTAACTCGCTTAAAAATCGACACTGTTGCTAAACAGCTCCGCTTTAAAGGAACAGCAAAACACGGCCAGGAGAAATGTACAATTTCTGATGTTTCCTGTGTCCGAGTTTTGTTGTTTCTTCAGAATGGAGCTATCTAGTAAGCGCAACTATTTTAAGTGAGAAAACTTTCAGTTCCCTTTTAGCTTTCCGGTGGTTTATTCCCCACTGAAACACCCTGTAACACAATACTGAAAATTAAAAGTAGCACATGATTTCAACGCTAAAAGTGAACTGAAGCCTTTCTCGTGTAGATAGACACCTTGTCCCCATACATTGCCCTCTTCAATCTTCAACCTGTAATCAAGCAGCTGTAGCCTCGAAAAGAGCCTTGTTTCGTTAATTATATAACGGGCAGCTGAATGACATTCTTTCAGTGTTCGTACAGGTCTTCAAATATGGCTAAGGGAATCAAAGCAGTGATTAGCAAGTTCAATAGAATTAGTCCTTATCTGCCTCAGGAGATGAGATGTACATAAACATGATAAAGAAACGTTTTCACTTGAAAGTTTTTATCCCATTGTTTGTAACATGCAATTTTTTTTTTAAAGAAGTCCAAGACTTTCCAAAAACGCTCAGCCTTCTAAATATTAGCTCGTGGACAAGAAAAGAGGGTTTTGCGTGACTTGGCACTTTCCACGTGCGAGGTATCCGCGCGCAGTTGCCGATACGAGAGTGAACCATAACATTTTATCTTCTAGCTTTTCCCTTTACTCTGGCTTCGGTCTCGCTCGCTCTACGAACGTCTCTCTTGCTCCTTATTTTAGAAGAAAATCGTCCAGCTCTGACAAGGGTCGTTTCCCATACTGCAAATACCGTAGTAAGCCCGATTTTCAAAGTTAAAAGACTACAACTTATTCTCGTTTTTTTCTCTTAAAACTTTGATAGAATGATAATTATATTGATTAACCCTTCAATTGTAAGAATCTGCTCTATCATGTTAAAGAAGTCATATTTTTATGTTCCGAAATGACGACTTTAGCAAGTCTGCTGTGCCAAAAATCACCCGTTTTCGCTATTATTATGCCGCTTTCACCGAACATTCACGCTTGAATTGTCCGCCGCAATGGCTTAATGATATGCGTAAATGTCCGACCATTTCGCTCTCTGCTCATGCGGCTCACGCGCGATTAACGACCTCAAGGGCGGAGGGGCCATCATTGACAGAAACATTACCGTATTAGTTTTGCATGTAATGAGTGAAAAGTGCTTCCTGCAATATTGATGGGACGCGTTATCTTAGTACTCGGGCAACAGCAAGATTTAATGGACGTCCTTTAGTCTTGAAATCGAGCTTATGCCGTTACTTAGTCACCGCAGAGTTTCAACTACAATACGCCCCAGATTTTCTTTGCTAACAAATTATTGTTTCCTTAATTATCTACTGCAGTTATATGTTTGTGAGGCACTTTTTGTTGTTTTAAAACATTTTCTTTCATGCACGGACATCGAAATATATAATAACTCTAGAACAGAAGCGAACGAATCCTCAAAAACTTTTGTCTATAGAAATAGTCAGTTTTGGTCTAGAACAAGAGCGTAAAATAAACCACAAAAATGCAATGGTCATCGTTTTTAATGTAGCATATTTTATCCAGTTCTTGTAAAGTCATATTGTTCACAATATGGCCACATTAAATATTATTCGCACACCATTACGATAAGAGTTGGGATGCGTGAGGAAGAGGCCCAAAAGAATATGAACTACAGTTATACTGAGATCTTATCGACAAGTGAAACCCGCCTTAGAACAGCAACTTGACTCTCGCTAACCGAGCACCCGAAAAAAGGGAAATATTTTCAAGGCTGAGCTTGCCTGCAACTGTTTGAACGTCAATTTGCGGCCAATCTCATCATTATAATTTCCACAAGGGCATGAAGGTTTCATTCAGTTTATGTTACTGATGGGAGCGAATGAAACAGAGAAATTATTATGTGAATGTTACAATCAACAGCAACCAAGCAGCTTGTGCAGGAAAGGATTTTTTTTAACTTCAATAACTTGGTTGTTATTATTTCACCTTTGCTCCCAATTCAGTCAATGACCTTAACGGATCACGGGATCACTGGATCAGTAAGAGATTATTTTAGTCAGGTTTAACGCAGACGTGCTTATTTTTGGTGGGAAAAATATCTTTAAAAGAAAAAAAAGTGATGCACAATTATCGATGGGCATTGATACCGCCATTACAATACAATCTTTACACTAAGGAAGTAAATGTCGCTCTTGAAAAGTATTCATTTGCTTTTTCGTGACAGGAAGCTTTATTTGCCACAAAGATAAGGAAGTAATTTTTTCAAAGGGTTTTTCCCTACAATTTTCTTTACTTTTTGGAACTTGATTTTTGTTATGTAGATGAGACTTTCCAGGCATTTTAATAAACCATTAAATTTTTGGCTGAAAGACGATCGGAGATCACGTTACATTTTAAATAAAATAGTCATCATACAGTGGAAGAGGGAACATTTGTTCTTCCGCATTGATCATTTTCCTTGATCTAAATATATTACGAAATTTTTCGAGTTCTCCATTAGGGAAATCTTTAAAAGCCCTCTTCTCAGATGTTTCACCTTTTTCCCCGAGTTTTCTTGAAGAAAAGCTTTAGTTCAAAAAATTAACATGACTCATTTCGTGTGAAAAGAATTTTATTGGATCATCGATCGTTGCGCAATTAGAAGAGACGTCCTCGAAGGTAGGTCACGACAATTTCCATCTACCAAAGACTGCGTGACACTTTTAAGTTAAAGCTTGTTAAGAACTTCATAAAGACAAGATAGTTTAATTAATGCGTAGAACGTGCCGTATTATCGGTGACAAAAAGTGTTGCAGCCTCTAAAGATTTGTACAATGAAATCCCCATTTCACGACCACCTCGTTAAACGACCGCAAACAAAAGCTCGGTCATTTCTTTAACATTTATCCGACATCCTTGTTAAACGACCAACGTTTTCTTTTAGGAGACCCAAACTGTTACTTTCTTCCGAAATATACTCCGTTTAACGACCGCTCGCCAAATGACTCGAAATGCCTGGTGGCTACACAAGTAAATAACAAAAGGAAACAAAAAGGGACAGAGAAGAAGTGAACACTTTCTTTTTCAACTGCGGAATTTAGTAACTGGTTTTAAACTACTAATTTTTTCGCCTTCTTAGTTGTCACTGAAAAGCCCCTCTAGGGAGTGTCAAAAACGTTTGTATTGTATTGTATTGTATTGTAATGTTTTGCCTTTTCTTGGCTAACTTTCCCCTAGTTAATAAAACCAAATATTCATCAGCCGTTAATGTTTGCATTCATGAACTCGATTGACTGTATGATTATTCAAGATTACAACCGTGAATATCTGTGATTAGGATACTTGCATGTAATGAAACAAGCTCCTGATACCAATTTCTTAAAACGTCTTTTCCCGTTTTGCCACATTGTTTTAAGGCCTTTAAAAGGCAAAACCCTCTCTACTTCCGCAGTCAAATCATAAGTCACAAAACTCTTTGGTTCTACCTTTTGAGTCAGTGGATGAAATGCTAAGTGAGATTATTGAAACGCAAACTACTCACCAATACTTTCCTGCGGTACTGTTTACTATGCCGTACAAAATGGTTCAGACTTTTTTAGATCTGTGGTAAACATCCGAAGTTGTGACATTCAAACGAAAGCTGCTGAGCAGTACTTTCCTATGGTGATGTTTGTTATGCCGTACGAGGTAGTTAATTTTTTTCAGATCGTGTATGAATTTCTAACGTGCAACAATTCAAATGAAACGTATTGAGCGGCAATTCTTTCCGGTGGTGCCGTTTTTTATGCTGTACAATGTGATTCTACCTTTTGTGACTGTGGATAAAATTCTAAAGTGTGACCGCTCAAATGAAAGCTACTGAGCAGGCCTATCTGTTCATTATGATGTTTAAGGTGGTTCAAGGTTTTGGGTCTGCGGATGAAATCCTAAACTGTGACCACTTAATTACAATCTACTCAGAGCATCCCTTTTCCTGTGGTGCTGTTTATTATGCTGTAGAGATGGCTCTTACTTTTGAGTCTGTGGGTAAAATCCTAACGTGTAAGCATTCAAACATACAAATGCTTTTGATCATGAGTAGTTCTTTCGTGTGGGGGCTCTGCAATGTGAATAAAATGCTATGCCTTAGGAATACTCTATCCTGTGCTTTTGAGTTACAATTCCGCAAAAATCTTCGGCTTTTACTCAAATTTTACGCTGCGGGACCGAAAGTTTGGTCATTAGTTGCGTTTTCAGGACCTAATATAATGGCAATAGAATGAACTTAAAGCTCGACAACAGCTAAACAGATCTTTGACGATCCTTGCTGTCGCTTGTAAGGCTGTAGTTTCAGACTTTCAATGGTATTAACCTTGATAACGTGGCTTGAATGGCGGGTCTATAACAATTTTGGTCAGGCGTATCTTATTACGGAAATGAGAGGAATGAGCCATATAATAAATGGTGATCTATATGGGGATGTCCAAGAGTGTCGACAGGATTCCCTCCCTGTTACAGTCTCAGGCTTTGAATACGACTAAATTATGTGAAGTGTTGATCAACAACCACAGTGGCAAGTTTCCAGGATTTGCTAAAACTCTTGCTAAAATTGCTCTTCGTTTGCTAATCTTATCGGCGTTTCGCGTGACCGTGGATTTTCCGCACAAAACAGAATCAAATCTCGTGCTACTGATAACAATTTGCAAAGCCGCATGAAGATTTCAGTTGAGGGCCAAGCGTGCCGGAATTTGATTATGCTTGAGCTGTAGGAAAATGGCGGGACAACTGAACAGCTTGAAAACACTGAACAGCAAGCATGACAGTCTCTTCATTTGTACTGTTTTGTTCAAATCCTGCATATTGGACTGTGAAGGTCTGTCTGTGTTCGCGGCGATCAAAATTTGAGGACAGAACTGGAAAGCTATTTATGTCCCAGGAACAGAAAGCTGTATGACACAATTGTAACCGCTGTTACCGCTCTACAAAAGATCTCAGTTCATATAAGGCTTTAACCCGTTTATCCCTGATAATTAATCCTTGCAATTGTGAGTACGAAATAGGAAACTCACTTCAGTAATGAAGATTTGAGGATAAAATCCTTAGGTTGACATATGAAGTATTAAGCAGTATTTTATCTGTACATGAGGCTGTATTTCGCTTCTTTTCGCCTGGAATAGACTGATTTTTTTCTGTTGAATAAAACTGTTTGGGAAGTCATTTATGAGGGTTCACTGATCTTTTAGGCCAAACTGTTATACATATGTGAATTGAAAAGGAAAAAGGCAACATTTAGTAAGGAGTCACAAGGAAATCTTAGGAGTGAAAGCATTCAAAGAAAGACCTACGCCTGTCCACTAAATCTCCATCCTAATACGTGTATCTGCGAAAAACGTCGTGTACATCTGGTCCTAAAGAGCAAATTCTTATCGGTTTGGCAATGGAACTACTGGCATAATCATACTACTCCACACAAAGTGAGCAAGTCCCCTAGTCCATAGACTGCAATACCGTCGTTTTTTCTCCTAAGACTCTCGAGAGAAGCGCGCGAGAGAAGTACACAGGCTAAGCGCACCAGACCTTTCGCTCGAAGACCGCGCGTTTCCAGGGACCAACACAAACGCTTGTCCAGTCTAACTGCAATGTCTCATGTCTTATTTATTGGGTGAAAATATGTGAATTCCAGCCCCAAATTTTACTTGAGGAGGCTATTACTAAGTACACTGTTTACAGGAGATATATATGCCAGGGAATTAATTCCGCAGTGTTAAGTTTTTAGTGCTTTTAAAGGAAACCCATCAATTTCGTACTGAGCATGAAGGGTACGTGAAATTTCTACCGCACAAATACGGAAACTTTGAAATGGCTTCCAAGACGAACATTGTATATCAGAAGAAAAAAGGAAGGTTAAGTTTAATTTTTAGTTTTCAAACTAGGGACGCCTTTGAGAGCTTTCGCAATCATAGTGCTGCAGGAACAACAGGAAACTGAATAAAACTTCCGGAATTAAAAACTGTACACAGAAAACTTGTTAAGGTCAAACGTGCCAGAAAATTATTCATTAGGCTAGAAATAACCTCAGCGAAAATTTTCGCGTTTTTCAACACAATAGCCAGGCTTGCATAAAAGTAGAGCTTTCTCTCGTAATTGAACCATTCCCTCAAGTTTCCTTCGGAGTAAGAACTTTTCGGAATATTATCACAATGGCTCGTCTGATGCTGTTACTTATGGTGGTCGCACCGATGATTCTTATCTCTCAGGCTGCAACTAATCAAAACGTAAGTATACATTCTCAGTTTCTCTTCAATATTGACAATGTGACTTTAGATCATCCTACACTGAATCGATCAAAGTCTTTTCGGATTAAAGAGTGAAATGAAAACGAAATTTAATTTTACATAGAGCGTTTTCATATGACGTCACGGCGGCCATATTGGTGTACCAAAAACAATGAAACGGCGGCCGTATTGGTGTACCAAGCCAATCCTGTGGGAGTTGAAGTCCTTTCTTACGTAAATACTTCCTTTTGTTCCAATAGATTTACATAGTGCTAGTCACGTGAGTGAAAACGCTCTATAGTTTATTTTACAGAATAATGTGAGAGAAATCAAATGTCAAAGACAGAACCATTTATGATTAAGAGTCAGTCTCTTCAACTATCAGAGAACTTCCAGTTTAGAAGAAGAAAAAGAAATTACAATAACTTTTCGACGATGAAGGATCGCAGAACAAATAAAATTGCCATAAATTAAACATAATTCCTCCAACATAACAGTTACAGATATTATAGTATTGAAAAAAAATATGACAACATTAGTCATTATATTATATCATAGTTATAATACATTATTATAATATTATTACTTTCTTACATAATATAATATATAGATTTAGCCAAGCCTAAAAGCGGAGCCCCCCTTTTTGTTTTGTTTGTTTGTTTGCGTTTTTGCTGTCAGTTATTAATTTGTGAAAATACTCTCATTCAAATCGTTAAATTAAAAAAAACAAACAAAAAAAATTCTTACCTTTGCTGAGAGCCGAACCCGGGTGTCGCCGTATGAAGCTAGATATTAGTCCACTTGGCCATTAGCGTTTATTGACGATTTCTACGTTAATTTTGATACTTATTTCTTTCTTCGTGACAAGCTGCCTATCAGCATGAAAATGTTGGTGTTTTTCCTGGCAAAATGTGTTCGGAACGCAGTAAAAACCATGGTTGTGGACTGAAAAAACCAAAAAGCACTAGCTCTCCTATATTTGGCGTCGAAACCGCTGCGAAAAGCTGCGAACTCAAGCGGTGTGCCGACCGAGTTCGAACAGAACCGACAAGGCAAATTTGAACTTTTCGCCTGAACTTTATCGCCTAATTTTTTTCGCCTAAATTGAACTTTTCCCCTTCCACCAAAAAGACTACTGAGTATTCTTTTGAACTTTTTTCCATTAACAAATTTGTTTTTGACTTTTGTTGTCTTTGCTTGTTTTGCTTCAACGCGCGTCAACATGCGATTTCGCGCCAAAAACACATGGGATTCAGCACAGGGTTATATCCAGTGAATGAAGTGTATTGGTAACCCTGTGGTGCGGACGGACGGACGAACGTACGTACGAACGGACGGTCACAGACGGTCACAGACGGTCAACGGACGGTCACGTGACTTTTACGTCACTACCAAAATTTCTTGGCTTGATAGGTTACCACAGGAGGGAGTGATGAACTCGCCAGCTCGGCTGGTTCGAGGTGTCTGGCCATCGTGACGTCACGACGTGAAAAGCGCGCGAGTTTGCCGAGTCTTCAAAAATGGCGCTGGCAAACTGATGTTAAAGTTCGGGCTACAAACGTACTTTTTGTGCCCTAAGCTTTCAGCGAAGCTTGTTTTCTTGGGTAATGGAATTTTAGTCATCCCTTTTATCGATATAGGTAAGTGGCTCTTTGTCTTAACGTTAAAATCACACTTTAATAATGTTTTAAGAGTCATGTTTACTCTCCGCGATCGAAGAATTATGTGGGAAAATGTTATTGTCCGCGTCCGAAAAAGTGTGTTTATTTCAGTTATATACCACAGAGAAACTTGAAGCTTGGCTACGGACTAGCCTATAGTTTAACAAAAGTACCCAAGTTGAAACAAGTGGTATAGTATTTGCCAAAAAAAATGATCAGTCCGTTTGTTTAGCTGAGTATAATAGAAGGCGAACCTAGAAGGGTAGGTTTATCACTTAAAAGTTAACTTTTCTAACAGTATTTGCTTCCATCTTCTGTATAAGGAAAGAATAGTGATATTTAATTGCTAGGGAAAGAGTAATCGAACTTAGTAAATTTTTTCCACCTCATTTAACCCGTGTAAACTACACTTTTGCAGAATAACATAAAAAACTGAATCAGCTCGCAAATTATGCGGACGCCCGGGGAAGCAAGTTTTCGCTGATCTGGTTCTGTACTTTTTTATAAAAACTAATAGATATATTTGAGTACCATCTGGATCAGTGATTCAATCATTTATTCTCAATACCTCCAGTTTCCTCTAGTTTCAGTTGCTGTCCAGGTTGCACAGTGTTTTAGAAAGAGTTTGACCGTCTACTTGATCCACAACTGGCGATGACCGTTTCGCAAATAAATTGAATTGTTCCTGTCATTTGATTTTCAAAGATTAATTAATTTTAAAACAGTCAAACTGAGGACCATTCTAGTAAAGAGAGAGCCTTTTTAACCCTTAACATCAGTAACCGGAGAAAGTTGGCGTTTTGGATAGACTGTGGTTTTTTATAATTATTCAACAAGAGTACAATCAGCCATCAGCACAAATTTGGCCGGAAAGCCGGCGCGTCAGCTGTTTTGCCTCGCCTCGAGCAAATGTTGTCGTCTTTGTCGTTTTTTACAAGATAGTTCAGCAAAGTAAGGAATTACTGTGGCCCATTATTAACTTCGAACCAAGCACATGAATTCACAGTAAACGTTTCTTTGTATTGAGTATTCTTCTCCACATTTTAATGATATTTAAAGCCACTGATCATTTTAATGAAATTGTTACGCAATTTTATTTTCCTAAACTTGGAAAGAGTTTATACATATAAAAGTTATGTTTTTGTCTCCAAGCGACACATCTTAGGGTTTGTGAGATACAGCTTCCGAAAGGTGATCTTGTTCACGATTTCAATCGATCGACCAAAGCGTCCATGAAATCTTTTGAGTCTTATCGCCAATTTGTCATTTAGTTTTGAGGACCAATTTGCATTAAGAATACTTTTTATGTTATAGCATGCAGCATACCTTTCGTTCTTTTATTGTTTTGATCTGTTCTTTTTGAGAAACTGGACTGTAAACATTTGCGAGGAAGCCATTTGTTAACTTTCCTTTGAATTTCCGGGGCAGACTTATCTGTGACGTCACGATGGCCAGACACCTCAGTTTTTCATTTGCCAATACCGGCGCTTGTGCCCAGGCCCAAGTTCATCACTCCCTCCTGGGTTACCAAATTTCCTTAGCAATGGAGCTCCGCTGACGCGCTAGCGCGCTGGCTCCGCTAAAAATATTACAAGCGAATTATCTAATAGAGTTTTAACTTTTTAAAATCTTGCATCCTAACAGGGTTACACACTGAATGTGTCCAAAAATGGGAAACATTTTATTGAAAGGGTCACAGTCGATACCCGGAAACAGTCAGAGACCTTTCACATGAGAGAGGCTTCAACTGGGGAAGACGCAGGAGATATTGTGTACGACTTCCAAAGGGTAATTCACCTTGATATCCTGAGTACAAAACACAACAGAGTGTATTTTAAAATATAATTGAAATTCTCCTGGTCATTACAGTCTTTGGGCCTAAATGTGTTAGTACCGGCTGTTAGCTCATGACTACTATATTTATTCATCCATCCATTCATCTTTTCATCCATCCATCCATTAATTAATTAATTAATTAATTTATTTATTTATTTATTTATTTATTTATTGTTGCAGAAATTGACAATGATTCGAGTACCAAAAGCCAAAACCTGCTTTTTAAAGGACTCCATTGGAAACGTCCCTCGACCAGCAGACTTGCTACGGCTTCTAAAACTCGTGAGTGTAGCGTATTCTAGTCAGACATTTATTATAAACTGATAGCTCTAAACTGAGACGGGAAGGAAGTTTTCTTTGTCCTACATCTTAAAATAATAATTTTACAGAATAGTAAATTATACAATGTTAGAGGCGATGTAGAATCAGCAAAATTCAAAGCATAGGTGTGTTTGTCACATAACTATTAACTCCAATTCGAACTCAAAACTTAGTGTCGTAAAAATCAGTTGCGGTGACAATAATCCTTCCGTCTAGCGCATGTGCGCTCTGGGTCCCTCTCACAAATGAAACTTTTGTGGAACGTTAGCGAGGCTCGTTTGGCATATCATGGATTACGTGCTTAACCCCTAAAGCACTTGGGTTCCCATGTTTGATGTTCAAAAAAAATGAAATTTTAAGTCTTGGCCTTAATTCTTCAATTCACATCACTTCCTTTGGGCTATTCTACACACCTTCTATTTTGTCGTCAAGACTTAATCCCTTTTTGTCTTTTTTTTTTAGATAAACAAGAATGCCGATGTGACGCTGACACCTCAGGGCGAAGAGAACTTGAAGATTGTTGGTAAACTTAACGACCGCTCCGGCCTGAGCAAGGAGATGGCAGATTTGTGTGCAAATCACCCAATTTACCGAGTCACTGAAGGCGATGCTGACCAGAACGACAACAACCAAATGAGTGATCCAGAAGATGCTGATGACACTGATGTGGCTGAGATGCCTGGACAAAGTAGGTTGCTCGCACAAACATGTATTAATGTACTGATTGGAGAGTGGAGGAGGTTCCGTGGTTGAGTTGTTCTAGTTACATAGATCTTATAAGAAGGGCAACTGAACGGAGAGCCCTAGTAACCTCAAGCTTGGAAATAACAAAGTACTAATCAAACTCGGCAGATACAGCCAAATCTCTAGAGATGAAAAAATTGTCATCTTTGCAGTTGTAACCGGAACCAAGATGAAAACGTTCTTACAATCTTCTCAAGTGACATGGAAAAGTATTTAAGACATGGCCAATGATTCAAATGGAGCAAAAACTATAGCCGAAAACCACACCTACAGGGAAGCAATTAGATTGTACAACTAGTTACTCGGAGCAAACTCATGGTTTCCTTTGATGTTACTGTTATTTAAACCTGTATTTTAGCTCTTATGAAAAAGAAAAAAAATTAAGACGTTACAACTAAATTTCAGCCGGTGGATGATCATAGCATGTTCGTTAAATATAGGCCATTCTTAGCCTCAATGTTCTTATAAAGAAGTTCTTACAGAAAAAAAAAAAGAGAAAAGTATAGGTGAGCCAAATTTCGATACTTTGGCGGGACACTGTCCCCAAAGGAAGCTAATCGAACCTTCATCAAATTCAATTCACTGCAAGTTTAAGCAACGAATGAACACCTAACAAATGAAAATGAATGAAAACCTTTTGCATGCTTGAGCTTGCGTTCTTCAAAACTCGCATGATATCGTTCGTGATATCGCGCGTCTCTAATATCCATGCAGAAACTCCTTCTTGGCTGTCTCATAAAATACGTTTAATTCGTAAAAATTTGTTAAACTACAAACATTCCTTGGCCTTTTCTTGAATTCTGGAGGTCGTTAATGAGGCTACTATCTCTACTGTATGAACGGGCAAAGCATATCTGGCCACAACCATCAGTGTTCACTTAAGTACATTGTTTTGTTGTTTTTTAGGCCCCAAAGTGCGAAGAGGACTCTGCCGCGAAATTTGCAGTTTAAGTTGTAGTGGATGGAGTTGCAGTAGAGTATGCGATTGGGCTTGCTAGTTGAGTCCTTGTACTGACCCAACAATCACAAAGTGGCAAATTAAGTTAAGCTTTTGGTATATTAGTGTAATTCAATTTCACCGCTGATGCAGGATGGGGTTAAAGTCAGCTCTACCAATGTCCTTTTGGACACTGGGTCGAGTGCCTGACTCGCTGGGGTCGTAGCTTAAAATCATTTTAATGTAAGCAACATTGAGCAAAAGGAAATAAAGCCACTTGGTGTGTAACGCAATTAATATTTACTTCTCTGTGTCTCACTTCGCTTCTTAGCCTTTTTACTTCAACACTTAAGAGTTTTCAGTTTTAATGCAACACGTTTCCATCAATTACTAAGAGTACTAGTTAACCCTTTCACTTCCAAGAGTGTGTAAATTCAAAATTCAAGAACAATACCAAATTTCATTTTGTAAAATACTGAAATACTAATAGTACCATGTGAAAGTACTGCTGAAGAGGAGTCATTTGAGTGGTCACACTGTAGGATTTCATCCACAGACTCAGAAGTTAGAATTACCTTAAATGTCTCGATAAGTGACTTTGGGAGTGAAAGGGATAAGCTATAAACATGCAAGGTTCGTTCTTCCTGAACGTCTAGAAAACTACAAGCATGGTGGAGATTTCTCACGGTCAATGTTTTTTCACTGGAGTAGGCTAGCAAAAATGTAACACAAAAATATAGATGCTAGCCTGCGTAGTAAGCGTTTCCGTAGGCTTTTCCCGCCTGTTCCGAGGCATTTTTCGCTTTTTGGCCGCGCGCGAAAATTGGGGCGAACACAAAAAGTGGACGGAGGAGGGAGGGGTAGCGGAGGCGAGAAAAGGATGAAAAGCATTTGTGATTGCTCAACTAACCACAGTCGTCAGGAGCCCACTATAATGGGCTCCTGCAGTCGTCAAGTTCCCCGTGAACTCCAGTGTCGCTTAAAAAGTAGTAAAGGCTATCGGGAATTTTTTTTTTTCGGAAAGAGAAGCAAACTCTAAATAAACAGAGTTGATATTTAAAAAGAAAGTGCGCGGGTGTTCTTATCGAAGGCGTGCGGCATTGATCCGCGGTGAAAACGTAACTTACGTATCAAGGACAAGTGGAAAGATTTCAGTAGAGAGAGTAGAATTGAAAAGAAGAACATTCTGAATGGGTATTTAACCGGCGTTTCCGTCGAAATTTTTTTTTGGCGACTAATTTAGTTAAATATTGCTCCGACTTTTCGAGCAAACGTCTTGGACTAGGAAAACAGAGGAGATTAGGAGTCATGCTGAAAGAGTTCTGATTCTTTCAACTCTACTCATTTTTGATAATCCAAGATGGCGCAGACACAAAATAAACCAGCGTTTGCCCCTCTGGGTGTGAGAATGTTTTAACCCTTTATGCCCCAATAGTGATTAGCATCAAATTTCTCCTTGTGGTATCAGTGCCTTATAACACACACAGGTCGTGAGAATTAAGGAAATGATCGCCAAACGTACCCCTTGATGTTCAAACAAGTTCTTCCAACTAGTCCTCAAAAAAATGTATAGAGACCAGTAAGGAGAATTTGCATAACGATGTTGGGATTTAAAGGGTTAATATATCCGACGAAGGAGCGTATCCACAGGCTAGGCTGAAAAAGTTGGTCAGATCGATGGCTCACGAAGCCAAAATCAGAAAGATTCGGAGAGATTGTCACTCCATTCAAGCTTAAACATGCTTAAACGATGTTAAAACGGGAAAACCACTTTGTATCCGCCGCTATCTTCTTCACGAACGTATCAAGAAAAGCGGGTCAAATTCGCTGACTATGGGTATTTTTTTATCCGATCGTTTTTGACCATGTAAGGTCAAAAACGATTCAGGCTAAAACAAAGACTTAAAATCCACGAGGACAATTGAAATTTTCCGATTACTATGATTTGTGAAGAGCGAGCGATTGGACACAAGCGCGAGGCGCCATGGGTAAAGGGAAGGAGAGAGACGTGCTAGTTTGCACATAAGGTAAGGCGGTGATCAGACAAACACATATTATAAGGGGATGCCTGGTAACATGGCAGAGCTCGGAGTGCATAATAAACAGCACCATCACTGTCGTCCACAGAATCCCTAGAGTTATCATTCCCGACACAATTCCCTATTTTATACACCGCACCGGAGGTTAAAATGGGTAGGCGGTCCTGCGAGCCAAAATGGCGACCCTCAGATCAGATTACGTACGAGTAAGTGCGAGATTGAAAACGAGTACGACCTTCGAATTTCAAACCAGCTACGTTTCCAGAGCGCTCGCTCCTCCCTGTTGCTGAGAAGTAGAGAAGGAGGCTATGGAAACGACGTTGGTGGGACGGATCACAATCTAAAGCCTGCGACTAGGAATTGGGAAGTCGTACTGTCCGTACTCGTACTCAATCAAGGGCACCCAACAGTTCGATTCGGGGAATATCCGTTCGGAAGGCCAAAAATTGCCAGAGATATTCGGATTTAATTGCAGTGAAAGCTACAGACTTCTTTGGCGAAACATCACCTCGGACCCTCGTAACAAGAGGACTTATTTGTTCCTATTGTTTTTGGAGGGACAAATATGTCGTTTAGAGTGCAAAATAAGATCTGCTAGCATTTTCGGACAGCCATTAGCAGCTCGGAAATTCGGCGGAAGGAATTGTTTCCTAAAATTTTCTGCAGCCTTAATTTTCAGCTAAAAACAACCTGTATTAGCTTACACAAACATGCCTTTAAAAAGCTCTGAAACAATCTAAGAAAGCAGAAAATGACATTTCAAGTATTTTGCTAAAATCTTCTCGTTGGGTGCCCCTGCTCAATCTCTTACTCGCAGTGCGATCTGAAGGTCTCTAATGGTAGCACCACAGCAAACTGAGTACTTCTCAATAGCTTATAAACCCGACGCTTATCAACCCGGTTATTATTCGCTTGAATAGCCACACTTTGGGATTTCATTCACAAACTCAAGAGCCACCTTGTGCAGCGAAATAAACAACACTAACAGGAATGCACTAATCAATAGCTTTCATTGACATTTGATTTAACATTTCACTTAAAACTTAAATCTACAGATCATGATCTCCTACAGTATAATAAACAGCGCCACAGGAAAGGGATGCTCGGTCGCTGTCTTTTGAATGATCACACTTTCACATTTCATCCACAGAATCAAAAGTTCGAACCACCTTGCACCAAAGGAAAGTATTGCTCAATAGCATACGAATGGTCAAATTTCTTGAGTAAGTCCACAGACTTAGAAGATAGAACCACAGCATGACTAAGTCCTCATAAGGCTGGTTTTCATATGGTCGTTACGATCGTTACCAAAAAAAAGTTGAGCGGTCGTTGCGATTTTGATCGCTAAGCAGTTTCCGTATAGGCTGGTTTCCACATGATTGCTGTGGTCGCTACGATCGCTAAAAAGTGGTTTTCACACGATCGCAACAATTGCTGAACGTTTCTTCCAGCGATCGTAGCGATCATATGGAAACCAGCCTTTAATATTGTGATAAGACGATTAATTGTTTTAATGCAAATCTTGTACATAGCGATCTTGATCATGACGACTGTTTCCAATGTCATTATGTCATGATCTGTTCCTTAGAAATTAAATTTTACTAAAGCCAGGTTGTTTATATTTCCTACCAAGAACGTCTGAATGAAGAGTGCTGTCTGTCTGATAAGGGAGATGGAGATGAAAATTGTGTTTCTTTTAATAAAGGACCACCTCATGAATATGAGTAACTTGTTAACCACTTAATGTTTATGCAGTGTTCCAAGCCCTCAGGGAAAAAAATGCGGGTGTTAAAACCCGTGAACTTGGCACAAACATGCAAACGCGTTAAAAACAAGCAGAAACGCAACACTTTACTGTCCAATAGCTTACAACTGAGTGATCACAATATCCACAAGATCAAAAGTTAGGACAACATTGGTGACGTTTGGAGTGGAAGGTTTTAGCCGTCCAAGTTTATTAAATGTAAATTAAAATCCTCGTTGGGTTTTAATTAGTTCGACAGGTGATTTTGCCCGGTCTACTAGCCTGAGAATGCAGCCGGCTGTATTTACAGGCAACTTGTCTTGTTTGTCAACCGCGTCTGTAGACGCAATACAATGATTAAATTTTGGTAGAAGCGGAAAAACTTTTAAACCTTAAGCCATCTAGCAGCTTCGAAGTCGTTCTCAAGGAGACTTACACTTATATTTCTTTGCGTGTCGTACGAAAGATCTAGAGGTTTATATCCCAACAGTTTCATGACATGTTTGCAGTAGTGTTCAATGAGGGTGATTTCATAAGGGTGAACCTTCCATCTCCATCTGTTAGCTCCCTCGGCGGAATCTTGTCTCCACGGAGCCGCCTTCTGTTCGCTCTCTGTTTCAGGTTTATGCGATGCGAAATAAAGCCACTTGCTCAAACTATCGTCCATGGGGAGCCCAGCAAACCCCAGAAGGTCAGGAAGTAATTTTGAAGGTTTCAACGCTAGATCTTCATACCTTAATATCTTTATTCGCCTTTTCCATCTCACGGGCAATGATTTAATGATGTTTAGATTTAGCTCAGTGTTTTTGCAGTTCTTGAAGGCGAACATTCTCGTATCTGCCAAGCCAATTCTGTCTTTATCACGATAAAAGTTTGTCGCCTTGGACGAAGGAATAATCCCTCGAGGGTCTCGGACCAGAAATAGCACTTTGCAGTCAAATTCAGTCGCTGAATCACATATTGAAATCAACTGCTCAATACTCGTATCAGGCATTCTTCCCATCAAAGCTTTAACCACAGTCATGCTATATTCCTTTTCACAAACCTCCTCTAGCATTTTCTGGTCGAACGGATCGGGGCAGGCATCGTGAAGATTCCACCTGGGATCGGATGTGTTGTAACGACAAAACGGTGTTGAAGAAAGAGCAATGCTTGCTTGGGTATCTCGGGATTCTCTTGCCATCACTTTTCGATAGTAATGTTGCAGATCATTGGCGTGCGCGGGCGACACGAATTTGCACTGCAAAATACCTTGCATCCACTCAAAGCTCTTTTGCTCGTAATCTTTGTCGAACGGCTCTAATTTTCCGTGAAGGCGCTCTGCAGTTTGATAAGGTTCAAACAAATAAAACACTGACGGGTGATGATTGAAGATATTGCCCGTAAAGCTTGAACCTGAACGGCCATGGGCTACAATGATTAGGTTCTGTCTTCGTTTACTTTCGGTCCCCTCGATCGATGACCGTTCTCGACTCTCCACGACGCGCTCTTGAAATTCACGACGTTGACTGAAAGGTTCAAGTTGCATGCTGCTGTCGCTAGCGCTGGCATGCTTCTCAATTTGTGGCATGGTGATATATACAGAGAGAAACATGTAAGCCGACAGCACAAATAACAACACTGATGATACGAAGTACGCAGGGCCTAGGCAACGAAGACATCGCCGAAATCTCCGAGGAAACATAGTTGACAGGGATATATCACCCAGAAACGAAGGTGACGATGTTTGATGTTTCCAAACCTCACATGAACAATGGCTTTCTTACTACCCAGCAAACAGGAATAAACTAAAAGAAAGTATGTTAGTTATTCATCAGAAGTCGTGCTTGCCGGATAGCTACGTATATCGTGTGCAAATATAATCACTGAAGCGAAGACAAATTGATGCAGTGTGCACTGTGGCGAATCGTGTCTAAAAGTACACACGAGTGACCACGAGTAACTACGAGTGACCACGAGTGACCACGAGTGAGATTACATCAAAATGTTTTGCTGATGTCTTGATGACGTCATCATTACATCATTTTATCAAATAATCACTATTTCATCGCAAACTGACCGTTTCTTGAGACCTTAATACTTGGATTCGACATTTCTGCCATTTCTGCCTGAATAGCGGAGGGGCTAGGGGACGGACAGGGGGGAATGGGGGGTAAAAACTTCCTGCCACCCACACCCTTTAATCTCGGTTCCTGCCACTTTTCTTAACTTTTTCTTCCCACCCTTTTTTCCGCCTCCCGTACACTTCCCTCCTTCTTTTCTACCCAGAGTCCCCAATTCTGTCCACCTCCCTACCCTAACCCCTCCCCCCCCTCGAAGGCTACCAGTGACCAAGGGCGAAAAAATAAAGAAAGAAAGTGAAAATAGCAAATATAAAAATTAACCAAAAGGTTTTCTGTGAAAGTACGTGATTTAAGGAAATATTTTAACGAGAACTTTTCCACTAAAAACTTAGCCTAGAGAAAAAAGCGCAGAATTGACAGGTAGTGAGTGACAATTTCAACACTCTTTAATGCTTTATGATTCTTATATGTGAGATCCCAATTTCCCCTGTAATATGGCATAATTCTTTTAACTGTTAAACGATTATAGTGGTTTACGCTATCAATTTCGCATATCAGCAAAATAATACAATCAAACCACTTTGTTCACTACAACAGTCTAGAAAGAGGAAATCAAAGTAATTATTTATTTATTTTTAATTGTTTATTTATTTATCTTTTTCACAGGCAATAATGTAGCTGTGGGTACGTCCAAATCGTTTGCAAGTCGCGCAAATCCTGCAGGACGCTAAACACATACTGGTAGAATGACAAATGTAAACAACTAGGCCGCCGATGAGATTATCCCGCCTATAGTTAACTGGAAACTAGCAAATTTATTAAAGTGAACTACTTTTAAGAGAATTGGGGACTCCGGGTAGAAAAGAAGGAGGGAGGTGTAAGGGAGGCGTAAAAAGGGCGGGAAGAAAAAGTTAAGAAAAGTGGCGGAAACCGAGAGGGTGCGGGTGGCGGGAAGTTTGTACCCCATCCCCCCTCCCTGTCCGTCCCCTAGCCCCTCCCCCCATTCAGGCAGAAATTTTTTTTTTCAGTTAACACTTTATTGTAACAGTTCACATTTACATAGGTTCACATGACTGAAACATAAATAAATAAATAAATAAATAAATAGATAAATAAATAAATAAAATTTATGGCAGAAATGGAAGAAATGTCGAATCCAGGTATTAAGGTCTCAAGAAACGGTCAGTTTGCCGTGAAATAGTGATTATTTGATAAAATGATGTAATGATGACGTCATCATGACATCAGCAAAATATTTTGATGCAATCTCACTCGTGGTCACTCGTAGTCACTCGTGGTCACTCGTGGTCACTCGTGGTCACTCGTGGTCTACTCGAGGTCACTCGTGGTCACTCGTGGTCATTCGTGGTCATTCGTGGTCACTCGTGGTCACTCGTGTGTACGGTGGTCCACAACTGTCACATCAAAACAAAATGCTCACATCAAATTCAAATCACTCACAGCAAATTCAAATCACTCACAGCAAATTCAAATCACTCACAGCAAATTCAAATCACTCACAGCAAATTAAAAATCACTCACAGCACATTCAAATTGCTCACAGCAAATTACGAATCCACCACAGCAAATTACAAATCGTTCACATCAATACCAAATTGTTCACATCAAATACCAATCGCTCACAGCAAATACAACTCGCTCACAGCAAGTACAAATACGGTCAGTGTAAAGGGCATGGGACTGCGGACCAGGGGAAAAAGCAGACTGAGGGTAAAATGCAGACTGCAGACTAAGGGTAAAATTCAGAATGGAGACCGCAGACTAGGGGTAAAATGCAGAATGAAGTCTGCAGACTACAGACCAGGGGGAAAATGAGAGAAAAGACAGCCAGAAATACGTCTGCGCTAGTAGAAGTTCGTAGAAATCCCTGAAAATCTGGTGAAAATGTTTGCATTTTTTTTTTCGTGTTCTGATAGGAAAGTTTGTTTACTAATTGATTCTCCAATGATTCTCCGGAATACCTTGTTCATAAAAGAGTTTTGCTTCAACTCCAAGCCGTAGATTGATCCACTACGCAAAACAGCCTGTGTGTAATAAGCGAATCAACTCGGACGGAGTAAATGTAGAGCTAGATCGGAACCTGTAGTGTTCCAAAAGATCGCTTTTCTACGAATGAACTTCATTTGCGAACTAGCTGAGGTAAAAGTCAAACTCTGCTGGATGCATATAGTTCCCGGGCGGTCATACCCTGGGTACCAGAGGTTTTTTTCTCGCTAACGTTGGGAGAAATCGGCCTAAGGCCGACGCAACGAGCGGCTTGCCGCGAGAAAAAACCTCTGAGCCAGAGCGCTTTAATCTACTGTTCTCGTTGAACTTTGATCTGTTTTTTACCCTGTTACGTTTAAACCAACCACAGCGTATGTCTCGCGCGGGTCACAGTAGAAAACATAAGCTACAACCGGAAACCGCGCAAGGAAAGCCTCTGGCACCCAGGGTAGAGCGGTCACCCATCCAAGTACTAATTCCGTTGAGAGAATGTTTTCATTATGGTAGACATTTCACTCCGTTATCTCCCACACAAATTTTTTTCAGTACAATATGCATTTTAAAAAGTCAGGAAAAGGACGAAAGTGGAAAGCAAAAGGTAAACGTTTTAACTAATTGAATTCTTAGATACCAGTCCATGATCAAGGTACCATAAGTTCTTCTGTCCTTACGCCGAGCGAAGTTGTACTTGGATGGGTGGCCGACCGGGAACTACAGGTAGCCGGCGACCTCAGCTAGTTCACAAATGAAGTTCATTCGTAAAAAGCGATCCTTTGGAACACGACAGGTTCCGCTTAATGAAATAATTAGCTCTGCATTTACTCCCGTCCGAACTTATTCGTTTATCACACACAGGTTGTTTTGCGTAGTCCGATCAAATTCTGAACAATCTACGGCTTGAAGTTGAAGCAAAACCCTTTCATGAGCAACGTATTCCCAGCAGATCCTTGGTGTGAAAACTGAAATTACTCCTCAATTAGTAAACAAACTTTCCTATTACAACAAGAAAAAAAAAGCAAACATTTTGACCATATTAAATAGATTTTTATTAGATTGCTACGAACTTCTTGACATTTTTCTGGTTGTCTTTTCTCTCATTTTCCACCTGGTCTGCAGTCTGCAGACTTCATTCTGCATTTTACCCCTAGTCTGCGGTCTCCATTCTGAATTTTACCCTTAGTCAGCAGTCTGCATTTTACCCTCAGTCTGCTTTTTCCTCTGCTCCGCAGTCCGCAGTCCGCAGTCCGCAGTCCGCAGTCCGCAGTCCGCAGTCCGCAGTCCGCAGTCCCATGCCCTTTACACTGACCGTATTTCTATTTGCTGTGAGCGATTTGTATTTGCTGTGAGCGATTTGTATTTGCTGTGAGCGATTTGTATTTGATGTGAACGATTTGTATTTGATGTGAACGATTTGTAATTTGCTGTGGTGGATTTGTAATTTGCTGTGAGCAATTTGAATTTGCTGTTAGTGATTTGAATTTGCTGTGAGTGATTTGAATTTGATGTGAGTGATTTGAATTTGATGTGAACATTTTGTTTTGATGTGGCAGTTGTGGGCCACCGTACTACCCAAGATTCAAGCCACTAGGCAGACGAAAGGCTCGCAACAACAAAGAAATTATTGATCTCGGCTTAAAATACGGGGTTCTTTTTTCACGCGATTGTAAGATATGTAGCGACGATACTTAATCATGCGATCACGCTACAGAGCACATTCCATAGTACGACACATCGTTCTACGAGTGTACACGTCTAGTTCTTGTGAAAACGTTAAACTACTGTTGTCTTTACTTACGTACTTCTTTTCAAGATAGAATATGGCAAGCACCAAGATTTGAACATATTGGCACACGCAAGCACGCGGTCGATGGATTGCTGAGAACAGGAGGAAAGATATAAAGCTCCTAGACACGAAACTCTCACTTTCAAGAGGAGCTTAATCACACATGTTTGACTGAAGCAGACTTCAGCTATCTATTGCACGTTGCATAGCTAGAAAGAAGCTACAACTTCAGTTTCATGACGAAAAGGATCTATAGATCACACTCCGTGATGCGACAGAATTAAACAAATATGCTGGACCCGACGTTACAAACATCAGAAGGGAAACTCATCACGTTGCAGATATATAATACTTCAGATCCTATATTGTCACAAATACAAACATGAGAGGATGAAAAACCTATCAACTTCCTAAACGAATATTTGACCGTAATGCTGGCTAAATTCATCGCGCAAATCGATCTTGTTTTGAATTCAAAACAATGAACGTGACTGAACAAAGCATGCTATCTAGTTACGCGTCTGGTGAAATTCTATCCGCAAGACAAAAGGCCGACAATGGTCGCCCCAAGGGCGAAGTGCCGAGAAGAAGTATTAGCCGGGTGTTAGTTACTGGTGATACGCCCACAGCAACTGCTGTATGCGGTTTTCGTCATGCGGATGGCATTTCACCAGACGCGTAACCAGATAGCATGATGCTTTGTTCAGTCACGTTTTATGTTTTGAATCAAAAAGATCGATTTGCGCGATGAATATTTAGCGAGCATTACGGTCAAATATGACTCCTCTACGCCCTGTGATAAAATAACATACCGTAGTGAACGTGCGAGCTGGATGAAATAGCGTAGCGTGACAACAGTCCGATGTCAAAACAATGCACGCACTGATAACATTGCGTGACGACTTTCTTTTGCCATTGACTACTTTTAGCTACTTTTAAAACACTTTTGGCACGTTTTCGGTAATCCTTGTAAAATATTTGGACGTGTTTGGATATGGCGGGGTGGTCTTCGAACACGATAAAAATCTTAGTTTCGAGATATCCTACAGCTATTTTTAACGTCGATCAGTGCTCATCTATACATTGCTGCTGTAATTTGCGAAACGGAGTATTTCTGACCTCTTGGCTCGCCGTTTTTTGTTCAGAATTCATTGTTGCAGGGAGGACGGCGTTAACGAATGTAATGAAATAAGTTAAAGTTCTCTGCGATCTGAGAAGAGCTCGTTTCGCAGAATACAGATCTGTTATTTGCGAAATGGAATTTGACCTCTTGGGTCGCCGCTTTTTGTTCAGAATTCATCATTGCAGCGAGGAATATTAAAGGAAGGCGTTAACGAATGTAATGCATCAGTCAATTCCAGCGGTGCCCATCCCCCCCCCCGGGCCAACCCCCGGGCATTAGCATTTTTTTTTTAAAATGGCAAATTCCCGGGGGTGGGGACAAGTAAGTCCGTCAAATGCCCCGGGGTGGGACCAAAATAGAAGGCAAATGCCCCACCCCCGGGATCATCTAGAAAGCAACACTGCTCAAGATTTTAATAATAAATCATAACGAAAAAAGTGTCACTCATCATTATTATCAATGCGCTTCGGTTATTTTATACCTGTGCGTCTCCCCTTCCGTTGTTCATTTGTTTTCAAAATAATACTTTATTAATATCAATAACACGTTCATTTCTTTGATTTTGACATACACAACTTATAGGTGTTTTATTAAAGCTATATTAAAAGAAATGCTTAAATAATTTCGAAGAACTGAAAATGCATGATCTGTATAATTTTAACAAACGGCCAAAAACAAAATATTTTTACTAAACTGGTCACCTCGGATAGCTTAAAAATCCATATAGTACGTAGAATTAATTTCACTTCAGACAGTATTTAATCAACAAACCGCGAACAGCAACAAAGGAATGGAAGATCATGGACGACCTCAGACTGACTACACCGGAACGTTTTTCTCACCTTGTCAAATGCCCCGGGGTCGTCCCGGGGGTAGGCAAATGCCCTACCCCCGGGCAGTGATAAAATTTCAAATGCCCCACCCCCGGGATTAAAACGTGAGCAAATGCCCGACTAATGCCCGGGGGGGGGGGGGATGGGCACTGCTGGAATTGACTGATGCATAACGAAATAGGTTAAAGTTCGCTGCGATCTGAGAAGAGCTCGTTTCGCAATATACAGATCTTTGAATTTAACAACACAACGCGCACCGAACCACTAGCTGACTTCAGTCTTCATGTATTTTTCATTTCGTTTTGTTTCGCAAAAATACAGTAAGCCTAACTCACTGAAGAACAGATTCGAGGACTCTGAGAGGGTGCAGATTTTAGGTGGAGTGACATAGCAAGAATACTTGGACTACTTGGTGTACCTGCAAGAATTCTTTCTCGCCACCGTCAAGGATTCAACAGTATGCCTGTTAGCCAAGAGCATAATTTTTCTCAGATTCCCGACGTTGCCTTGGACAACATAATCAGAGATGTATTAACCTTGGCACCCTAGTCAGATGGTTGCCCTAATGCTGTACCTACCACTATCATTCACTCCCGGGGGGGGGGGGGGGCACTCAACAAAGTTTTATAAGGGGAGGCTCCGCCCCGAGGTCCAACCCCTTACCCTTTCATATACCATTTTTGACAGAAAAGGTACCCCTTTCGTATACCTTCCATTGAAAAATGGCACCCCCTTCACATACCTACTTAAGAACACTGCATCCTTTTCTAAACCCTTGGAATGCAGTTAATAAACGATGGGAGAACAGTATTACCGGAAGAGATGTTAACCAAAAAAAAAACATTCAAAAACATTCAAAAAACAAATTACGTACTCGAAATATTTTAATCAAAGACCTTTTAAAATACCAAAATGACAGATTTCCCTACCCTTTCATATACTTCAGCTCGTGAAATCCCTACCCTTTTATATACGTGAAGCCTAAAAAAGGTACCCATTTCGGGCGGAGCCTCCCTGTATAGGCCATTCTAGGGAGTACCCCCCCCCCCTGGCATTCACTGTCACTACCTCTCTTTGGACAGTGATGAGAGGTGGTTGCATTTACAGGCTCCCATAACTTTTTCATTAAGCTCTGGCCTGCCTGCATGACCGTTTGGTAACAGGGAGCAAAGATTTCCCTTTGGCCCTGTTGCTCTTTCAACATTGTCGTTACCAGAGTAAAACCCCTCTATAATCTTTCCAATTTCTGTCCGATGAGAAACCATTAACTGCTCATAATTAAAGCCAAGAGCATGTAGATGGGAACGCAATTCTGTTATTCGCTGGTACATGACTCGTAAAGTTTGCTCATATTGTTCCATCCTTCTAGCTAATAATTCTGCTTGGTCGCCATCATTTTTCTTCCAAACAAGTGTTACACTGCCGGATCAATAAAAGCACTTTTTCAAAGAACTCTCGAATAGTGGGCATGAAAAAACCCCGATAACTCGTCGCCAGACTCCTCTCCTTGATGATACTTCTGATCAAAAGCTCATCTCCCGTTTCTTGATGTATAAAAATGTGCACGCAACTTGATATGAAAATGTTAACCACCTCAATTGATGCATATTTGATGCATATAAGAGATCGCTTGATACAGCAAAAATCACACTGACACAGAAGAAATTGTTTTGACATAAATATACGACTAAATGACACGAATATAAAATAGTTGATGTATAAAAATGTAACTTGACATAAAAGAATGGTAAACTTGATATTTTGTCACCTTCGGACTAGTATATCATCACCTTCTTGTTAGATACTTTTCTTTAGGGCCTGGCTTAAAGGAACTATGTCACGGTATTTTCATTCACTCTGCTGACGTGAAAAAAAATTATTTTCTCATTGAAGGAAACCTCCCAATAATAGTTTCCTAAGGTAGAAAAACACCAAAGAAGTAATAATAAACCAAAACTAAACAAGGATGGTTACAAATGAGGGAGATTAAGACGGATTACGAATGACAAACTTGAAAAAACTTACCAGCTTTTTGAAGATGCAGTATCCGTGACGTAGCTCCTTTAAGGAAACTAAGGAAACATTGCTACTAAGGTAAATAAATAATAATAAATAAGGAAACTAAGGAAATATTGCTACTAAGGAAAATTGTTACCAGACAAGTTTCCTTGGGTGGCCAAACTGGGAAACACACGTTTCGGAAGCAAAATTTGCGTCTGTGAAGCAAAAATGTTTTTCACTTGATTCAGAAACATTCCCTTGCTTCCAAGACGCAAAATTTGCTTCCGCAACATATGTTTCTCGCGCGGCTACACTGGGAAACATTTGCGGCTACAGCAATGTTTCCTAGTTTAGCCAGGCCCTTATGTTACCCAGCAGGACCACCATTATAAAAGGATCGTCCGCAAATAAGCATAATAAAGAGTGCGAAAGTTAAATTACCCAATTCCAGCTAAAAAATAACAAGACGTATCCGCCAAACAGGTTAGCACTGATTGAACGTTTACACTAGGTTTTACACTCGCAAAATTTTTACATATTGTTGATAACACTTTCACAGTGGCGTTATGATGACTCCGAAACGCCTGTTTTTATCGTTAGTTTTTGCTTGCCTTTTCTTTACCTAACCGTTATTGATAAAAAGGTAACACATGTGGCATATCTGTTGTGGGAGACAAGGAAATGGGCTCCTGTTCAACTTTCAGTCCATAAAGGAGATCTTTCCAATTTTAAAAAGCGATTCCTCACGGTGCTTGATAAATTGACAGTCTGTTCAGGCCGTTTTCTCATAATAGCACTGATGGTTGAAGCCAGTGTTCTAATAGATACGCAAAGCCCGGGTCTAAAAGCATTGTTTGAAAAATGCGCAATTTCCTGATTAACGAAGTTTCGAGAACAATTTAGGGGCCGTTTACATGTGAGAGGGTGCCCCTAGGTAGTCGGGTTACCCTAGGTAGTAGAGTTTCCCTTCTCCTTTGTATTGCGCAGTTCATTTTACATGCGAGGGAGGGTGCCCCTAGGGGGTAGGGTTTCCATACCTTCAAGGTATAGGGAAACCCCACATGGTAGGTACAAGTTTGTTGACATAAGCCCATGTAAAACCAAAAAGTAGGGCTAGCCCTAGGTGGTAGGGCTATGTTTCGTCGTTCTCAGATTACCGCCGGCTACGCGCCAAATTCGAGCATGGCTTCGAATTCTTCAAGCTAAGCTAAAAACCTGGAGAATATTTTCGAAGATTTCAACTCCAAATAATGACTGGAAGTCAACCTGAAGGTTCAGAAACGACGAGGGCTGCAATGGAGGAAGATCTGATCGAGGAAAGCGCTTTCGAGGTCGAAGAAACTGACCAATACACCCAGAGAGCGAGCGCGAAATCTTTACAAACGTCAACAAACGAAAAGCACCGGCAAGCCAAAGTAAAAGCAACAAGACGGTGAAAAAGTTTTCTTGGTTTTTTTAAATAAACAAGTTTTACAACTTGTGTTCGCACAGTGCTGCTCTCCTGTTCAGCTTTTTAAAAAATTGTTTTATTTTTTTTTAAATAAAAAATTGCTGAAAAAAAATTGTTTAATTTTTTTTAATTGCCCTTTAGTTTAGCCCCCCGAGGTAGGGAAAATTCAGCTCATGTAAAATGGCGCTATCTCTTAACGCGTACAATTTGGCTGAGCCTGAGGATGTTGTCATTTTAGCCCATACATTTTCTTAAATTTGGGGGTAAATTTCACCTCAACGTTCTTATAAAAATGGTTCTTATAAAATAAAAAGAGTGTAATGTGGACGGAAAACTCTTTTCTAGTCTTCGTTTATTGCAAAATGAAGCCACAGCAGACGTGTGACTTTACAAATACAATAATTTTGTCCGTTTTCGAGAAGGTGATACGAAGTACGCAGGGCCTAGGCAACGAAGACATCGCCGAAATCTCCGAGGAAACATAGTTGACAGGGTTATATCACCCAGAAACGAAGGTGACGATGTTTGATGTTTCCAAACCTCACATGAACAATGGCTTTCTTACTACCCAGCAAACAGGAATAAACTAAAAGAAAGTATGTTAGTTATTCATCAGAAGTCGTGCTTGCCGGATAGCTAAGTATATCGTGTGCAAATATAATCACTGAAGCGAAGACAAATTGATGCAGTGTGCACTGTGGCGAGGAGAGGAATGTTTGGAAGATTCAGGAAAGCGGAATTTATTGTTAACACAAATACGTCCCAAGTGACAGTTGAAGTGAATCCGTCACATTACGTCATCACTTTCTTGTTAGCTACCTTTTCTTTAGGGCCTGGCTAAGGAAACTAAGGAAATATTGCTACTCTGGAAAAATTGTTTCCAGACAAGTTTCCTTGGGTGGCCAAACTGGGAAACACACGTTTCGGAAGCAAAATTTGGGGGTAAATTTCAGCCTCAGCGTTCTTATAAAAATGGTTCTTATAAAATAAAAAGAGTGTAATGTGGACGGAAAACTCTTTTTTAGTCTTTGTTTATTGCAAAATGAAGCCACAGCAGACGTGTGACTTTACAAATACAATAATTTTATCCGTTTTCGAGAAGACAAAAACGGAGGAATTTGAAAACGCATTAGTGTAAAGATAAAAAGATTAGGTAAATCATGCTTTCAGTAATTTGAGACTTTTCTGCGATTTGTTAAGCCAGCGTTTTTATTAGAAACTGAGATAAAGTGGTTATATTTATATTTTATTTCAGAAAAATTTAATTTTCTCTTCGATATGTGACATTAGATGTACACTACATATGCAACAAGCAGTGTAAACGGGTATTTGTTTAAAACTTTGAATGTAACATGAAAACGAATGAAAATAGAAGTTTTGAAGCGACCTAATGTCGCATCAGTTTTTTAACAACTCCAGACCACGTTTTGTGTTTAGTGAAAAGAGACAACACTCAAATAATTCTAGAGAGAAGAGATAACTATTAAAGTAATTACGGGAATAAGGACAACCCTCAGGTGTATTCATTTTTTTTATAACGGCTAACTGTTCTCGTAATTATAGGAATAAAAAAGGGATAGCCTGACGTCTCCTCTCTGGCAGGGCCGGGCCTTGTCATAATCCATGTTATGTATATATAAAAAAAGCTAGCCAGCCACTTCCAAATGGATTTGAAGCCGACCAAACCAAACAAATGCCAACACCCTTGGCTAGAGCGATTTTCCATGCATTGAGTGTCGAAAGAAAAACCCGTTTCCTTTGGTTTTGCTTAAAGGAACTATGTCACGGTATTTTCATTCACTCTGCTGACGTGAAAAAAAATTATTTTCTCATTGAAGGAAACCTCCCAATAATAGTTTCCTAAGGTAGAAAAACACCAAAGAAGTAACAATAAACCAAAACTAAACAAGGATGGTTACAAATGAGGGAGATTAAGACGGATTACGAATGACAAACTTGAAAAAACTTGCCAGCTTTTTCAAGATGCAGTATCCGTGACGTAGCTCCTTTAACTGCGCTCTGCAATTGGTTAAAAAAACGCACCTTGAGAGAGGGATAGAGGGACTGTCATTGATGAGTACACTCGGTGTTAAAAAGAAATGAATCGAGGGCATAGAAGGAAACGATCATAATTAAAACATCAAAACTGAGTTTTCGAGTGGGCAAGTAAAAATACACCGTACAGCACCCAACGGAACGAAAACAGAGACATTTCTCAAAATTCAAATTCACTAGTGTACATCTTCATTAAACCGATATGGTACTGTACACTCAATGATTTATAATTTTCAAATTAATCGGTCTCAGAAATATTTAGTTGTTCACCCTTGGCAGTCCTCAGTGAAGTTCAACTCTTTTTCTCATCCACCCTGGACTTGAAGTTTACCACTACATTGCACAGACACATGCTCACACAGTCTCCAGCACTGAGGCGATCTCCCTCATCTGGCCAGCAAATTTCTATAATCGTGAAAGTGAACAAAAAAAAACAAATAAATAAATGTTTTCCCATTTAGTTTAGTTTCCAACAGATCAGCTTTTAAGTCTCGTTGGGAAGACCCAGCAAGACTTGAAAGCAAAATATTTGAAGTGTCATTTTTTGTTCCCTCGTATTTTTCAGGTTCCTGTAAGGGGATATTTGTGTACCCCAACACGTGCTGGTCTGTTAATTTTAATTCGGATTCTTTAATAAGCTGAAAATTTAAAGCGCAGAAGTTTTAGGGAAAGCAATCATATTCCCCGAATTTCAGACCAGATGTCGTAAAACGTTAGCTAACCTTATTTCGCATTCTCTTTATTCGTAGGGTCTAAATCGCAAGAGATTTGAAACTATTGAACAGTTATCCGCCGAAACGAACTGTTGAGTTCTCCCGATTAGTGGTCCAAGTAACGATACATGAAATTACAGGTGTACCTAAAGACTCGGTGTTATCTGAGATACACAATAAGTAAAATTCACAAGGAGCGGACGGTGCAGTGGTGAGAGCACTCGCCTCCCACCAATGTGGCCCGGGTTCGATTCCCGGTTCCGGTGTCATACGTGGGTTGAGTTTGTTGTTGGTTCTCGTCCTTGCTCCGAGGGTTTTTCTCCGGGTTCTCCGGTTTTCCTCCCTCCATGAAAAAACCAACATTTCCAAATTCCAATTCCACCTGCTTGTAAAGCGCATTTGATTATATTCATATAGAAAATGCGCTATATAAGTTCTAAATTATTATTATTATCATTATTGTCGTTTCAGTAACCTTAACGCCTGTCCTCTCTTTTCCTAGGCAAGTTTTTGGGTCGAATGCTATGACTGTTGACTGCTTTGATCCCTCACCTTAAATTCTCCAATTGTCATTTCAAAGGACTTTGTAAGAAGAGCCCCAGAGGGATCTGTGACTGTTACTAAAGCTGTGATGTAAGGGGAATTAAGACTGCGGCAAGCACTCGAACTCACTCCAACAGATAGCTTCCATTTCATGTCAAGTAACTGTGGACAACAAATAAGCACAGTAAACATTAATATATGAAATTCATATATTTGAACTGCTGATAAAGATAGAATTATATGTAGATCATCGCAGTGAAGGTGCTTCAACCTAAGCGGTTGAAAAGAAGAAACCTGAAAAAAATTCAGGCTTGAACGGGAATCGAACCCATGACCTCTGCGATACCGGTGCAGCGCTCTAACCAACTGAGCTATCAGGCCAACTGGGAGCTGGTCAATGGAGAGTTCGTATTTATCCCGTAGATGGAGAATAAATAAACATTAATATATGAAATTCATATATTTGAACTGCAGGTAAAGATAGAATTATATGTAGATCATCTCAGTGAAGGTGCTTCAACCTAAGCGGTTGAAAAGAAGAAACCTGAAAAAAATTCAGGCTTGAACAGGAATCGAACCCATGATCTCTGCGATACCGGTGCAGCTCTCTAACCAACTGAGCTATCAAGCCCACTGGGAATCGAACCCACCTTCCATTGAAGCACCTTCACTGCGATGATCTACACATAATTCTATCTTTACCTGCAGTTCAAATATATGAATTTCATATATTAATGTTTATTTATTCTCCATCTACGGGACAAATACGAACTCTCCATTGACCAGCTCCCAGTTGGCTTGATAGCTCAGTTGGTTAGAGCACTGCACCGGTATCGCAGAGGTCATGGGTTCGATTCCCGTTCAAGCCTGAATTTTTTTCAGGTTTCTTCTTTTCAACCGCTTAGGTTGAAGCACCTTCACTGTGATGATCTACATATAATTCTAAATAAGCACAGTGCTATTGTAAAATTATTTAATTTTCACTTGTAAAGTTACGTTAAAACGTTAGGACTATATCACAGGGCTGAGTTTAGCATTTGCGAAATTACTGTAGTTAGAAATATATTGGCGCATTTAATTTACCCGAGCGCGTCAGAGGTGGCGCCAAAAAAATGGCAACGTGTTTTGTTCTATGACCTATGAATGTCTTTTACAAACATTATAACATTTACCAGTCGTTTTGGGCTCTTCAATGACAAGCATGGAACAGTTCTACCACAAATTTAAATCACGATTGAAGGAACCACTTTTAATTTTTAAAAACACCACTAAATATCTTTCCTGAAAACAGGCCCTCAGAAGCCGGTTTCTTGACTAAACCGTGATAACATGGTTGTTTGTAATGGTGATAGATGTGTAGTCAATAGAGTGCAACAAAAAGCTTAACACATAACCTACAAAAAATAAAGTGATAAATGAACCAGGGCATCACCAAGACTGTTCACAACTAGTGCACTGTTTTTAAATGGTTTGCTGGTAGTTTAGTCCAAGCTAATGCAACACCCAGAAGAAAGAAACCAGAAAAACTGGTAATTGATTTTAATTAATGAAAGTGTTCCTCAGAGTTGTGATTCAACCGAAGCAGTTCCAAGGCAGATACACCAGCATTAAAGGAACTATGTCACGGCGTTTCATTCATTTTTCTGATCTGACAAAGGAAGCCTCAAAATAATAGTTTCCTAAGGTAGAAAAACACCAAAGAAGTAATAATAAACCAAAACTAAACGAGGATGGTCACGACTGAGGGACATTAAGACGGATTACGAATAACAAACTTGAAAAAACTTGCCAGCTTTTTCAAGATGCGTTATCCGTGATATAGCTCCTTTAAAGTCCTATGCAACTTGCTGATGAAAACAATTTGAAGAAAAGAAAAACATTACAGTGCAGTTGGCAAGTGTGACCATCTCTAATGAATTAACATACTTTTGTGAGATACCAGAGTTCGAGAAGGGCTTAACCCTTTAAGCCCTAACAGTGATGAAAATGTAATTTCTCTTACATCATCTCTACTTGTTCAAACCATCAAGTGATGAGAATAAAGAAAGTGAACACCAAGGATAAGATCTCTTGATATTTAGACAAATTCTCCTTACTAGTTCCCTAACAAATGTATGGAGAACAGTAAGGAGAATATGCATTTTCATATCAGGGCTTAAAGGGTAAAAGAAAGCCAACTCAATGACACTGGGAGCTATTCCCACATTCTGATTAGAAAGTCAATCTCACGTAACTATGGGGATTTAGCTTCTTTTTTTTTTTTTAATTTATTTTGCCACACCACAGACAACAATACAAAGATGATGAGTAAAGAAAAAAAAGAAAGTGAAGGAATGATGATAACAGTGGCGAGGACGCCTAAAGGAAACTATGAAGCTTATGTTAATTAGGCCTCCTCAATTATAATGTTACAGTTGAAATTGAAATTACAGCGACGGATGCTAACACAGTTTTAAGTGGTCACACTTTCCAGTGTCACGCTGCAATTACAAGAACACTCTTTAGTTTACCTGTCCGACATTCAAAGTTTGTGCCAGGTCAGAGCTGCATAAAATTTTTCCCTGAAAGAGAGTATACACATAAAGCCCTTTTAAGAATTAAAAATGGCACGAATCACAATCAACTGAAATTTTAGCTCAGAAATTCAGCAACTTGTCCAACATTAAAATTTTTCAACAAAAGGGCAGAGCTAGTCAGCGTGTAGAGGTGAATTTGTTCTTTGCTTCACTAGAAAAAAGGCAGAGCTAGACCACTGTGTCCCAGAGAGATTTTAAGTCTGACATGCTTTTTGCAGCACATCAACTGCTGCTTAACTACTTCCCAGTGGATGGGATACCTGTCCATAGCAGAGTTGCATCCATCATTTTTTTGCTGGTGCCTGTCTATACATCAGGGTAGAGGAGGACAAAAAAGGAATGCAGAGACCAGGCCTTGGATTTACGACCCTCAAATCTTCCAGCTGAAAGCCCCAACAAAAGGCAGATGCACTATTGACTACATTTCTCGGCTCCTTATAAACAGCATGCACACTAAGAAACAAACAAAAGAACACATACCTGTTCATTCCAGACATGTTTGATAACTGAAAGAGTTGAATCCTTCCAGCACAGAGATGATTTTAGTTCAGTTATGAGTTTGTCAGCAGGCAGCTTGGTTTTAGCAGCAGACCTTAAAAACAATGCAACAACATACTCAAAACAGTGTCACCATTCTGCATCAGAACTCATTTAGATGTACATACATCAACAATCTCATTCCACAGAAATTATCCTTCCAGGATGAGTTTTATCCACATGCCAGGGTAATTCTTCTCATAAATAAATGTTAAATGAAAAGAACAAGAAATGAGGTTCACCCCTTTCTTAACATGTGGTACAGAATCCTTGTCCAAGGGAAGAATTCATATTAACACATTATGTTTGCTCATCACAGATGAATACAAGGCATTTCTGAGTGATGATTTTCTCCCACGACAAACTGATTTAAATCAGTCTACCTGATCCTATATGAAAAAGAATGTCCCAGAAGAAAAGTCAACCTAGGATGAATTCATCTTGACATCCACGTAACAAAGTTTTTAAGTGAACTTGAGCTTTAGTAAGTGCACCTCTTTTGATAAGATTTATGATTACCTTTTTTCAACAAATGTATGCACAATAATTTTGCAGACAAGTTGAAATTCATGTTGTATGCCTAATATACATGATTTGTAGGAGCTCAAATTCTTTTCATTACATACCTGAATATATAGCTAATGGCGTTTAATATCAGCTTTGCATCATATGATACTCCTGCGTCATGAAGACACTGAAATATAGGTATAAGCAATCAACAAAAGATGACTATGGTGTCTTCACAACAAGTTATATTGCATGATAGTATACCCTGTCCACAAAATACAAGAGGTTGTGAATTTCAACTTGTCAATTGTGGAGGGCCTTTAAGGGCTTTCAGGGGTTCTGTGTAGCTTGTCTCTATTTCAAATTGTGAACTTGCTGTTTTAACACCCTCCTTTTGAATTCTATGTCATTCTTGCTCTAGATTGGCTTTAGTACCAGTTGTTACTGTATTTTCAAGGTTGCCTCTTGCCCCAATTTCATTTAACATGTAAGTGCTCTTACTACTTTTTGCCCTGTTGCTTGTCAGAATTTAGCCTGGCAGAACAACCTTTATGTGTGGTTTCATACCTTTTGATACCGTTCCACAGGAAGGAGTACAATTTTGTATTGAAGAAATGCTGCTGCATCCTGGCACTGTAAAAAAAAAAAAACAAGTGATCAACATGTTACATGTAAATAATAAATACCCTTTTTTTCCTGCATAAACAACAGGAATGTTTATGTCAACCTTGATAATTTACAATGTTTAAAAAGGTTGTGCTTATTCAGTGTAGATGTTATGGTGAAAGGGTGTTTATTATGATAATACTGGAAACAATACAGGCAGTTTAGTTGTTGCCCGCAAAATCTGCATCCATTTCCTTGAAAAAATAACTTTTGACAATAGACTTGATAGCTCAGTCACAGGCAACAAAGCCATATCTGATTCATCAACTATACAGTCATGTAACAGCATTCAAGTTCCCACACCAAACGACATAAAATAAACACAACACGCTCAATAGATCCCATGGAATTGGGATCATACATGTATTTCTGGCCTTTTGACAAATTTGCTCTAACATATCCCAATATTTCATTCAGTTTCTTTGATGTCTATATCAGAGGGCCTTGATGGTACTGAGGTTTGTTTTGGTAGCAATTAAATTTACATCTCAATTAGAATTTGTAAGCGAATGGGTAGAGAACATATCTATCTTTTACATAAAAGGGTAAAAATAATCCTTAAGACTATCATTCCACAGCAGTCTATCTAAGTCAGTCCTGGGGTTGGGGAATAGAACGTAAGGTAAAAAAATTGTGGGGATGTGTCCGGGGGACATGGTAACAGCTGCAATTGAACCATGCATTACGGCATACTTACACACGGGAATGCCATTCTCGTAATCTACCTCATTTCAAACCCTATTATAATCAATGTCTTAAATAAACGACGTTAGCTACATCGAAACACAGACGACCTTTTGTGTTAATTATCAGTATTGCTGTTGCCTCTACTGTTGCTGCTGTTGCTTTCTTTTTTCGGTGGGGGTGGGGGAGAGGGGCTACTTAATTGGAAGGGGGTGGGGGAGTGGGTAGGGAATTAATTTACCAAGCAACCTGTCACAGAAGTGATCTGGCTTTTTTAACCCAAGCTAGATAACAAAAATGTGAATTACTTAAAAGACAACAAGGCAAAAGAAGTTAAACGAGATTAGTTACTGTATAAACAAAGCTAAACCAATATTTCCAAATTTAAGCTTATACTGTTTAATAAACTCGAGCTTTTTACCATTTCTGCAAGGATGTCTTGTGGAAGAGAATTCAAGGCTTCCACTGCAGAATTGAAACCTGGGAATCAAAGAGTAGGAAGGCAGAGTAAATTCTTCATAAGATATGAGCTCAAAACAAAATCAAGGCAAGGAAAGCTGGATAAAAACATAAAATACCTTGAGGAACGTCTGTAAAGGCCATCTCCACTTCGAAGCTGAGGAGAAGCTGAGTTGACTGGCAATTAAACAGCGGTTTTACGTATAGGAGTTATCCTTCACTTATTCAGAAATGATCTGTCCCGAAAAGCACTGATTTGAGCCTTCAGGCAGTTGATCCAGCAGCTGTATTCATTAATCCAAAATGGCGGTCAAACATCTTTGGGTTTTAGGGAAAAATCTGTGGACAAATTGAAGCAAAACATGAAATTGGTTAGAAAACAAAGATAATGATTTAGCTTTTGATTGTTCTTAGATTTTGATGCTAAATTTTCGCTTTATATTTTGTCAGTATTCCTTAGGGAGAACAAGCTCTGCGCCATGTTTGGTCCTGCAGTTCAAGGAGACCACCATCATGTTGGATTGCTCGCTAGATATGTCCACTTTGCAACATTTTATACCTCTGTCTTTAGTGAACAAGTAAGTGTAAGTGTTAATGTACAACGCTTCACCTCTCTTTCTCTGGTTGAGAGGAAAGCTCGGTAAAAATTGACCTGCCTGCCACAGTCAGTTTGGATGTACGGTGTAGGCTTACTACTTAGATATAATAGACTGTTGAGAAAACAAAGTACACTGTAGAGTAAAGGTCATGTCCTTTTTGTTAAAATAGTGAGAAAACTAGCCACCTGAAGGTATGGACCACAAGGGAACTACAGGATATTGAAGGATTTTCTGCACAGAATGTAAGAATGCACAGAATAATAACAAAATACTGTTATCATGATATACAGGTATATTGTCTTGAAGCTTATCGAAATGACACGACATAACAGCCTTAATCTTATTCAGTAATTACTGACAATTTAAAGTATCTGCCATCTGCATTTAGTACATTACTGTAGGATTAAAGGGGTGGAGTGGGGTGGAGTGGGGTCAGGGGGGTGAATAGGGGTATGCAATTCCGCCGATCCTTGCTATTTTTTGGCCTGATCCGTCGATCCAACGTTATTTTCCTTCAAATCTGGATCTGCATTGGTTAAAAACTTTCCATGGTTTAAATATACTGCATATCGGTATATATATTTGTTTTCTTTTTCTTCTACAGTATTTAGATTTTGCCCGAAGTTTTCTTTTTTTGCTGGTGTTTTAGAAAGTAGCATTATAGCATGACAAAATGAAATAATAAATGATTCACTATTTGTTCTGCAATCTCAACTACTTCCGGACTTAGGTATTCAGAAGTTTTCGCGACAGCTTCGTAAATTCTTACTAGCATTAAAAAGTTGGACATTGGCGTGTTTCTCCATACAATTCAGCTTTGCATTATCAAATAAACTGCGAGCATAAAGTAAAACCAAATTGACAGTGTAATGATTTCCAATAATTTGGAATGCAAGTATCTGGTATGGCGTGTAAAGATTTTGAAATATATCTTTTAATTAGTTACATCACTTCACTGTCTTGGGCCAATCTTCTAGCTTACAGCACATCTTAAAGTAGGGAGTACTAAACTTTTCTTTATTACTTTGCTTACCAGCAAGTATTTTCCACAGTATCATCTGGGACCTCTTGAGTCCATGATCTTCAACTTTTTTATTACCGTTACATTTTGTTCTCGATAAAATGACCACTACAAATAGTCACGGGCTTTCTGACCTTTCCACTTGCCAAAAAAGACGGTTAAATGGCTTGCCTATCTCCACTGCAAACTGCATTTCTTTTCCGGTTTAGATGTAGTGTTCCATTCGCTAATAGTTAGACTCGCAGTTAATCCTAGCATTAACAGATTAACTATGAGGGGGCAAAAATGTAAGTTGCATTCAGTTTATCGAGTTCCCAATCGATGTGTAATGATCTAGCGTAATGGTCCAGCGGATGTGATTACAAAAAATTTTATGCCGAGAAAAAAATTGAAAAGTTAGTAGACAAAACACCAAAATGTTGACCAAGGCCGACCGGAAATGAATGATCCGATCAACAATCCAAACCTCTAGACCCGCAGAGTCCGGAATCCAGGCCAACATTTTCAGCTGATCTGCAATCCACGGTATTTTTCAAATCCGCGAATCCGCGTAATTTATTGCTAAAATCCACAACCCGTGCACAAAAAAAGCCCAAATCCGCCGATCCGCAAAACTATTCACCCCCCTCTGGGGTGGAGTGGGATGGAGTGGGATGGAGTAAGGTGGAGTGGGGTGGAATGGGATGGAGTGGGGTGGAGTGGAGGTACATGGGTGGTAGTAAGGGTGCAGGATGAAGCTGGAGTACCCATAAGAAGTCCAAACTTCCCACTTCCTACAATTTTATTTTCAGTTCCTGTCTCCTTCCTTCATGTTCTCTTTTGCTATAGCTACTAATGTAATATTTTCCATTTTTTTTAGCTTTTCTCACTTCCTTCTATCTCACAAATACTATATAATATGTGCTGGATCTGATCTCCTTTAGACTAGCCTGCAAGCAGGCTCACTTATTGACTTATATGTGCAAGTATCGTGGCAAAAAGAGTGGGTTTTCACCTCCACTCTTCTTGCTGCTTCACAAATCACAGCTCCACTGCCAGGAAAACTCATACAAATAACTTGATAAGTGAGACTGCTCATAAGCTACCTTTGGTCCCAGGTTGTTCATCTTTTTGTCAGGTTCCCCTCGCCACACCCCAGTCTGCACACAGCATACTCTACTTGAAATGGCAAGCACAAAATGGCACTTAAAACAACTATAAGCCCTGTCAGTCAGCTACGTGTATATGAGATCACTTGCAGTGATAGAAATTTCATGGTATTTGAAGGGAATTTTGCGAAAGCCACACAATTTTGTTTTGGCAAAGTATTCAGTATATACTCTTTAAAAATGGTTCACAAACCGGATGAACTTTTTTTTGCATTAAACTTTCAATGCATACAGTACATGTATTTTCGTGATCTCACTGTCCCTAGAACTTGAAAGAAATAGCTGGGAAGGTATTCGTAGAGGCTGAGCCAGAGTGTTGCCCTCCAGAGGTAAGTACAGTACTTACAGAACAGAAAACTGAATATTTACGTTAAATGTTGGGTGTCCTCTACCGGCTGCTACATATTGTGCACAATTTTCCCTGAAAATTAAAGGAAATAGCTGGCATGGTTTGCATATTAGTTTTACAGTGGTTGTCCTATAAAATATGTTGCCCTCCAAAGGTAAGTATGGTGCAAAAAGAAGAACTGGGTGTCCTGTGGTCACTGTTACATACAGTACAGGCCACGTGTATTGCAGCATTACACGCGCGTAACACACGTGAAAAGACGCCATATTGCGCGCAATTTACTTGCGTGTACATGTACTAGACAGGAGTTTCCCTAAAAATAAAGAGTTAAGCATGGAAGGAAATTTTGACATTAATTGTAGGCTGGACCAACTTCCAAATGGTACATAAAACAGTTTTCTATGTATTACGTGTTCTCCTCTCCTCTGGAGGCTGCAATGCATTATAGCACAAATCACACACAAAAGAAAGCCAATGAAAGTACAAAGTTTTGTGCGATCCATCATGTTTGTCTGCACAATCACCATGTTTATTTGCATGCGATCCACCATGTCTGATTGCATTCTAATAATTTTGGTATATCTTTAGACAAAACAGGAACTTCATAAGTTGTAATAATTATTTAATAAGTTCTTGTTTTGAGCTGTACAGCTGTGATAATATTAGTACATGTAGGTCATTATGATTATTATAATATTATACTTATAATGATAATCGTAACAATGATATCTTTAAATTAACATAGCCCTGACATGGTGGTGTTACAGTTTATATCCAGTGATGACAATCCTACATAAGTGTAATAACTGTTATTGTATTTGTCTATCTTTCTTCCTAGGATTGCCTTCTAGATTTTTCTAACATTGATATCATTCTGATATCTAACTACCATTTTATGCTAGCTCTGCCATTTATAACTGAGGTAAGTCTTGCATTTAAGGATATTTGTACAAAAATCTTCTACCAGATGATAATTGAAGGGCTCAGCGGAAAAAGGTGTAATAGACGATTTCACCTTGAAGTCTGAATTGTGTGAACATTATGAATTTAGCTCAACAATGACATGCAGGTTGGTTTATGTAAGAAACACAGTTGGGTGTTTAAATATTGACCTGAGAACTGAAATTCAAAGAATTTTCTTATTACTTTTTTCTCAAAAAACTGAACTCACTTAAGTGAAGCATGAATGATTTCTTTTGTTCCCTTTTTGAATTAAAACAAAAGAAATCAACCAAGCATCAGCTCTTATTGTTGTTTTATTTGCTTTAGTAATAGGCTAATATAAATCTTCCACTTTAAGTTCTCAGCTCAAGAAATAAACACGGACTTATGTTTCTTACAAGACGAACAGCTGGCATGCCAAATTAAAGTAGAGTTCAATTGGTTCAATTTGGATTTCTAGGCCAAATCGTCACTTTAGCCCTTTTCCCACCAGTTCAGAGATACAAGGACATATAAAAAACTTGGACCATGGGTCCATGGACCACCTCCATGGAACACCCCTTAGTTTTGAAGTAGAACTTGGTCAAGGAAGCTTGAGTGACTTTTTGGGTAAAAGACCGATTAAAAGACCTACAGTACATGTACATGTACAAACTTGTAAAATGTTGGTTTAACATTTTATCTCAGTTTTTCTTTTGACAAATTTTTCAAAGGGAAATCTGAGATTAAATTGTTAAGCAAACATTTTTATTGCAGACGTAAGTTAACACATATCTCATAGGGATTTATTTTTAAATTTGCCATCTTTTCTTCCCACCATTTATAGCATTCAGGTTTCACTGGAAAGATTTATGCAACAGAACCAACAATCCATTTTGGAAGGTAAAGTGATAATAAAGTCTTGTTCTTGGTTTTCTTCCTCTTGTTTTGGTTGTTTGTTTTTTACAATGGTTTGGATCAATTTACAGTTTAATTACAGTGTGTTTGAGGTTGGTGGGGGGGGGGGGGGCAGAAGAGTGATGGGTTACTGTTAGGTGACACTCTCACTAGTTTAACACTTTAAGCCCCAGTAGTGACAAGCATCTAGTTTCTCCTTACAGGATTACTACTTGATCAAGCATACGGGTCACAGGAATAAAGGAAATTATAGCCTGCATAGCAGGCGTAAACGGGGCAAGGGGAAGGGGAGCGGGAGAAAAATGGGGTTCTGCGAGCTAGGGACGAGGGAACGCCTGCTACAAAGACCCCATTTTTTCATCTCCGCCCACCGATTTTTATGTAATCCAATTAAGTTAACTGTCAATGCAACCACCAATCAGAAACAGGTGCGCGCTTTTTTGCATGACTGACTTCACGCAGCAATTCAATGAAGCGTCTAAAAATAAAGTTAGGATGAGAATTCTTTTTCAAATCAAAGAGCATTTTATGTAATTGAGCAACACTCAACGGCGCTTATTTTCGAAATGAGAGACACAAAGCTTTTCACAATAAGATGTATTAAGATAAACTCCCCTTTGCTTCTGAAAACCAAACGCGTTCAATTTTCGCTACTAGGAAAGGTTAAAGGTTATTTTAAAACATGCAAGCGAAGAGCCGCGATACATTTTGAACGGCATTAAATTGACCGAACTGCACGTTTTTCAAAAGTTACGCGAAAGCCATAATATGAAGAAACGGGCAATTATAAAAATAAATATTTCAATACAAATTTACAATCAAAAATGTAATTTACTTTACCATGGATTCCCTACAAAGTCAGCAGCTTGAGTGATGTCTTGCAACGGCAGATATCTCTTTAAAACAACCATCTGTTCTCAAAGTATAATTTCTTCGCTTATAGTGTTGAGCATTTCTTAGGGCTTCTTCCGATTTATAGTTCTCAAAAGGCGAGTCTTCATTCCGATAACGGGATATTTACACTGCCTTGAAATTCACGTGTGAAACGGTGCAATGCTTGTTTAAAATCTTCTCTGACAATGACAAAATCTTTTCTTTCTAGGACTTTATCCCGTTGGCAAAACCGCTAAAACATTTCTTCCCTTTAGAAGAGCTCTAAACTGCCGTTTCTCACTCTGGTTTCAAGATAATTTCGCTACCAAGTTGAAATCTTCTAACAGCACGTCCTCGTCAAATTACGTGATTCTTGTGGAACTTGCTGTCAAAAATTAACCAATCAGAATTTTGCGGCCGCTGGCGGCCGGCAGAAATGAAAAAATAGGGGTCTTTGTAGCAGGCGTTCCCTCGTCCCTAGTCCCCAGTCCCCCATTTTTCTCCCATGTCCTTGCTCCCCTTCCCCTTCCCCGTTTTCGCTTGCTACGCAGGCTAAGGAAATTATCACCATGTATCCAAGGTCTTGATTTTAATTAAATTCCCCCAACTAGTGATATATGAAATATAAAGAGAATAGTGAGGAGAATATGGATAATAATATTGGTTAAGGGTTAAAACATAGCTGTTTTTGGGCTTCCCTGTCACTAATGCCAAGGGTGGATCTAGGATTTTGAGTGGGGGTGGGGGTGGGATTTATTTTACGTAAAAAGTTTCATTGTTGTTACATTGACCTTGAACTGAGTTCTGGAAGGGTTGCCATTATAGCATCAGTCATTGCACTTGCTATACTCTGGCCTTTTGTTCCAAGCTACTAAGAAGGGGAAGGAGGAGGGGGTCACAGGAACCCAGTGACCCCCCCTGGATTCGCCAATGAATGCCCCTTCTTTATGACAGCCCCCCAAAACCATATTATAGCACTGCACACATATTTTATGTCACCATCTAAGGGACCTTGAGTGACATGCAATGCAAAATTTAAAATAATAATAATTAAATTTCTTTGGTTGTTTTTGTTGAAAGAGAGCTAATGCTGGAGATGGTGGTGTATGCTGAGCGTGTTCCAAAAATGAGCAAAGGTGATATGTGGAGAGAGAGCGAAGTGTTAAGGTGAGTTGAGAATTATTTAAAAAATTATTTATTTTAATATTAATTAATAACTTACTAATGAAAAGTTTCCAAAAAGTTATGATAAAAAAGTGAACATGTTGTACTTTACATTTGTTGCTGCAGGTGTCTCCCTGCCCCTCTCTGTGACTTGAAAGGTACAAAATCATGGAAAACTCTTTACAGGTACATTAACATTTTTTGTTCTTGTTACTCTATAGTTGATGTGTATTAGAAAGGAAGCTGTCTTGTTAAGTTGATTGCACAGTCACCAGGTTTTCAATCACTTTTGATCAGAAAATTGGAAAGTTGGTGGCTTGAGTTTGAGGCTACAATTTAGGACAGCAATCTTGAGAATACATTTTATTTATTGATTTTTAATTACTGATTGATTGATTTAATATTTATGATTTATCTAATATTTAAATGGCTTGTATCTTCAACATTATATTGTACACACCACCTTTACTTTCCATCCTGATAACTATCACCTTCTTCATCCTACTGTTTTTATTTGCAATGCCAAAAGGATTTTTAAATGCTGATTGGAATTAAAATAATGTAACAATTTAAATTGTCATTATGATGATTTTCTCTTCTACAGCAAACATGATGTGAAAGCTTCAGTATCAAAAATTCAAAATGTTGGATATTCTGAGAGAATAGTAAGTATTGTCTGCAGAGCTTAAAATACAGTTAAGTAATTTTTTCTTGAGAAGACATACATGTAGATGGTGGTGGTGGTTGTATGATTCTGTTTAAATTTGTGTTCCTTTTTGATTATGCCATTGCATAGGATCTGTTTGGCATTCTTAAGCTGACAGCACTCAGTTCAGGATTTTGTTTGGGAAGTTGCAACTGGGTCATAGAGTCTGACTATGAAAAGGTATTTACTTATCAGAAAAGTCAATTTATAATCAAAATACTTTACTATTATACAGGACTGAAGTCTGTTTGTGTTTGTTCTTTGAACATTAGATATCTACAGCCCTAGAACACAAGTAACCTCTCACTTGAATCGCAAAATTGTTTTCCTTGCAAAAGACATATCTTTCGTCTAGTTAGTTTGGGGGCCACCGACATACTGTCTCCAATAATTTTACCACATAAACACAGGAGAACATGCGAAATATGCCACATTATCACACTCTACAATAGCATCTTGTATTAAACTGCAGTATCAAAAACGGACCAGTTTGAAGCTGATCATGAGCACTGAAGCTAAATCACAGCAAAATTGTAGTGGAATAATAAATACCTTAATATTCAGTGGTTTTACAGATAACACTTGGGACATTTTACACACTGCTTGCAACAGCTGGCACAGTGAAGGTGCATATTATCCATGAAACCATTACATCAGGTGTATGTATTTAACTTGTTGCAGCAAATGATTGATGTCTAACAAAAAATTAAAGTACAATTTTTTTTTGGTATCGCAGATCAGCTATGTCTCATGTTCTTCAACATTCACAACTCACCCTCTGCCAATGGACCAGTCCATGTTAAAGAACAGTGACGCCTTAATATTGACAGGAATCACTGAAGCACCTACTGCTAATCCAGACGCTATGCTGGGAGAGTTTTGTACCCACTTAGGTAAAAAAAAATAAACAATGAAAACTTAAGCACAGACATTGGTGAGCCATCCTTGAAGTCAACTAGAATCAAATGTTTACTTTGTTGGCTTGTTTTTGCTCCACACCATGCAAAGGCTAAAAAACTCTACTTTTGATGTCCAGTGGCTTGCCATTATGGACGTGTTGGTACCAAACTCCGCCAAGAGGAAGAAACATTCAACTTCCAGTTGCCATCTGTAGCTCACAAATGTCTGTGCCTAAGTTATCTAAAGCTAGTTAGAAGTATGACTTCTGATCTGATCCTTTGTAACGTGACTGATAGGACTGTATCTTACTTGTTCAGTCTGTCTCGACTGTCTTGTTCACGCCTAGACAGTCCAGTTTGTCCTGAGTGGTTTCTCTGGCCTTTCAGTGTTTCTTTTGGGAAGATCCACAGGCCATTTTTACCCCTTCTCTCCGAAGGAGATGGCGTTTAAGTGCCAAACTTAGAAAGTATTGATCTGTTCCCATTCAAAACTTGTTACTTGAAACATCTTGCTTTTAGTCTTACATCAAGTAAAGGGTAAAGTGACACATGGGGCACATGCAGCCTTCATGGCTAGCATTTATCTCTGGGTTCTGAGGGGGCGCGGTGGTGTAGTGGTTAGCCCATTGGACTTCATATCTGAAGGTCGGTGGTTCGACACCCAGTCCCTGCCATCGTGTTGTTTCCTTAGACAAGATACTTTGCCCCACATTGTCTCTCTCCACCCAGGTGTATATAAAATGGGTACCGGCGACATACTGCTGGGGGATAACCCTGCGATGGACTAGCATCCCATCCAGGGGGGAGTAGCAATACTCTCAGTTGCTTCATGCTACTGAAACCAGGATAAGCTCCAGCCGTGTGGGCCTCCTTGGCCCGAGTGCAACTTTATCCTTTTATCCTTTATCTGTTGTTGCTCCCTCCCTGAATGAGATGCTAGTCCATTGCGCAGTTATGGATGGTGCCTCCTTTTGTTACTGCGCATACATTCTGCGCATCTCGGGATACTCTGAGAAACTCAGGTTTCTTATGGACAGTACCTACTAATAAACAGCTATTTTTGTGAAGTTTATGACTATATGGGAAAAGAAGATCTTAGAAAGGGCTGTTAGGATCCAAAAAGAGAATTGGGGGTCTGCATGCATTATTCAGAGATAATTGAGTTTAAATATGGAAAGAAAAATGCCATTTTTTTGGATACCCAAAATATTCTTTTTAGATTCCAATACCTTGCTAAGATCTACTCTCCCCCATAGTCATATCCTGTGGAAAATACCTCTCCATTAGGAGGCACGGTCCTTAACTGCAGCAAGTCCTGAACCAGAGTTGAATAATGGATTCATGGCCATACCCAAAATTAATTCAAGAACCTGAGTGCATTAAGTTGACAACTAACTGCAGTTCTCAAATGTCAACTGAAAGTGCCCACTGTTAAATCTAGAAGACCATGCTCCTTTAGATTACATGAACTCATAATAAATGAAGTATTCAAGTCTTTCAGGCTGCAAACAAGCTCCCTATCCAGGGAGAGAGAGGCAAATGTCATCTTTCCCAACCGTATTACCTATTTCCCCTTGCTTCACTTTCCTAGCGGCCTGTTCATTTTTATTTCCCCCATCCTCACTTCACTCACATTTTTTTTCTTCATCAGCCACAACTTTACGAAATGGTGGAAATGTTCTTGTCCCTTGTTTTCCCTCGGTAAGTTTTTTTTCTGTGTCAAAATTCAGTTAACTGTGGATTATAGGACAGTCTCTATTTGTTTTAAGAACATCGAATGAGGTAGTGTCTGGTTGGTTCCAACTTGTAAGCCTTTAAATTGACTGCCATGTATGCAATATGATCTCTATCTATGTGCCATGCGCCGGCCATCCATGCAGGCACTGATCCAACCTTAGCTACCTAGAGCTAGTGGAAACTAACTCAGTCTATGCTAACCAGTCTTAAAGACAAGTGTTTTTCTGTTGTATCTTAGTTAATGTTGTCTCTAACTATCTACTTCTCTCTTTTTTTCTCACAGGGTGTACTGTATGATCTGTTTGAGTGTTTGTACTCATATATGGATGGCGCCAATTTGACATCTATTCCAATCTATTTCATCTCCCCCGTGGCTGACAGCTCTTTAGCATATTCCAACATTTTTGCTGAATGGTAAAAACATTTCCCCTCATTATTCTATCTTTGCTTTGCACTGAAATATTTTTTCTTGACGTGTACTTTAACTTTTGTTTGGTTTTTTGCGGAGTTGAAGATGTATTCACAGTTGCATCTGTGATTGGTTGTGTAATTCCTCTTCAGTGACTTTGGCTCTACATAATCCCCTGTAGTGGGTTCGTTTTCTCCTGAAATCAGTTAATTTCACGATGGAGCTTGGAAATAACTCCAACCGCCAGATTAAGTTATTCTTACTCCCTACTCCTTTATTACACTAAATAGCTCCTGCTTTGAGTTAGAGGTTTAAAACCAGTTACGCCACCCTTAGGAGTTATGAATACAACTGCACCTCAGGAGTTATTTTAACTTTTGATGATCTCGACTCGTAAATACAGTGTATGTTCGTCGGCTTCACTTTCAGACACTGATCTGCTTTTATTTGTTTGCTTACAGGCTGTGTCAGAGTAAACAGAGCAAAGTATATTTGCCAGAAGCTCCCTTTCCACATGCTGAGGTATCTTGTTTTTCAACTGCTTAGTCTGGCCATAGCTGAATCCATTTTTTTCCTTCTTGGGCAGGTTTGCTATATAAAATTTAAAGGTCTTTAAGTAGAGCCCGCTCTGCACGAATGCCTTTTAGTATTCAAGGGTTCTGATACACAAAAACGCAAGACTCCAAGACAAAAATAGGCAACTGTTACTAACAATCCCGTTTTCTTTCAAAGATAGACGAGGGAGAGGATTTACTCTCAGGCTTGAAAAAATTGCCACGGGGCGGTGATGTTCTTCAGCGCTAGGGAGTATCCCTTCTCACTTAGCTATCCCTCAAAAGCAAAGCTGGAATGCTTATTGCTCAGCTTGGCTGTACTCGGAATTGCCGACCGCTTCAGAGCAAGGAAAAGATCAGCGATAATCGAAAAAAGCCCGGGAACGCGCTTCCTTAAGCTTTGCGTGGAAGCATTTCAACCGCAAAAAATGCGTGCAGAAGGTTTATCAACAGAGATTCGATTGTTATCAGCTTTCACAGCTTAATAGTAAAATGCTTCCAGTTTGGTTAAAAAAGTGGGTGAGTGTTCACTCAGTAAAACACAAAAGTACATGAGATGAGAGATTTTAGAAACAGATGCCTAGTCTGTGGCTTCCCAAAGAAAAACCTACTCCGTACCCTGTCCCGTCCCCTGTACCTTGCACCATGTATTTGAAGCGCGATCTTTGCAGGTGTCTATAGTCTTGTTGTTTGTTGCGTGGTAATAGCCAGATCGTGACTTATTTTCCTTCTTTTTTTTTTGAAAGCTTGTTAAAACAGGGCGGCTCAAGCACTTTCCCAGCATTCATGGTGAGTGTATAGCTGCTATGTTTATTAAATTCTCATTCTTGGTTTTCATTCCATTTGCCTTTGTTGGATATAACCAACTCGACGCTACGTTGCTCGCTAGGTGTTTATCTCCTCATGTCCAGAGTGCGCTCCTAAAATAATCGTTAAAAATAAAGAATAAGTCAAGGTTATTCAATGCAAATTTCTTTTTTTAACAATTGTGTGTATCCTAAATGCTGTTACTTAAATTAGGTTTTTTCACGATATCTGCAGACGGACTAAGTAGCTGTTTTAAGACTCCATGTGTTGTGTTTGCGGGACATCCCTCCTTACGCTATGGAGACGTGGTGCATTTCATGGAACTTTGGGGCAAGTCGAGCGGCAACACCATCATTTTTACAGGTATTGCTCCTATTTCCGTGTTCTTTATATCTCCCACCTTTTCTTTCCTCGTTCTTGTCACCATGGTCAGAAGCGTCATAATCCTGGTCCCGGCCATCGTGTTGTTTTCTACGTCAAGAAACTTTATTCCATATAACCACATTGTCTCTCTCGCCACCAAGGTGTATCACTGTTTACGGGCGAGCCGTTGCCAGGCAGCTTTGTACAGGACTGTATGTGTAGGTCGAAAAATACTAGCCCCCAGTTTTTCCGGCTTTGTGTCTAAAAACCGAGTGAGAGTACGTGTGAATAAAATTCATCATGGAGACAGAATGGAAATCTCGAAATGGACCCAGAACAATATGTCAGTTTCTCAGTAAAATGGGAACCCTAAAGGCAAATTTTTGGCGCACTTATGAGCGCGTAAGGGTATGGCGCCCATCTTCAGCGAAAGGGAAGCTAATTTTCGCTGGGTTAGCATCCAAACTGTGTGGTGAGTGAACGCCTACGAGTGCTAGGAGAGAGGGAAAGGAATAAACAGTGATTCATGTTCGTGGCGTTAAGTGAGGCGTGTGTGAGGACGAAATTTTCATCGAAACCTTCGGAGCTATAGTTCTTTTTGAATGTCTGACCTTGCTAATGTGTACTTTTCATAGGTTTTTACCTAGTCAGGAGTTATGATTGGCCCCTGTGTTTACACAGATAAACAGAGCAGATAAAATACACCGGAAAATGAGACGCGCTAAGTCGCAAACGGTCTTTATCGAAATACTGGAAGTGACCCTGTGGCATATGGTTGCCTGTGGGTACTGGGTTGCCTGTGGATACTGAGGTAGCTGTGACTATTCAGTGACTGAACCTAACAGTGGTTATTTGCATTACAGAGCCAGAGTTTCCATACCTCGAAGCCCTCGCTCCATATCAACCACTTGCAATGAAGGTAAGTTCAGACCATGGCCATCCGGCGCTAATTTTGTTCACCAAATCAGGTGCCCTTACTGTTGTACCGGATTGGAAAAGTCCCCTATAAACTGAGGAAAATACTGATATTGTATTTTTTTTTTCTGTAGGCTTGTTACTGTCCCATCGATCCAAGGCTAAATTTTAATCAAGCAAACAAGCTCATACGCGAACTCCAGGTAAGGCGTTATGAAACAGCGAATTGGCCAAATTTCTGAATTTTTTTTTTTGTTTTGTTTTACTTTTTTCACTTTACTTACTGTTGTGGGCGAGCGCTAATACGTAGAGGTCAAGTCAACATCTCCTTTCCCTATCACCTCATCTCTGTGCCTGCGTATGGCCGTACAAGGGCCAGTCACGACTTTAAGATCAGGCTCCCATCCTCTTCAGTTAACGCTTACAAACACTCTTTTTGTGTAAGATCAATCCCCGTATGGAACACGTTGTCAGCTGACGTTGTTAGTTCTTCATCGTAACTAGAATTCATCAGAAGAGTGTCTACTAATCTAATTTAACATAATAATTTAATTAACATCGTTGTTTTTCATTTATTCTGATACCATGTAATTGAGCGACCGCTGGCCGCTCCGTTGCCGGATTAGCATTATTTGTAACGCTAGTGGCAATTCCCATGATTAAAGATTAAAGATAAAAGGGCGAAACTAACTCGAGGACCTGAGAACGACTTGCTACTAGTTTTCATTTTTTTTCTGCCCTTGCTGAAACTTTTTTACTTTTCCTTCTTGCCACTTGCCTCACCTTTTTCCGCGCTTGCCACCGGTTTTTGCGTTTTCCAGCTCTTGCCACCAATTTCACTTTTTTGGTTTCTTTTCTGATAGGCTTATGACGATATTTTCCGCCTTGCCGATTTCTCAATTTTCCACGAGGAATAGAAAACCAAACATGTACTTAAAAAATTGATCAGTGATTAAAGTTGTGTTTTTCAGCCCGGCCACCTTGCTATCCCTGAGGCATACACAAGGTCACCAGACTTACTACCCCACAGAACGGACCTTACAATTCAAGATACGGTACGCTACATTCCCTCTCTGCTATTCAATCCAAATAGTATTATTAGTTACAAAATAGAAAATAGTTTCCGCGATTAATCGGTGTCATTAATTCTACAAAGACAAGTAAAAGGTTGAGGGAGGGAGAAAATGTTGTGCAAACGTAAGTGGTAGACTAGTGTTTGCACTACTATTTAGAATTCTCCTCGCTAAACGTCCACAAATTTTTCTTATTTATTCTGTGGAACCTGGTTAATATGGACACAGCGATTCAACATCATCTATTAGTGTAATTGCTCAGGTGATTATAGAGAAGCGCGTGCACTGATTGGTCGAGGATTAGTTACGTCAGATCCTGCTATAATCACCCCGCGCGAGCTGATTATAATTCTGAAGCACTAATTTTGTTCAAAATGGCCACCGCGCTATTTTTGATGTTTCTGGAGAAAAGAAAAAAGAAATTGCATTTGCTCTGATAATCACCTGAGCAATTATACTAAAACAATTATTCTGCTCAGGCTCAGCGAATATTGTGGAATAATCCCCTCGACTTCGTTTTGGGGATTATTCCACAATATTCACTTCGCCTTCGGCGAATAATTGTTAAATATTGTTCAATACGACTTTGCTTTAGGAATTTTTGATGGCAATCAAACTTCACTCAACACCATTCAGCTTCATTCAACATCCTTCACAATCATTTAACATCATTCAACTGGGAGCCGGCCAAACACGTTTACAATACTCAACAGGGAGCCCAAATGCGTTTATTAACTCGTAGAATTCATCAATGTTGAACGGTGTTGAGCGGAAATGTTGAATCATAACCTTGTACTCAGGCGTTCTCTTCTCACTCACTCGACTTGGCGCGAAATTTCGTGACGTCGTCGAATGGCATACCGCGACCCTGCGCAACTCATTTGGTGACGTCATGACACTTCGCGCCAAATCGAATGAGCGGGAGGAGAACAACTGAGTGCTAGGCTGGTTAAATCTGTTTCGGCGCGGCCGTAGTTGAACTTGTCGTGTTCACTGGTTACAGGGTAAACAGTTTTAGTAATGATTCTTGTCCAAAGGCTGTGTTTTTATTCGTCGCATGAAGTCTGTATGGGGAGAAACAGCAGTGTTTGGAAACTACGGGTTCTTTTGAGCCAATTTGTGTCCAACATGAGGTGGCGTAAAATTGTTGCTTAGTGAGTGACGCTACGAGGCAATACGAGAGCGAGTCGCTGAATCTTCGGTGGAATGTCCAGATCAGTGGCTTGTTGTGGCAATAAAGATATGAACAAAATAAAATTTAACGATTGTGTATTTGTTTTCATTTTCAGGAATGCAAGATGTCAACATTCAGCTTCTTAGATGTTCTTTCGCTGCCCGTCAGCAGGCAATACGAAAAAGTTGTTTTGTCAAATGAGGTCAGTAAACTCCCCTCTCATTCCTTTTCAATTTGCAGATTGTGTGGAAATCATTGACTGATTAACGTGCCAAACTTGTCGCTGAGACCTGGCATGCAGATAGTTCCCCTTTACAGACATTGTTTCCCCATGGCAATATAAATGTAAAGTAAAGTTCCAGTATTGCGTAGGACTAAAAATCAAATTCTTTTAACAGAAACCTTTTTCTAGTTAGGTAAAATCTTTCTCATAATCCTATGGGTTTTTACGTAATAAAACATTTATTCCACTTGATCTCTTCTTGCAGGAATTCATGGCTACGCTGAGTGAGTTACGACTGTCATTAATGCATCCAATGCATTAAGTTTGCTGGGGGGAGAGGGGTGGGTGGCGAAAAAAACACAATGTATGTGCTGTCCTACAACATGTAACACTTGACAGCTGTTGACTCTGATATAAAACCGAGATTTTTTTAAATTTAGAAAATGTTTTTAAAACTTTTCAAAAATTACAACGAAAAAACCCCACAAAGTGGCTACAAGCGGTTGCTTTTTCTATGTGAGCAGCGAACAAACTGTTCTGTATTCTCTCCATTCAGTTGGCCAGCAGTCTTCAGCCACAGGAAGTCAGGCCTGGTGTAGCAGTTACCACGGTGACGGGAACCTTGGTAACAAAAGACAACAGATATACACTTGAACCGTTAAACCTGACGGGAGAGGAGCTTGAGAACATGAGGTATTGAAGTACACTGCTACGAGAGTATTGCTGTTTAATGAGAAACTATGTGTCGCAAAATTTGTCTAAGCATTATTAAGAGTGTAAACCTACATTCAGTTATTAAGTGTGAGTTACTTTATCTCATTCAGGGACTCGAAAGTGGAGCGCAAAGCAACCCACAAATCCTGTCATTTATGGGGCAGTGTGCTGGTGGAAGATCTTTTACTATCTTTAGCTAAGGTAACCCTTTTGTCGTCAAACTGTTTTGGGTATTTGCATATTCGCGACAGCGTTTGTTCGATGTTTCAAACACCTTGGCTAACTGAAGTTTAGACAGGTTATAAGAATGAAGTGGTCTAAACCGATTAGATGTCGGGTCAGCCCGATTAGCACACGTTGTTAGACCCTGAGGCAGCTTGTGTAGGCGGGCCTTTGAAGTCTGTGGATCATGTAGATTCTAATAGTACATTTTTTACATTTTTAACACGCGTAGACGTTGTTTGTGGGGTACCAGTATCCATTTCGATTTGGTCTAACAGATTACCCTTCGCCTAAACCATGGCGCCTAGCTTGAATTTTGTCCCTGAACACTCCACTCTCCGCAAGGTTGTTAGTTAGTTTTATAATGTGATCAAACACTGGCATGTAGTCAACTCCATTAAACAATACGGACAAAAAAGGGATACACTCAAGATTTTGCCAAATGCACGTCTAGAGTTACAGTTTGTACCCTATCTAGTGTAATTGTCGGGGAAACAGAGTATTCCTGGAAAGAGATGTTGCTGGAGATCTAGCTGACTAATGTTTCGACAACCTGTGCGGAGGTCATCTTCAGAGTCAAACGAATATTGTCTCGTCATTTCGTGGTATTTAGGTCTCTCTACTGGTAAATTAAGCAATGGTGTTAGTGGCACTGATGACTCGAAACATTAGCTGGGTGAGTTTTTGATAGGCTCGATTACGTTAGTTGCTAGTCTAGTTTCAGTGCGTTACATGTGTCGGTCTATTGTCAGTCAAATTTTTGAGGGAAACGTCGCAACCTCGTTCTCGACGCGGAAGCTAGGAGGAAAGATTCTGGAAGTGAGCCTAAAATGTATGGGTAAACAAAACGAAACGAATGTTTGGAACCGGCTTTAAGCCAAGTTGTTTTACGCTTCTTCCGTCGTTTTCTCGTCAGCGAGGCATCAAGGATGTACACGTGGAGTCTAATCAAGGGGGACACACCCTTCATTTGGTGAGTGGACCTTTAAAACTTAGCGAGTTTTCCAAGAGATGTTTGAAGTACATAAACTACTTTTTTTTATAACCTCGTGATATGGTTTACAGCACCTCGTAACTTAGTAACGTACATTTGTCTGAAGTACGTATCATATGCAGGATAGAAGTATGTACAGAAAAACTGAAAGCAGCACAGTAACTTGGCAACAAAACTTGTGGCCAAGATCCTGACTTTTGTTTAGACGCTCGATGTTAAAGGTTACTGATTAGAAATTTTCGCCACTAATGCCCTTTGCATTTAATAGTAGAAGATTACACGTTTGTCTGCATTTTTGCAATTTCCGGCAAAATTCTGGCAAGAAATACGCGCGTGTTGCGCGATTGACCACTGTAAAATACCAATCTTGAGGCCCCTTTTGAGCACATTGCTTGTTTACTTGATTGCAGGCTGAACATGACGCCATGATTCAACTGGATGGTAGTGGAACACACATCGTCACACACGGAAATGAGGCACTGAGAATCGACATCCGGGACTCTCTTCTTGAGTGCGTCTCGCAGTTTTAAGCGCGTGACGTTGTAGAAGGAAGCATACGATAACACTCGGAAAAAGTAGCGTCATGGAAAAATTCCGGTCTTTGAGAGCTACCCTGGCATTAAGGGGAAACAATGGGACCAGACACGTTGACCCTGATCTCATCGTTTTCCGATTTAATGAACGCTGTCGGGATCTCCTCGTGTTATTACCAAGTGCTATTTAAGACGGGATCTAAGTTTGCTAAATGGAACGCACGACCCAAAACAGGATTCAGAGCCAATTTAGCCTGCATAGCAAGCGTTTCCGCAGGGCCTTCCGCAGGTTTCAAGCATTCTGTTGCGCTCGCCCCAATTTTCGCGCCGCCAAAAAGCGAAAAATGCCTCGATCGAAAGGGCGGAAGACCCTACGGAAACTCTTCCTACCCAGGCTAGAGCCAATTAGGTTGGTTTGCCTCTAAATACAACGAAAAATCGGATTTTCGATCACGAAACGCGAATTTAGATTGGCTAAAAGGAATGCCACTAACATTTTGCTTATCAGAGTGTGATCGTCCGAACACCGCTCAGATGCTGTAACCACTGAGCTAACGTCATGGCCTCGACTCCCGTCACAAACTAAACACAGGTTGCTAGATACTCAACCGAATTTCCAGATAGATGTTGATCTCCACACAAGCGTCCAGCTACCTAAGTACATTGGAGAAAATGTCATCAGCAAAAATAACGTGATCCAGAAACTTTCTCATCGGATCAGCTCTGAAACAATATGTCGCCTGGAAAGTTTGATATTGGAACGAGATGCCTGTGTTTCAAGCTTTGTGAAAACAGAGTAAATCAAGAAGCGCAACACTTGTGCTACTATATTGGCCATCTTTGTAGCTCAAGGATACCTTCAATGTCTTCACTGAATTTACCGCGGGTTCCAGGGGTTTCTCTTCCGTGCTTTCCCGGAGAGGACGTTAGAGTGGTACCTGTGTCTAGATCTCTTATCTGCACAAAAAAGGACCTTGTGCCTGCGAATACCGACATCCGCCTCTTATCGCTCTGGGCAGAGCCCCTAGTGGCCGGGAGCGAAGAGAGGCAGTTGTATTTGCAGGCTACTCTTTCAGTTAAGCCGTAATAAACAACTATCGGGTAGACACAGAAAGGGCTGTGAATATATCTTTTTTTTTAGAATTCGAGCATGAAGTACGATCGAGGGAAACAATGCGTGCAATGACACCTGAATTGTTCCCAAACGCTATTATTTGTTGAGAAAAACCGAGAAAATTTTGAGGCAATTTTGTCCAAGGAAATCTGAAGCAAGATAACCTTTGTGGCGTGCGGGACGTCTTGGGAAGGATTCTGCACATTCGCCCTTTCCTTCACTTGCATCCGATGTCTCCTCGATCACCCTATCATGAAAAAAAAAAATGAAGGTTGTTTACCAATTGAAAGCAAGACTCTGGCAAGAGTCTGGAACAAGTTTGCAGGTTGCCACAGCTGCTTGTATTGGTAGAACAACGCAAATGGAACCGGAAGTACCTAGACGAAGTATCCAACTCGTAATGGCGCGTGGCCGCTGTCTTTCACGAGTAGGCTATGTTTAGAGCGGAGATTTCGCGGGAGAAATTGTCAGAGCCAATCAACAAGCAGAGCGAGTATCTTTGGCATCGAAATTCGATGCCAAAGATACTCGATCTGCTTGTTGATTGGCTCTGACAATTTTCGATATCGAGCCCACCTTCTTCTAACGTTCGACAATTAGGGTCTGACGGATTATGCTCGTAAAATCGAGTATTATACCTGTGGGCGTCGCCCATAAAACCAAAGTGTTATGCTCAAAGATATGCTCGACTGGAGGTTTTATGCTCTTAATTATGCCGGACTAAAATGACGCTTTTCCCTCTCGCACTTATTAAATAAACTTCTACTAACGAACCGCCAGGCCTAGGAAGCCTGGCATAGTGAAGTAACCAGGCCTTTAAGGTGATTCCATTGAATATTGCGTTACGCATCCTTTCTGCGCATCATTTTTGCGTGATTAGCGTGTGCACGAGCCCGCCCACCTTCGGAACTTGTTAGGTTTTCTATGAAAGCTGAGCTGCTCAAAGAAATAAATGGTCGTTTTCTCCTAAACGAGCTTGGTGACCCCCATTTTTTATTACGTATACATGAATTCAAATGGCACACGGTAGAGTACAATTTATCGCGATTTTAAGAAAAGTTAAAAGTTCTGCTTTGAGATATTTTTATTCAAATGCCGAAAAGAACACGTCTTTAGGAACAGCAGGGTATGTACGCACGCGGCAAATTCTTTAATGTTTTTCATATCCTTAATTCCTTTAATAGTCAACTAAAATAGTATACATTGTAAGATAAATGTCTATTTTGTTGAACTGCTCCAATATTTCAATACAAGCAATGACTTTTTAAAGCAATTAAAGTTCTCATTTCTAATTACTAGGGTATCTCAGGAAAACTTTGCGGGTCGTATATAAACTGCCGCTTATAAGCCCTGGGCTTATACAACTTTTGGGTGGGCTGCTAAACTGAGGGGCTTATATCCGGGGGGGGAGCCACAGCAGCGTTGATCGAAATACGTTTTTAATTTACTAGTTTTTAATTAAGCTTTAAAACGTCACAATAAATCGAATTCATTTCAATTTTAAGAACAAAATCAAAACTGTGACAACACGAACGTTACCGCAACGGAACAAAACGGAAGCTCAGAGATCATCTTCGCAGTGTTCTGTGAGAGTGCTTAATACCACGGAAACAAGGAAAACTAGAGGGGGCTTATATCCGGGGGAGGCTTATAACGGGATGTATTTTTTTGTTTACAGGTAGATGGGCCCATAACCGGGAGGGCTTATAAGCGGCAGTTTACGGTAGTTGCTATTAATGGCTATCCATTTTGTGCAAAAACGAGCACGGTGACCCCTATTTTTTATTGCATTTTTGAAATGTTTTAAAGGTTACTACCAGTTGGACTAAGTTCTAGAAAATTTTAAATATCGCTTCTATTGAAATACCCCACCAATTAGTACTGAAATACCTCTCATCAAAGGCAAATTTCGTCTTTAGTCAAACACTGTTCACGCTTTGAGAGAGAGAGATCTGCCGTTGTTATGATCCCCTCAACTTCTTCTAAAGACCCCTCTCTGAAGAGTAATTCGCAACCAAAGGCGAATTTTCAGGTCCAGCAAACCAAAATAGCCTTGTCCAAACGAAATTTTCTTTTGTGTGTGTTTGTAAATAGTAAACACTCAATGTCTTTGTCATCCACGACTGCGTTTGGGCGAAGTTTGAGCGGAAGAACGAATCGTACCCTGTGAACGGGCTCGCTAGTCAAGGAAAGGGCCAAGAAAACAAAGAGCGAGAACGAGGGAAGAGAGGGGGGGGGGAGAAGGAAGTAGCCTCTGACGCAGTCGTTTTTAGGAGAGTGGTATTACCCTCCCCGTAATACGTCTCCCCTTTGTTAAAACGAGGGGGAGGCAAGAAAGGACGACGTAAGGAAGGAGAGAGCCGCCGCCACCAATGATCTTTCGCGTGGTTCGCGCTCGATATTGTGCTCAGCAATCACGTGACGGTCTCGCATAATTTTGCAACCTCGTTCCCAGGGTCCCCTCTCTAAATTAATTAATTAATATTGGGCGTTTGTCTGGATGGAAAAAACGCAAAAATGTCGCTTATCATCCATGACACGTTATCGCTGACTGCAGAGAATGGAGTCAGCAAGATTCAGTTGTGCATTGGCGACATCACCAAGCTACCAAAAGAGGACAAAGTTGATGTTTTGGTCGTCTCCGCGTTTCCAGGTAAGCTTACGTTTACCTCAATGTAGTCGGTCGTCTAAACAACTTGGGTAAACATATCAGCATTCAACACTTGGAGCTTAATCGTGCACGGTATATAATCTTAAAAGCTCTTTAAAATAAAAGTCCTAAAGCATATTTTACAGCTAGTGCTTCTTAGCGAGGTATCGTTAATTCTTAGAATGAAAGACTTAAGCTTATGTGCATTCGTGGATTTTCGCCCCATGTAAGGGAATCCAAGCGAGTCGTGGATTCCGGATTCCACACCGTGGATTCCGGATTCCGACCGTTGGATTCCGGATTCCATGCCTATGGATTCCGGATTCCAAACTTTCTGTGATTCCGGATTCCAAAGTTCTTAACTCTGGTTTTTATTCGTGCTTCAAAGGCTAATATTTTTTAGACTATATGAAGTCATCTATCTAAACAGGAAAGTTCATTTGCTCTCCAAAAGATCAAAATTTATTTTAATTTCTAAAGCATGTGTTAATGCTGATGCATCTCTATAATCGATAATTTCCCAATCTAGTTATACAACTTTTGACGACCACTACCGGTCGTGATAGTGGAGACCTCAAAGAATTTTTTAATTAAACCCCTTCACTAAAAGTTTAAAAATGTTTAAAACCACAGTTTACATATCGTAAAAGTTTTTTTTTTACATACGAATACTTGTGGATACAGGGATTTCTAAAATCTCCCAATAAGCGGCATAAGCGGCAGCTTGCTATGTGGCATAAGGAGTAGTAAGAAAAAAGGCGATGTAAAAGTCCCTTTAATCTAGGAGGGTGGGGTGGGGCATGATCCCCCCCCCCCAAAATAAATTCAAATTTAGTACATCGGAAATGCAATTTCCAACATTCTGGACATCAAATAGAGTTTTGTTCATGAAAATTAGGGGAGCAGGGATGGTGCAGTGGTGAGAGCGCTCGCTTCCCACCAATGTGGCCCGGGTTCAACTCCCAGCCCCAGTGTCATATGTGGGTTGAATTTGTTGTTGGTTCTCATCCTTGCTCCAAGAGGTTTTTCTACAGGTACTCAGGTTTTCCCCTCTCCTCATAAACCAACATTTTCAAATTCCAATTTGATCCGGAACCCAAGGGCCACAGTTTTGTCAGTCCCAGACTGTTAGGTGTCACACTCGTTAGACAAAGTTGAAATTTCATTGCGATCTGGCGACTATTTTCTGTGAAGAATAGCGCTTAAACGACTAACAGTCGCTGTCGTTTCCTTCTTTTATAAACTCTCAGCAGGAGCCCTCGCGAAAGCAGAAAGCATTAACAGAAAGCGGTACTCATATTAGGCCCTATAGATAGTAGTAGACCTCCGGTAATCGGCAGACACCAAACACAACTACTAAAGAGGCAGCGTACCCCAAAACTGCTGACTGGTTGGCTCAATTGGTTGGGTACCAGATTTCGGAGCGTTAGGCCCAGGTTCGATTACCGGCTGGACCAACACTCAGGGTCTTAAAATAACTGAGTAGAATGTGCTGCCTTTGTTTTGCATCTGCAAACAGTTAAACTTTCTAGTCTTCTCAGATAAGGAGGAAAAACCGTATGTCCCGTCTCACAGCACTTTCGCTGTCTTCATGGATCGGACTGTCAGTTTGAGACACATAAGAGCCCACCAACTACTGTTTCAGTGAAAAGAGTAGGGGACGTAAACCCCGCTGGCGTGGTGAACCTTTGATGAATTGGGTGGGTGATTAAGGATTGATGTCAATTGGGACGCAGTCCTGTTTTATCCCCTTCGAATCCCCTCACTGTGTTGATTCACTGTGGCGAAAGAAGTAAATAAATGAAAGTTTTGCTGGTTGAAATGTCGTTTTGAATAAACATTCGCTCTGCACAGAAGCCAGGAATGAAGGCATGTTTTAACTACAGAAGTTTTTTACTCCAATCTGCTCACTAGTGCTCTCTAGTGCGCACTGTGAAATACTTTGGATGGTCGATACAAGAACTTTTTTCTAGGCTGCTCGCTGTGAACGATTTTTTTTCGCCAAATTTTCCCTTTCAAAATCATTTTTTTTGTCATTCTCCTTAATTCACCCCCACCCCCAGCCCCTCCAGGCTTTTCCTAATGGTCCGTCCCTAACGGGTCTTGTTTTTATTCTTGCTGAGCTTCCACTCGCTCTTTATCTGATAGTTTGTTGGGGAGGATCATTTCATGACCAGCCAAAAGAACCTTAGCTTTGCATGCGCATGCGTAGGATCGGAGGCCAGTTAAGAGTGGATGAGCTCTCTATGAGCCAACGGCCTCCGTCACAGTCTTGCGGCCACAGTCTTGCCCCCACCAGCAGTGACACAGACAGTACTTAGTAAAAATTGAAGTTTGAAGTACCAGTTCGATCGAAGCAAATTAATTCCAATCTGAGTATTGCTCCCCGAAGATTTTTTGGTTTCATGTTGTCCAGATCTGATGACAAATGTCTGAATAAAACACTACGCCGACATGTATGACTACCAAATAGCTATCTATGTATTTATCAATTATCTTTTCCACTCAGCTTCAGTGTACTTCTTTCGGCATTTCCGTCTTTGTTGAACTGATTATCAAAAGAGCAGAATAAAACGGTAAACGCTGGATACCACTAAATATAGCTCGATGTGACACCCTGTATGAAAGAAAACAACTGTGAACTGTGTTGACCATTTAGAAGACAGAGTGCGGGTTAAAGTCGGAAAAGTTCAAAAAGATGGCATGTCAGAAAAATTATCTTAAACATATGAAACATGTGCTCAATAAGGAATCAAAAACCACCCAACCGTTGACATATTTGATGTTAGGTGGCCAAACACTTTTTGGTGACGGTGGTGGTAGGGGACGCCGAGGGGAGGGGGTAACTGGTCATTTGTTATGAAATTACCTAGTAACCAGGGAATTATTACCCTGAATTATTACTAACAGTGCAGTACATTCCAGACCGGGATTCCAGTGTTATAGATAAGGTTGGATTCCGGATTCCATGGGTTGGATTCCGGATTCCAGGGACTGGATTCTGGATTCCAAAGCTCTGGATTGCAGATTCCACAGGCAAAAAAGTGTTGGGTTCTGGATTCCGGATTCCCTTACATGGGGCGAGGATTTGTTCGTAAATGTGCGGCATAGTCAATCAAACGTTCGGAAATCGAACTCAATCGAATTCAATCAAACTCAATCCGTGGATTGAGTTCGATTTGAGTCCGGCAATCGAACGTAATCGAACACCGAACTTTGTGTGAGTTCGATTTCCAAACCAATTGAAATGAATCTAACAAATCGAACCCAATCGAACTCAATCCATTGGATTGTGTTCGATTAAGTTCGGCTACCGAACTCAATTGAACACAGTCCAATGGATTGTGTTCGGTGAATAAATTCGCTTGAACAAAGGTCATGTTATGTTGTCTGACTGCCCACTTGGTTACTGTATGCAAGCTCTGGTTAACCTATATCTAAGGCAAGCCCATCGAAAACACGTTTTTCTCGTCCTTTTTTTAATGATAATTCAGTAACAAAAATAAACTGTCCACAGCAGTAAAAAGAAGAGATTAGAACAAAGCTGTCATTATTCCTGTGTTTTACCATATTTCTACAACTACTGGACCGTTTTCATTGTAAGTTAACTTACAATTGCAAAATGATGACAACTTGAAGTATTACTTTCATGAAAAAGTACAGACTTAAGCAAACTACTATGCATTGGTTTTGCTTTCCCTGTTTTCCCCACGGGTTGCAAGATGATTTTTTGAGGCAAATTTATATGCTTGCGGTATATTCCTGTGGCATCTCTTCTTGAATCCCACTAGTTGCTTACCAAGTAATCGAAGCATTTACAGGCCACAGGGACGCAACCAGCTGTTCACATTCAGGGTGACCTAATAATTAGGTCACCCTGAATGTGAACAGCTGCTTGTAAAGGAGTTGTAAATTAAGGAGCGTGGACAATTATTGTCCGCGCTCCTTTACAACTTGAAAAGCATGGCCTTTCTCGCCTATTTTCTTTAAAACTTTGAACTCTTCACCCTCCTTCACGTCAAAGCGGTACTCTTGGTAGCTTTTACTAAATAAATATGCATTTAAAGTTAACAACCCACAGCGCATCTGGAGCCATTTCTCCGGGAATTGTGCAGTTACGTTAAACATGTGTTATACATACTGAAGTAACCCGAGCCTCCAAAACCTTGGAAATCGAACGTTCGATTGCATTCGATTGTCCAATTTTTTTTGTGCGAGTTCGATGTCATTCAATTGCTGAATTCAATCGTACTCAATCCATCGAGTGAGTTCGATTGAGTTCGATTAAAATACAGTTCAGTTGGGTTTGATTGACTTTGCCGGGTAAATGTGGGACGAATCCAGCCGAGACTAGTCGGTTTCGGGCTTGTAGGTTGTAGTCGAGCCAATGTTTTTACAGCGTGGCGCTTACTAATGAATTAACGTCAGACTTAATTTAAGTTGAATAAATCTATATCTTATATCGTTTCTCTCGACCATTTATTTTGAAGCATTACAATTTGATCACTGAAGCTTAGTATGTTGTTTGTGTATTAAAACGAGCTCAGTTTCACAAGGGCTCTTTCTTGCATTGATTTTTTCCCCTTTCACAAGTATTTAGAATTTTTAATGCCATTCACTATGAGCTTTAGTTAAATTTAATACTTTGAATTGAGTCCATAATCGAACCAGTTCTGGGTAATGCTCAGGCATTGAGCTTAAGTGTTATGAGTGCAGTAATTTGATAATCCAAAGGTGCTATCTTTCTACTAACAATCAAATCGGGTCATAGACAATCTGTATTTCGACATCACATTATTGTAAATTTGTTAGGCAAAGCTCAGATGCCCAACCTCTCTCACTTGTACCTAAAACAAGTAACACGCCAGGTGATTTTACACACTCTTTATGGCAATGAAGCCCCGAGATGTGACATGGGCTAAAAAGTGGCAACAGCACTTAAAATGAAATTGTGCCTGACGTAACCAATTGAACCAATCCGAACGAAGAATCAATCGAACTCAATCGAACTCCAATCATTCGATTGTTTTTTTATTGGTTCGGCAATCGAACATAATCGAACAGGAACTTTTCGGTGAGTTCAATTACTGAACTCGCGAGTTTGATTTCTGAACTTAATAGAACCAATTGAACTTCATCAACGTGATTAGTCTGATTTTGGTAGTAAAATGACATAAATATCGAATTCTAAAACACAGAGATTTCCTTCTTATAACTATGTGAGCCAGGTGTAAAAAAACATTAACACTTTTCAATCAGTCAACTTAAACATTTGTTTTATTGTTACTGAGCTAAACTGCCTTTATATACGTGGGATTATACTGACTGGTGATTACTCTTACTAGCAGAAGTTCCGAACGAATTAAAGGAACTGTGTCACAGATTTCAGACAAATTTAGGCATGTGAAAATGGCCACTAAATTGGTCACTTAAAAGAGTGAAGGAACATTTCAATAACAAAGCGAGCTGGTCGTCGATCTCCTCTTTTCCTTCTAACAATGTACTTCTCTCCAACGCTGACGGCGAAAGAGCACTCATGATGGCCTTTGACTACCACTTTGAAAATTGTAAGTTTCACTTGCAAAATCTTTTCTGTGTATGCCGGGTATGTACGTGGTTGAAATAGAAGCCTACGCATAGCTTATTTGACTGCAACCCACTGTTTGAGACCAGATGAAACTGGTTTGGAATGACAAAGTGCAGGCCAAGGACAAAGCTCTATTGGTCTAGAGTTCGATTCTGTTTGATTAAAGAAGTGTTCGATTGTGTTCAGTTGGCAAAATGTCTGGTTGAGTTCGATTATTTCAATGGCTGAACCCAATCCAAATCAATCAAAGGATTGAAGTTCAATTGCATTTGATTACCAAACATTCAACTGGTTACATCAGGAATTGTGACAAGACTTTGAAATTGTGACAAGAATTCAGTTCCATCCTGGTCTTTTGAATTAGAGACAAGTTGGGGATGCCCTTAGCATGGCATCAGCAGTTGGAGATACAAATTGCGGATGTCTGGCATATCAAATAGTGATAAAATTGGCTGGTGATAAACCATGAAATTTGCTGGCAATTGCCTAGTGTGCCTGCTAGCTCCCACAGCTGAAAACAAAAATTATCAACAATCACTTGCACCACAAGGTGTAATAAGCCAATCCGACATAAAATGCACTTTATAATTAATTTATGCATTATGTTTGGTGCAAGAGAGGTTAATCATACTTGAATATTGTGTGGGTCTCTCCAGTGTTGAGGTATGGAGCAATTAAGGTTTTCTATGCCTTAAAATGTTGATTTCACTGATCCCAAATCAAATGGATCTACCAATGAAACATAATTGATTGTCAGTGAATCATGGTCGTATGATACCACTTGGTACAGAAAATAAGGTGTTCGGCTTCAGATTTCAAGACTTTGCTTGATATCTTTTAAATTACTATTAAATTGCAGGTGATTATTCGCCCACACCCACTTCGCTGATTGGTGCACTGGCCATAAATCTTGGCATCAGTGTTCGTAACCTTTCCGAGGACAAAGAAGAAGACTTGCGCAGACAATACTTCTGTTGGTGGTCCAAACCTCTTCCTGAACAGTACAGCTTCAAGAGGATTCTGTGTTTTGAGGGAGGATTTGGAAGTCAGGGAAGCAAGCCACCAAAAGTTGTTGGGGCGGTTTTTCGGTGTCTCGTACCAATTCTTAGTGGCAAAAGTAGCACTGATGGATCAGTTATAATGCCACTCCTCGCTTCAGGAGATCAGGTACAAGTGCACTTGTTTTGGAGAAAATAGTTCATTGGTTTTAGGGTTGATGTGAAACTGCATTTTATCAGCACAACTTCCAGAGTAAAGGTTGATTTCCACTGTTGCATAAATTTTACGTGCATACGGGCATGAATTTAACTGGCTTTACATGCGTAAATAAAATTAGAGACGATCTATGAATGGCTTACCTAAACAGAGAAAGTTGAAAACTTTTAACTTTTTACGTTTACGTAAGCCATTCATACGTTGTCTTTAATTTTATTTACGCACGTAAAGCCAGTTAAATTCATGCCTGTACGCACGTAAAATTTATGCAACAGTGGAAATCAACCTTAATGCTGTTGTGTTGGGCTTGCAATGTGAAAATCTGAAAGTAAAGTTTTATCCTGATGGGTGGTAGGCTCGATTACCAGCCGCTGTTTGGGAAATGAGCCAGCCGCGCTCCTCTCCTCTCGGGGGAGAACAAAGACCAGACTCGAGAGAGCGGTGGAAATCGAGCCTAGATGGGTGGCAGCCCCGTGAAATGGTACAAACCGGCCTTAACAGGAAATATATCACAGTGTCGAAACATTTTGACTGTTTTTTTAATATTTAGGGTTACTCCAAAGCGCTCATGTTGAGGCTGATTATGGACTCTGCAATACACTGGATCAAAGCTGGCCTTTGTTTAAAAACTCTCAAGATTGTCTTGTATTCTCGCAATCCTGAAAAACATGACAGTTCATTTGAACCACTCTTTGCATGTTTTCAAAAGATGAAGGACAAATATGATGAAAAGGAACTGGCATATGTAAGTTTATTTTATTTATTATTATTATTATTATTATTGTTATTATTATATATTTTTTTGTATATGTAATCGCATGAGGTCGAGTAGAATTAAGGATAAATTTTCACGCGTATTTTCAAAGTTGTCACAAAATTGCCCGAGTCGCGTAGCGACGAGGGCAATTTGTGAAAACTTTGAAAATACAAGTGAAAATTTATCCTTAATTCTAGTTCATTGACAAACCCACACTCAAAACTCAAACTAAGTAAATTTAAGCTTTAAGCTTACCTGAGTTGCAAAGCGACCTCTCACTGAATTAACCAAGGTTTTCGTTAGTTTTAGAACAAATAACCATTTGCTGTTTCCCGTAAAACGTTCAGGTTCACCTTCTGGAATTTCTCTTCGAACTATCACCCAATTTCCATACCATTTTTGCCAACCAACTCGGTTAAATTTAAACTCTGAAACTATATTCTTGTGTTGGACAACTCAAAATCCAATTCAAAATCTGCTTTTCGTTTCAAGACACGTACAGAATGCAAATGGCGCGCTCGTGCGCTTAGCCAATCAGATGCGAGTATTTTTGGCGCTTGGCCAATCAGGAATTAGTAATTTTGCCCTCGTCCGAAAGAAAATTAAGAAAAAATGCCCCCTGTCTCAACCAATCAGCAATCAGTAATTTTGCCCTCTATGTTGTAAGTTTTGGTAATAGTCAGGGCCTGTGTTACTGATGGCCTGCACCCTGAGAATGGACCAGAAGGCAAAACCATGGACTTAGTTTCAGAGCAAAATGGCAAAATCTTTGACTCATTTTCAGACTTAAATGGCTCATAAACCATACATTTTTGGGTGGCACATACCTGATGTGGTTTATGTAGACAAGTACCCATCCTCCTCCCTGGAGTTCTTTGATTAGGCTAGCCTATCTAGACAAGTATACATGTATGTTAGAGCTTAGGTTTGAGGTGAAAAAATGTTAGAGTTAAGAGCTTTGGGTTGTCCATCCTCAACCAGAAAAAAATTCTGAGGATAACCCCCCCCCCCCCCCAAGGGAGAAGATCCTATACTTCTATACTTCTCTTCTACATTTAATGCATTGTTATTAAAGTCAGCATGATCCTTACTTTCACAGGAGACAGTGATCATTGGGTGGTCCATTGCCTACCAAAAAAAAAATTTTTCTGAGTCCACACCCCCTGGGAGAGAGCATCCTATGCTTCTCTTCTACATCTTTGCATTGTTAAATTAACATCAACCTGATTTTTACTTTCACAGGAGACAGAGATAATTTATGACGTGTACATGTCCCACAGTCCAAAGGACCATGAGTGTGCTATCAAGATTGTAAAGTTCCTACAGACTGAGAAAAACATCAGTGTGTTCCATGACTTTCAAGAGCTGAATGATGACGAATCTTGGCAAGAAGAGATATTTAACATCATGGGAAAATGTGCTCGTGTCATTGCCCTGTTAAGCCCTGGATACTTGGAGACAGAAAGTTGCATTGAGCAGTACAACATGGCCCTGTGCATTAACAGACGTTCCCAAGGGACAGTTCTGGCACCATTTTACATCAGCTCAACAGATTATATGCCTACATACATGAGCCTTATCCAGTACGAGGACTGTAGGTAAGAAACAATGCTCTTACTGGCACTGTATTTCGGTTCAGGATTGTAATATTAACTACTAAGCAGTCATCGTGTGAGTGAACAACATTTCCTGACTTAATAATTTAAAAGTAAAGGTAAATTATGTAGCATGACAAATGATGCAATTTTCCATTGCCAAAAGAATTGTTCTTACAGTAATTCCTTGCCAATAGATGATTACTTTAGAACGAATACTAGATGATAACTTTAGAATGCAAATATTGCGTATATTGTTGTTCAATTCGTACACAGCTGAGCAATGTGCATTGTTGAGTGTTTCTGGGATGTTTTATGTTGATATAATGTTGCTTAAAATGTCATGGAATTTAAGAATTTCACTTATAGTGAGGATTTCCTGAGTATTTTTTCACAGTGTGATTTTTTATTTACATGATGTTTTATGTATTTGGTTAGATCTATGCAATTAGAGGTCAATGGTGCACAATTGCACCATCATGTAATATCTGAGAACTGCATAATTAATAATAATAATAATAGTAATAATAATAATAATAATAAATTAATAATTATGTTTACCTACAGGCCTAAAGATGACCAGAAAATCAAAGTGGCAAGTCATAATGTGGCTGAATCACTGAAGAAGGCGCAGCCTGAAGATACATCCTCCATAGTAATAACGAAATCAAATATGGCTTTAAGCTATGATGTGTTCATTTCATATTCACATCAGAACAAGACCCATGCAAACAAGCTGCTGGATACACTGAGATCCATTGATCCAGACTTGAAGATCTTCATTGATACAGCTGGTTTGAATACAGGGACATCTTGGCAACAGTTGCTGTACAATGCATTAGGTAAGGAATGAAGGAGCAGATACATTAAATTAATTAATTTTTACATGATATATCAACTGAATTGAAATAAAGTAAATTGGCCAATGAAAAGAGAGTTAAGCTTTGGCCCCTTGTTAGCCCTTTGCCAGCTCTTTGATTCACTCTGATGAAAGAATATTGCGCAAAAGAAAAAAAATTAAATTACTCTTAACAGTGGCCAATTTACCGTATACACATTCATTTACATTATACACAATCATTTACGTCATTATAAATAAATATGTTTAAAAATACTGCCTTGTAAGTAGCCTGCATGCAAAACAGCAGGATACTGGAACACGATTAGCGACACTGTTACGCAGACGTCCCTTTTCTGCATGAAGCAAAGGAAATTGGAGACGTCTGCATGCAGGCTACCTTCTTGTAAGTGGCTTTTAGTACCTAAGGTTTAAGAGAGGGGGGGGGGGGGGGGGGGGTTAGGAGTTTGGGTGTACAGGTATATAGCCAGAACCTTACAGATGAGCAGTGAGAATGCATTTATTGATTTGAGGCAGGAAGGGTCAAAACTTGACAACTGAAGTGTTTCAGAATGCTTACCAAGGAGCAAATCGCAACCTGGCTTAAAGTACTGTACCTTACAGGGCTTCCTGCCTATTTTTGTTTCAACATTGTCTTTTTTCTTTTCAGATGCATCCAAAAGTACAATTGCACTCTTGTCGCCAGACTACATCAAATCCAAAGTGTGTTACGAGGAGTTCTGCCTGTCATATGCCTTGTTTGTGGATAAAGACAGGTCCATGGATCTTATAAGCCTATTAGTAGAGCCTGTGAGTGAACTGCCACAGTGGTGTGAACGACCCCTCCCTGTTGACTGTTTCTCTTCACAAGTAGACACAGACCAGGTTCTCTTGACAGTCTGTACTGACTTGGTTAACAGACTGAAGGGTAAGTTACAAGCGGGAATGGCTAATCAAGATCTAGCTGTCCTCTTCTTGTATGTGTAATTTTGATAGGTTGCCAAGTGGAGGAGTAGTAAAGAAAATAAAGAAAACCTTAGGCAATAGAACACTGTCTTGCTACGTTTTTATTGTGGCAAGAAGTTTATTTTTCAGGGAGGTTGGGATTTAAATATTATCATTACAGTCTCACAGGATTTTGGGGGGTTAAATTAAGCGATTTGATGTTTTTTGTTTGTTTTGTTGTTTTTTGTTTTTGTGCCTTTGGTGGGGGAGAGGTTATAATCCTACCTAACGTTGGGGTACTTTTCTGAAAAACGCCTGTCAGATATCCACGTGGCAAGCGATTTTCGCTAGTGGTCGGGTGTTGTTTTCGCGCAACTTCCCTGGACGGAAAAAGGGATTGCTTGTAGCTTTAAGAACAGAAGCTGCTTGCTAGCTCCTACGTTTTTACACAGCTGCGAATGACCCACTTACGGATTTTCTTTTTCTCTTTTTTTTTTTCTATTTCCTTTAATTTTATAGGTACCAGTCTCACAACAGACGGCATCCTCGCCCAGCGAATGCAAGATCTGACAAAGGATAGCCTTGCGCTTGAATTGGCCATGGACAACTACAGAAAATCCTTCTTCGTGCTGCGATCAAATGTTCTAAAAAATCCTATAGATTTAAGCAGCAACACCAACAAGGAATCCTTAAGGGTAAGCCATGCTAGTGACGTGGTTATGTCCGTTGACGGTCACCACACTGGAACCAACCCGGAATTATCTCAGACTACGTCATCAGCATCTACACCATCACAAGTGACGTCACCGAGTAGCTCCGCTTGCGATATCGCCTTGAGTTTTGCCCACAGAGATAAAAAGTCTGCGATAATTTTGAAACAGTTACTTCTTGAAAAAATCCCCTCTTTGAAGATAAGTGAGCCGACAGCAGGAGACTTCTCAAGAGTGCAGTCACTGGATGTCGCCCGTGTTATTGTGCCGCTTCTTTCACCTGCCTTTTTGGTGTCTAATGAACTAGTGGAAGAACTGAACATTGCTATTTACAGAAATCGGAGTTCCTCGCGACGAATACTCTTCCCTATCCAAATTTCAGCCATTCCTCCGAAACCATCATACGTGCATCTGATCCCGTGCGAGTTTTCAAGTTCTGATTATAAATGGGCAAGCAAAATTGTCAGTGAGAACTTGAGTGATGTGGTTTTTCAAATGGCGGAAAGATATGAGATGGATGTCGACGAGGTATTTTGCCTGAAAGAGGCAGCTGATGTGATTTCAAAGTGTCTCTTAGACGAAAGTCAACAGAGTTTGAATCTGGTGAATCGAGTTTTGCTGAATGTTCGTGAAACAGAAGACGGTTGGAAGAAGATCCGACAGGCGCTTTACGAGGAAGAAGGCCTCCAAAGGTGGAAAAGAGTTTTTGGAATTGAAATAAGCAGTCAGGAGGTTGAGTTAAAGCCACCCAGAGTAATCCAACAGGATGGAGGGGAGCTGGATGTTGATACTGCAGCAGAGAGGGAACGGAATGAGATGAAAACCATGCGATTTGAAGGTGAAAGAACAGACGATGGGGTAGAGTTGGATCTAGACGTCATCAAGAATGCCGGCCAGGAAGCTGGTGAAGAAATTGCTGCTCGGTCTCAGTCTCTTGAACATGAGCGCGGTCCTTCACCGTCCACCAGCAAACCCGTGACCGCTGATTCCAGTGTAGAAAGTAAAAATGAAGGGGATTTAGGCAGAAGACGAAGGCAATCTAGCGCTTGTTTTTTACTTTAAACCGTCAATGCCTTTGTCATTGTAGACACAGCCCAACAGGGATATGACAAATGCAAACAGTTACCAGGAATTATAGCTCTCCATCACCGATCCCACATTTTGTGCTATGATGCTAGTCCTAAACACGTGACAAACGTCCTTCCGTGATCCCACAAAAACTGGCCTGCCCTATCCCTGTCACTCAAAAAACCGTTGATCCCGAACTCATGGCAGTATAAAGCTTGCTTCAGTAAGCAAAGAGTGAGTTCCACTTCCTGGCTTCCCGGCAGCTGTATGCAACTGGCAAACGAATTAAGAAAAACCATGAATTCAACTTGAAAAACGGCTGTACAGGTACATTGTACGCTTCGTATTAATGACCAAAATGTGTGCCTCCCACCAATCCCCAATCAGTAATTTGTATTTAAACTTGCTCCGAACCCTTTTAAAGGGGCCATGTCATGGCGATTGTACTATTTTTCGGTCAATTTGATGTCATCTGCTGCCCATACAGGAACTGCGGTATAAAACGAATGAGAAATGTGAAAGGATGAACCCAAATTAGTTGTTAGCAATTTTATCAAAAACAAAACTAAGAAAAGTACTTGAAAAAGACGGCCCGACTTGTCCAAGTTGGAATCTATTTCCATCCTGGTCATTCTCAGCTAAACACACTTACGGACGGTTTGTATGCACTCGAATAGCTATTTTAACAGCACTGCATCCGATAAATTTTTGGCTGCAGTTGACGCAAAGGTGTGTGTTTAATTTTCGTAATGAAACATGAAATAGATGCCAGTCACATTCGTACACCACGCTTACGCAATAGTAAAGACTGAATGAACTGAGATTAAACTGATTAAATTGTGGCATGAGGTATTAATAACAAATGCCAGGCTATACCTGGTATTATTTAGACCTCTACTGTCGCCTGAGTAGTAAGGGTTTGCGTGGGTTCTCTCTCTGCGTTAGGAGGCAGCTATCCGCGCGTGGGAAGTGATTTTCGCCTTTTTGCTAAGCAAAAGTCGGAGCGAGAGCAAAACATGAAAGGGAGGGGGGCCCATCTGTACTGGAAATCCTTAGGTCCCTCCTCTGAAAGCAATCGAGTTTCTAGTGTAATTATTTCACAAAGCAATGTAAGTAGTTTGGATGTGGGAAGAATGCTTTGAAGCGTTTTAAAAGGATCCTTATAAATTAATATCTTAACGTTTAGTTCTTTAAAATGCCAGGAAATGAGGGCAGGGGAAGGGGGGGGAAATAAGCAGGCGGGAAAAGTAAGGCAGGAAGCGAGATTCCTAAGGAAGTTGAAATCGGGAGAAGAAGTTAAACAATATTTAGCATTAGAAAGCTCAAGGAGGCAGGGGCTTGTAAAAAAAGGGGGGGGGGGGGAGGCCGTAACGAGGGTACGAGAAGCATCAAGCTCTGACTCCCTGTTGCCCCTCCATCTTTCTATGCTCAACCGGAGTGTTGTACCAACACGCTTCCGTATGATTCACGATTTTACTTGTAAAACTTTGGTTCAAGGACTTGCGTCCTCTCTGACTAAGAGATTTGGGGCAGTGTAAGTTTTTCTCAATATAGTGACGTTTGATTCTCAGGGAAGGTTCTGACTAAAGAAATTTGGGTTCCATTGCGGTACTGTCAACTCCATTTGTGTGAGCGCCGTAAAAACTTAAATGTTACTTTAGGACGTTTCGTCCTACCCAAGTACCAAAATAAGACGGTGGGGAAGACGAAACGTCTTGAAATAAAAGTTTGGCTTTTACGATTAATTTTAATGTGACTTTACTAAGCGAGACTTGCACGCTGGGAAAGTTATTACTTGACATGCCAGCAACGAATTCCGAAACGAATGCAGCTATCGCCAATCTCTAGATGCTGTGTTCGACAGCTAGAGATTATAGGCAATGATACTGCCTGTTCACAAACTCGCTGTATCATGACATGGTAAAGGCAAACAGATTTTATGGGCAAATTTTCTACAAACGATATCCCAAAAGGAGGTGATGAAGTCGACGCAAATTGCAACATTGTGAACAATTTATTTTGTATTTATTTAGCACTATTCTTGGTTTGCACTGAACAAGCCAAAGGCTGACGGTACTACCATCACATTTTGTCAGTTTTTCTTTTCTTTTTTTGTTTTTCAGAAATCGCTGCCTTTGCAATAAGTTTATGATGTAAATCAAAACTAGAATTTGTTACATGTCAAGTGATGTCAGTGCATTATTCTGTATAGATCCTTGTAAAACAAATTTGCAAAGCTTAACTAAAGAACTGCAGAGTTATTAATAGGTTTCAAAGTCCGGGGTCCACAGTCCAGAGTCCAGAATGCACACACAATCCGCGGTACATTTGAGGTTTTCAACTCTACCTTATTTTGAATTATATCTATAGTTCAGTCAAATTATATATTTGTCATTATTTTATCCAGTTAATCTACATTTGACGCCCCGTAAGGACGAATTTGGTAATCCAAGTCACTTGATAATTGAATTGCTATTGACATGATTGAATTCCCAATAAACAGCTTACCCCGCCCCCTCCCTACCCCTATCCCCACCTTCTTACAAATCCAAGATGGCGGCTTGAACAAAAAGGTTCGGCGCCAGCCCAAGGAGCTAGCCACTAAAACACAACGCTTGCACTGCAAATATTCTTGTACCTCCTAGGCTGAATTTACTCATGCTTTCGACAATTGAGAAGTTAACACCTTGAACGAATTCATTCCAGCATAGTCCCTCCAACAGATTAGAGACTGTTTTATCCTTTTTGGCAAAATTTTTCTTCAAGAAAATTCGCGGGCGCGGGTAAAACGGACCAATCAGAGGCAATATTTACATTGAAAACTCTTACCGGTGTTATGTCATACATCGACTATGGAGGTTGCCAAACAACTGTTGTTTCCTCAGTTGATGTCTAGCTGTCCGCGGTAACAGCAATTTCGCTCTCCATTAGACTATGGAATGGGAAGCCGACGAAGAAATGAAGAAAGGAAACTACAAAAAAGCACGCGAAATGTTTGAAAACCTGCTTCGAAAAGACAAGTCGAGAGAAAAATTTTACCTGTTGGGTAAAGCTGATTCTTTGGTTTTAGAAGGACGGTTATCCGATTCCTTGCCGGTGTACTGTGAAGCGTTTAAAAGAGGTAAAGTTCAACCAGATCGTCTGCTTCGCTTCATAAGCGGACTAACCAGGGTAATCAATAGCGAAAGCGATTGTTCTGGGCGGCCAATATCCGATGAAGACAAAGACAATGTCTTGCAATGTGGCATCTGCACGGGAATTTATTACGATCCTATCACCGTCCCGTGTGGGCATTCGTTTTGCAAGCTGTGCTTGGAAAGGCAGGAGGCCAAAAAATGCGAGCAGTGCGACATACCAATCTCCCATGGCACTCTCAAAACAAATGTTATTCTGCAAGACGTACTTGGGAAATCGTTCGAGAAGGAATTGGAAGCCATTCGCCTGCGACTCGAGGGGAACCAGCTACATAGAAAGAAACAGAGTTTGCAAGCACTAGAAAAATACAAAGAGGCAGAAAAATTGAGTAAGTATATATAGTCGAGCATTGATTTCATTTTTTACCAATGTGTTTTGGTTTGAAGCGAATTTTTTTTTTTAATTCAACGTTTCGTGATGGCGTTGATTTGCATGTCTAGAAGTGGCATCCAAAAGTTACGTAACAGTAGTCGAATGTGCCCTTAATAGATGCTTCCCACAACAGTAAGCTTGTTTTTTGCAGCAATGAAACTTTGACAGACAAAACAAAAGAAATTACTTGTAATTAAATATGGAAAAGTGTTACTAAACTGTTCCCTGTTCTTGGCAAGGTGACGCATTACGTAACACAAGCAGTTGTATTAATTTCTGCCATACTGACAATCCATGTGTTTCTGTTGATCACGTCATTTTCTTGTTTAATAAAGGTATTTACATTTAGCTCCCTATCCTAAACTTTGAGATCTTGAGGTGGCAATCAGTGACAAGAACGAACTTGAAATGGATAAGCAGTGCATCTTATAAACAAGCTTTAGTGTGCCTTGAGGGCAAGAAACTGGACATCTGCATTTCTCAACTACATGATGCACATGCCCATTGTCACTTAAAATGATAGGAGTTTTGGCCAGGTTTACTAAGGCATGTCATCCTTAAAATCAAAGCGTGTTGTCCTGCAGACAATTTGCTAACCGACTGTAATTCCCCTGTTTTTGCTGAGGCAGAGGTTTTTTTTTTGCATGTCATATTCCTGAGGCCATCATTACTCACATTCCACAGATCCTTATTTCATATTCAGTTCATTTCTTTAGAACTTGTAAAATTTGGAAGTCAGCTCTCAGGCTCCAAGTTAATTATTTCAATGAACTTTCATTCATTCATTCATATTAAGGTTCAGGTTACTGTACTAACTGGACATGTCCCCTGGAATAATAGATGTTTTAGCCCTAGCTGATTCAGGGCTATAGTGGGGAAACTGTCCAGCTTGTTTATACATCAGCAGCACATGCAGATTAAGGAGATCAACAGAAATTGATTGTTTGTTTGCTGGTTTTGCAGGTAAATCAGACCATTTGATTCAAAGTAACCTTGCTTGTGTTCTACTCTCACTGAGAAGATTTGAAGAAGCCCTTTGTTATGCCAACAAGTCCTGTGATCTTCAGCCAGCTTGGCCAAAGGTACCAATCATGAATACAGCCCTGGCAAAAATACACCCACCACTTACATATCACATCGCAAATAATTACGTTTCCCTCTTGAAAATACACACAGAATGCTGTATTATGAGCATTTGACCCGCATGCAGATCAACATGAATTTATTTCCTTACCCTAGTCTTTAACTGGACACATTCCCTCATTTTTAACCCCCCCCCCCTCCAGGTTCTTATATATTATAGGTTTTAATCTCACAACAAAGGAAAAAGTGGGGTTAATAGGGAGAGGGCTCTAGATCTCTCTCCTTTAGTTGGTTTTCTGGAGGACTGAGTATCTCACAAGTCATTGTACTATTCCATGTCACTGTGTAATGCTAGCAATCTCACTGTCCAGCTGCTGCCTTGATCTGCATTAAAGTTTGGCAGCTGATCAAGTGTGGCTTTATTGTTTGTTAGGGGTATTACAGAAAAGGCTGTGCTTTGTTAGGCCTTAATAAGAAGACAGAAGCAGCTGTTGCATTTGTGCACTGCCTTGCAAGGGATCCTGACAACAAAGGAGTCAAAAAATCATTGGCCAAGGTACATGTATGTCCAGTTAGTTTTCAGCTTGAGGGTAGGGAGGAGGGGCAGGTATCACTTAAGCCTGGAAGTCATTAAGAACCAGAGCAGATGAAGCAGTCCTGTATCCCTGTAAAAGATGACACAGTAGTCTATATGAATAGTGTATAGCACTAATTGGCCTTTCAGCATATCAATTCCTGAATGTGTCACTGTATTTTTTTATTTCTCTAGACAAGAAATATAGGGTAAGATCCTCCATATTTATCTGTTTTCAGCTGCACCTATATGTACATGTACAAATGGGTACGTACCAAATGGGTACCTAACAAAATACTGCAGGTCAAACCCTGTGGTGGAATGAGTTTTCCATGATCCCATTCATGCTATGCATGCTGTAATCACCCAGGGAGACTACTCAATAGAGGTTTATATAGGGAGACTCAAACCCTTACCCTTTAACCTCCTAATGTTTACCCAAATAGCACCACTTTCATATACTTAGAGAAAAAATGCACCCGTTTCTTGTACCTCAAGAATAAGCCAAAACAATAGAATATCCCATGGTTGCAGCATTTTTATTCTGGGCCTTCAGTAATCTGTTGCTCTGGGTTCATTTACAAAGGCCCTGAGCATTCGCGAGTTTCACATTATTTTTGCCAAAATTTGACACCCCTTTATATACTTAACTTTAGCAGCTATCTCTTTCACTCAGAAGCACATTTTAGTGACCCTTTCATATACTAAAACAACAATTTTCCCTTCCTTTTAGTATACTGCGAGCTTAAAAAAACCACCCCTTTTGGGCGGAGCCTCCCCATATAGCCCATATAGGGAGTGGTTCCAGAAAATATCCATATCCACCCCATATCATGATGGATGGTCATTGGATATTCCAATAGACCCTGTGGAGGTCTCAAAAACTGTCATTTTTAAAGGAAAGTATAATATTATGTAGCTAAACTAGAGGTTCATAAGGTATGGGTGGTTCAAACCAAAAACCACCTTTGGTGGAGGTATGGATATTTTCTGGAATTGCACATTTAAGAGAAAAAAATAGTCAAGAGCCTCGTACCAGTAAATGTGTATGACTATTAATTTGTAATCGCTATGCATTTGTGCTTGAAATAGATCTATCCTTATAAACTGAGGATTTTTACTACTAGTTTACATCTAACTTAAATTCTTTTTCCCCCGCAGCTTGTTCATGAGGTCATCACTGAAGCAGTCCCATGCTCTAGTTGCACACAAAACCAAACAAGAACACCAGAGGAGAGTGTTGAACACTGTACAAGTGAAAGGACAGACCCCATTCTACAGAGACTGACAAATTTAGTTGAACTGGTTGAACAAAGTAAAATGGGATATGGTTCAGGTTAGAAAGAGGTGTCTTTACTGAGTTAGTATATAAAATACAATCATTTACTAAGACTGTGTGGGCACGGTGATGTGGTGCTTAGCGCATTAGACTTCAGATCTGAAGTATGGTTCATGTGCGTCTTAAAAGACCTCTTGGAAGTACTTGAAATGAAGAATAAGTTTATTGATAAAGGAGGTGCATTAAGAAGATCCCCACCACCATTCAAAATGTGTGCAGAATCATGCAGTGAAAAATTGTTGGTTGCAAAAGAACAACTGCAGTTAAGAACAAATGTTAATGATCAAGAATTGAAAAGAATTCTACAATAAATTGAAAAAATGTCAATAACTTAAACTTGCAATCTCTGATTTGTCAAATAATTTTAAAAAGTGATTATGTTGCCATACTTTCTCAGCTGAAAGTAAAAACCAAATATCGACTTGTACCTGTCAAATGAACTTTCCACCTTTGGCAATCCTTATACTTGTGTATTTGCTGATAAGTACATGTATATTTTTTTTGTTCTGATTGGTTCAGTTTAGTAGGATGCTTCCAATTTATGACTTTGTTAGTAAAGTAATTACTTTAAGTTGTTTAACATCACTACAATGAAAACCCTCTCTATTTGGCCTGCTAAAGGATGTGTCAAGAAAATTATTATAAGTTACAGTACTCAATCCTCTGTTTTAGAAGATGGTACTGAAGATGAACCTGACATGAAGAAACTAAGACTTGGGAAATGGTGTTCTGTGGAGGATCTAGAGTGCACGTTGTGCTGCAGGTACATTGTGCACATCAGTAGACATAATCACGTACATAAACAAATCAATGATATTTGCCCGCAGTGAAAAAAAACACAGTTCTGTTAAAATCCACACATAAGAACCTTTCTCAAAGAGGAACATATGCAGGCTGAACTTTGAAATTTGTCTCTCCCCCCAGATACATTGTAGGAACATTTTCAGCCTGATCGAGGTGTTCTCAAAAGCACTTTGAACCCTAGGCAAAACTAGCCGAGACAAATTTCTCCATTTACCTGTAAATAAGTAAACGATTTTGGAAAAAAATTGCAGTCTGATCGCATAAAATACTATCCATCCCTTCCTCCTTCTCTTGTTTAATGCTTTCTTGAGGGACTGATGGTTCCTTTTTCTGGGGGGGGGGGGGGGGGTAGGAGAACAAACAAACATGGATGAACGGGGAGGTAAAGGAATTGTCAGTGAAAGTAAATTTCTCATGACAAAACTGTATGACATAATGTCAATAACAAATGCCTCAACAGTATTGTTGAAGGTTGTTGCTTCCAAAAAATATAACTGTAAATTTTTATTGTTTCTGTTGTTTTGGACTCAAGTCTTTGTTAAAGGAAGGGATTTACTGAGGAGTTTTAATCAGTGTTTGCCGTTGTGATTTAATTTGGTGGATGAGGTGGCAAAATCCTTGTCATGTACATGTATGCAAAATGTGAATGAAACAGTACATTGAGTGTGAATGAGATCCTTGCAAAAAAATACATTCTTGAACAAGACTCCAACCCCTTTCAGGTCCCATTCAAGCCTGATATTTTTTGTTTTGTTTTTCAGGCTTTCCATGTAACTTCTAACTTGTTAGCAAGTTTTATTCTCCATTAGCTTCAAAGTTGTTATGATCATTTTTCATTTCTCTTTTTTTACCAGGTTACTTCATGAACCGGTGACCACACCCTGTGGCCACGTATTTTGCCGTTCCTGTCTTAATCGCAACCTTGATCACAGACCAACCTGTCCTATCTGTAGATTCTCCCTGAGCAAGGTATATCTGATACAACACCATTTCACAGTAGTAACAAATGGGTGATTCCAGAAAATATCCATACCATACCACGGACAGCTTCCATATTTTAACTCTCCCCTACCTTCAGAATTTCCAAAATGTGTTATCCCCCCATTGCCCTCGGATTTTCAGCAAACTGTTACATCTTTAAAACTTACAATGCTTATTTGTCTCTATTAAAGAAACTTGGGGATTTCATTCTGAATTTCTTCACGCGGATAGGTTAAAATTGATAAAAATTTGAGCCAAAATAAATTATTTAGTTTGTAATCGATTCTTTGATTTATTCTTAATTATTTTGGATGCCTTTAAAATAAATATCAAACCTATTGTATCAGTTGTATGACTTATATTAACATTATTCATTTTTTAAATTTCATTTAGTTCCTGGCTGAAAGAAATCAGGTAAGGGCTGTATAAGGTTCAGTCATGATCAATTAACAAGCTTGAGCAATTTTAAGCTGAGTGGCATAAAATCAAAATGAAAGGAATCACCCTCAGGCCAATCACAGTAAACAACACAATGAACCAATCAAAACTTGAAGCAAATACAAAGGACTAGTAGGAGTCAGTGTGGAAAACATGACATGTTCATTGTGTTGTTTACTGTGATTGGCCTGAGGGTGATTCCTTTCATTTTGATTTTATTGTGGAAGCAAGTCAAAACTGGTTTTGGTTGTACATATGATTGGTTGAGCTTTCTAAACCAATCATGGAGCATATGGCTCAGTGTACAGAATGTAGCAAAGGAAAAAAAGACAGCAAGGCGAGGTGAATTTCTCCCATTACACTTGACAAATGACACTCCACTACTTAAAAGACACTTATCACAACATTGAGTGACTCTGATGATGACTTTTCCTCAGGTTGTCGAAACGTCAGTCGATGTCACCACAAACAGTCCTCAGGACTACACTCACCCGGACAATCATAATTTACTGACTTGTGAACAACTTGCTTTATAATATAACAATTAAATTGTTTACTTCTTTAATTTGTTCCCAGAACATTACAGTTGCTATTAGCAGGCTGATTGAATCTTCCTTTCCTGAGGAGTATGCAGAAAGAAAACAGATACACCAAGAAGAACTGGAAAAGTTAGCTAGGTGCGAGTATAAATTATTACTTGTTGCCTTTGCTACTGTAGCAGAACTTCCTACAATTCTCAAGGAAAAATGAAATGTTTGGGATTCCTCCTGTTAATTCTTTTCTGGTTACTTTCTCCAGTGTGGCCAGTGACACCACAGAAGACGTACCTATCTTTGTTTGCACTTTAGCCTTTCCATCACAGCCATGCCCACTACATATCTTTGAGCCTCGTTATCGTTTGATGGTCAGACAGTGTATGGAGTCTGGTTCCCATCAGTTTGGGATGTGTCTGCCAGATGAAGACAAGGGGTAAGGCCACACCCTGGATCACAGCTTAATACCTTATAGCCTTCCTCCAAAAATATGCTTAAGGGGGCAATATACATAGATGCCTTTTTCCCCCAACATTTTAGCCCTTTTTTTTCTTAATTGTCTCCCTGATATTTGATTTGATTAATAGATGGGCACCAAAAACCGGCCAGATTTGATTTGATTAATAGATGGACACCAAAACAGGCCACAAGCAATCCCAAGTGCTCTTGTGTGGGGTGGACTGTCTGGGGATGTGCACAAAAATTTAATCCCTCATTTCTTTCTTAAATCGTATCCTTTTTCCTAAAAATTCACATATATTGCCCCCTTAAGCATTTTCCACTCCCTAATGATCCATTTTTTTTTTCAAAAACAGCAACAAATAAAAACGTTTCTGATTAGTTGTTATTGCCCACTCCCTTTTCTCAGGTATTTTCAAGTTTAATATGCTTTCCACACATCTTTAAGGGACCGATTACATGAGGCGGGCTGGCCCGCTTAGCCAGGCTGGCTCGGTTTGCTGGGATCTCGGCACATCTGTGAAACACACTAAAAATCACTTTCGCGATTACATGGAAAAATTTCAGCCCAGCTAGCTGGGATCCAAATTTGCCATGTAATCGCGATTGCCGGGCCAACACTTTCTCGTCACTACATTTCGCTTTAGAGCAAAATGGCTCACCAGAAGATCGATATTTTTCTTTCTATATAACGCACAAAAGGTTTATCAGACCATAAAGCTACGTAAAACTGAAAATGATACGCCAAAACAATGGATCAGTGAAAATAAAAACACTTGATTCATGCTCTTCAATGTAGCCATCTTTTCACACGAGTGCTTCTAAATTTAGCCGCAGGCGGGCTGGCCCGCCTCATGTAATACCAGGCTGAACAGTCATCTCGGCAGACAGAGCCAGCCCTTCTACTGAGCCAGCCCGGCTCATGTAATCGGCCCCTAAGTGTCTGACATTTAAATCGGCCCTTTTAACAATGTCTTGGAACACATTTTAGAGTGATAGCTTGTGCATGACAGGGCTTGAGACTAACGGTAGCCAACTAGTCACAGACTAGTAGAAATCCCGTTTTGGCTAGTAAGTTTTGCGCTTTCAGTAGCCATTTTTGGTTAGTGGAAATTTCAAAGCACTAAAGAACCGGGTGGAAACCAAACCAAATATTGCTTCTGATGATCCAAATGCAAATTGAGTGAACAGAAACTAAAACTTATTCCGTAGAGGGATATCATAATGTTCGTATTGTGACTAGGTCACTTTAAGTTCATTTTTATTTTCTAAATTACAAATTACTTTCAAGTGATTTTTATTCTTCTGGCAATTATTACTTGTTTGTTTACCCAAATTTCTCTATTTCCTTACACACCTTATTTTTAACTATGTGTGTTTGTACTATTCCCACATATTCCTTTTACCTAATTCCTGTTGTGTAGGAGTATTTAGGAGTGGTAAACATCTGTTTCCTTTACACAAATCCTGTACTGTAACATTACAGTTTTATACACCTTTTTCCTGTAGGTAATTCCTGTTTTTGTAGGTAGTAAATTCACTCCTTAGCCTTATTTGGTTTGTAGTTATTTTTGAATTTCCTTTAAATCTATTATAAATTGGCAGCCACTTGCTCAGTAAGTTCAGTTTTATCCAGTTGGTTTGCCTAATAAGAGTGCCAGTCTCAAGTCAAGTCTTCCCCACTCAGATGAGTAGTTATCAATAACATTTGTGTTACTCGTTCCCGTTTTTTTCTTGATATTTTTGATTCAATAAACTCGGAAATCTTAGCTCAAATCTGTTGTTCTTGCGTCGACCGTTTTGGCCGTCTTACATTTTGGTGTCAGAAGTGGGATTTGAGCAGTGCTTAAGTAGAGTTTAAAACGGGAACGAGCTAACAACTAACAGGATGACTACAGAAGACCAGCTAAAAGAACTCAGTGAAAAGTTGGCAGCCTTGGAACAGCAGTTGCAGGGACAAACTGGTGTTGGTACCTCTGCCGGTGCCTCAAGCTCAGCCCCCAGCCAGATCACTGTGAAAGTTCCTCGGGAAAGGAAGCTGCGAAAGTTTGCTGGAAGCCGGGATGACCATGCCTTAGAGGACTGGATCCTTGATGCAGAACGTGCCACCGCTGGCCATACGGATGCAGATGCAGTGGATTTCCTTGTGTACCACCTGGAAGGAGCTACCAAGGAAGAGGTCCGTCTCCGCCCCCCTGATGAGAGAGCCACTAAAGCAGCGGTTTTCGAGATCCTTCGCGGCATATTTGGAGAAGGGCTCACCTCTACCCAGGCCCTGAGGAAGTTCTTCGAGCGGCGACAGAAGGAAAAGGAGAGCATCCAGGAGTACTCTCACGCCCTTATGCTTCTCCTCGCCCGTGTTGAGCGCCTGGACCCCGATGGTGTTCACGAGAAAGACAAACTCCTTCGGGACCAGTTCCTGGAAAACCTGAAAGATCCACAGCTTCGAAGAGATATCAAGCGTTGGGCAAGGGATCACCCTACCAAGACCTTCCAACAGATCCGCGAGGAGGTCCAGCGCTGGGTAGACGAGGACAGTACCCCCCAGAGAAGAGCTGCTGTGCGCGAGGTGACAGCAAGACACCCCCCTTGTGACGAGACTACCTGCGATGAGGTCAAAGGTTCAGCTGATCTGCGGAAGGTGGTAAATGAGCTGGTGGCAGGACAGAAACTTCTAGCGGAGAACCTCCAAAAGCAGCAAAAGCTCCTCGCAGAACAGATGAAATCTCAACAGGCGGCTCTGGAAAGACAGCAGCAGGCAATCTCGCAACTCTCGATGTGTTCTCAACAATGGTGGCAGCCTGGGTGCTATGGTTGCGGTTCAAGGACTCACATACGGAGGGACTGTCCTAACAACCGACAGAACCGATGGGGCGGCAGCAACAGCCAGTCGTCTAACAAAGAGCTGCCAGCGTTAAACGAGAAAACTCCACGGCAGTGAGCCATGCCGTGGAGGGGAAAAGTGGTGGCTCCAAACCTCTGAAAGAAGACGAACGACGCCGATACACATGGTCGGAGGTACCCCGACAGTACAGGCAAAACTTGGCGGTGTCGACGTGCTGTGCGTGGTAGATACGAGTTCCATGGTGTCTTTCGTCACGGAGGAATTCTACAAGAAGAAACTCCAGCCAACCTGCGGGCACGTGCAAGAAGACGGGCAAATGTTAACCCTGCGTGCCGCTAACGGGCTTGAGATTCCGTACCTGGGCTATCTGAACCTGACGATAGAGGTTGATGGGGTGAAAGTACCCAGCTGTGGTGTACTGGTCCTAAAAGACACCCCTGCCACTACCAAACAGAGAAGAGATGTACCTGGACTCCTTGGTACCAATGTTCTGGCGCAGATTCCCCAGTTTGGTGCCCTGCTTCAGCAACGGCCTAATGCCGAACCCAGGACTTCAGGTGAATCTAACTCTGGTTTTGTTCGAGTCGCTGGAATGTACCCTATCCTAGTCCCCTCAAATTCAGTAGCGAGTGTAGCTGTCACTGGGCCAGCCTGTGGTCCTAATGCCTTGGTCGAGCCCCTCAGTGTGCCAGTACCAGGAAACATCCAGGTAGCAAATACCCTGGTTGATGCCTCTAAGACGTGCTTCCTGATCCAAGTAGTGAACCCTTCCCCGAAAGATGTACGGCTAAAGCCCCGAACACGCCTTGGAACGGTACGTGGTACAGTTAAGGTGACCAGTGGAGAGCAGCTAAAGTTTGATGTACAGAGCGATGCAGTGATAGTGTCCTGTCCCCCAGGAGCAGAGCAGCAGAAGCCTTCCCCTCAAGAGCCTGACAGCCCCGTGCGTCCCCCAAGAGAACAAGATCTCCCCGCAGAAATCAGTTTAGAAGATTTCCCAGGAACCCCAGCCGAGAAGCAAGAAGCATTGCGAATCTTCACTACTTACTCAGACGTGTTTACCAGTGAAGGAAACAGCCTCGGCAGAACCACAACAATCCAGCATCAGATACCGACATGTGATGACATCCCAGTGAACCAGCCCCACAGACGCATTCCCCCGAATCAGCTAGCTGAGGTCAAGCAGCATCTACAAGATCTGCTAGATAAAGGTGTGATCAGACCCAGTCAGAGCAACTATGCCTCCCCCATTGTCCTAGTCCGGAAGAAAAATGGTGCCCTACGCATGTGCGTGGACTATCGCCAGCTCAACGCCAAGGTGGAGCACGATTCGTACCCCCTACCAAGGATAGACGAAAGCCTGGATGTCCTGGGGGGTGCCAAGTATTTCTCCACCATGGACCTGGCCTCTGCGTACAACCAGGTGGAGGTTCACCCTGCGGATCGCCACAAGACAGCCTTCACTACACCCCTGGGACTGTTCGAGTACAACCGAATGCCGTTCGGTCTTGGGGGTGCCCCTGCGACGTTCCAGAGGGTTATGCAGACCATTTTCCGTGACGAGATGCTGGAAATTCTGATCGTCTACCTGGACGACATCATTGTCTTCAGTCAAGACATCCAGACCCACCTGCAGCGCCTAGAGATGGTGTTCCGGAAGCTGAGAGAGCATGGACTGAAGGTCGAAGCAAAGAAGTGTCAGTTCTTCCGCCCGAAGGTGACGTACCTGGGACATGTGGTGTCTGCTGATGGCGTGGCCACTGATCCTGCCAAGACAGAAGTAGTGACGAACTGGCCTAAACCCAAGACCCTAAGGGACCTGAGATCATTCCTGGGCTTCGCCTCATATTACCGCAGATTTGTCCCACGCTTTGCTCAGCTCGCAAAGCCCCTGCACGAGTTGGTCTCCAAACTGTACGAAGGTGGCAAGCATGGAAAGCAAAGGACCAAGTCCGTTGGAGGTGATTGGAGCCCGGAGTGTCAGAGAGCCTTCGACAGCCTTAAACATGCATTGACCAGCCCACCAGTGCTAGCCTACCCCGACTACACGAAACCCTTTATTGTTGAAGTGGATGCCTCTAATGATGGTCTAGGAGCGGTGTTGTCGCAGGAACAGGATGGAAGAGTCAGACCAATAGCGTACGCAAGCCGTGGCCTTAGAGGAGCTGAGAGAAATATGGAGAACTACTCCTCCAGGAAGCTGGAACTCCTAGCTCTGAAGTGGGCCGTATCAGAAAAGTTCCGCGAGTACCTGATCTCCTCCACCTTTACAGTACTGACTGACAACAACCCTCTGACGTACCTGCAGTCGAAGTGCAAGCTAAAGGCCGTCGAACAGAGATGGGTGTCCGAACTGGCTAACTTCAATTTTAGCATCAAGTACCGAGCCGGGAAACAGAACACGAATGCTGATGCACTAAGTCGTCTTAACTGGGAGAAACCTGAAGAGTGTGATGTGGATCATGTGGAAGCAGCCTTGGCGTCATCCCTTAACACTACTGCTGTACCCGAGTCCATACGAGAACAGCTTCTCCAGTCAGCAGTGTTCCTAGCAGAGAACCCAAGTGTGGTAGCAGAGCAGTCAACAGTAGATCCCCCACAGCAGTACAGTACCAGTCCAGTACCTTCCTGGGACCCTAAGCAGATAGCCAAGTTACAGAGTGTGGATGCAGCCATAAAGCGCCTAATCCACTATCGTGCCATTGGTCGCAAGCCGTCGCCAAGAGAAAAGAAGGCAGAAACACGTGAAGCAAAACAGCTTCTAAACCAGTGGGAGCGTATTGTAGAGAAGAAGGGAGTTCTCTACCGCAGCAACTCTGATAACCATGGCAACAAGCACCTACAGCTACTCCTACCCTACAGTCTCCGTGACGAGCTCTTGAAGGGTGTCCATGACCAGTGTGGCCATCAGGGATCAGAGCGAACAGAGCAGCTGGTACGTGAACGCTGTTGGTGGCCTGGACTACATGACTATGTCAAGAAGTACCTGTCAGAATGTGAACGCTGTGTTGTAGCGAAGGGACCCTACCTGCCTGTCAAGTCACCAATGTCAAGCATCATCGCGTCTAAGCCCCTCGAAGTGTTAGCTATGGACTTCACCCAGCTCGAGCCAGCATCAGACGGAAGAGAGAATGTCCTGGTCCTCACAGACGTGTTCACTAAGTTTACAGTCGCTGTACCAACACGAGATCAGCGAGCCAGTACCGTAGTGAAAGCCTTAGTGCGAGAGTGGTTCCTTACATATGGTGTCCCTAAGCGCATTCATTCAGACCAGGGAAGATGCTTCGAAGCAGAGGTAGTACAGGAGCTATGTCGAATGTATGGAGTTAACAAGTCCAGAAGTACGCCTTATCACCCTGAAGGGAATGGCCAGTGTGAGCGCTTTAACCGCACCCTACACGACCTTCTTCGCACTCTCCCAGCTGAAAGGAAGAGGAGGTGGCCCGAGCACCTTAAAGAGCTGTGCTATGCCTACAACGCAACACCCCATACCTCTACAGGGTACTCCCCCTATTACCTGATGTTTGGAATTGATCCGAAATTGCCCATCGACCTCCTTCTTCCCAATGAGCGAGAGAACCAATCAAGCAACAGTGGTGAATGGCTTTCTCTACACCAGAACCGTCTACGCGATGCTCATCAGCAAGCTCAAACCAAGCTTCGAGCAGAGGCTAGCCTCCGCAAGCAGCAGTTTGATCGCCACAAACCAGTCAAGATTGATATCATCCCCATTGGAGAGAGAGTCCTCACCCGTAGCCACCCCCAAGGGAGAGCTAAGATACAAGACAAGTGGAGCTCTAAAGTTTACAAAGTGGTTAATCGTCATGACAATGTCTATGAGATTGAACCTGCAGATGGTCAAGGAAACAGCAGAACTGTTAATCGTGCAGAACTCCAAGTGTGCCCCAAGCCTAGATCCCTGTCCCTGTTACCCCGAGTGCCTAACAGACGAAACCGAGCACCCCTTCCTAGACGTGGTAGTGTGGTTTCAGATGACTCCTCAGACGAAGACGAAGACATCTGGATTGCTCTTGATGCCCCTCCTGAACCTGCGCCATTACCGGCTGCGATTCCAGAAAGACCTCCGCTTCGTCGATCTGCGAGACTCAACAAGGGACACCACAGCAACCCTTGTCACCAACCTAGGACTGTAACTCCCTAGAATTACCTTAAGTAGTGATAACTTACTTTCAGTTAAGTTTAGTTTTTATTGTTTAATTTTTATTGCTCGCATGAGGACATGGCAAGCAAAAGCAGGGGGGAATGTGACTAGGTCACTTTAAGTTCATTTTTATTTTCTAAATTACAAATTACTTTCAAGTGATTTTTATTCTTCTGGCAATTATTACTTGTTTGTTTACCCAAATTTCTCTATTTCCTTACACACCTTATTTTTAACTATGTGTGTTTGTACTATTCCCACATATTCCTTTTACCTAATTCCTGTTGTGTAGGAGTATTTAGGAGTGGTAAACATCTGTTTCCTTTACACAAATCCTGTACTGTAACATTACAGTTTTATACACCTTTTTCCTGTAGGTAATTCCTGTTTTTGTAGGTAGTAAATTCACTCCTTAGCCTTATTTGGTTTGTAGTTATTTTTGAATTTCCTTTAAATCTATTATAAATTGGCAGCCACTTGCTCAGTAAGTTCAGTTTTATCCAGTTGGTTTGCCTAATAAGAGTGCCAGTCTCAAGTCAAGTCTTCCCCACTCAGATGAGTAGTTATCAATAACATTTGTGTTACTCGTTCCCGTTTTTTTCTTGATATTTTTGATTCAATAAACTCGGAAATCTTAGCTCAAATCTGTTGTTCTTGCGTCGACCGTTTCGGCCGTCTTACAGTATGATACTTGTTTTGTCGTCTCAACTTTTTCTCTACTAATTCTTGTCTCAGATTGCAACGTTTTCTCCGTCATTTCTACGTTCGAACGAAATTAGCTGTCTTCAGAACGTTTCACCATACGTTTCCTTGAAAGGTTCATTAGTACGTGCGTTCATATGATATTTGTCTACACGTTAGTAGGTTCACACAATTCTTTAGTCTCCTGTTGTCGACTTTTTCCCATTAATTGCTACGTTCGTACAATAGTTTCGTCTTCATAACGTTTTCATAACGTTTCCCCGTATGTAAGTAGGTTCGTCGATTTATTAGTCTAGCCTTCTTAACGTTTCTTTGTACGTTAGCACGTTCGCACGACATTGGTCTGCTCTTCCTTAGATTTTCAGTGTGTTAGTACATTCGTACGATACGTCGACACTGCTTAGCGTTTCTCTGTATGTTAGTATATGTTCATACGGTATTAATCTTGTCTTCTCAACGTTTATCCGTACGTTAGTGCTATTGTAGTTGTCTCGTTTACGTTTCTCCGTAATTTATTGTCCCACTGTAATAGTTCAGTTTGTCCGTTCGGCGTTCTTCCGTACGTCACACACGTTCTTGCGGAATTAGTTTTGTCTAATAACGTTTCTCTGTAAGTTAGTAGTTGCGTATTTTATTAGTCTCTGTATCTTGGTACGTTGGCAGCGTTTCTCCTTACTGTAGTGCATTTGCAACCAGCGTGTTTGATATGACTTCTTAACGTTTCTCCGTACCTTAGAAAGTTCGAACCTTATTAGTTTTTTCTGCTCATTTATGTTTCTCCGCCCTTAAATACGCTTACAATTTACTAGACTCTCTTGCAGATGTTTTCCCGTACGTGAATTGAGTGCTGTATCAGTCTTGTCTTTTTGACATTTCTCCGTACCTTACAACGTTCGTACAATGTTAGTCTTGTCTTCCCAACGTTTCTCCGTACGATGACATGCTCATATAAGGTTAACTCTTCGAGTTATTCGTCATGATCTGACCGAAACGGAAAAGAGAGGCGTTAACTACATCGCGCCTGGGAATTTGCCCTGAAGGCACATAGTACTTTGTATTCCGCGGGTGAGGATCTTTAACCGTTGAACACAGTATGAGATTATGCAAAAAAGTGTGGCTACTGAAAATTTATTTTGGCTAGTGAAATCAAACCTCTCACTAGCCACTTGGCTACTAAGCTGAAAAGTTAGTCTCGAGCCCTGTTGTGACCCCTCACAAAATAGCAGTCAGGGAAAATATAATCAAGGCTTGCTGAGAATTATTTAGTTAATATATTTAGTAATTACATCTGTTTTCTCAGCCTTATTGACCAACTGACCCACTTTCACAAAGAAGAGGGCAATGGGAAATGAATGGCTAGATTTCATGTTAAATGTTTGGATTTTTATTCTCTTTTCCCCAAAGCTCTCAACAACATGATTAATTTTGTATCGTTGCTCTGTAGCTTTGTAGATTATGGTGTTATGTTGGAGATAAATGACCTACAGTACCTTCCAGATGGAAGGTCTTTTCTGGACTGTGTTGGTGGCAGGCGTTTCAAGGTGACTTATAAAATTACATGTGATAATTTAATTTTTTTTTGTTCTTCAAAACTATTACAAACAACAAGGACTGATCCATTCATCAACCAGTTCATTGATTGTTGAAATATTTATCTTTCTGTCTGACTGATGGACTGACTGATTGACTATATTTCTAACTCTCTGACTGACTGACTGACTGACTGACTGACTGACTGACTGACTGATAGACTGATTCATTGGCTAATTTGTCTGATTGATTGATTGATTGATTGATTGATTGATTGACTGATTGATTGATTGATTGATTGATTGATTGATTGATTGATTGATTGATTGATTTTATCACAATTGATAAATTGATTGATTGAATGAGTGATTTTATTTTTATCTCGCAGGTCCTTGAAAGGGGAATGCAGAATGGTTACCACACGGCCAAAGTAGAGTGGATAAAAGATGCATCTATTCCTCGTGAGAAACTTGGTAGGTGCCCTTAATTTTGCTTCAGGAAAGTCAAACATAACTTACTATTTAAGACACTTTCAATTGAAAGATTCATTTTTAGCAAGCCACTATTCTGTAAAAATTATATTAAATTGTATAATTTACTCTTCTAGATGATGTGAAGACTCTTCATGAAAATGTCTACAATGAAGCAAAAGCCTGGTTTAATAATCTACCACTCCTTCCCAGGGTAAGTCTAACCTGCAACCTCTTCTCTTGCCAAGAAAAACATGATGGTTTCCAGCCCCAGTAAAATGAAAATGACAATAAATGACGAGAGTCACTTCTCATTCCTGTTGGGTTCGTCTAGGGGAGGGATCGATTTTTTGACGACCAACTCCCAACCTTTTATGCATGAACAGTATGACTACCATAATAATATTTTCAATGACATTGGTCAGGGGCCCGTTTCTCGAAAGTGCCGGTAACTTTTCGGGCCCGGAGCTATATTTTAAAATCAAAATCTACAAGACGTTGTCATAGTTTTTGGCCCGCATATCAGCCCAACTTGTTTTATCAACTTAGAATTTTATTGCTCAGCTTTCAAAACCAACAAAATTTGAGTCTTTAATGCAAACATCGCGCACATAACATAGCTTTCCGGGCCCGAAAAGTTATCGGGACTTTTGAGAAACGGGCCCCAGACTCCTTAATTTAGAGGTGACCCTCCTTAACCCTTTCAGCCCTAAGCCCTGATGAAAATGAAATTTCTCTTTACATGATCACTGCTTGTTTGAACATTCAAGTGATGAGAATAAAGAAAGTGATCACTGAGGATAGGATGTCTTGATATGAAGGCAAATTCTCCTAACTAGTTCCATAAGAAATGTATGGAGAACAGTAAAGAGAATATGCAGTTTTATATCAGGGCTTAAAGGGTTGAGCCATTTTTTTGCATGGCCTACTAAATCCTCCTCCCCACCCCACTTCATAAGAAATAAAAAATCCCTATTATGTGCTTACATATAACCCAGTTCCTGTCGTGTGCACTGATTTCAAGAATTAACAGGAGGACTCTCAGACAACGAGAAAAGGATGAACAAGACAAGATATATAAATAGAAATTGATACCAATTATTCACCATAGATGATTAAATAAAAATTTATTAAACTTTTATTTTATTTTGGTTCCTCATCATTTTAGAGAAGAATTACAAATATGTTTTCTTCAATGCCAAACTGCGACAATGAACAACTTAATCTATCACAAGGACCAACATGGATGTGGTGGCTGCTTTCTGTGTGTCCTCTGCCGGAACATATTCAGCTGGAATTCCTCTCTATGCCTTGTTTAAAAAGCCGACTTGAGAAATTGCATCAACTTATTAGTTCATTTGAGACAAACACGTAAAGATTATATGTATAAATTTAACCAGACAAAATCTACACTACCTTAGGTTATTTTTTGTATTATATTAGTTAAATGCTTCTTGTAAATAAATGTAGTTTATGTTGTACGTGAGATACAAAAGAAGGCCAGCTTATATTAAGCTGTTTGTTGATTGAATGCAAAAAAAAGCAAAAAAAAAAAAATGGAGAAATGCACCAATCTTACAAAATGCTAGGTAAAGTGCAGTGCCAAAACAGCTATAGGAAGAATGCTATAATTATGGTTTAAGAAACATCCAAAAACGTGCCACAGTTGCACATGAGAACAGGCAACATGATGATAATAAGCACTGTGTTAATCTGTTTAACATAGTTGGGATTTTTACAAACAGTAACTTCGCATTAAATATTACGTGACCACCACTGAAGAAAGGTGAACTTGTGGCATGGTGGTTAGGGTATGTTCAAGTTCATAAAACAAATTAAAGTACAGAACTACCGTTGTTGCATTTCATACATTTTACATGTACGTAATTACAGTCTCCTAGTAAAGTCACTAAATGTCCCACTCCATAAAGCCAGTATAAACAGCTGGTGCAACATAAAACAACTAGGAGTAATACAATCCTCCCTAGTTGGATACTTCAAAAGTATTACTCAAAATTTTTGTTAGGTTTGCCTAATGGTCACTGGTACCCATCGGGTACCCATTTACACAGCTGGGTGAAGAAAGACAGGACACGATCACACTTGGTGTTCGGTTCAGTAAAACCAGTGTGAATCAAACCTCACCAGGCACTTGGATAAGAGAGGGAAGAAGATTTTTGATGTGGCTTCATTTTACGTTCACTGATCGTTACTCGGGTGATGTGGTTAATTCAAAGAGATTTAAGGTAGTACTTACGGGTCAAATATGCCCCAAAAAAACCAATTTTGGAAGCAAGTTATCAACTCTGTTCGAATCTGTGATTGTCCTATCCTAAGGTTATTTTTACCGTAGAATCCGAATTTGAAATCAAACATGTCAATTTCTTGTCAGAAAGGTGTGAAAATTAACACCTAAAAATGTCACTCAAATTAAATTTATTTTCTTTTCTTCGTTTCTTTTTGTTTGACTATCAAACACCTATGTAAAAAGAATTCTTGTGTGACTTAGCCGCCATCCAGGTGGAAATCCTACGGCAGAAAAGGGAAGATCTCTAAACACGGTGGGCATATAGGACGCCTAATAGTGCATCCTTGGAACTACTTCTGCATTTTTTATTTGTTTGAGCTCAAACTTTGCAGGATGGTCGAACTTTGTATTCCAAAAAAATCGTATGTTTTTTTTGTTTTTCGATTTTAATGGTTTTTGGCGGGAAAATGACGTAACAAGATTGACAGCAAAATTTAAATTTCAAGTTATGGCAAAACAAATAAATAATTTTGAAAGAGCGTGACGTGATAAAAACAAATGTGAAAAATTTTTGAGAAACTCAATTGCTTTAGGAGATATAGCATCTTGAAATGTACATGTTTCTAAAAATAGTAACAAAATGGCGGGAAATTCAAAAATCAAAGCTTAACTCTAACCAATTGAGCTTTTCAAAAAAATTTTTCACCTTTTATTCTATCGCGTCGTGCTCTTTTTAAATTATTTATTTGTTTTGCCATATCTTGAAATTTTAATTTTGCTGTCTATCTTGTGACGTCATTTTCCCGCCAAAAACCGTTAAAATCGAAAAACAAAAGACATACGATTTTTTTGGAATACAAAGTTTTACCATCCAGCAAAGTTTGAGATTCAATCGATTCAATCGAAACAGTTTTTGAGATTCAATCGAAACAGTTTTTCCTTCCCTTATCGGGTGAATTTTTCTTGTTGGATGGACTGTGAAAGGGAAATAAAATGTCTTAAGTATGAAAACATTGGCGTTCTCTCGCGTTTATAGCACTCAAGAGAAGTTCGATTTCGTATTTTCGTACGATCAAATTCGTATAGACATGATAATATTCTGGCAGGCTCGTATGCGTAGAAACTAAAGAGTGCAAGAAGTACGCAGTTTCATTCGTCTGAGAGGGACTCTAAAGATTTCAAAGATGCGTCAGAGTAATTAATATCGGACGGAAATCGGAAATCTGTTCACAAGGTAGTTATGATGGGAGATTTAGATAACGGCTTAATATGTTCTTATCATAGTCTCTATACTATGACATTTTAAGCCAATAATGCGCCGATCAATTCGAAAGTTCAACATCCCCCCCCCCCCCCCCACGGGCATTTGAATTTTTGAAGATTGGCTTGTTCAAATTCCCTACCCTCGGAGCAAAAAAGCCGTTCAAACGCCCACCAATTAGTACTGAACTAGCTCTCCTCAACGACAAATTTCGTCTTCAATCAAACACTTACACTCCCGTACACGGGAGGTGTACGGGAGAAGAGGGGGCGGGAAGCAGGATTCCCAAGGTGGCGGGAAGCGGGAGAAAAAGGGAAAAATTACCCAACATTGCGCAATATTTCGCAATCGAAAAAATGCAAAGGGGCGGGAGCCAAAAAATACAGGGCGGGAACCGGGATTAAAGGGTACGGGAAGCGGGAGGTTTAAACCCCCCTGTCTCCCCCCCCCCCCCCCCCACTTTCTCAATGAAACATAAATTGTTGCGAATGCAGTCATCGTATTTAGGTGCAACTTCTTTCTTACATTATGAGCAGAAGGTAGATTTAAGTAGAATAAGGTTTCTTCTGGCTCTTTGACAGTTAATTTAACTGTGTCAAGGTAGCCGTTTCTGTATTCCGTATATTTGCTACTTTTGTGATTTCCTGGGTCAGCTTTGTAACTTATTAGCATTGTTTAACTTAAATTCTGTCGGCCTTTTCGTGACTTCTCAAGATTAAATCATGCGCATCAAAGCCTGTCTGTGTTGTTGTTGTTGTTGTACTTAGTGGTACACCTGGAGTTGCGGACGTTCTCCTCTGCTGTCTATTCCCGCTTTCAAGCGTGTTGCCATAAGTTACCGAGAACAGTTGTTATTGGTAAAAAAAAAAAAATTCAACATGGAGGAAAGTCCTTTCATCGTATATCCTCCAATTACAATCCATTTTTGCGTACCTTCCAAAATTAAAAGAAAAAAAAACCGTCGAGATCAATTTGATTTCTTTTGCTCCGAACTTGTAGAAAACTTCTGTCAATCTGGCTAAAAATAACTTTCATATTGAACAATTTTGGTCCAGTGACTAGCGGCTTAATTTGTACTCTGTGATATATGTACAGTGACATTTTAGGCAAAAACCAGCGGCCAAATTCGGGAGTTACACACTGCATAATTAGGGACAATTGAACATTCATATTCGTAATTTGTGGCAGTACCTCTCATGTCCGTCCTATGATATTTGAGGCCATTAACCAACGGCTCAATTTGACAATCCTTCACATTTACACTATGACACAAAGGCCATCAACTAACTGCTTAACTTGGAACGATGTAACATTTTAGGCCCGTAACTATCGGCTTAATTGGGACCTGCTTCTATTGATACTGCAACATTTTAGGCCAGTAACTACTGGCTTAATTCGGACCTGCTTCTATTTATACTGTAACATTTTAGGCCAGTAACTACAGGCTTAATTCAGATCTGCTTACATTAATACTGTAACATTTTAGGCCAGTAACTATCGGCTTAATTTCGGACCTACTTCTATTTATACTGCACCATTTTAGGCCAGTAACTACCGGCTTAATTCAGATCTGCTTACATTAATACTGCAACATTTTAGGCCAATAACTAATGGCTTAATTCGGAACGCCTCTATTTACACTGTAACATTTTAGGCCAGTAACTTTCGGCTTAATTCGGACCTGCTTCTATTGATACTGCATCATTTTAGGCCAATAACTAATGGCTTTAATAATTCAGACCTGCTTCTATTAACACTGTAACAATTTATGCCAGTAACTAGCGGCTTAACTCAGCCGGATCTGCTTTTATTGATACTGTAACATTTTAGGCCAATAACTACCGGCTTAATTCGGACCTGCTTCTATTGATACTGCATCATTTTAGGCCAATAACTAACAGCGTTCTAACAGTTTGTATAACGTAATAAATAATGATTAATACACACTACGTTGATGGCTTAAAAGTGCACAGTGTATATAGCTATTTAATGTTATTATATTTAGTAATACACACTGCGTCAATGGCTTAAAAATGTGCAGTGTATATACTGCGATCATAGCATATTATGTTATTATTGACCTTTGTGCATGCAGCTGAGACCGCCAATTAACTTTTTGGGCCTAATTCAAGCCCCCAAAAAGTGTGGCATTTTTTAGTATCGCCAAATTCTATAAGAATAGCGCCAAAATGATATTTTTGAGGTGCCCGAACGGAATCTGAGGTGCTTTTATGCTGGGGCCGTTGCACCAAAACGAGCAACTTTTTTACGGGCGGGGTCCCACCCACCCCACCCCCCTCAAAAATGAAATTTCCACCTTACCGACAAAATCGCAGACTTTCTACGCAATTAACATTTTTTTCTGATAGCCCCGAGGGATCCACAACTGCCGGTCACAACTACATCATACTACAAGTATTACCCGTACACAAAAACTCCTCTTTCACCAGAGTCTCTCCATTATCATTAAATGAGGTGAGATCTTCACCCGAGGATCTTCAATCTTTGTTCATGATGTGGTCTACACAGCTCAATGTTTCCCCGATTAACTCCTGATATTTACCCGACGTCGACGTGCACAGGTAATACTTGTAGTGTGATGTAGTTGTGACCGGCAGTTGTGGCATTTCTCATTTGATTTGTCTACTTTTCCTTGCTGCATGAATGCGCGGTACGCTTTTCGTCTTGTTGTGTATTATTATGATCGGGTTATCTATGATAAACTAAACTTGCGTTTTTCTAACGCATGAGATATCAAAATACCACCAAAGAGTCGGTTAGTATTCTGGTTTATATAGCTTGTCGTCATCTATTTTCATTTGTTCTCAATTCCTTTCGCATCGGGCCGCTGTAGATTCAAAGACATCCAGCCGTGCGCGAGACCGGAAGGGAGTCTACACGCAAAATTTCAAGATGGCGGCTCAAAATGGCGTACCTAACAACAATTTTCAAACCTCTCCTTCTCATAAACTAGCGATCACTGAGCCGTTATTTTGTAAATAACAACATAACAATACATAAATTACACAATAAGCGAAAAAAAAAGAAAAACTTTTTTTGGACCTTCACCCGTACGTAATACCTTAACCACTGTGTAAACCATGCTTAGTTGCCTGGTTGAGAAGTGTAACACAGAAGGAAACACCAGTTGAGTTAAAACTGAGAAACATTCAAATGTGATAGCAACCACACTCGCTCACTGATGAACCCTGACATTAAGGGTGGTGGCATCTTTTTGAATTTGCCTCATCATCCAAGCAACAATAAGTAAAATGTAACGAAGTGACCACCAACCTTTCACTCTGTCAGTCACGAGTCTGATCAAAGGCACAGTGCACTAACTGTGGGGGGGGGGGGGGGGAGACAAGGGGGCGGGAGGTGTACGGTAGGCGGGAGAAGAGGGGGCGGGAAGCGGGATTCCCAAGGTGGCGGGAAGCGGGAGAAAAAGGGAAAAATTACACAACATTACGCAATATTTCGCAATCGAAAAAATGCAAAGGGGCGGGAGCCAAAAAATACAGGGCGGGAACCGGGATTAAAGGGTACGGGAAGCGGGAGGTTTAAACCCCCCTGTCCCCCCCCCCCCCACCTTACTGCTATACGCCACTGTTTCTCCACATTTAGTATCCTACGCAGCTTTTATTTTGGTTTGAAATTCATGTACAGTTTTCCCCAAGAATAAAATAATGTACACATTAGGTGAGTTACAGAACTCGAGAGCCATATACTTCACAAAGGCTTTAAAGAAGATTTGAGAAAATCATCTTGCTGGAGAAAGTGAGTGCTCGCACAAATGAGAATGGGAGACCCTGTGCTCTTTTTTTGCAGATTTTCTCCACACCTGTAAAACTCTCTTCAAACCTCTGCTGTGGATAGTGAGCTACTTCTAACTTGTTAAAGATTTCTACTAGCTATAGGCTGACTGGCAAGTTTGCAACATAATATGTACCGCTGTATACATTACACACTTGCACAATAGTGTGTAATATGTATATATTACACAATTAATATACACTGCAGATGTAAATATAAAATTGAATTCTCATAACTGAAGTCTCAAGTTATTAAGTTGTCTAAGATACCAGTTGCAACTGAGTGCTATGAAATAGTAGGAAAGTGACAATGCTGCTGAGCTTTTCTATGAACTCTGAAGATCCAGAGCTCAACTTGACTAAGTCCTCAATGATAACACTATCTTGACAAAAGCCAAAGGACCCCTTAAAAACCTCCAGTGCAGGCGTTAAAAAGCAGAATGGACTTGAATCCCAAGACCATCTACAAAGAGATGTCTAATTACAATTTTAATTTTACAAACCATTTTCTGACATCGAGGTTTAGAGGATTTGCAACATCACAAATCAGTAGCAAGTACGGAACAATTAATTTAAAGTCAAGACTGTAATATAACAGTAAACACACAACTTCCCCAGTGGTTAATTTAAACAGAGCACTTTTTTAACAATTTTACTAAGGAACATTTCTTAATAATATAACTAGCTGATTGTTAAAAATATGTAATATACATGTCTTGAAAAATTTCTCGTATAAAGTTCTACAACTACATGTTTATTAATTACAGATTATTTTTTCTTCGGATTTTGTGACCAGGTTGACTAAACACTCCCCAAGCGAAATTTTAAGCCTTAATTCTGAGAAGGCTTTATTTTAACTTCAATTTTCCGATTTTAATGGTATGCCGTCGTTACACCAGAAAGGATACAATGACGTCATTTACTCACGAGCTTTAGAATGCAGTGTGTGAATGCAACTTGTTGATTATGTAAAACACAAGTTTGAGAGTCTGTGGCTTATTTAGTACGCGACATGGGAGTTTTAAGCTTTCAGACTCTCAAACTTGTGTTTTGCAAAATTAATAAGTTGTTCACACAGAGCAATTTACGTTAACATTTTACTGAATAGATGAAAACACTTGTTCATAATTTTAAATATGACTTGTTAGCAAACAATCTATATTTCAGCTCTTCAACGTTTATTCAGACACATGAAATGCTAATTGTCAAACATGCATGACAACCATGCAAATATTTATCTGATACAATGAACTGTAAATTAATTAGAATATTTCAGTTAGTTTTTCAGAACTAAACCTTTTGATCAGAATTAAACCATTTTCTATTCACTAAAATATTCTTCCAAATACTATTTATGCCTTTCCCTTTCTATCTCTGCTTATAGACCACTGTTTCAAGTCACTGTTTACGGGCAATGTCAATCAAATCTAAATTAAATTTGACCAATAGACAGTAGGCATTTGATGACTGGCCCCAGGGGTTGGTGAGTCTGTGTTTCACCTTGACCCCTAATACCCATCTAGGGAACCCCAGGGGAACAAGAAGGAATAAGGAAATTTTAACTTTCTCCCAAGGGGCTAATAAATTATGTTTTCATTTTGTTAACATCACTCTGTTCAACTTGTCGTAAACACATTTGACGTGGTCTCAAAACCCAGAAACTGATTACATTCAGTGTTCAAGTTCTTGCTTCCTTCGGAAGTTACATGATTGTATAATGTATTCAGTAGTATTTTCCCTAGGGCGTCACTCTTTTCACTACTTTGAAAATAATGAGCACTGGAGAAAAATTGCTAACTTGACTGATTCAAAACAAAATTATTTTCAATTGTGCATTGTGATTAGCGCTCAACTCGTCTACACCCCGGTACAGGAAACTCACTGTGAACATTGGATCATTTTTTAACTGCAGATTAATTGTACATGCTAAAGAAAAAGTATACAGGCAAAAGCTGGCAAATTTTTGCCAGGTTTGTACAGTTTAATTTGTCACCTGATACACCTGCAACAAGAGTCACTAGCAAGTGTCGTGACAGTGCAGAACTGGACAAAGAATGCCTTTTGGTCAAGATGTGCTACCGGTGATTTATGCCTGCCCAGCACCCTAAAGGTGCGAACACACGATGCAACATTGCCTGCAACATCGCGTGCAACTTGAAAGTTGCATCATGTGTCCACCCTTGAAATTGTTGTGCGCAACGTTGCGTGCAACCGTTGCAGAAGTAGAATCGGCTTCTACTTCTGCAACGTCGCACGCAACTGTTTCACCGTGTGTCCATCATCTACAACATTGCATGCAACTTTGTGATGCAAAAGTTGCGCACAATGTTGCATCATGTGTCCACACCTTTAGTATATAATTATACAATGATGTTCAACGGTTTGTAAAAATTATTGACAGCTGTGTTCTACATTGCTCAAATCTACAAGTAGTCACAAAACCGTCACTGATAATAACAGAAGCAGGTCAACTCGCCCCCCTGTCAAGTCGCCCCATATCGCGTCATTGTCCCATACTGTAGTTATGTCACCCATGACTTAAGTTAACTCGCCCCAAGTAAAGAAACTTTTCTGATGTGAGTATTTAATGTTCACTGTTCATTTCTACTTATAAACCCTGTAAACAAGTTTACAGTTGTGGGGCGACTTGACTTGAGGCAACTTGGCAATGGGGTGAGGTGACCTACAACAATAACACGACATATGACTAGATCATTCACATTTACGGTATGTTGTAACTACCAATGGTTCCTGTCTAGGCTAGATGTCAAGTCTACACTGCTTTCAACTGTTAATCTTGAATCTTCAAAATGTTCTTCTTTTCAACATCTTCCATCTCCTTTAACACATATGCCACATTGTATCTCAACTCATGAAACCTGGATGAAGACACCTGAAACAGGGAAAGTCTAAATCAGAACAGTGCAGCACACAAACTTAATGTTTTTGCTAATCGTTCATGTTCTACCACCCAAGCACTTCTTACAATTTTGTTATTTGGGTCTGTCAGAAATTCAGTTTTTTAATGACTACTGAGTGGCTGTTATTTACAGAGAAAGGTCAGGTCAGCCATCTGGCCAGACTAGATTATTATTATTAGAGTAGTACAAGATGTATATATGCTATGTCCCTAAATAGCATGCACAGGGCGCAAACATAGCCTATCCAGCTAATTTTTGAAAAAAATGTAACTTCTACTAAAATGAATATAAAGCACTTATGTTGCTAAAATGTTCAAAGTCTTTAAAAACTAAATGCCTCAAATGAATACAAGCCAAGATTATTATTATTATTATTATTATTATTATTATTATTATTATTATTACTGTTGTTATTATTATTATTGTTACCGGTATTATTATTATTATTATTATTATTATTATTATTATTATTATTATTATTATTATTATTATTATTATTATTATTATTATTATTATTATGTCCTACATTCCGAGTTATATCTGCATTGGTCAGGAGACAAGAAAGCCACTGGGCATTACAACCAGGTGACTGTGCACGATTTGAATTTATGACAAGTCTAAACCATCCCACTAGTGAAATACCAGGTGTTTTAAAACAAATAAATATGCCGAGACACTAGTACATCTACATGTACATATGTATAGATCAAGACTGAGAAAACTAGAAGATTAGGGCCAGTAAACACTAAGACCAAATATCTAGGAAAACAGGAACTGCAGTAGAAGCTGTGTAGCCTGCACACCTGTAGACGTCTCCTATTTCGTTTGCTTCACGCGGAAAAGGAACATCTGCATAATGCCACTGCTAATCATGTTCTTTGGAACTTCATTAGCTGCAGCATTACGTAGAGGTCCCTTTTCCATGTGAAGCAAAGGAAATAGGAGACGTCTGCACACAGGCTAGGTGCTGCATTGGTCAACAGAAAACAGGATGACTACTAACTTAAGGCAAGTTGTTTAAATTAAATATTTTATTAGTACATGTACGTGCAAAAAGATGATAAAACTAGAAGCAGGCTCTCCCCAGGCAGCCCAATTAAAAATTGTGTATTATCCTTTGTAATGATGTAGTTTTGGATGAGAGGCAGGACAGAAAAAGGCACCTATAAATCAATATTCTCCCCTTGAGATACCAGTAATTAAGACGGATTCCGCTCAACGTTCGAGCAATAAGTGCAAAAAATATTTACCAAAAAACTACTCATAGCACGGAAACATCTTTAATGCTATTTGAAACATCTCACTCTAGTTCACTTGCCCAAGTGACCCCGCGATGAAATTCTCAAGCATTCTCAAGAAAATTAATTTCAAATCTCGTAAAAGTATGCTAAAAACGGGCACCATTTTGTTTTGAACTGACATGAAGCGTTTTTTTAATTAAAATATGGATAACTTCAAATCCAATTTTCGTTGCGGGGTCAGCTTGGGAGCAAAAGTAACGATAAGTTCTTCTTATCTGTTCTCAAAATGTGACAGTGCTGCAAGTATTTTTTTGGTAACTTAATTTTTGCACTAACTCTTACTGCTCGAACGTTGAGCAGAAATCGTCTTAACATTACAAAAGTTTGGTTTGATGGCAAGCTAAGGTCAAAGGGCACAAAAACTCACAATGACATAGATACTATGTCTTCTGGACCCACTATCAAGCTGGATTTTTTCCCTTAAAAAATTTAACCAATCCACCTGCAGGAGGTAACTTTCAACCCAAAACCTGCACAAAACATTTCGCCCAAACTGATCCAAAAACTGCAAGTTTGAAATCACATCTAGGATGCCTTACCTCAAATGTGTGAATTTTTCCATCACTAAGCTTAAGCTCCATTAGCACTGAAGGCTCAAGAACTCTGTTGAGAGCACTGAAAGATGAAGTTGTTATATTTATTAATGAAGTAATATTGACAAGAACAATGGATCTGAAACCTATCAACCTACAAAACAGCAGACAGATTCTTACTCAGCGGGCCTCAGCTTGCCATACCCATAACTGCCAGTTTCTCCCGAGGGGGGGGGGGGGGGCTCCTCCATAATACCTATACGGGTATGTGCTGCCCAACAGGGTCGTGATTCTGGGGCTCCTGTTACAAAATGGGGTATCCATATTTGAGACATTTGCTAGAACAGGGTGTAATACTGCCAACAGACAAAAGCTTCAAGATATTAGCAACCAGAAATGGCTAATTAACTAATGCATGCATGGGCACAATAACACAACCTGGTTTGAGCAAAAACAGTTTATCTTGGGGGTATAGGTTGAAGCAACAAAGAAATAACTTTAATAAAACAGGGTTTTGAAATATTTAGCAAATAACTCAAACAGGGTCTCAAAAAATGGCACAGGATATCACTTTCAATGCAAAACCCTTTTAAATTGGGGTGTAGTTTTGGAGGCCTGGGCAGCACACACCCACCTAAGACCCACTCAAGTACCCGGGCCCACACACCCCACCAGTGTTCCCATCCCGTCCTGTTTGTCTCCCTCTTCTTTATACTTTTTCCACTGCAAAATATTGTGCAATGTTTGCACATTTTCCCCATTCCTTCCACTTCCTGCTACAACAAAAATCCTGCTTCCCATCTTTTCTTTTCCCTAAGGACTTGACCTCTTGGACCTGAAGACCCCCTGCCCCCATCTCAGATATCTCCCCCCCCCCCCTTCTTCCCATCCACTTTAACTAGATGACATGCCAGTGTTGTATCATGTCAAATTAGACCACTTGAAACATAGTTATTAATTTAAATTAGTAGAAATTCACCACATGTGACCTACTGGGAATACAGAAATTGGATTGGTGTAATTGTCATTCTCTATTTGCTGACTAATCAACAACTGCTTGCACGTTATGATCTCAGAAAGTACATAACGGTAACATTGATTTACCTGTTTATGTTGTTTTAAAGATAAACCACTGAACCAATGCAGACTCATTCACATCTTCTATGTAGTCAAGTCAACATGAGTTTTCTGCCATAGGAAACTCAGCCTTGCAGTCTAATAATATATTGTACAGTACAGTGTTCTTACCAGGATTTTGCCTTGGCGGGTCCCAGGCCCTCCTGCCTGATAAATAGGGGCCCTGCAGGAACTTGAGGGGGTCAAATGAACAACATGAGCCCACAATCTACATGGTCCATTATATGAACCAAGATGGCAGCTGAAATCGTACTGAAGGAGCTAGGTTTGACATTTGTGGAACCAACGGAGATTAAACTGGTTGAAGGCCATTGTTTTCATTTAACTGTACTTATTTCCAGGCAGAAAAAACTGAAGAATTTGATTGCCAATCGAAAAACTGCTCACTAAATTCTATAAGTCCATTTTGACCACAGCATCTGGTCTGAAATTGTGCACCATCAAGGGTGCATTTACTTGGCTTTTAATGCACTATTTCAACTTTTTGGGGTGGGAATCCTGCCGTGGCCTGGTAAGAACTCTGAGTACACTGCTAATCTACTAACTCACAAGAAAAGGCCTTGCACTGTTCCTGAGTAAATTCAATCACATTAAAAAAAGAGAACATCCCATTCCCTATTCAACACCCTAATCAAAGGTGCGCACACAACTACACACACTTGGTCACTGGTGTTTCACTACAAACAAAGAACAATGCACTGTGATTTACATACCCTGTGGATATGGCCACATCAACTCGCCATCTCAGTGAATCTAGGCTTGGAAGATGGCTTCTGTTTCTAAGGGCAGCTGCATCAAATGCTGATCTTCTGCAAGGGTAAATTAAAACATACATCAAACATTTGCAGTTCCTGCCAATAATCAAGACAAAATCTGAAAAACAATAAATCACATTGACCCTCAACATCTAAATGTTTTCTGGCCAACATTAGATTGGGATGTTTTTTTCCGGACTATTGCAATAAGGCCGGCTCCTGTTCTTGTGAAATACTAAGATACACTGTATTTCAGTGATAATTAAAAATATATAAACTTTAGTTGACATAATATTTGCTAAAAGGTAAAATGATATATATACAAGGCTAAAAAAGATAAAAGGGGGGGGGGGGGGGGTATAAACAATTAAAAGGAACCAAACGTTTTCATCATATGATGATGACATACTTGTCGAAAACGTTTGGTTCCTTTTAATTGTTCATACCCCCCCCCCCCTTTTTATCTTTTTTAGCCTTGTATATTATATCATACAAACTTTAAAAACTAAGAATTTTAGTAAAATTGGAATCCAATATAATTATTTGTGCATGTCTCCTCTGGAGGCTAACTGAAGGTGTTTGGGCAGGGCTTTAAAGAAATTTTGTTCAGCGTGTTTGGATTTCAGTTTTTTTATTATCTTTCTGAGTGTATGCCTTCTCTCCAAATAGTTGTCTGCCGAGCGCTCTTGGAAAACGCAAAACAGAAATTACTATTATTATTGTTTTTTATCATTATTATTAAATAAAATTAATAAAAATGTAATTGAAATTGTCATTAGAGAGACTAAGCATCACGTTTACGACAAACAGCAAGTGTCAACCTGCAACTTGCTGTCTGCCCTTTTAAAATGAACAATTTCCTCTTAAGCTTTGTGTAAACTCATCAAAAGTTAGGATACACAAAAAAGCAGCTTTCTAACTTTTAACTAAAATATTAGCTACCAGTTGAAATAATGTAGTTTCCTTTGGATGTTTTGACGTACTGCATAATTTGAGCGCCTTTTTCATAAAACAGTTGATAGCCTTTGCGAAGGTGACAACCAAACATTAGCTCACTTTTCCCTCTTGTTTCTTCCATTTTGTGTGAACACTGACAGTAAGCCGGTCAGTTTGCATAGAAAAATAAATAAGAGATCACTGGGCTTAAGCACAAGCTGATAATTGTAGCAAAGTGAATCAAAACTTTAACAGAACGAAGAGGCGAGAACAGGCCTCTTCACGTTTAAAACGGCAAACAGCAAATGTGAAAAATGGCGGGAAACTCACAATCACATGGTATTTTTGCCGTCCGCGTTTGCCATGACGTGATGCTAAATCTCTCTATTATCATTATCATTTTTTTAACACTTGCTCCTGCACATGTTTGGCCACTGCGAACATCTACATAATCTAAATCTAAATAGGTGTTACCCAGGGAGGAACTACACACATCACTATGGATGTGTGAGTGCCTGTGCAAATAAAAACAGTGGGTTGAGGCAAAAATAAACATGGACTAAAATGTCCGATCAAGCGAGGTGGATGGTTATGGTCACAGTAACAGTCTTTCTCTTCCTACAAAACCAGGGATCACCAGTAACACCTTTAATAATTTATTAATATAAAACTCAACTCTTGAGAGGACTAGATGAAGTAACTTGTTAAAGAAAAAGAGGGAAAACAAAACAATTTTGCACAATAAATTATTATCATTTTTGACAAAACTAAATGAACAAATCTTACAGTCAACATAATGAAAGGTACATGCAACTCAAAACTGGGATACCTACTTTTCTCCAAACACAATGCTTGATAAATCAGGAATCAATTCTCCAGGAATCCTTAAAAAGACAACACAACAATATAAAACCTGTTTAAACATCTTTGTTGCCTATTCAAGTGAAAAGCACTGCTGCTCACAAGCCTCAATTTACAATTTTCAAGAAGACATCAGAATCAATTTTGACTTCTTGTGGAAGACAAGGGGAAAAAGTCTGTGAGTGAAATTAATGTGAGTACAAATATTAATTTCAAAGTCAAAATGTTCTTAAAGTAGCATGTATCACATCTTCAAGTCCAAATGTCCATGTACACGTATGGTGCTTTAAAAAGTTGCATTTTTTCTTAACCCTCAGACAAGCAAACTCATACCCCCACCATGGCTCGAGGGGGGTTGATGGAACCCTTCTTGGCTTTTTGTTGCGTTACAACATTTTGAAAAGATTTTCCCTTTAACAGCCAGCCTGTGATAAGGCAAATGTTGTGGGTTGTGGCACTGATGGGGGCCTGTGAGACCACCCAAAATGGCTGCCATCTTGGATTTTACTCAAAATTGTAATTTATCAGAAAATGGCAGAAATTGAATTATTATTTTCTATCCTAGATATGTAGAATATGCTATTAAGTTGTTGCTTTTTGTTAGAATTTTAAAGGTGTGTGCATTTTTATTCTCAAATGGTTTGACCTCATGCAACATACAACTGTATGACACCTATATCTTGTAACAACAGAAACTGATTCTTACTCAGTAAACATTAGAAAATGTGACTGACAGAAAAGCATACAGCTACTGAAAATGACTGGTGCTAATAAAAAAATCTTTCCCCACAAAAATTAAGGAAACCCTTATTTCAGAAAGTCATCCACCCCACCCGCCCCTTGTGTGGAGGGTTAAAGGAACTATGTCATGGTATTTACATCCATTTTTCTGATCTGACAAAATTATTTTCTTATTGAAGAGAATTTCAAAATAATCGTTTCCTAAGGTAGAAAAACACCAAAGAAGTAAAAATAAACCAAAACTGAACAAGGATGGTTACGATTGAGGGAGATTAAGACAGATTACGAATGACAAACTTGAAAAAACTTGCCAGTTTTTTCAAGATGCGTTATCCGTGACGTAGCTCCTTTAACATTCAAATAACGCCAAAAAACATGGACATTTGCCCAGTGTAAGCCATCGAAAGTGTGAATTGTCGCACATGAGCCTTGCATGTCCATCTTACTCTCTATATTCACAGTCATTCCACTGACTTATTGCTGTAAGACCATTCTGACAGTACATATGCTTAAACATAAACTATAAACATCGCAGTTGACTCTCAAACTGAATAATGTGAACTCTTTTTGATGATGATGATGATGATGATGATGATGATGATGATGATGATGATGATGATGATGATGATGATGATGATAATAATAATAATAACAATAATAATAATAATAATAATAATAACAACTTTATTTATGTGTCAAAGTGATCTAGCACCCTGTAAAGACAGGGTGCTAATTGGGTACACACTGTAATTACAAATTGTTAAAAATGCACTTATGCCTAGATAAACAATACATAAAAGACCATCACAGTTATGAACACAACTGCTGAAGTTGTGATGGTCTTCCACACATGACATCTTCCATCCACAGTTCACATATAATTTTATTTTAGATATTTTACTTTCTTCTATTCATCTTCCATGGGTATATATATATAGTGTATTGCAAATTTAAAAAATGACCACTGCCAGTTGGCCTGATAGCTCAGTTGGTAGAACACTACACCAGCAATCACAGAGTCATGGCTTCAAATCCTATTTATGCTTCAATTTTTTTTAGGCTTGCTTTTTGCAACTGTGAGAGTTGTATACTTAACTCTGATGGTCTTTCATGCACTATATCTCTCATCTGCAGTTCACTTATTGTTATTTCACTGCAACCAAAAATTTATTTATTTATTTATTTATCTGTTTATTTATTTATATAGTCCTTACTTTAATTCCACTAGGTCTCTCTTGAAACGCTCTGGCTTTAGTGAAGTAAGAGGCAAACGCAAAGCGCTGCGTAGTAGAGAATAAAGTCCAGCATACAAACAAGACAGGGTATCTTCAGTTATTGCATCTGACTGAAGTTTTTGAAGTAGCCCATCATCAGGCATTTTACCCTCAAAAACTGAGACAATAACTGAAAGGAAAAGAAAACAGTGGTGAGCAATGATTTACAGACCCCCATACTAACTACCATGTATTAACATCTGCATTGTCTATATGAAGAGGTGCAGTGATGTAGTACTGGCACAGCTTGGTGTTTCAAGGCTGAACTCTCCATTTTGTCATGCTGTATCTTGAGGCAAAAAATTTTCTTCACATTGATGCTAGGCTTATATTTCTAGCACCTTAGTGAGTCCAATTTTCATCCCTCTCCCAACAAAGGGCAATGTGTGAGGATGAATGTAGCAGAAAATGGAGCCTACATTGTCTCTCTCTACCCAGGTACACTAACAGTGTTATGAGTACAGGCAAACTGGGAGGAAAACCTATTAAAGTGCTGGTCCTGTGATAATTATTGGCACATCCGATACCAGTCACCAACTTCATCTCAATCCCACTTTGTGAGGGGAGGGACAGGGGGGTGGGAACCTGGGAAAAGGGAGACAAGGCTTGTTTACCATTTACACAGGCAAACCGTTCGGTTTTCAGTTTGGGTCGGTTTGGGCAAATGGTAAATAAATTTCCATATTGGGAAAGTTTCCGTTCGGGACTGGCGCTTACCATTTACCAAAAAATATGCAAGACGGCGACGGCTAACGAGAAGGTCACAAAACAAAAGCTTTGATTAACAAAACAACGACTCTGCACATGCGTTATTTTTGGTATGTTTCTTTGCCATTCTGTGCACATCTACAACGTGAAATGACCAAATTCAACGTTTTGTGTAGAACGCAAACACACGACGGTGGATTTTCGTTTTCATAATAATAATAATATAATAGTAATAACTTTATTTACGTGTCAAGTGATCTAGCACCCTGTAAAGACAGGGCCCTAATTTGGGACACAGCTATTTTCTATACGCCATCCTTACAAATTCAGCTCCTGGATTATTCGACCGCATTACAGGTTAAATGAGTTGGGAATAATCGAAGTTTCAAAGATTGTGAAGTCATTTTAAAAGTGACGTTTTCCTTCCTGTTAATTAATTGTTGCTGGGACAGAAAATGGCCGCCAGAGCCTGAAACTGGTATGAAAGATTAGGTTTGAACAAATGGTACATGAATTTCCATTTGGAACATTCCGTCCGGAAAAACAGGACTACCTTTTCAGACGTTCCGTTGCTCCCAGAAATTTTCCACTGGAACGACCCAAAAAGTCGTGTACCATTTACTTTCCAACCGGAATTTCCGGAAAGTTGTTGTAAATGGTAAACAACCAAGAAGTCTATGGGGGATGGGAAAAGAGGGGACAAGAAGGAGGATTCCCAAACTGGCAGGAAGTGAGAGAAATAGGAGAAAATTACTCCATTTTGCAGTAAAAAAAGACCAAAGAGGGTGGAGCCAACAAAAAAGGGGTGAAGACTGGGATTAAAAGGTATAGGAGATGGGAAGTTTGGATCTGCACTCACACCACACCAAAGTGTGTGAGTTCATTGGGACCCCAACATACCACTACCAAATATACACAAACAATATTATATTTTCAATTGGTTAACTCAATACTACCATTTTCGTTCAACCCTGAAGCGTGACGATTTTTTCACGTATGTTTACTTTTTAAACTTAACGGTTTTGTCTGGTTACGTGTCACTTAGACCAATGAAACCTTGTCGGTTATGTTGTGAAACTGACAAGGTTCTTGTCGCCATTCAAACATGTTTTGTTCACGTGCTCTGAGACTTTTCAGGTTTTGCCGCACGAAAGTCTTTAATTTTTTGCAGTGAAGGACATGAGAAAAGTTAACAAGTTAACAAGTTTGGAAGGAGTTACCATCCAGGAGTCACTTTAGATCAAGATTTAAAATGCTCCATCATTGACAGAATTTTTTTCTAATATCAGTGAGGGTCTGAGTGAAGGGGGTGAACAAGTTACGGGTTATATTCCGCGGAGTTTTACACAATTTGCGAACGAGTTGCGTGACTGTAAACACCGCAAAATCTGTATGGCACAGACACTGCGACGAAATGCAAAAATAAGCAAAGCCTAAAGAGGCCTGACATCTGAAAAATTACAGGAAGATGACCTTGAACTCATCGAAGTATTGAAAGTCCACTACTGATCTATCTCCCTTTCCCAAATCACCGAGGAGTTAGTGCAGTTTGGAGCACAACAAATTTCAATGTTGGCCGTTTTGCGGACCATAAAGTTTCAAAGCACGTGAACAAAACATGTTCCTGTGCACGGAAAACCTGAAAAGTTTCAGAGCACGTGAACAAAACATGTTTGAATGGCGCCAAGAACCTTGTCAGTTTCACGACATAACCAACAAGGTTTCGTTGGCCTAAAGTGACATGTAACCAGACAAAACCGTTATGTTTAAAACGTTAACATACGCGAAAAAATCGTCACGCTTCAGGGTTGAACGAAAATGGTAGTAACTGAGTAGCCCTGGACTGCTGGTTTTCTCTTGGCACCCTTAACTTCGGGTTTAGTTATAGGTCACCGTTTAATGCCCCTCCAAGGGGGCTTTTCTTGTTTTCTTTCAATCACTTAACTAAGAAACCTGTGCTAATTAAAGTTTCATTCCTCCCCCTGCCCCAATCCCACCCTCTCCACCCCCCAAAAAAAGAACATTTTTATTCCCGCACCCATCATATTTGTTAACAAGTCTGCACCTGACAGTGTGAAATATGGTACTGTCTGTACTAAAGGTGCATAAGTTAAGCTTACGTAAAACAGGCATTAAAATAGGAAATGTGCAGAAAGTAGAGGGTTCCCAGCTGCCGCTTTCGAATTCAAACCGCCGTTTAAATAAATAAGCTAACAACACAAATAAAAAATTGAAAACATTCAACTCAGCTTTGATTAATAAATCATCGTTGGCACTTTTCAAACGAGCACAGAAAGCGAGCAAAAACACAATACTAAAAGCTGTTTGCTTGTGATTTAACGATTTCAGTTTGAGCTGAGCTGTAGTTACCCTGCGAGCAGAGGCCCTTCGATCTTTCTAGATAAGTCAGGAAGAGGAAGGGTCCCTTCCTCTTCCCGACTTATCTAGGAAGATCGAAGGGCCTCTGCTCGCAGGGTAAGCTGTAGTTTGAGCGAGGATATCGAGATGTGAATCATTATTTCTGGGGCAAATTACCTTGCAAAATCTTTCTAAATAACGCTTTATCAATCGAAGTTAGGTGTGGCACCATTCGCCTTATTTCATCTGGAATTCTTGGCCCAACAAACAATGTATCCTCAGTCAAAGGAATAGCAGAACTGGCGCGTTCTCGCGCCATCTTGGATTTCACTCTCGATCCAGTCTCCTCATTGACATTTGGCAACTCTTCTGCCACAGCCTACCCAACTTTCAAATTCACTCAGCCCAAGGCGCTCTTCAGAGATTTCCCGGGTTTTTTTAATTTTTCTATTTTTATTTTAGTTTTTGTTGGCACTTATTTCCCTTTGATTTAATTTAGTATGTTCCCATTGCATCGACAGGTAAGGCACGCGTTAATTTTCCTCAATTCCCTCGTTCAAGAGCTTGCTACGGCCCCATGTACCGGTTGTTGTTTATAGCTGCTTCCACTTGTGTGTTCAATAGTATTAAACTCTAATTGATGTTGAATTTTACTGTTATTGTTATCGCAAGTCACATAAACTCTGGACAAGAAACAAGAGGAGAGACAAAGAGAAACTACAACATTAATATTCTTGTGTGATATTTATCAGTCAGAACCAGAAGTCAGTCTAATCATGTATCTTTTTTTTACCCCAACCTAGCCGGTTCCATTTGACAACAGTTCCCAGTAAAATGGGGATACGGCCAAGGAGAACGTCTATTAATTGATAGGATTTACAGCCTTCCTTCTAGCAGGAATTCAAGGGCCTTTCATGTAGGAATTCTCCTGAACACAAATCCAGTTTCTCTGAGTTTCTCGAGGACAAACTAAATATCGTAAGACGGTGCTCTCTCGACAAAATTTGGCAACTACTTGTTTTGTTCAAGCCAAGCTTTAGCCACAATTCTTTGAAATCTTGCATGGTAGCGAAAACTAAAATTCCAAGGACTTTTTTGAGGACTTAAAAGGCCTTGAAATATTGAGTTTACATAAACTAAGTGACTTTCAAAGTACGTCGAAACCTGGTTTACCAAATAAATGTTGGCAATGTTATTCATAGAGTGCACTAACGACTAGCGAGTTTCGGTGAAATGTCATAACCCATTCATACCGGTTTCGCCCATGAAGGACCAAGCATGTTATGCCATCGTTACTCCGATCTCTTTCAACCGGGCCCAAGGTGCTTTGATAGCCAGCCAACGTAGTAGGATGAGATCCTACGAGTAATGCCTAGATAAGAACGATCGGATGAATCTGTCCAGTGCACTGACACAGCAGAAACCAAGCAATTTTCCCTAGCAAAATGGCAGAACAACTCATGTGGCCTTCCTTCGGACCGCAACTTCATGTTAAAAATTTGTTCTTTTGTCTAAAAGTTAATTTAGGCCAAAATTTTTCCGTCACAAGGAACCCTGACGTCTACTAAAAGGGTAAACGCCAGCAACAAGTAAAAAATAAAGTACAACAAAAGCGACGGGTGCGAGAACGAAAAATGGAAAATTTGTTCTGGTCCCTGTCTGGGTTTTTTTTGGGGGGGGAGGGGGGTGCGCATGCCCGAAATCAAACTTTGGAGAAACGCGGCCGTTAATTGAAGAAAAATCTACTTTCCATATTGCAACTCGTTTCAGGCGATTTGACGGCAATTAGTTTAAATGACGAGCAGTAAATACCCGGGCAAATATCATTTGTTGCTTGAAAACTGATCCGTAAGCCACTTTTGAGTTCTCAAAACAGCCTAAGTGATGGTTGGCGTATCTTGCATCTAAAAACAGACCAACTCATGAAATCCAAAATAAATTGAGCGTAACGATATACTTCATTATTTACAAGCAGAATTACTAGATTGACACAAAAGATGTTTTTATGGGCACTAACAACAGCCATAATCAGCCAATTAATTTATCCAAGCCTCAGAAGCATGGATCCACTGACTAGCGACCCAAGCTCAAGTAGAATTATGAGGGCGAGCAATAGTCCATAGAAACATAGAAACTCAACGATACACAAGCACGAGTTCCTGTGCTCGTCCTTGCGTTTCAGAGCCGTGGGCTTTGTGCTTATGTTGTTAGTAAGGAAGTGTGTTGCTCTTTCTTTACTCCGCTTGAAGACCTTGACCTCAATCTAAACCTTTCATCATTTTTTTTCTCATTTTTTTTTTTTTGCGGCGGAAGATAAGGACCGACTACGAAACAGTATGAAACTAAAACAAATGGAGTCACTAAACTAACCAAAAGTCTGAATTGACTAAAAATCCAAAAAACTGAATTCACTAAAAATACACTAAAAATCAAGCAACTGCGCAACTAGTTTGGCCTTAAGTGACCAGCCCCCCACTGACAAGCTTTAATACAATTTTAATGTGAAGACACCATGAACAATAAAAAACTGCTGTTTTTGTACAGGTTGCCTTAGACAGCCTAATGAGATATTTATAAGGCATCCTTAAAAAACTGTGAAGTTGCATTAAATATTCGCCGCCGAAAATCAGACGCCACGAGCCTGTTAATGTTACCTTAAACGAAAACTAAAGTTTTAAAAAGTGTTTCTTTTACCAGTCCTGATGGATTTTATATTAGCATTTTTATCCTTCACTTTGAAAAGATACGCAAATCGTAAACAAAAACCCACTAGTGCAGATATTGTGATCTATTGTTGTGTGACGTTAACGATATGCATATCGATGTAGTTGCTAACAGCTAACGAATAATTTGCATGTAAACACAGTGTTACAATTTTTATAACTCATTTGTTGATGTTCTGTCGAGCTTGAAAGAGACTGAAGAGGACGCGCTCGCGAATTAATTCGCATCCAGCAGGCACTTGTTACAAGCAAATAGAGGTGAGATAATGCAATTTATTTTCGACCGCTGCCTAACCGCAGAATGGGTAAATAACAGACTGATGGGGGTCCATATCGTTTTGTTGGTTTCCATTCTTAAGCTACTCGAAGAAAACTTACAATGTCAACCGTTTCTCCGGTGTGGAATTTCCGTTAATAGGCTGCTGGGATACTAAAACATTTACAATAAATCAAATTTTGCCTTCAAAAGTATAAAGGATAAACAAACACTTTGGAAGATCCGGCCTTTGGGATCGTAGCCGTCTCCACCGATTGAAATCTAACGCGTTTAATTTGAGATCGAGAGGGCAGTTGCTTTCGGTAATCAGTCATTAATAATCGTCATACGTACAGTAAAAGGTCAAAGATAGTGAGCAAATTTAAAGTTAGAATCCGCTAGTTTTAGGGCGAGCTTGCGCGAGGCTAACAAAATCCACATTGAATAAATAATTACGCCATCAACAATGCTTTAGCGATTTATGCAGAACTTTGTCGACATATCTTTACAATGCTGAGTAAATATAACAGTAAATACAGAATGAAAAGCGAGATAAGTGATTAGTACTGTAATATATTGGAACATCGACTCTTAGCTAAGCATAGAGTTATATTTTCTTAATGAGCAACCGATAATTATAATTTAAAAGCAAAGTAGAGGCTTGTTTTCCAGATGTTTCCAAAGATTTGCGCTCAACTAATCGACTCTACTCACTTTTATGGCTACGAGTAGCTTGCAATTCCTTTTCGCTGATACGTTTCTGAAGTGTAAAAATAGTATTAACTTAAGCTTCTCGTAATTTACTGACGTGAAGTTTTTCAAGCAACATAAGTTTTTTAAGCTCCCCTAAAACTATCGGAAAAAATCGAACATATGAATCAAAACAACGCCCTCCTCTGTAAGACATTTTACACGGTGCGGTGTGAGGCTTTTGTTAATGCTACTAGAAACAAAAGGCTGTATTAGCCTCAAGTCGGGGATGTGTGATTGTACTGGTTACAAGAGGCGTACCCAAATGTTTTAATTATTTTTTAATCGGCCATCTGCCGGCAATGAACGAGCACTGGATTAGGTATCAAGGCAACTCACTTACAAACAGATAACAAGCTTTTATATACCAGTCTTTCCTAAATGTGTGCTGCTGTTTGTGCGAGACGGCTCAGTTTTCAGGAGCACCCAAAGGTTCGTTTTGGGGAATATCTCTTCGGGAGGCCTAAAATCGCTCGAGATTTTCGGATTTAACTGCAGTGAAAACTAGAAATTTTTCGGCGAAATTTCACGTCGGACGTTCGTAACAAGAGGACTTATTAGTTCCTATTGTTTTCTGAGGGACAAATATGTCGTTTAGAGTGCAAAATAAGGTCAGGTAACATTTTCGGCGAGCCATTAGCAACTCGGAATTCGGGGGATAGGATTCTGTTTCCTAAAATCAGTCTGAGACAGCTAAAAAAATCCGAGCAGATCAATCTATATTAGCTTACACAAAGATCTTATATGCCTTTATAAAACACTGAAACAATCAATCTAAGAGAGCAGAAAATGATATTTCAAATATTTTTCTAGAATTTTCTCGTTGGGTTCTCAAGAGTTTTCCCTTTTCTGGTCAACTGCCTCAATACTCTGCGGTTAGCATTCCATATGAAAATGTTTCTTACCCGCAATTTTTTTTTTAGTGATCTCAAAACATTCATATGTGAAATGAAAAATGGAGAGGGTAGACTGAAGCCTATATCAAAGTTTACCAAAGAATATCAGCCAGTAATTAAAGATGTAATTGCTTTCTAATTGACTTGCATTGATACTGCATGGCTAATAAGGAGTTATCGACGATCAACCCTCGTCCAGCGCGGCAGGCAGCTTAATTGCGGCTGTTTGAAACCCTAAATACATGCATCAGCGCGCAAATCACTTACTAGACTTCGCTGAAAAAACAGCGAGAATTCACCGTTTAAAAAGAAGCAGGTGCACAAGGTTGGACAAGGTTTCGCCTTGTGGTACCCTGGGTGCCAGAGGCTTTTCTTGCACGGTTTCCGGCTGCAGCTCATGTTCTCTATTGCAGGCCACCTCCGGTCGATTTCGCCCGACCCTAGCGAGAAAAAAACCTCTGGTACCCAGGGTAACCTTGTGGCGAAATTAAGGAGATACCCTTTGGTCAATTCTCCAGCACCTATGTTACTCTTTTCCATTTGCAAGCACTGTCTCTGGTTACCAGAAAAAAGAGAAAAAAGGGAAAACATTCAAATCGACTGTGCAGCACTGCGCGCAAAATATGAATTGTTTTTGTGCCCACTAAAGCTGAAAATTTTGTGCGTAATGCTACAGATGTCAACCATACAACGTAGAATTGGGAAGTTGGGTGGTGGGTGGGGGTCCTTATGCTTGTGTTACTTTGTAAACTCGCCGTAACCTGTTACATCCCTCTTGTTCTATTTAGATTGATAGATTTCAAGCACTGAAGCTAGAATGAATGTACTGTGGGCGATTATCTGGTTTCTTGTCCTGTGGTTTCTTGCCTGGCCGATTGGATTTTTCTGCGCCGGATGGTACGTCTGTCTATCTCCGTTTGAAGCTTGTATAGACGCCATTAAAGCGGTCACAGAGTTGCTAATGAAAGGTGTACAACTTCCACTCGAAGTCGCACAACACATGGTGCAAGGCAAGTCAGGATGGTAGACAGCAGTATAGGACTCAGTTGGCGTACAAAGCCACTAATAACTGTCGAAGTTTCTCTGATTGGACATTGTTTTAATGTGTATTGTGAAGTAATCAATAATAAACATCGTCAATTGTCGTAGAAATAAAAGATAAGAACAATGTAACCTCAGCGTAATTACAATCTAATACTTTTTTTTATCAAGCTACTAGTTTGATTTCAACAGATTTATTTCTATGAATTTCTTTCTTGTACTTGAACCACGATTTTTTTCCTGGCTCCTGGTGGTAATCGGCCAAAATAAACGGAGTTAAGGGAGATTTCTCAATTTCTTTGTTTTTTTTTCTTCTTAGAAGAACTGTGTTTTGAAAGGCCTTCGATACTTTTCAACAACATCAACAACAATAACTTCAAGACAACCTTTTTTTACTAATCGATCGTTAGAACTCTCCTTGAATCGAAGCTCCAAAAACTATCAATTTTTGAAAGCCTGGAGTGAATGTTTTGTTAGCATGAAAATCAGCTACAAAACTGTATTTTTTCAGTTAATAAAATTTAGTATTTTAGACAGGACGTCTTGAAACTTTCAAAGAGTCCCCTTCAGTATGTGTCAAGTTATACCGACAAACAACTAGCCTGTTAATCAAGCACATCGTGGGCTTTTTCTGTGTATCATAACTAACGTAATGAACCGCGTAGCACTCTGTAATGATTTAGTAATGATGTAAAGCGTATGTATGAGTGCCAAGAAGTGAGCAATACTGCCTCGTAGCTTGGTTGGTAGAGCGACGGTGATCTAATCCGGAGGTGGTGGCTTCAAATCCCGCCGTAGTCTGGCAAAGATTTTTCTTTGATCCTGGTTCTTATTTCTCATTTCTTCTTTACTTTAAAGGCCTGTGGCCGGGGGAAATTATGAAGGGCAGTACTTCTCACTTCTTGGCACTCATACATACACTTTGCATAATTGCTTTTTCTATGCATAGTACAAGGGACCCCTGAGATATTCAGGTGCAGTGGCAGTGCAGCCAGTCCCCAGTGAAATGATCGGTCATGTCCGGGGAAAGAGCGCATGCATTCTATTTCCATGACGTGCATCACTATCCAAATCCCGGAAGTGGCTCTTACTGGTACAAAGTTATTTTTACCTGCAGGTGAAAGAAACAGTCGCGGCGCGCGATAGAGGTGTTTTTCGCCCGTTACTCGCAAGAACGCAAGAATTTGTTTGTCGGACAAGGTAACTTTTCAAAGCTATGTCACTAAGGAGAGTTTTCAGACTTCTTTTTGTACAGACACCTATTGCAATGTTGCAACGGTAACATGGAAATTGCAGTATCGGTCTAACCCTGATTTTACTTCAACATTCTACTGCTGCAGCATTATTAGACGCAATGTTGCGCCAACAAATCCAGGATCGGATAGGGGGTGCAATTAAAAATTGTACAATCTTTAACTCAAAGATGCAAAGTGCGCCCTATTCTTGTAGCGAGCAGGCGTTTTCTTTTTAATTTCCCATTTCCCAGGTACCGGAAGTTTTCTTGCGCGCGTTCGTGGTGTAGTCGCTACCAAACGTAGGCGGATTAGCGAATGGCGAGAAAAATGTAAGACAGTAAGAGCGTGCGTGACGGCTCGCGCGAGGTAATTAAGCACCCAGGGTGGAAAAAAGGAAGTAGTTTGTGCTCAAGCTAAGGCCATCAACCTCACTTAATTCATTTTCGGCACAAGACGAACACTTTTCTAAAGCGGTCCTAAGCATGTTCACATGTGAAATAAAAAATTTACTATAATGTTAAAACTCTAGCTATTACTTTTATTTCCATAATTATTCTGTTCAAAAAAGAAAACTGTTCTTCCCCAACAAAGGGATCTTCACGCCGTTACTCTGTTCAAGTTTTATCAGATGGAGGTCCGATCTTGCAAAGTGTAATGTTGCATCAAATTGAAGAATAGCTCTTTCCCTTCACCATGTGGTGCGCGATTGAGAATGGTAAAGTAACACCCTTCATTAGTAAGGCTGTTAGGCTCTTCATTCCATCGATACAGGCTTCAAACGGGGACAGACACACGTACCAACCAGCGCAGAAGAATCCTACTGGCCAGGCCAGGAAAATAAGGACAAGAAACCACACGATTGCCCAAAGGATTTGCTTTCCACTCATTGTGATCTGACTGATAAACTAATCCGAGAGTTGTTGTTTCTTCTTTCACGAGGTTACTGTGAAGGGGTGTTGTTATAACCGTCTTGTTCCCTGTGTAGATGAAACAAATATTTAGATTACTACACTTTGTAGAGGAACAAAAATTTCACATTACTTTAGTGGGAACTTATTTAACGTCTTGTAACAAGGGCAAAATTTTCGTACAACTTGTCGGGCAACTATGTTACGTTGCAAGTTGAGATTGTTTGTTTGGCGTGCATGGCCACTACCACCAAGCTTCACGAAATTTCCATGTTGCAAAAAGTATACGCAACTTTCTTTCTGCAACATAAAAAATTTGGTACGCAAGGTGGCAATACGCGCAACCAACAATCTCGACTTCCAACGCAACGCGAGAGGTTACACGAAAATGTTGCCCAAATTTCTTGGCCTTTACTCTTAAAGGTCGTTGGTAAGAGGTTGAGAGTAGAGGTATGGTGGAGAGATGGTTGGTTGTCGAATTGACGAAGACAAGTTCCTACCCCTAAGCAGAAAAAAATAGCCAAAGGAAATATGACGTTTCGCAACCCAATTGCCAGCTTTAGCGAGCAGAAAGTCTGACGGCGCTACTTCACCCATGTGGAATTTCCCAATTTCATGTTTCTCGTCTAGTTTTCAGTCTTGCTTACTCAGTTCTGCTTAAATATTTGCGCACGTAAAACTGTGAAAAAATAAAAATAAGACTCAATTTCATTTATATGGTACCTGTATATGCAGAGCAAGATGAGTCAAAATGAAAAATCTTTACTAGATACCTGAGTAAAGAGGATTTTCGTGTACGGTCTCTTATCTTAGGGAAGGACCATTAGGAAAGTGATGGGGGAGGGGGGGAAAGCAAAAAAACAACCAAAAAATCTTTCAAGCAATGGTACGCCAGAAAATCTTGCACCTTGTACAAAGGAAGGGAAAGAGAAGATAATCGTACAGAAAGACAGTGCACCGCAAGTTGAAATGACAAGGCAAATGACAAAAATTAACGTTAAAGGCTACGAGCAGTCTCTCTTTCCGCTCAGGGCAAGTCTAGTGAAAATAACACACGAGTGAGCGCGAAAATCACCTACGCATTGAAACGTGACGCGCGTTGGGTCACACGCGCGTCACCGTTCCACGCGCTTTAGCCTTCGTGTTTAGCGGTTTTGATCAGGCCCGAACATATTTTTCCTTTCTCGCGGCTCTGCTGCTCAAACTGCTTTGCGTGCGACCTAATTTATGCAGGCTAGAATGTCCTAGGTCGAGTCATCCTCGGAGACCCAGGGGCAGCTAGTCGGGACGACGGGATTTTCATGGGCGAAAGTTTACAAGAAGAGCGGGAGAGCCCCTGGGCACTTACTCTTACCGAACGAGTTCCAGAAGCGTTTGAAATCCCGCCTTCTGATTGGCCAGAAAAATTTTTTTCTGGCCAATCAGCGAAGAGGAACAGCCGGGCGACTCTCATGTCTTCTTACACGAGGTTGTTTTCCTCATCAATCGCCGTAGTAGCGTGGCCCGTTCAACGGGAACATTTTTGAGGAGAGCTTCAGAAAAAAATAATAATAAATAAAGGTAGTCGAGGAAATCGCAAACTATAACGTGGCCGCAAGAAAACAAACACTCACAGGGAATTTTTCACGGCGGACTTATCGAAGGTAACGCAAATTTTTAGAGCTAGCGACTTTCCCTTTCTCCAATGTAACTAATTATTTCTCCTTCTTCGTTGATCTTCGTCTGAAACTTTCCATCTCTGATGCACGGGCCCCGCAACTATGTTGATCGAGCGTGTCATGTCACGCACTAGAGAGAACTAGTTCTCTCTAGTACGTGACATGATCTCGCAATGCATTCTCAGCGGAAAACCGCCGATTACTTACGATCGAATTTCAGCTCCATACAAACACTCATATTACGCTTTGGTTGACTGTGGTTCCCACGCTCGATCGACATAATTGCGTGGCCCGTGCATCGGAGATTCCCGTGGAAAGTTTCAGACGTAGTTCAACGAACAAGGAGAAATAATTAGTAACATCGTTTACTCGAGTAGCTATTAGCCTCCTGCAACACTTGAGAAAGGGGAGTCGTTAGCTCTAAAAATTTACGATACCTTTGATAAGTCCTTCGTGAAAAATCCCACTGAGTGTTTTTTCTTCCGGCCACGTTATAGTTTGCGATTTCTTCGACTACCTTTATTTATTGAGTATTAATTATTTTTTTCTGAAGCTCTCCTCAAAAATGTTCCCGTTGAACGGGCCACGCTACTACGGCGATTGATGAGGAAAACAACCTCGTGTAAGAAGACATGAGAGTCGCCCGGCTGTTCCTCTTCGCTGATTGGCCAGAAAAAAATCTTTCTGGCCAATCAGAAGGCGAGATTTCAAACGCTTCTGGAACTCGTTCGGTAAGAGTAAGTGCCCAGGGGCTCTCCCGCTCTTGTTGTAAACTTTCGCCCATAAAAATCCCGTCGTCCCGACTAGCTGCCCCTGGGTCTCCGAGGATGAGGTCGAGTCCGCGTTTAATAAGATAAATTGCAAAATAATGAGAATAGGAATAATATTTACCTCTAGTCTAAGTTGGTGTTATAGCTACAGAACGTGGCTGTCACAATTTTAGCAAGAGAGCTCTGATGTGGCTGATAAGACTTTTAGTCCACAAATGAAAGCCAATTGCTATTTTCGTCTTCCGAGCACAGACGACTGGTAAAGAATCTACGAAAAGACAATTTATGTTGACAAGAGTAGTTTTAGAATTGGGCCAGCCAGTCATCAGCTCGTATCGCCCCAGTTAGGCAATATCCTGAATATCTAGCGCTCCAGTTTGCCTTGCGTTGAAATGATTAAAAAAAAGCGTATTTAAAGTAGTATAAAACGGCAAAGGTAAAAAGGAAAAAGACTAACCTTTTCTTTTAAGAAGTACAATTAAAACGTTTCCCAAAGAATCGAGCTCATATTTATTCTTCCGAGAATTGGCGTGATATTGCTTTACCGGTCTAGGCGCGATTGTGAGCTCAGGGGAATCACGAGTTACTGTCTGTCATCACTGAGTCACGCAATATTTTAATAATCCAAGTCACACAAAATTGATCAAAACTCAATATTCTTTTTATTATTATTATTGTTTTATCTACTTGTAGATCTTCCCTCGGAAGAATTTCCTATTTTGAAAGTGAGAATGCTTTTTCCTGTGAAAACCCATCACGATCGCAGCCCAGTCCTCTAGAGTTGGCGGGCTGGTGTACCTCGGTAACTTGAGGAAAACAGTCATCCCTAATAATAAACTGCTTCATGAAAACGTGCAGTTAGTTCATGAATCACGAGATTAACAATTGCACACGATACTGCGCCAAAAATTAAATTTTCTGACACCGCCCTTGTCATGTCTGCAAGATCTTTACACTATTTTCTTTCATTTCCAAGACGAATCTCTTGAGGGAATTTCAAAAATCAATTAACATATTTTAAGCAAATTCATCAGCCATAATAAAACGCTGAACAAACATTCGACACTCCTATCTGAATGGTAAGGTTTTGAATCTCGAAAGAGGCCCAGTTTCAGGGAATTTGGGGTTACATTTGCTTGATCGGAAATTAAGCTGCTGAAAATATACTTCTCTATCGCAGAGAGATTGGATTTGAAAAGTCAACGGCTATTTTAAACAAAAGACATTGAAATAATTAATTGTAATTTTATTCTAAGTGTTCTAAGCCAAGACAAAAAGAATTCTAATTCTACCATAAACATAGCGAACATATAACTTAGAATGGTCCAGAGAAATTAGTCCTTTTAAGGTCTATATAGACAAGTAGCAATTCATTATGGGTTCTCATCGTTTCAGACTTGAGAGCATAATAAAACAGTGTGTCACGATAATACTTCATGCATTCATGATTCCACAAGCTCAAAGTATCAAATTCAAATCGCGATATCACAACGTAAAATAACACTTTTTCACCAGTCCCTATATATATTGCACGACTGAAAATGTCTCCAAGTCCAAAAAATAAATACTCCACACCAAAATGGATAACACTGAAGCGGTCCAGTTCAGAGCGATTTTGTTACCACCCCTGTTTTCCTTCGACCATGTGCTGGGCAACTTCAAGAGGCAATTTCACGCCGCGCATCAAAAGCTCGGTGACCCCTTTTATGGCTTCAATACAAGCTTCAAATGGCGACAGACAGACGTACCATCCGGCGCAGAAAAATCCAATCGGCCAGGCAAGGAACCACAGGACAAGAAGCCAGATAATCGCCCACAAAACATTCATATTGCAGCAGCCCTAGCAAAAGTAGGAGCAAACAATAGACCCTTTGATAGGACTCTTGAAATCTGCTTAAAGAAAGCTAAATGTTACGGATGTACAACCGATGTTTTGAAAATATGACAAAAAGGTCAGTTTGCACTCACCAATATCAAATCCGCCCAAATCAACAACCGTACTTGCGATCAGACTGACTAAATATTATCAGGCTGTCCCTGCTTTTTCTCAGCGTCTTCCACAAAGCACGTGACCTTAAACAAACGCATAGCTAAATTGGAGTACTATACTAGGAGCCAGAGTTGGTCACGCACATTGGTCACGCACAAAGGTTGTCCTTACTTTATTTATAAATTTATTTACTCACTTAATGTCTCGTAATAATCCCGCTCATGTATTTTCTTGCTTTGGGACAATTCTAAATTATTTTTGCAATAAATATTATGGTCATGAACGCAAACTTATCCGTTGATCCCGGGGATGATTGAGGGAAATTACAGGTAATTTTGTCAGGTTCTTTATAGAAAAGACACCTTGCTTCCGCCGCTTCTGGGTGCCGGTGTCACAGCGGATTTGGACCCCCGCGGATTTGGGCCCCTGGACCCCCCGGTCCATATCCGCTAACGGATTTGGACCGCTGGTCCAATCCGCTAACGGATATGGACACCCTCTCGCAGATTTGGAACCCCTTCAGTAAAACAGTAATTTCCCTTTGTAACGGCTTGTTTTTACGAAATATGGTCATTAGTCTTGCGGTACGTTTTTAGGAACGAGGAATATACATGTTATTTTAGCTTTTAAGCGCTACAACTTTTTAGCAAATAGTGATTGTATATTGTAAATTGTAAATAAATAGTAATTGTTCATTGTCATCCTTTTTACCATACATAACTCCATTACTGTTGAGGGAATGAGTCATGGCTCTGACTAGAAAGTCTGCGAGCGATTTGTCCCTCTCATAAGCAACAGTATTTATAGTATATAGTATATATATATATATATATATATACACCCGTTTTCAAAAACATTGCACCTTGAAAAATATATATACATATATACATCTTTTGTCTTCACAACGCGAAAACAAAAGAATAAATATGAAAACAAAAGGTATATATATATGTATATATATTTTTCAAGTAGCAATGTTTTTGAAAACGGGTATATATATATATATATATATATATATATATATATATACACCCGTTTTCAAAAACATTGCTACTTGAAAATATATGTATACAGATATACATCTTTTGTCTTCACAACACGAAAACAAAAGAATAAATATGAAAACAAAAGGTATATATATATGTATATATATTTTTCAAGTTGCAATGTTTTTGAAAACGGGTGTATATATATATATATATATATATATATAATAATTGTTTTTTTTTTGCGAGTATGGCACCGACGTTATTTATGTCAGTTGGGTTTGGGTGTAGTGCTGCTGATAAGAATAATGCTTATCAACCAGCAAGACCGGTTTCGGAAATCTGAGTGGTTTCCTTTTTCAGTTGCCTTGGTGCTCAAGTGAGTGTGAGCTGGTGTGGCCTTATGATCAGAGCTGCTGTTTATATAGTTCAGCGTGCGTGTCATGACAACACGTCAACCGGTCCGTGTTTTTCCCCTGCAGCAACTTGGTAGTGATACTGTGCACTCTCGCCAAGGGCACCCAACGAGAAATTTCTAGCCAAACACTTGAAATGTCATTTTCAGCTTTCTCAGATCGTTTCAGCGTTTTTTTAAAGACATATTTGGGTGAGGTAATACAGATTGATCTGTTCGGCGTTCTTAGCAGACAATTTAGGCCGCAGAACATTTTAGGAAACAGAATCCTACCCGCCGGATTTCCGAGCTGCTGATGGCTCTCTGAGAATGCTAGCTGACCTTATTTCACACTCTACACGACATATTTGTCCCCATGAAAACAATAGGAACTAATGAGTGCTCTTGTTACGAAAGTCCGAGGTGATGTTTCGCCAAAGAAATCTCTAGCTTTGACTGCAACTGAATTCGACTATCTCAGGCGATTTTAGGCCTTCCGAACAGATATTCTCCGAAACGAACAGTTGGGTGCCCCTGTCTTACTACCGTTAACCACTTTTTTTAAAATGATGACAAGTTTGAAGAGTTTTAGCAAGAGTTATATTAAAACATTAAGTTAATTGGTTAAATTCTAAAGCCACACGAAAAAGTACTCAGATAGCCAATCAGAATAAGGCACCGGATATTCACAGGACAGAGGTTTAGGCTTAGATACAAATATCTTGAAAAAAGGTCTTAATATGTTGCCGAAAATTCTCAAAATAAGTTCTACAGGCATTCGCCAAAAATCTCTAAATATATCTTGCTATAATTGTAGACAATTATAATTTTGACTCAAAAGGAACAGACGTTTCAGTCATTGTGGTCGTATTTCAACTTCACGACATTTGTCACATGTCACAACAAACTACTGAGCTAAGCCTTTCCGCCATTTAATTTGGTCTGCACTGGCTGCCGTAAGCCTCATGGGATGCAAAATTTCAGTGGGAAACCGCTGAAACAGATTACTGTTAGGATTGAATTGAGTAACAGTTCCAAACACCAAGAAACTACTGAAATAAATGGCTAAAGACTAAACCGAAAACTCTAAATATCCCTGAAATATCACATTTTTTCTAAATATCTAGAATTTTTCTGAATAAACCTGGAAGTTTCTAGAAATCTCAAAAAATATCCGGATATTTGTATCTAAGCCTATCACAGGTTAATGTAATGACCCTGCGCGCGCAATTGTGGAACTTTGACAACACGCTCATTTAGAGCGCCTCCTAAAATTGTTAAAAGAACCACGTTAAAATTGATATGAGTATAGGGTACTGAGGTGATATATCTTATTTTTATAGATGCCCAGGTATACAAAAAAAACTAAAACAAACAAGAAAACAAACGATTCTTATAAATTGTCACGTTAATTCTATTGCGCGAGCCCTGGCTGGTCGCGATCAAGTCACTGCCAAAAGTCGCGTTTATGACGACAAACTGAAAAGTAAGTCTTGGTTTTTTTGACACTGATGATGTGTGTAGACGAATTCGTTTAGCACGTTGTCCGAAATGGAGATAAAACAACCTTTTTTCGTGGTTTTGCTAAGTGTTTTGATGGTGAATAACGTATGCGAAGGTAAGGGAGAGCTTTTTGTACAGTTATATCAATTAAAACCTCAGCTAGTAGTCAAATCAGGGGCGGGGAAAACACTCTAATAGCGCCTGGCACTTTTTTATGAGAACAAAAGTCAACGAGAAGTGATAAGGATTAAAACTAAAAATAATCGAAAACACGATAAACCGCAAATTATTATAGATACATATATGTTCATATTGTGTTGGATTCACCCTCTTTCGGGGATTTAAGGTATAAAGAAACAATTAGACCATTAAATTTTAATTTTTTTTTAGGATGGATAACCTCAAATCACTCTCAGAAGACTGCAACCAATGGAGAAATCTCGCCTCTTGCCAGGCAAGCTATAAAACGCGGAAAAGAAGAAGCGGCAAAACAGCTACTAGAATCGTCTCGTGGACCACTTCAGAAAAGCGAAAGAACAGGGTTTGGCTCGTTAGCTTCAACTTTTAAACAAAAGAAAAAGGAAACGATTTTAAAAGGGCTGGTAAGAGGGAAAAAAGAGATTCCATCCTGGTATACCTCAAAACCTTTAAGGGGCGAATCTGTGGAGGCCTATGGAGAAACAAAGGCAATTCATGATCAAACTTCGTCTGAAGAAGCTGAGTCGGATTTTAAGAATAGTCATGCGAGAGCCGCAGGTTCACCGACTCGTCCTAAATTTAGGAAAGATTTTGCGGCCACCACGGCTTCCTGGGATTCTGGCGGTGATGATATGGATCATGGATTTGTGCTGCAGGGTACTCAACGTGTCACCCCCAGACTGTCACTCAAACTAACTCCGCTGCTACCGGACAAAACGACTGATCGGCCCGAAACTGCTGATGAAACTGCGGAAGGACCTTATGAAAGGAGTACTACCTTGAAAGAGGACACCTTGGAAGAGAGTGCAAAGGAAAGATCATCCCAAAGTAACAGAAACAAACCTTTAATTTATGGGAAAACTGACAATGAAGTTAAAAATATTCAAGAAGAAGAAGACGTTGCTGAACAAGCTGATAAGATATCTGCTGGAGGTAGTAGAAAAGAACATACACCAAGTGTTAAAACCAAAGTAAAAGAACACGACGGTTCCTTCCTTCAAGGAAGGGCAACGATAGAAGACCCTGCAGGCATGACTAAGCATCGTAAAACGAAGATAAATTTGGTTTTCCGCTGGACTGAATCTTTTCTTCATGGAAATAAAGCTGATAACAAACGCTACAAGGGTAAGAAGAGGAAAGCGCATTCCAGAACTGGAGATCAAGAGGATTTAGATACTTCGAAGGACTCACATCTTACTCTGGCCGTTGTTGCGGGAATCTGCGCAGGAATTATGGTGTTTTTATCTATCATGACTGGCCTGGCGCTCCTATGGTAAGTAATTCTATGGTAATTTTAATCATCCTGACTTTTTTTTATGAGTACACTTTCTTAAAGTCCTCTGCTTCTCTTTTCCAAGGTGCGCAGGCGCTCCTATCATAAGCCTAAACTTGTTTTTATTTGATCTTATTTGTGTTCAGTCCTTAGTTCCGAGATATTTAGTATCATATTTAATTTACTAGACTTACTAATGTACACGGCTACAGCACTAGGGAGAACAATACTGAGGCTGTGTCTCCCAAAGGTCAACTGCAATTTTGAAAAGATACATTTAATTATTTTAGTGGCGCCAAAACTTTTAATGAACTTCCTGTAAAGATACTCAAATGCCGAAAGCTTCTTGGGATAATTTACTTTTATTTTTTCATATATCCTCTCAGAAATGGAATTTTCTAGCATCTTATGATAGAATGTTTTTTAGCTTTTATAAAAAGCTTTTAGAATTTAATGTATATTTTTAGATGCAGGGCCCCTTTGAATACCAGCCTTTGATCTGAATGGGCCACCGGCCTGCTAAAATAAAGCTACCTACCTACCTTCTCGAGAGAAATTTGTGAGCATATAATAATATACAATTTACGTTTTCGGTCAATTTTTAAGAAGATAAACTGATTTGCTAAATTTGAATGCTTATAGTACTACTTATTTCGTTTCAAGATGTCACCCAAATTTTGCATCCCGACATGTGTTGGGATTTATAACTTTTTTTTTTTCATAATCTTCACTGGCAGGAAGAATCGCAGGAATGGACCTCGCAAATGCCATAAGACTGAGCTGAGATTTATTGTATCGCTGAATGCGGACCGCATCGACGAGCTAAGCGATGAAGAAATTTTTTATGAAAGTTCCTCGAGTCACCTTGCAGTATTCAAGAATACAGTATCTACATCGACAACAGAATCACGTCTAACACAGCTTCAAGTAAAAGCACCTCGGGATTACAAGCCTACAGACCATGCATTAATAGGCGCTGAAAGCGATAAGGAAATTAGTGACGAAGAAATCATTCAGGAGAGTTCTACTTTAAGTCATTTTGCAGTATCCAAGAGACCAAGACTTTCATCGACACCAGAAACTTGTCCCCAAATTCCACACGATTCTCCATTCCACAAGCCTACAAACTGTGTTTCAGCGAATACCGATTGTGAAGAAGAACTTAGTGACGGAGAAATCATTTATGACAGTCCTTCATGTCATGTTGCGGTATTTAAGATGTCAGCATCTAAATCGACACCAGAATCATGTACGAAAATCCCGCAAACTACTACCCATCCATTTCGTGAGCCAACGAGCTGTCTGACAGTGAACAACGAATGTGCTAAAGAATATAGTGATGGCGAAAGTCACAGTGCGCTAGTGAATATAGAGGATGAAGGATTCAGTGACGGAGAAATGGTTTACGCAAGTCCTGGTGTATCTTTAAATCTTGATTCTGATGATGAATTTAGCGACGGAGAAATAATTTATGAAAGTCCTTCATGCCATGTTGCAGTATGCAAAAAGACAGCACCGAAGGAATAGCGTGCCGAACATTTTTGAGGGAATTAATTATATTTGATTGGGGATTTGGGGAGACTTAACGGGATCTGAGTTTAACGTCTTAGCAAGAGTGACTTTTTCTGCTAGAGATTTTAATTTGCTTCGTTTGAAAAAGTCACATTGGTGTCTAAGCTCTTTTAATTTTGACTTCCCGTAAAGTAATAACTTCATTTTAAGAAACAAAACAAAAAGAGTGGTAGACCTAGGCCATCTTGGTCAGTAAAACACTTGACAGATGTTGATGTTGGACGCACGGCTACACTTTCCAACATGGTTGCGCGCAAACATTGTTGGGCAAAATGTTTGATCAAAAACAAAACATTCACCCACAAAAAATATCTCACACTAACATCATTCAGTAAGGGATGCGTCAAACGTTTATGCTGAAGCTTTCACAAAACGAAGGCTGGTTACCTTTTGCCCAAGTCTACCAGTCGCAGTAGGTAAATGACATTTAGGTGGTAAATGATTTTTTTGGGAGAGTATACTTTTGCAGGAAACCATTTTTTTTTTGTGCACGTGATTGAATACCGCATAAGTTCTATGCCATACAGTACATCGACAAATTTATTATGTAATCTTCCTCTCAAAATTCATCCATTCTTTTTGTTTTTCGAATGTCAATGACAAACTGAAGTAGTTAGAGGCAAATGACAAGATATTCAAAAGTGACTCCGAATTTGCAAAACGGGTAACGACACTTAGCGCGCAATGCGAAATAGCGAGGGACGACTTCCCGTTTGTAATTTGGGAACCACAAGTGTGACCGCATACTTTCGTGACATGGATCGTCCAATCAGAATTCTAGGATCGATTGTAGGAAACCAATCCAAGCGCACGGGTAAACTTGACTTGGTTTCCTGGAAGTCATACTCGGAGTCTGATTGGTTAGAAGCGCGGTCTCACCTCAGTGGGTCGAGCCTACAACCCGACATAAAGCCCTTGAGCCTTTCCATTCGACCAAAAAGGTTACTCCAAAAATGTCGGGAGAGCAAAATTTCATGTAAGGAAAATTATCCATAAAGCACGAGGCCCTATTTCTCAACGTGTTGTAAATTTATTTAAACAGAAATATCAGAAAAAAACTGTTTACTGTTACTCGGAGACATGAAGTCGCGCCGAACTGTAATACGACCCATTTAATTAGGTAACGCTCTAGTCCCCCAAAACATTTGGGAACCCAAGATCTCTAAAATAGTTCTCCAGTATCTTTGTATATCTTTTTGGTGAGGTGATACAAAAACAACCAGGCAACTCATACGTAGACTATAAAAATCTTCCATTTTTATTTAAAATCGTACATTTTGTTCTTCAAAAATACATTCAGCATAAAAAAAGAATTGCAACCCTCGTTGGGTGAAAATATTTCTTTAAAAAAGTTGTACAAAGTAGCCCTACAATTCAGCAGTTTCTCGAATGAATGCATGCGTAGTATCAAAACACCAGCCAAAAATATGCAATGAAGCGAGGCTAATCACCTAATACTTAATCAACATTATTATTGTCATTACACTGGAATTTAACTCTCATTATTATTGATTTCAATGCTTAATTTAAGCCTAACATTTGCTAGCTAGATCACGGATCCAAATACAGACTGTATGTATTGTTATTTATTATCATAAATACTTAATAAATGTTGTTAACACAACAGCTTGTTTGACTTCGTTTTATTACTAAACAATCATTATTTTTTTTAATCATTTAATTATTCTCAATAATTGTAAGACAAGGTACCAATTCAATTTTTCATATCAATAAATATACATTTAGTTATTATATTTAAATCATTTAATTATTATCTCAATAATTTACTACAGGGGAGTACTTGAGAAAAAAACTGAAGATATGGCCTCAATTCAATATTCCATATCACGAAATATTCATTTAGTGATATTTCACACAGTAAATACATCTTTGAATAACAATAACTAGAATATCCTGGCCTAACCTGTTATAACCCCTACCCCACCCCCCAAAAATATTGGAATAGCCGGTACACACCAAAGATCCCACCGACATACACAAAAGAAAGGTATATTTGGAAAGTTCTGGTGTGTCGTTCTGAAACTACAGTTATTGTATTTCTAGCAGCAACAAAAGGAGGCATGATATATAGAGGCTCTCCTCAGTTTTTTTGTTCAAGTAAAATCCCCCATAGAATCACTAAAAAGATTTAATCAAAATTTAGCATATTCTTCACAAACAAATGTGCCAGCTTCTTACAATAGCACTGCCTAAAACAGTTACATATCATCCATTGTGAATGAGATGCCCATGCAACACAGCGGTTAAACACAAAATCTCATCTCTATTCTCCCACTTTTTTAACACCTTGAAACCTGTGTTAGAACAAATATCTTCTAGACCTAAATATGTAACAAAAGATCACAAAAAATGTACTGATAAACTGTTACCAACCAGCTAATAACATTTGCAATACTCATTGTAAGAAACTTAAGTTTTCAAAAATGGCCTTTCTTTTTGTTTGGCAATACCACTTTCACTGGTATTTTGTTTACAGAACAAACATGCCACACGTTTGACCGCTGGGTTAAACAGGGTATTTATTATGTATGCATATTGCAAGCAATCTGTACACCTGAAAAAAAATTAAATAAAATAACAGTTGTCAAGTTTCACCCTTTTTAAAAGAGTCACGACAGGTAGTTCTAACTTTTGAGTCTGTGGATGAAATCAAACAAAGGTGGAAAAGTTACTAAGCATCTTAAAAGCAAGTATTGGTCTTGGACCGGTGTTCACTTACACACCAAGATTCGACCAAATTGGGATATATTTTACATCATTACGACTGAATGCGCTAACCAATGTCAATGAAATTGCAACACTAGTATACTTGCAATGTTTTTGAAAACTTAGTAGCATTTATGACATCCCAAATATCATTATTGCAAAATAGAAACACGCATTCTCTTGTGCGTTGAGCTCTTAAGCGTAACATTTGCCATACCTACCGAGCAACTTATAGCCAAAATTTATCTGGTTTTTTACTCAGTTCGACTTGCGCATGTAATAAAATCTTGTAATAAAATCTTAAAGCAGCTTAAGAAAATTTTCTGATAGGTTATCAGTCTGTCAATGATGACTTAATTACCGTTGTCCAACATGGCGGATTCAGAAACAAACGCTCGCTACAAGACCCTTTGTGTAGGATATTGTTTACCGGGTACTTGTTTTCACAAAACAAAATATCTTAGCAAGATGCACGATAGCCAAAGAATATTTTCCCTGAGCCATTTCCCTACTTCGCTTCTGGCTGTACAAAATGTGGGTATTTTACCCTGTCTGAACGGTTTGTCCAACACAGTCATCAAGAAGGGGCACCAAATATGAATAACAGTGCACTCACAATGCACTTTTTTGGTGCACTAGTGCACCGAAAGTGCACCAAACTTTTTAGTAGTATTTTAGTGCACTTTTTTTGGACAGTGCACCATTTTGGTGCACTAGTGCACCTCAGAGCAAATTATTAGAGCACCGAATTTGGTGCACTGTGCACCGCAGGTGCTACGGTGCACCAAGACTATGTAACACTTTTGGGAAGCAACACCGTACACATAGCCGTCAGTATTACCATTTTTGAGGTACTTTTTCAAACAATGGACCATTTTGAATCATTTCACTTCCATTTCAACAATTTGTTCCCACCATTACATATTTCTTAAGTGGTCAATGACTTTAAATTTATTTAATAAGTTACTTGCCTTTTCAATAGTAATAAGCTGTAGTGTAATAAGGCTACAAAAGGAGAGAACAATCACCGTCATTAATTCCAGTTTTCTAATATTTAGTAATCCAGGTTTTGGAGGGTGCTTTCTTATGAACCTTAAGACATCTAGTATTGACCCCTCCCTCCTCCCGGGGGGAAGCTTAAGTTATTTCAAGTACAGCTAAGTCCCGCTAACTTTCAAGGGAAATTAAAAAAAGGTTCAAGTTATTGAGGGTAAAATTATAAAGAAAATGACCTTAAGGGATAAACAATTCACTTCAAGTCAGCGGGAGGTTCAAGTTATGGAGGGTTTGAGTTACCAGGAGACAACTGTATGTTTGCGGGGGGGAGGGTGGGGGGGTATTTAATTAAGTGGAAGTGACACAATGCTTGAGAACTAAAAGAATTGAAAGTGAAAGTGGAAAAAGAGAGAATTAGAATTGGAAGTGGAAGTGATGGAAAAATTTGAAAACTAAAATTACTGTTTTCTGTTATGATGGTGTGACATAATGGCATGGTATGTACATGATTCGGACTTCCAGAACATGCATAAGTTAAGTATGTTTTGATCAATAAAGTTTTATGCTCGCGATTCACTATGATTTACTTGAGTACAAACGCAAAACCTCTTGTGAACTGTATGTAAATTAGTGCTTGAATGATGTGCCGGTGAGACTATCATTTGTTTTGGTCAAAGGAAGTTGGTGGGGGCGGAGGGGGGGGGGGGGGGCTTCCTAAAGTTTTTGCTCCAAACTGATTTGAGAGGTGGGGGGGGGGAGGGGCCTTAATAGGGCATTTATGGTAGTCACATAAATGAGTAACCTCACTGACAGCTCTGTAAGTAAATCATATTTACCCAATGCATCAAAATCACGGGTGAAAGTGGGTTGAGAAATAAATACACTGTCAGCAAGAGTTCATTCTCACCTGTATATACGTGGCAGGCGGTTGCACGTAGTACTGAGGATATGACTAAGAAAAAAATGTAATCCAGTTTTTAATCCCTTTACCTTGAATCCATTAATATCATATTTCTAACTTTCAAGACATTGGCAAGGCTGTACTCTTAGAAGAATCACAGGGACCCCAAAGGCTGCCAACCTTAAAATCTGGGGTACCCAGCCCCTTATTAATAAGCTTTATGCAACAATAATTTTTAATAGTCAACCGAATACAGAAGTTAGTCACCTGAGGCTCTCGGGCACTGCTAAAGCACAACCCTGATTGGATAAAATCCTGACGTGTGACCATTCAAATGAAAGCTATTGAGCAGTACTTCCCTTTGGATTTGTTATAATACTGTACAAGGTGGCTCTAATGTCTGATTCTGTGGATAAAATTCTTAAACACGACCAATCAAAAGAAAGCGATTGGGCAGTATTTCCTCGTGGTACTGTCTGGGATACTGAACAAAATCCAAGACTGTAGTGTAAATTGTCAAGTGTGACCATTCAAATGTAAGGTATAGAAATATCCTTAACATGAAACTTAATATACATTTATTCTATACATTAAGTCTAAATTACCCATTGCTAACATTTTCTTTCAAGCATTGAAAAAGGAGATGTCTAACAAGTGCAAGCACAGTTTACGATCATATTTCTTTCCTAGGCTTTCAGGCCAACAGAAATAACATCACATTACATTCTTACTTGTACTGGAGGATTATAAGTTTCCACCATTGGAACCAGGACTAACTGGTTGGTGATGACCCCTAAGGGAAACAAAGTGTCCACAGTCAAACTATTCTGGTAGAAATGTCACTTTTTGTTTGGATACTAGTTCCTTTGATTAGACTAGATGAAGTGAATGAATGTCCAGACTAACATAGAGTAGACAATTAATGGAATAAAACTAGATTAAAGAGTAGATAAACAATAAAAATGTAATGAAACTGGTTTAAAAGACTAGTAAGTGATGGAGACCACTTGTCCTCAAGTTAAGTTTTCATAGCATGAAGAAAATCAGAGTAGTTGGATATAACTTCATGAGATCACACTAGACTAAGTGAATGCATAAAGTAAAGTAGACAAACATTATCAATGGAGTGAAACTAAGACTAGACTTTGTAGGCTTCACTAAACGAAAATACTGCCCCCACCTGGGTGGGATGCGATCTGCCCTGGATGGGATCCAATCTGCCATTCACATACAATTAATTTCCACGTAACAATAACTGGCGTTCAAACAACCACAAGCTGTCCTGTCCAGAAAGGTGGATTCATGAAGCTGGCCTTATTTAATAGGAATCTTAAATACTGTTTCTAAACAACATACTTTTGTTTTCCAAATGACATAGCAAACATCTGTAGCTAAGGATCTAGCCCCTGATTAAACAAGTAGCTTTGAGTTTTTGTTAATACTAACCTCCAGCATTTGGCCCAGAAGAAAAAGTACAGTCTCCAGCTGCACTGACAAACTGGCCGGATGCCTAAAGAAATAACACTCCTGGGTTAGAGGAACCCTTGGCCGGGGTTGGCTAGCAGCCATTGAAATATAAATGAAGTTTCTCTCTGTCGAACAAAAGCCTAATAAGTATAGCATAGAAACAGTGCCTTCAGAACCACTGACTTGTGCCTCTACATAATATGATGGCACAACTGAATACTTTTCCTCTCCTTTTTTGCCTTCTCAAAATGTTTTGCAGTATTAGGTAGCATAACAGGAGTAGAAGACAGTAAGGACAGGTTCTGTTGCCTGCTAGGGAAGTCAAATGTGAATAAGGCATTTAGTAAATTTTAAGCACACATAGGTACAATTTGAAAGGGCTGTTTCTTTCTACTGTTGTTTCTCATGTGAAAACACAGAGAAAAACCAAGGAGATTTGTTAAGTGTTCTAATATTTGACAACCTGTATCGCAACACTTATGCATCTATTCAGAACAAGTCAAAATATTTGAAATACTTTTTTTTGGACATCACTTTACTACTCTATGGAATAGGTAAAATATGGAATACCTGAAGAAGTTAGAATAATATTTTAACCAAGGAAACGGCCTCAACCCTCTCTGTCCAACTTGCTGGTACATTTTGTGGGGTAAGGGTAGTTTTGCCTACCTGTCTAAAGTGACGAAATTTAGCTTAATGCTATTTGATTATCAATTACATTAAACTTCTCAAGTTTGTCCCCTGTGATTTTAAGAAGGTCATGGTTTTGTATGTAAATTTCCTACCTCTTTTTTGACTGCCTTGCGCAGTCTCAGTTTCCTCCCCCCTTTGTAATCAATGGTGCCCTAAATTAAACAGTGAAAACAAGTTTAGTCTGGCAAATTCAAGAAACTGCTTGACAATAATGCAAGTCTGTTACATGCAAACAACTAAGTCACTAGTAAAGGTAACAATAAACTTTGTATCCAATCTAGGATGGCAACAGTATGTTGTTTCACAATATGAAATGTATCTACACAAGTTCCACAATACAATATCTGCTTTGATACATTGTTACAAGAGAGCTCTAAACTGTATAATGATTCATTTCCACAACTAAGAAACACAGCACGGTTATACATAATATGTAACACAATATCAACAATGTTGACACTTATTGTAATAGACAGAGCACAATAAACTGATATAGAATGAAGTTACATGTACATTGAACAAGATGTGAATCACCAATTAGCTGATACCCTTTTACCTTAAGCCACACATTTTTACCTGAATTTTTTAATTTGAAATTCATTCATTCATTGATTCATTCATTCATTGATTCATTCATCCATCCATCCACCCTCACAAATTCAAATGAAACAGCTACTAAAAAGAGGATGTCCTACCTTTTTTAATAGCTCATCCCGAGCGCCTGTTGAACTAAAGGTAACAAAACCGTACCTGCAAAGAAAAAAAGTCATTTATGAGCATAAGATTTAGATTAAAGAAAGCCATAAAGATGAGGCAATTTTATTGGTCTACCTTTCTAGGGTGGGGGCGCGGTGGTGTAGTGGTTAGTACGTTGGACTTCAGATCTAAAGGTCAGTGGTTCGACACCCAGTCCATTCATTGTGTTGTTTCCTTAGACAAGAAACTTGACCCCACATTGTCTCTCTCCACCCAGGTGTATAAATGGGTACCAGTGACATACTGCTGGGGGTAACCCTGCGATGGACTAGCATCCCATCCAGGGAGGAGTAGCAATACTCTTGGTTGCTTCATGCTACAGAAACCAGGATGAGCTCCGGCCGTGTGGTTGGCTCATGTGCAACTTTACCTTTACCTACCTCTCTAGGGTTTGATGGCTATGTGGCAGCTAAAGGGGGCAGGGAGCTACAAAAAGATTTGTTCTACAGTGATCCCTGTTAACAAAACCACCAACTGGCAAAAAACATGATTGTAGTGAGATTAAAAGTTTTTCAGATCAGGAAACAACATTATGAGCTCTTGTTTGGGCCAAAACAAGTGGCCCTTCAATGTGGTGGTTGTTAATGCACAGTTTCACTGTAGTTGCACCACTGTGAGGAAGGTAAATTTAAAGCTAGCCAGTGTTTAGTGGCTGGCTCTCATCACCAGTTTCAGTAGAATGAAGCAACTACTACTCCCCACTCTACAGCAGAGCTATCATTAAGGTTTGAGTCTCATGTTGCTTGGTCTGCACACTGCATACCTGAAATAGGGACCACCCCCCGCCCCCCCCCCCCATCCCAGTCTTGGGGTAGTGCCCTGCCCTCAGCACTGAACAGGGTCTGGGATGCTCCAAGGTTTTTGCATAAATTTTTAAAAATATTGCCTGTACTGTACTGTTTTAACATTAGAATTCTCAGTTGTTGTTTAATGGTCTCAAGCACTACATGTATTGCACAAATAATAGGATGTAGAAGAGTCAAAACCAATCTTTAATAACCCAGTTCCAAATTTTTACAAAAGAAAATGTCTCCCCCCCCCCCCTTATAAATTGGGACGGGTGGCAGGTATGCACACTGGTGACAAACATGTTGCCTTGTGAGTGCACTTAACCTACAAGAGTTAAGACTACCTGTAAAATGAGTGTTCAGATCACCAATCATCTCTGGCATTAAATGTTTTACAGCCCTAAATGACTGCCCAGACCATAATTTTGTTCAAATGTTTTTAGTCTCAAATAGTTGGAGTTTTCAGCACTCACCCAACAAAGTTCTCCTGGAAGGTCTTGCACAAGAACATAACACATGCTTTGAACAACAACAGCCTCAGAGAGCTTTTCGATCTCAAGTTTCTTAATATCTGATGACATTGTGATATCATACCTATCCCATTAGCTAAGAAAATCCCACCCAATAACAGGAATGTAAATACTTTTTTCGAAACATGTAACAAGACGACAGATTATCGTGTGATAGCGCTTGAAATCCGCTAGGAAAACAAAAAGGCATTTCGTCTGTTGTGCGTAATACTGATAGATTTAGCCCGCATATGCATCTCTACCATGGACAGTTTTTACTTTCAGTTTTACAATTGAATGAAAAACACCGACTCCATGTACTTGACACTTAAGGACTGCAAGCCGATTTCTTAATAAGCGATTTTTTTTTAAAATTATGTTGTGAAAGTTCGCATAAAGTTTGACCATTCAAGCATAGACCAATGAGTTTACTTATGTTGACCCGTTCGTTTTGACTGCTTTTGAAAATGAGATCGGCCTTTTTTTCAGGTTTGAGCATTTAAAACATGCATTACAGCTTAGAAATGAGAGCTAAAAGTGCTTGATCTTAATGGCTCTTAATGGACGCGCTTATCGGCGTTTTAGCCAAGGGCGTTTTCGAAACTTCACACCTGTAGCAACGCCAGCTAATTTAATTTGAGCCTCCTGCATGTGTAGTTTATGCGTGCTCGGCGCTTTTCAGTTCAAAAGCCGAAGCACGCTAGCTTTATCAACTAACCTGCTTCACAAGTGAAAGAGGTTTAAAAGCAACTTACCCTTTGTTCAGGCCCGTTTTACGATCGCATACAATGCGTACGTCAACAACCTCCCCAAAGCTGGAAAAAAAATTTTCCAGCTCCAACTCGCTCGTCTGAAAAAGAAAGGAACATATTAATAAATTTTCACTAACTTTCTCTTGCAAAGCGCGCTCAAATACTTTGCAGTGAAGTATCGTTGCTAAACGAAATAATCGTTAGTTACCACTGACACGGTTACAAGGATTGTCTACGTGCCCGGAAATCGAATTCGGGCGACAGCGCGCAACGCTTGATGTTTGTGTTACAACAACTGAATGTTTTAATACTGCACGTTCAATACTTCGTTTCCTCAAAACATATTCGCTTCTATTTTGGCTCTACTTTATGGTGAAGAAAATTGCAAAGAACTCGCTGACTCAGCCAAAGTGTCTATTGCGACAAAACTTGCAATTTACCTGACGGGTTCCAAATATCTGAAGACAGCGAAGAAATTTCTGGGTTCTAGAACTTTTGGTCATTAAAGATACCATAAAACAAAAAGATGACCTCGTAATGATCTATCCTAAACGATGGAATGCGTAACCAGTAATGTACAATTTGTGTGCAACTGTGCGCAACGGTTCATTTTCAATCCTGTAACATCAACAATCTTTGACAGGAAAATAAAACGAAGCTTTTTTTTCGCTACAAGCTTTTAAAACAACAAAAACAAAAGACTCTGGAAAAACTTACGTCTCGAGCAAGCCCTCCTATAAAAACACGGTTTATTATTTCCTGCCCTTCAGGCACAGGTATCTAGAAAAGAGGAGAAGAAAAGATTGTCAGCTCTTGTGGTCGCTAATGTGGTCGCTGATCTGTCAAATAGTTTACGCACTTTATTACGGATCGGAACGTGTAACCATCTATAAGCTTAAAAACTAAGTTGACACTTTCAACATTCGCAAGGTCTTATTGTTTGCTTATTAAACAAGCGAAAGAGGGCGAGATACTTTAAGGAAAGTGCCTTCTTCGTTCGAGTACAAGTGATCGTTTCCTTCCCTAATCTAAACAGAAAGAGGGCTTACGATATCGATAGCGCGGCGCCACTAACAAGATAGGCAATTGAGCGGATAGGTCAAGATACGATCGCTTGGGCTAAATAGAGGCTACACGCTACAGAAACCACAAGAAAAGAAAATACAACTATATAGCACAGAGAAATGTACTCACATTTACCGCACCGTTCATTTTCCTTGCTGACCGGACGACGAACCTCTGAGCACGTGAAATGGGCGACAGTCAATTTCAAGTCTGATAACGCGGGCTATGATTGGCTAATCTAAAGATAACATTGTCAATTTTCTGGCGCGTCAGTTTCGATTCGATTCAAGCTAAAAACTGCGAAGTTCCCAGACTAATTCAACCTCAAAAAAGAGTTTGAAATGGTTAATTCTGCCTCAAAAAGAAACAACGAGATTTATGCGTCAATATCGCTAACCGGAGATCTGTTTATATTACAACTGATTACCAGAAAGATGCAACAGGTTATTCCTCGTGGGAGGGGCGCAAAAACATGTCAAATCGTTAAAGAAAACACAATAACTGTACCAATCAAACGAAAAAAGACGCACAAATTTAAGATGGTAATCTCAACAAAATGGATCTTTAAAATGCCATCAATCAAGTCCGATCCAAAGTAATTGATCATTCCTGCTAGAAATCTACCGTGTTTATTGATGAAATGGATTAGCGACCCACCGCAGCGAATCGACCATGTCAGAGTGCAGCTGTGAGCTGTAGCTGTCGAGTAAACACTAATCTGTTTTCCGTACTGTTGATTACCTTTCTTAAAAAAATTAAAAAATAAAAAAAAAATTCAATAGAACACTTACTGCCAGAAAACTGCTCGAAGCCAAAAATGCTAAAAAGAGGCCACTAAAATTTTTGGGGACCCTTTTCTGCCTGGCGCCATAAATGTTGCGCCGGCCGAATCGAAAGCGTTTTTAATAGTTTCGTAATCTGTTTTGGCAAAAGATAAGCAAAAAATAACTAAAGTTCACGTTAAAACCCAAATTTAATACGTTAGGTAAGTTCTGGACCGTGAAAAACGGGCATCTTTGTTTCACTTAATTTTTTTTCACCAAAACAAACAGTCATTAAAGTTTATTTTCAAGCACTCTTCGATCGAGTGTAAACTGCTGGACAACGCAAAAACAGGTATTTTGTTTTTAAATGGGCACGATGGTTATCGCAATAGTTGGCACTCACTAAAATATGCATCCCATTTCTTAGCTTGCGTTTGCAAAACAAGTCCATTTAGGCTTAAGATACTAATTCAAAGTCGGTTCAGGGACAAGCTATACGAGTACATGTAATTGGCCTCTTAAATAGCCTCTGCCAGGCTCTCGGTCAGTGGAGACGATCGAAAAAGCAGGCAAGCGATCCCCTTTTTCGACTATCTTGGAGCCTGGAACAGGTTCTCTCTTAAATAATTTTTCGGTTTTGACACAGGGAGTCGCCAATGTCCACGTTTTTAACAAAATTTGAAATAATTGACTTGCTGTCAAGTGCCGCCCTCGTGAATTTAAGCTTTACTTCTATACTACTACTACTACTTCTGCATCACACTTCAGTAGCTCCTTAGTATTTTATCCCGCATTCTGAATTTCTAGTATCCCACATCCCGCTACGATGGTAAGCCTCCCCCCCCCCCCCATTACGACCCACAAAGGCGTCCGCAAAGCTTCTGCATAGCCAGATACTTGCTCACACACACACACACACACACACACACACACACACACACACACACACACAAAACATGGCAGTTTTAAAGACCTTTATTTTCAGTCCTAACTACTGTACAGTTTCTTAAATACAATTCAAATTATAGATCACACGAGCTTTAAAGGGTGACGAAAAAAAATCCTGCCGATCTGTATTAAACTGACTATTTTCGATAAAATCCTTTATTTCACGGAACACCAGTAAACGACGCCTCTTTCTTTCCTACGTACCTTTTAAAATCGTTCGTTAGTTGACTGCAATACAGTATCCTTTAACAGCTTTTTGCCGTATACCTTGCCAGAAATAAATGGGATCGGCTGGAATTTTTTGAACACACTGATAACTGAGGAGACACTGCGACACTGCGACAACGGTTCAGCTGCGAGCAAAGGAATCTTGATCAGAGAAGACTCCAAAATAGGCCACTCACACCCGCAACCCGCCGTAAATGAATTTGTCCCTTTCCGCCATCCCGCCCTAGTTAGATTATGTGCCGATCAGTTCGAAACTTCAACATCAACCCCAGGTATACCCTGGGCATTTGACTGTACATCGTACCCGGGGAGGGGGGAATTTGCACGTTGCGTTGGAAGGGTGGGAAACTTGAACCCGATTTACCTCTTGTTCTGATTTCTGATGTGATACGCCCGTGAGTTTTTTTCGGTTTTTGCAGGGTTTGCCAAATTTACAAGATAGAATCTCGCCTTTGTTAGTGAATAACTCTTCCAAAAGGGTCTTCAAAAGAAGGTGTTATTACGGCATGTCTCTCTCACAGAGGCGTGTAAAGCGTTTGATTGAAGACGAAATTTGTCTTTGAGGAGAGGTAGTTTAGTACTAATTGGTGGGGCATTTGAACGGCTTTTTTGCCCCGAAGGAAGGGAATTTGAACAAGCCAATCTTCAAAAAATCAGATGCCCAGGGGGTTGCCTCGGGGGGATGTTGAACTTTCGAATTTATCGGCGCATTACGCCGATCCTGCTGTGGCATAGCGCGAAGTGACTCTACTGTTTTTCATTCCCCTTCTCGGCAACGACTTCAGTTTTTTCTCGTATCGCGCCTCGCTTTCCGCCAGAGTCATTTCCTTCTTACCTCGCTAACGAATTTCTACCATAAGTTACGGATAAATTTTAGAGAACATTTTTCCATTTTGCGATTTAGGAAGGGCCACAAAGTTTGGAGATACAAAATTCTTGAAATGTGGAGAATTTTACGCCCTCCAAAAAATCGCGTCAACGCTATTTTAGATTCTTAAAACGACCACGAATCCTCTCCTCGCAAGAATGGACTGCGGCAAAATGTAATTTTTAATACTTTACCAACTCTGAGTTCTTCATCTGCTAACACCTCAAACGATTTCTTTAGAAACTGACCACCAACTTGAGGCATTTTTAACATGTTTCAGAAAATTGGCTGTTTCTGATTTCGCCAGCAGAAAAAAAAGAAAATTGAGATAATCTTGATCTAATCTACTTCAATAGATCTATCAAGAGGGATAAAACCAGAACTAAGATCCTCAGAAATTGGGGAAAACGGGGAAAAATTGTTGCACGTCGGAAATATTTGTTGCGAACGCAAAATTCGCGTCTGAGAAGCAAAAATGCTTCTAAGGTTTCTAATGCATGGTTCAGTTTTACTTGTTACCATCCCCTCCCCGGGCAACCCGGGGACAAGTCCAGCCCTTCGGTCCCGGGGGTGGGGAATTGTTTGAAGCCGTCCTGTCCCTGGGGGGAGGGGGGCGGGGCAAATCGAAAATAACTTCTTGTTGTTCTTGTGAAGTACGTCACTTCTAGGTTGACGCCGGACCACGTGGAGGAGGCTGCCTATTTCCAGGGAGAATTCTAGAAATTGTAGCAGACTGGTTAGAGAAGAATAATCTCTCAAAATTAAAATCTGTATTCGGAGGTACATTTATTATGAAATGTTAGACGAATGTGCATTTGATGCGTCCTCGAATGGATGGCGTTCGTCACAAGCAAAGAAATATTTCTTCAGCGTATTTATGTATATGTTCTCTATCTGAAAACGGATGCACGGCTTCATATTAAACAGACGTCTCAGTCCAGTGTTCATTCTTATGAAACAAGCTAAGAAAAACTCCTTTACAATGCTGCCATCAATTTGTTCACGGGCCTCTTGTGCGTGTGTGCTATATTTAGAATAAATCACGTGGCGAAGACCATTTCTTTACTCGCTAGCCGTATGCCAGTGCGGTTAGAGGTTTTTCTTCAGTTTTCTTTTTCAAATATAGTGTTCATGTTTTTATTACATTATACATGTAGTGTCCTTTGTTCAAGAAACTCTAGAAAAGCGTTTAAGTTCTCGTCAAAATGTCTGGTTTTGCTATTGTACGGAAATCAATATCGTAATCTATGTTTTGTACACAAAACAGCGTATTTGTGGTCGATGAGGAGTCCCGGGGGGGGGGGGGTAATTGTCTCTTTCTGCGTGCCCGGGGGTGGGGAATAGACCGCCAAGTGAGAACAAAATTGCAAATCCCCGGGGGTATGCCCGGGGGGGGGCATGGTAACAGGTAGAATTGAACCATGCATAAATTGAGATTTTTGTGTAGTTTTTTGCTAATCCAGCTCGAGTGCTTTTTAACGAACATTTTCGCTGTTGTCAGTATTAATACACAATATATAACTATGTATATATAAAATTTCTTTCAGTTCCTTTTCCTTGTTTCGTTGTAATAATACCGACAACAGCCGTGCTGTTGGTGAGGGGACCGGGGACTGGGTTCCCCGCCTTTTTCGTCCGCGCGCAATCGTGACATCACCCTTCAAACAACAAGAAAGAAAGCCAACCTTGTGCAGTGAGTGGCACCTGTCACTTGTTCTTAACTTAACGCCTTTGTGACCTTTGTTTCGTAGTGATCCGAGCACAGGACTTCCAATGTGCGAGTGTCTAAGAGGGTATCCCAATCTTGGATAGGGTGTGTTTCTCTTGTGCATTCAGGGCCTGAAAATAGGTCGGGTAGCACTGTTGCTGGGCGAAGGATTGAATAAACTTGATCAAATGATTCTGGAAAAAATCGAGAAAATTCTCATCAGATTAAAAATAAACAGAGAGGTTTGCAGTATTATATATTGTCCTCAAACCGTCATCACAGTGATCAAGAAAAAGAGATGTAAAAAGGGACTACAGTGACAGGGTATACCCCAAAATTCTGCTAGAGATCCCAGCTGCCCCCTTCAAAGATATTAGAGGGCCTGTTTTTAAGAGTAAACTGACAGCGTAAGATCAATAAATTGAGATATCTAACTTTTTCCAAGATAAGTTGCTCTTTTGCTTCAGGAGCTGTGGGGAGAAAACTGCAAAATGATTTTACATGATCACGTTTGGATGAAAAAGCTATCAAAATGTCAGACCACTTTATGGCAAAACGAACATAAGCTTTCTTGGTGAATTTTTTGGCGCCAAAGGCTAGGGCCAATCGTATGGGCCACCAAATCCGAATTATATTTAGCCTCGCTTTGAAAGCGAGACCTGGTGCAAAGCCTTTCACATGAAAGTGAGTTTAATTTGGATGTAAACGAAAATTATATTTTCATATGAAAGGCTTTTTGCACCAGGCTTCGCTCTGAACAAGTGGCGTAAGCCAACTCGGAAATTGCCTACTGTGGTAATCCCGCAATGCTACACTCTTAGAAGACTTCCTAAGATATCCTAAAGTGTAGCCACTCAAATAATGAAAGCTATTGAGCAGTACTTTCCTGTGGTGCTGTTTATTATGCAGCACAAAGTGGTTCTTACTTTGGGTCTATTAAAGAAATTCGTGAGTCAGTTGTGTACTTTGCTGCTCTGGGAATAAAATTTTCGGGTGGGGCTTCCCGTCACATTTTTTCCAAGCGGTCTTTTCAAACGGAAGAATAACTGGAAGAATAACTTTAAAAATAGATACCTGTAAATCTAGCACATAAATAGGGTCGTTCTTTATCTCTGGGTCATCCTCGTCCTCGTCTTCCATATCATCCACATCAAACCCTGCATAATAACAAACCACATTACCAAACTAAACTGCAGCTACTGCTCCCGGATATGCTCCGCCTTATCAACTTTCAAGGCTGCACTCGCGGAAATCCTTCCTATACGAGTTATTTTAGAATTAACCACGGAAAACTACAAATCATTGTTAAGCTAACAAAATTTGAAATCCAAATACGACATCGACAGATACGTTTTCGATCAAAAGCAATCTATTTCCAAATAAATCGCAAAACATTTTGATAAAAGGACACCCCTACCCCGAGTCGGCGTTTTACTGACACCTATTTGTTACCACGTTCGTGCTGGCAGGTGCGCGCAAGCTTGCAGGCGCAAAACTAAGTAACCGACATATCATCAAATTTGACAAGAAGCCCGATCAGGGTTAAAAAAATCCCTTTGATTTAGATGTCTGAAAATCATGCCACTGCCTCAGTATTTAGCCTTATCTGGTGTGTTGTTAAGGTAAGGTGTGGTGTATATCCAGTTCAAAGAATTCAACCAGGGTGTAGCTCATGAGTGCTAATGCTGTTCCCTGGACTCACATTGACGTATTACTGGCCCTCCTAGATAAGCAACTGCTACCCATGGGCCAGTCCATCAAAGTAAGAAAAAAATAAAATAAAATAAAGTTGAAAAGTAAATAACCCAAACCCCACCGTATCAACGGGTAAACCCTGGGTGAGGTTTGTTGAATCTCAACAAACTTCCCCAAGGGCTTAGCTTCCCAGCTAGTGTGGGGTTAGGTGGGTCCTGGCAACAGAATTCTTTGTTCAGAAATCGATTTCTGCAGTAATCAGCGGCTAGGAGCAATGCTAGACCACCGAGTTACTTCCCAGCATTTTGTCCAGTCTCTCTAAAGGTTTAATGCACCCACTTAAGCCCATTTTGTTTAGAAAAGCGTTAGAGTGGTACTACGATAAAAACCACCTTTATTTTTTCTTCGGATTTCGAAACTATGTTTACTGAACACTCCCCAAGCGAAATTTTAAGCCTTAATTTCGAGGAGACTTTATTTAAACTGCAATTTTCCGATTTAATGGTCTGCCATTATTACACCAGAAAGGATACAATGAGCTTTAGAATGCAGCGTGTGAATACAACTTATTAATTATGCAAGACACGAGTTTGAGTCTTAAAGCTCAAAACTACCTTGCTGTATACTAAGCCACTTTCACACCACACTGCATAATTAATAAGCTGCTCGAACGAAGATTTAACGTGACGTCAGTGTTAATTCACAGTCTCTTACCGAGGTAATCTGAGGCGGGAGCAAATGGTGATCCGGACACTTCAATGGCTTCTTCGTCGTCATCCACGTCCTCCCAACCCTCCTCTCCCTGACGACAAATCAAATGTACTTATACTTAATTTAAAGTACAATAACGTTATTTATTAAAGTGTCGGAGTATTTAGCACAGCAGTGCTAACTGGGGACACTATTAATCTCTGAAAGAAACATGATAAATGAAACATAAACATTCCATAAACCCCAACTGGTGGGAGGCTTAACAGCTGGCTATTTACAAGCGTGGCTGAGGATTTGAAAACGGGACTACCATGAAACAAATCCAAGCGGTCAGAGAGGACGATTTGAACCCGGGAACACAAGATTACAAGTCCAGCGCCCTAACCAATTGGCCACGCCGCCCTCTTATGGAAAAAAGTATAAGACGAGAAAAACACTGTTCTATGAACACGATTAAATAGTCTTATTACATAAACTCCCATTAACTACAGAGATTTTGGCAAAAATCGTGTGAAGACATCGGCTTCATCTTTATTGTAATGAGCAGAGATCTCCGAAAATCTCGATATCGCCATGTTAACTAAATTTTTAACGTCCCAAAGGTCACTGGTTAGAAAATTAAAACACCTCTGATATTTCGGATCTTCCTCGAAGACCATTAGAAATTTTTGGAAAATGATCGGATATGTTCGTATGCGGTAATTCGAGAAATCTTCGGGTAATTTTTGTGTTAATAAATATTTATATGATAAAACAAGACAGTGGTGGCAGAGACATGAAAATTCCCTTACCGTGTTTAGCTTGATATCTCGCGCGTTTATAGCATGTGTAACGAGAGACCATAAATTACAAGGCCGCGTGAGGCTCTCGCGAGGAAAAAGGCCCCTCTCCGTTACCCTCGCATGAACCTCGCTCGTGTCCCAGATTTCGCGCTCTTATTAACTGCTACGCAGGCTCACGAGTTTACTTCGTTCATTTGTGAGATAACAAACAACAGTCCAAGAGAAATTACGTATGTCTGTACACCAAAACTCTGGTATCTCAATGACAGGAACTTGAATGCTTACATCGTCTGAGTCCCCATCCTCATTTTCGCCCCCTGCTGCGGCGCTCTCCAAAAGTGTGCCCAGCTCATTGATGATTAATTTGAAGAGCTTTACGGGTGCTGGGATCATGGTCCACTGCTCTGGAACTAAGACGACAATAACGGGAAAAAAGAAGTTGATCACAGTGTGAGAACGATAATCAAGCAGGGAATTAGAAGCTAAATGGTAATAAAAGACAAGGTTAAAGGGGTTATGTCACGAGGATTTTGCTATTTCAGGCCAATCCTGTACTAAAATTTTAACCTAGTGCCTTAACTCATACACAAAATGCTCCTGTAAAACTATGAGGAAGATATCACATTAATTTTATCAGGGAGAGCTAACCATAATAATTTTTTGGTGATTTTTGAGAACATAGCATCAAAACTTGAAAATATTGACCCAAGTTTTTCAAGTTTCAATCTATTTCCATCCTTGCCAGCGGTAGCAACAGACGACAGGAAACAGTTTCAGTGCCGTAAGATAGTCTTTATTAACAAAGTTACACCATTAGTTTTGGAATTCAATTGATGCCAAGACACTGTTTAGCCTTTAAAAAGATACTAAAATAGTGTGACATAGCCCCTTCAAGTGACACTATGTGCCAGGCCAATGTTAAACTCAGTGTATTTTCCGCGCTGAGATGAAGCGACTGAGTGTAAATTCTCTCACTCCCCCCCCCCCCCCCTCCCCGATCTAGTATTTTGTTCGCTGGTACCATTAACATTAAAAGAAAAGAGAAGGTGGTATAAATAAATAAACAAATAAATAAACAAATAAATAAATAAATAAATAAAATAAATAAATAAATAAATTACGGCTCGCGTCTTGCCCAGCAAGATTAGACAACTACATGTAACAACAGGGCTCCGAGGAAGACAAAAGATAAACCGCAACCTTAAAAAAACGCGCACACCTTCTACCTTAAACCTGCAAATAAAGCCACCTTTCATCGCTCCCAACGTCCCTACCCTAGTCCTAGCGGCCGGGATGGACAAGAGGCATTATGCAAGCCGCGACAACTGGCCACAATACATGTCGCTTTCACGTAGCGCCATCAGTCTAGTGGCCAAACCCGTAATTTTTCAAGTTGGCTGCATCCCCCGGGTGGCAAGGTGTTCTTGGTACCATTTTAAAGCTTATAGTTCACTCTTTCCGAATCTGCTTGTTGCCAACTGAATTAATTGGTAACCTGGACTAAAATACCCACACTACTTTGCGCATGTCCTACCTAGTGACGCAACTAAGCGATACACAAAATACCGGCGCATTACATTTCCTGTATTTTGCTTCGCGTTTGAGTCCCACCCAAGATTGTGTCCAGCGCGTACAGGTCTACTCTACGCAAAGCCCACACAGAGTTATTACTAAATTACCTACTGCGGCTACAGAGTTAGATTGAACTTGACTAACCTTTAGCTGCCCTGGATCTTGTACGGATTCCTGCCAGAAAATTCAAGAAAAAAAAAAAGATAAATTGAGAGGACTTGCGTTTTACCCGTAAAACTTATAATTAGGAAGACGAAGTGTTGCCCAAAAAGTTGTTACGTCACTGTGCAAAGTTAATCTGTTACCTTCGTCTTGTTGGAAAATCCTCTCGCCTTTCACTATGATGCTAGAGAGCCTTTTATCGCCGGTGTTAACAAAGAATTGTAGAACATTACACAGGGCCATTGTGCTGTAACATGACATGGAAAGAATCAGAATGCATTCAAGGTATAAGAGAGGAGCAATGTTTATAAAACAAAACCAGCTAACGCTCGAAACGTCAGCTTTCAATCTCTTTACGGTGGCCAATTTACCTTATCAACTCAGTTGATAATTCTAAATTTTTGTGTTTCACGTCCCCACCGACGCAACACCACAGTCTCTTTATAAACTAACTCTTTTGTAAGTAAGCAAATAGCGTAATCCAGTGAGAGCGCAATATATACGCAATATATACCACGTTGGCCATCCCAGTAAAATATTCCGTTGATCATCGCCCAACTCACAAAATGTTGTGAAAGGTATAAAAATTAAAATAAAACTAAACAAGAAAAAAAATTCACTGCGTGCTCCCTTTTCTCAAACATTTATAAATTTGGATTCTTTTGTATGCGCATCAACCACCCCGTAAACTTCCTTTGCAGAGCTCAATGTGCTGCTTATTTTACCTAAACAGCTTTTCACCGATTACCTAACTTTGCTGTCGTAAACGCCAAAGAATTCTGGTTGTCTTGCACACCAAATCTTAAAGACATATTCCAGGGCTGATTTGCCAGTCGGGTCAGGAACACCGCTCAGGAAATCAAGCGTCATTTCTAACTGAGTGTTCATCAGGTGAAGAAACGACAGCACGAGTGACTGTGGAAACAACGCACCGCAAAAAGCGTAAGTTAGGTGAGCTGAGTATTTCGAAGCCCCTTGGGGGAGGGGGAGGGGAGGGTATAAGACAGAAAAAGTGATTTGAATGCGGAGCGAGCCTATTCATTCACAAAACGCCAGACAAAATATCACAAGAGACGAAAATAGGTTCGAGCTCTCCAAGACCGTTAGAGAATCGATGAAATTCCTCTTTACGTAGCGGTCAAACAAGAGCGAGGGAGTTGGTGAGTTCGCAGGAGAGTCAGTGGTCAAAGAAACAAAAACAACAACAAAACAAAGAAACAAACAAAAAATATTGCCATAAAAAGTAACGTACCTGAATAATACTTAACGTTTCTGCTTGTTGAAGTTTACTAAGGACACCTCTTAATAATAAGTCAAGGCTCTCACCAAGATTACTTCCAATCTAACGAGAAAACGAAGCAGCGAAAAAGCAAACTTACTACCGTAGGTTTAAGCCCTGAAAGAATTAGTACAGATAGATTGACCATACATTTCGTAAATTGTCGTTATCAACCCCTCTAAATTTGCGAAAATTAATACCGCCAATTTTAAACTATTTGAAAATTTTTTGAACGAGCGGTCGCGAAAGTTTCCGAACGCTTACAACCGCATGAATCTTAAATGTGTTTTAGTGTCTTGGCAATACGAGAAAAAGCATAACTCTGATTCGAGTACACGCGAAAATTCAGTATAGACGCATCACTGGTGCCGATCACAAAAAGACGGCGGAAAGTAATATAGATCAATATTTATCCAAACGATGTTGATCTAACCTTTTTAATCAAGGTAGTTACCAGTCTACCGACAAAGGACGCTGTGAACTCTGCGGCCCTTGGGTCGAGAAGATGTGAGGTTGCTCGCACGATGTAAGAAATCGCGCTGTTACCCTGTGCATCACGCCTACGTGAAATCAACGAGAAAAGGTCATTTATTCATCAAAATATACCAACAGAAAGGGCAAAGAGTTGGTATCTCACCAGTTAATGATTTGCTCCGGCGAAACATAGACAAACGCTCGAAGACACTGCCCTCCACTCTGATACAGAAGGAAAAGGAACAAGAACAGAACTCAACACTTAGAAGTAATAATTCACAATCCGTGTATTTATTGGCCAACAGAAAGATGTTCTTCCGTTGACATGCTGGAAGTGGCAGGACAAGCAAAGTTTGGTTTCTACTAACTAATTTGCATTACTTCGTGACATCGACACCCCAGTCAGAATTCGAAGATAACTTCCAGAATCCTCATCCTGATTCTAATCTACCTTGGAGCTACTACCAATTAATCTACATTCTTTTGTGACATCGACTATTCAATCCGAATTCGACGATAGCTTCTAGAGTCCTGATCTTGATTCTAATCTGTCTTGGAGCTACTACCAATTAATCTGTATTCTTACGTGACATCGACTGTCTAATCCGAATTCAAGGATAGCTTCTAGAATCTTGATCCTGATCCTAAACTGTCTTAGAGCTACTACCAATTAATCTGTATTCTTCCGTGACATCGACTTTCCAACCGAATTCAAGGATAGCTTCTAGAATCCTGACCCTGATCCTAATTTGTCTTGGAGCTACTGCAAATTAATCTGTATTCTTACGTGACATCGACTATCCAATCAGAATTCAAGGATACCTTCTAGAATCCTGATCCTGATCCTAAGCTGCGTTAGTGCAGTCCTCGAATTCCGATTGGACAGTACATCTTACAAAAGTATGCGAACTAGCTGCAAGTGGTTTCATTTTACGCATTGCACCCTGAAGGACTTACGTTTAGTGCATCTTAAAATGTAGCAAAATTAAAACACAAGCTGAAAATTCCATACTTTGCCTAAATTTTCACAATCTTACTCCAAAACGTCTGTGGTTTGCTATATTTTAATTTTGCTTCGTTACTTTATTTAATTATTATTTTTGCCATTTTTTCCCCAAGTTCTGACGTGACACCCTAAGTTATACCAAAAACGGTAACTTACACCCCTCAAACAGACGACGAGCATCCTCGTCCTTTTCACGTGAATGTTCCTTCCCCACCCGACGAGGGGAATTTCATTCGTTTGGAAGAGAAATCTTTACGCTGAACGAAATGACAACATAACAAAACTCTTCTCATATGGGACCCCTAGCCCACCCCACCCATCCCATATGACAAGTCGTACCTGTAACACTGAGTTGTCATCCGACGCAAGTATTGTATTGACAACTACTGGAAATACAGTGTTTAACAGCGGTTCAGAAAGAGGTGGCTGAGTGCACTGAATAATATAACACAGAATGTCCATACACACCTGTGAGGAGACAAGTGTAAGAAAAAAAAAACAAGTCGGTAATTTGTCGTGTGATAGTCTGGTTGAGGGTACAGTGGAGACCTGACTTACGGACAATTTTTCTGGGTACAACAAACACTCATAATGCTGGATTTAAAGGCTTTCACCCTGGATTGAAGAGCACTATTACTGGCGGCATTGAATTGACTGGTGGTTTACACAATATAATAATGAACAGGCAGACACTGAAAGAACAATTTAAGTTTCGTACAATTAATCTACGAAAAGTTACACCAGCCAAATTGATCCTCTTTCAAACTGAGCAATTCCCTCAAATCTCCTACATTTTCTTTCTGTGGACTACTTTTTGTTAGTTAATGAATAGGATGGTTCTCTTCTGTTTTTTGTGTACTAGAACAATTGGACTGTTTGCCTTTGTTTTGAGAAAGAATCAACTTATCTTGGCCCCCTTGACTATTTAATCCTAGAAACCCGGCCTTACAGTTGCGCTGTTATCTACCAAATTAGTGCGCGAGTCATGGGGAAACTCAAACTGATATAAGCATATCCAGATAAAAGGAAGGAACATTTTGACGATCCCGTTAAAATGATGTACTGCAATACTCACAGCATTTATTCCTATGGGAGTCTTTTCCGGCGGAGCCTGAAATATACTGACCAATGTGGGCAGAAACCTCTGCATTAAAAGCTGGAAAAGGGTTAACCAGGAAACTATTAGCAAAATAAAGCAGCCAACATTTTCTCCCTCCACATCACGTAAGAATCTTAGCCGCATCGACAAGCTTGTTATCCTACGAGTTAACCACCCGTTCTGAGACATAATCAGTGGCTTCTGCTGGTAATTAAGCCCGAAATTCCCTTCCGGATGCGCTCGGCACAACCAAGTCACTGAAAGCCTTTGGACTAATATGTTAAAGAATTAGTAAGAACTTTGTATTTCTATTTGAATCTTATTTTTCACCATTACGTACTTTTGTCGGTAAATTAGCATTACACTGCTAGAGGCCTAATCAGCCTTATCAACCCGAGATAAACGAGTAAAAGGTATCTACCTACCTAAAAAAGGAATAGGGTTTAGTTGCAAATGAAAGAGTAGTTTGCAGTTTCTCCAAGCAATTTTGAAATCGTGGTTCATTTTTTTCTGAGCTTTTTGATTGGCTTAAAACAGACTAGCCAATCACGGTGCAGTTATTGAGACCTCAGCCAACTGCCTAACCGCCGCTTTTTCCGCACAAACCTGTAAAGGCGTATTGCGATTTGCAAGACTAGTCTTCTACTTTTCGCAGCGTTGCAAGATAAGTTGCTGCGTATAACATGTATTCTGTACCTTGTCTCGCAATGTTTTTGTCAACATTGCATCGCAAGTCGCAGGAAAACATTGCCTTGTGTAACAGCGCCTTTAGGGGTCTTGCGCAAGCACGACGGCATGGCCAAGGAAAAGCCTTTTTATAAAACATTTTCATCTACTGAGCAATTTGTCTGACTGAACTATTCCGGAGCTGAATAGTTCGGCGTTGACAAGTTCAGGTAGAGAAAGGCAAATTCACTATCCCAGGATTTGGCTATTTCACGATCTCCAGAGGACGGTAAAGAAATGTACTGAGAGGAAAACACACGTGCAGAGCCAACTACTAATTAAACCTTGGGCGCTTTCCGTTCAACAAAAAATTCCGATTTGAATCTCTGTAATTTTCCAGTGCTGAATGAAACACCATTTTTCGTTTTCTTCCCCCGAAAGTTCTGAAAGAGAGGACAACCTCGCGAGGTATTCCGAAATTTTCGGAAATTTCTTCCCGTAAATTTCATTATCGTTCGATTTTGTTCCCGGAGTTTCCTGAATATTCCGTTGATTAGTTCGCATTTCGAAAACTTTCCCAGGAAATTTCCATACCATTCTTTCTCGTTTCGAAAATTCCAGAATTTTGGTGGAATGGAAAGCGCCCCTTTTGTTTAGCGACCTACCCGTTGCCGTCGCTGGCGTGGTTTGGTAAGGTCCTTGTTCGTGCTTGTCGCACAGGCGGCGGTTGGTAAAAAAAAAATGGGTGCGTCGCCAGCGCAAGGGAGAATTAAAAAAAGAAACAACCAAACAGACCACGACGACCTTACCTTGTTACACGTCTCAATCATCGCAAGTTCTTTGAACAAGTCTTCTATTAACGGTATAAGAGCTGCATCTGTAACGAAACAGCAATTTTAAAAAACTTTGGGCAATAACTCCAACGCTCTTTGATTTTACTAACGCTTTGAGTTGAGGCCATTCTTCTGAAAGTAGCTGTACATACCGTGCGCGTATTTGATGAACAGTGCTATCGTTAACGGCGTTATTCTTCCCTCGCACGACGTTGTAAATTCCTTATTAACCTGCAGATAAAATAGAGACGTCAGAATAAGTATTGTTTTAATTGTTCTTTTGACGAGTGGAAAATAGACGCCATTACGATGTTCCTTGCAGTTTACTGTTTCTCTGTAAATGCGTACAGACAAAAGCTAGCGTATACCACGACAGTGAATAGTGCATAAAGCGCGCTCTGACTCGCTTCTCAATTTCGCGATGGCATTTGCTCTCCCGAAGCGATTAAAATGCTTTCTATTCTGTTTTGTTTTTTGTTTTTCTTTTTTTAAAAAGCTTGCAGCACATTACCTGCATTGCAACAGCTAGTTTTTATAATTCCCCAACCTTCGCCAGAAGTAAGGTGGGGAGGCTGTGAAAAATAGATGGCTCCAGACATTCGTGTTTACAAACAGTTTTAAACAGCTAACATGGACGTTTTGATGACTCTTGCCCTCTCGCTTTCAATGTCGGACCTTTGAAGGCCAATCTCGTGTCAGTAAACTCGGTTGACACGGAACACTGAGAAAAGAGGAAGGGAGGGGAGCAAAATGATAGGTAAATTTAGTAACTAAACTTTCCTAGCACTTCTGGTAATGGTTTTAGACACAGCAAAATTCATCAAAATATTAAGACGGGTCTCCTTTCTTACCGACATAACAATCCTAAGAGATTCTAAAACCAGAGCGAGCACGTCATCAGTTGACTGAGTTGCCATGGTGAGTAAGCCATCCATTATCTTGGGCAGAAATGGCGCTAGAATCTGAGTACTCCCTGACACTTTCAGAAGTGCACAAAATCTGCAATCAAAGTCGAAGGTGCTGTTAACTGGGCGAAACAGACTGAGACAGACAACATAAACCAACCAACATGACACCAGTCAACATCAGGGAATCTCTGAGGGTAAAGGAAATCATTACGAATTCTGCTAACTGTATTCTTATAGTCAATTAAGAGAGCTACAGATTCAGACTTCATAGAAAGAGAGACAAAAATGTACGCACGCAGAGTTTGTGTCATTGTTAACCGACAGTACAATTAATGCATGCAATAATAATAAGTCATTTGTTACAAGTGACAAAGTTAAGAAACATGGACCCTTTCGTCTGGTTTTCATATCCTTGTAATCTGAATCAGTTCAAACGTTTGCGAGCGTGAAGTTCGCAAGAAAACGATACAAGAAAGGAAACGACAAACAGCATTTCGTGCCAAAAAGACTTGTGGCTGTCAAGCTTGTCAGTTTCCTCACTTTGAACCCACACTCAATGTAAAAAGCTCTTAAGCTTCTCTTTAGGTTGTGTAAATATAAAAACGTAAAAGTTCTCAAAACCACTGTTAAGTTTTGCGGTGTAAGGAAAAGTTCTCATTTTCATCTGTGTTTTTTCCTTTGCAGAATTATGACAGTAACTGCGCACGTGTTGTACGTTTGACCGTGAAGAAACAACACATCGCAGAAACCCCAATCAAACAAATGACCTATAATCCACCGTACGGAAAAAGACGGCGGCTGTACATTTTACCACAATACCATGGGAACCTAACACAGCCAATAAGCTCATAAAAAGCCACATTTTTTGCACAAATTCGTCCCTGTGCTAGCAACATTCCGTATGCTAAGTTTGATGTTTTTAGAACTTTTCTTTGCGTTTTTATGAGCGTTTTTAGGGTTCTTGTTCGCTAAGAACTATGGGTAAATGTACCAGTCGCCATCTTTTTCGGTACGGTGGATTCAAGAGTACTAGTATGACACGGTAAACACTAAACTTAGCGACTATACTAGGGCGCTTTCCATTCGACCAAAATTTCGCTCGGAAACTGAAAGGAACGATTAGGCCCAACAGGAAAACTTTCGGAAAAGAAGATCCCCGGGGCTGGTGCAACCAATCCGCAAATTTTCGGAAAATACTACTCTATTCGCCACATGAAATTTTCGAAATTTCAAACCACAATTTTTTTGGTCGAGCGGAAAGTGCCCCCAGCCAATGGTGATTTTCCTGTTAAGCATAAACCTGTTACACCAGTTTTGGTTCAACTTACTCATACACTGCTCTAACAGAGCATATTCGGACTACGGGGAGTTGCGTAGACTGCAGACCTGTGACTGAAGCTTCTATAAAACTGAAAAATGAAAACATTAATCAAAGACAGAAAAGGTCCCGGGTGGGATTTCCTATGAAAGTGACGGGAGCGATCGTCGTATCTTCAATGGGTTAAAATCCGTCATTTGTTACCGCTCACAGTGTTAAAATCTAAACAGATTATCGTTCGAGTTATCTTGGTACCTTTCAGGGTATTCAGGCAAAAAAAAAATATGACAAAAGGAATTTTTGTCAAATGTCAGCTAATGTGTTGTGTTAGAACTGGCTCCTCTCAGCGTAAAAAAGGAATTCAAGCCACGCCCAACAACGTGTATGGTAATAGTAATTGGAATAAGATTTATATACCGCATTTTTCACGTACATATTCAAATGCGCATTACGACAACAAGGGAGTGAGATCAGGCATTGGCATGCAAAGGCGCCCATAGTTATTGCTATCAGTTCGTTTATTCAACCCAGAAACATCTTCCAGAAAAATGAGGTAATGTTCACATGTATCAATACAGACGAGTAAAAAAATACGTGTTATGTTTTTGCAAAACCAACCTTGTTAGCAGCTCTGGAGACATAAGAGGCGTAAAACGACTCGCCACCCATAATGCTTGGCCAATAAGAAAAGGCGATACTAAGGGATAAGAGAAGAAGAAAAAACACTTGGCTACTCAAAAATTACCTTTCTACCAAAAATAAAATGTTACCACAATCAAACCTCCAGGAAACTGCCATTTTTGGAATCACATTCAAGTGTCTGCATAGGAAAGGTGTGTGCTTGATGAAGGTTACAAATGCGGTGTTTGTGTGTGTCTGTCAAGGACCATCCATGGGAGGTGTCTGGCACCCGCTAGCAAAGTTTCAACATCATAAATACGTACTGAGTTCCAAAGTGTTTCTAAAGGACAATGCTAAGTGCCCTGTAAGGATGTGGTGTGCAAGAATTTATGCATATACGGTATATATTTTTGCTGTAACCCTTCTTTGCAGGAGTGCTGGCTTTGTGGGGGCTAATAATATATGGGACATTGGGAGGACACGGGTAATGTAACTGAATTGAAATGCTGTCCAAACACAGTTCGTTGGTGTTTAAGACACATGTTCACTTCACCAGTCTTCAAAAGTCAAATACAGTTGACTACCGGTAACTCAAACGCTTGGTAACTCGAATCTACCGCTAACTCGAAGTGCACGTTTTTCACCTTCAGGTCATTTTCTTTGTAATTTTACCCTTTATAACTCGTACGCACGACAACCCAAACCTTTTTGATTTCCCTTGAAGGTTCGAGTTATCAGGAGGCAGTGTGATATGATCATTTCTTTCCAGGCAGTTGAAGCATAACTTTGAAAGTCGGAAATGGACGAGGTTGGACTAATAACTCACATTTGCTCTGTTACAAGGCCAGGGGACTTAGAACCGGGTAAGCAAGGATTTGGATTTCACACTATGCACTGTATTTATACCACACACATTTTTAGTACTTGTTAATATGAAAATATTCACCTGTTTCTTGCAGGTCAGCTAATACTACTTGAGTTAGGAATGATGTCATATCTATAGACACTTTTCCATTTGACACTTTGTCAATTATGAGTGCTTTTACACATCCCATTGCTAACATGCTGGACTCATGTATTTTCCACCTGAAAAGGGATAAGAAATTTCAATATTTGTCTTTATTTAAAAGGGTGCTTGCCATACGAAAGCAATGATGATCACGTTGGCCTCAAGAATGTGAGCGATGCCTGACCACAGCACAGGTAACTGTATCTCATATCATTATTTCCACTTCTCTTTCCGAGCAAAGCAATGCGCCAGTGGCTTGACATTGTCACTCAATATAACGATAAAATCACCTGAACTGAGAAAACTAAGCTGTTGGGTACAGCCAGCTTGGTCTTGCCAATTATTTTATAGCTTTCTCAGCTCACAGTATGGAAAGGTAACAGTTAAAGAGCAGGAATGTGGACAAAGCAATCCACCACTAGTTTTTGTCATTCTTCTGGTTAAACTTTGTCCTGTGCGAACAATACCACCTACAAAATGTACAAATGTATGTTGGCGAGTAACTTAAAGACCCCAGTTGGTGGTTCAGTGGGCAGCTGGGACTTGTCACTGCTATCTCCTATCTCCTGCTCTACAGTCTGTTAACTTGCTAAGTGAGTTAACCAGTTCACTGATCCATGTCGTATCCTAATGATATTTACAACTCAATAAAAAAACAAAACAAAAACAAAACAAAAAACAAAACAAAAAATAAACAAACAAACCAAACAAAAAACCCTTAACCATAGAATAAAACAACATGTATCCTGATTGCAGCTACAACGTAATTTTCTCACATACTCACCAGTTGACATCTCCTTTGCTTTTTCTCTCGTTTGCTTCTTGCAGATGTCTGTTGACTGCATTTGTTAATGCAACTGCACTTTCATTCTTAAAGTCAGCAGCAACTGCCTGAAAAACAAATTATCAGGCTAATGTCACATTTCATTCAAAGTATTGACCAAACCTCCTAACCCTTTCACTCCCAGTCACTCTCAGTTGCAAAAAGACATTTAAGATGGTTCTATCTTTATATAATAACGATGTACCAAGGGACTGGTAAAATTACACCGTTATATCGGGGTATCGTTATAAACGAATCCTCGATATAATGATATTGGAGAAAAACAATCACAATTATCGTTATATCGGGGTATGGGTGATAAATATTTTTTCATGCACAATTAATATATATACATACTGTATGACTTTTATCTTTATGCATCTATCGTTTTATTATATAAACTGGAGTGTTTTACAGAGATTTTCACCACTGAGAAAAATCGTATTTGGTACACGTAAAATTACGATAATTTTACATGTGAAAATATGGCCAATCAGCTTTCGCGACGTCACGCGCCTTCTTTCGCGCCACTTTTGACAACGGCTTGCCATGATTTCGTAGTTCTCGATCGCTGTTCGCTTGGCTTGTTCAAAAAAGAAATAACTACTAGCAGGTTACGATGGCCTCGAGCAGTACACCAGAAAAAACAACCAAAAATTCGGCAAGTGAAACATTCGTGTCCCTCACCAACGAAGATGTTGAAAGATTTGTCGAAGCTGAAGCCAACAAAAACACTCAAAGAAAGATGCACAGCGACGTAACATTGATGAAGTCGTTTTTGGCAAATGAAAACGAAACAAGACAACTCCAAGACATACCGCCACCAGAATTAGACGCTTACTTCAGCAAATTTCTATTGTCTGTGAGAAAAGTCTGGTGATGAATATGAGCCAACAACACTCAGAGGAATTATCGCTTCTGTGGAGCGTTATCTTAGAAACCTACGCTACAGCGAGTCTGTTATCGAAGGACAACGTTTGACAGTTGAATTGTTCGAGAGGCACTTGTTTAAACCAATTTCTCAATTTTGACACGAGGCTGTGGATCAGTTTGTGTGTAGACTTCCACAACTAACGGCGAGTTGCGACTTTGTCGAATTTGAGTATGACCATATTCGGGTTAATCGATAAGTGCTATTCCAGTTACTACGTCGCAAGTTTAATCTGGAGCAAGAAGGTACGGTGACTTTAGATTGTCTACTAATGAATACAGACAAATGAAGCAGTAAAGAGTGGTAATAATTTAATAGCATGAAAATGAAATAATAGTGAAAAGTTTTCTATTGTGTTAATGAACGTATTTGAAAATTGTTTGTTTGAATGAGTTGCACCGGAATTACTTTTATCTTTTGCCTTTACGCTTACCGCTGTTGCCTTTAAATAAAAATTGTTTCAGTAATATTGTGGGCTTTTGTGTTTATATAATAAACACAATAATACATGGTTGCTTGGAGATATGGAATTTCTCTTCTCGTGTTCAATTCGACATCTCACTCGTTCGCTACGCTCACTCGTGAGATATCGCGTTGAACACTCGAAGAGAAACTCCATATCTCCGCGCGCCCATGTGTTATTGTCTATTTATTTAAGCTGATTGTTATAGTTAGAATTGAAATTGATCATTTGTATATAAAAATTTTTATTCTTAGAATTTTGAACAAAACTAGCTTAACAAGGCACCAGTATAAAGGAAAACACGCGAAAACTGTTGACAGATACATTAAAGTCAGAAAACGAAACGTCTTGGGTTGGTTGAAGTGTCTGCCATTCCCTTCCGGTCGCATGATGATTGAATTTTATCGTTAGATTGGGGTTAATTTTACGTTTGGGCTGCTAAAATGTGATCGTTATATCGGGAGTATCGTTATACCATGGATCCTTAAATCAGGGTTTTATTCCATACATTTTACTGTAATATTGGCCGGGCTGAAAAATGTTAAACGTTATATCGGGAATATCGTTATATTGAAGATCGTTATATCGGGAATATCGTTATATCGAAGATCGTTATATCGGGAATATCGTTATATTGAAGATCGTTATATCGGGAATATCGTTATATCGAAGATCGTTATATCGGGAATATCGTTATATTGAAGATCGTTATATCGGGAATATCGTCATATCGAAGATCGTTATATCGGGAATATCGTTATATCGAAGATCGTTATATCGGGAATATCGTTATATCGAAGATCGTTATATCGGGAATATCGTTATATCGAAGATCGTTATATCGGGAATATCGTTATATCGAAGATCGTTATATCGGGGTTCCACTGTACCTGGAATGTATTTGGATGCAGTTCAAAGGCTAATATTCTTCGTAAGTCGTTTGTACATATCTCTAGCCCCTCTATATCGGTAGTTTGGTGTAATTAAAGCGTTGTAACAGCGTAACAGTAAATATAACACCGTATCAACGTAACATCGTAACGTTTATATTTAAGTATTTTACAAAAGAAAATTTGTGATTTGTCTTGAATTTTGATCTCAGGCACTCTTGGGAGTAAAAGGGTTAAACCCCAGTTAAGTCTACTTTGTTTGGATGGGATACTAGTTCTTTTTGGGTCTCCGCCACTCCCTAAGCAAGCAGTTATTCAGTTTGCTGTCCTTCTGCTGGTAATCGTTCATGCAACCCTAATTATTGTAGATGAATTTTTAACCCCACATTCAGGTGAAAACAAAAAATGCCAGGCTGAGTGTACAGAATATCTACCAAGACGCAGGAAAGGGAAAAAGGAGAGAGGACAGAAATGCATGAATGAGAAAAAGAACAAAATTACGATTGAAAACAAAAGCAAGAATAAACGAACTCATTGACTATTATGATTAGCTTATCAACTGACTGATTGAATGACCAAATGTTAGATGTTACAAATGGCTGATTAACAAATTAAGAAACGAGTAAAGAAGGAAAGCAGAAAGAGGGAGAGGGAGGAAGGAAGAAAGGAGAAGGGAAGAGAGGCCAAGGAAAGAAGGCATTCCATAAAAAGATCATTCATGTTTTACAGGTTACATTTGCGCTAGTTACTAACCAACAGTACATCTTGAGCAGCAATACGAACAGAGAAGGAAAATGTGTCATCATCCTCATCTTCAACAAACTGGTTTGGGTTGGATGTCCATACTTGAATCTGCAATACAATAGGTAAGAATATTTTTGTGCAACAAAAACAACTGACCGCAAAAGAATTACGGTAACCACTAATCTAATATCAATTCTTCTCATTGAATCACCTTGCAATATAAAAAATGATTATGGGCCAAACTGAGTTTTCATAACCAAGGTATTATTAATCTTAAACTTGACCCAACAAAGAACCCCATATTTACAACTGTACCAATATTTCTAGTATTATAAAAAATTTTAAGCCTTAAAAATGCCAAAATCACAAATTTCAAACCCCCAAAAATCCTTGAGTCCTTCCTATCACTTTTAACATAGCGGCCACAGTGACAATCTGTTCTCCATACAATGTTCGAACTCTGAGTAGTGGGATTACTTCTATTAATGATATAAGTAATACCCACCATGAATAACAAGACTGCTATCAGTACTTAATGTTACGTTAGAGTTTTAAGAAGGTAGTTCTCCTTTGAAAAGCACTTTAAAAGGCTTGCAGAGATCCTCCTGCTACCAAATCATCAGGTCATTTTTATCCACATTTGTAGGGAAAGTGACACCACCTTTTCTTATTTTGTCATAGTCCCCAGTGTCTAGGATTTGCAGATGTACAACAGACATACAAGCAAGTGTGAGACTTGCCCCAAGTCACTCATATTTTCTTAGGCATGAAAAATGTTTCCTTGAAGGGGAACGGAGTTGATTGTGTGTATCGACTGATAATGTAAAACACACGCATAGAATATTTTTAAAAATTGTGCATGTTGTGTGCAATGCAAATCAGTGATGTCTTTGAACTCATTCCACAGAACCAGCTGCCATTTTGATTCAGGTGTGTGGACCAATCACACATCCTCCACAAAGCTGCAGCTACACAAGTGATTTTTTGCTTGCGATAATGATGCAATTTTTTTGAGAATTGTTGTGTCACCAGCACGCAGTGGTGGCTACACTTGGCGACAAATTTTGACAAAATCCCTGATTTTGTTGCAAAAAATTCAACTCATTGATATTTCTCGCAATTTCTTGCTGCGATTTTTTCAGCTGTTGCATCACTTGTGTGAGGGTGGCTATACATGCGATTTTTGCTGTGCGCTGGCGACGTGAAAATTTTCAAAAAAATTGCACCACCATTGCAAGCAAAAAATTGCCCGTGCAGCCGTGGCTTAACCAGAACGAGTGACTTGGAGCAAGACTAGCAAGTGCACTGTTATTTACTGAATGGGTGTGTAGCTGGGTCACATGTCAAACAGGTACTGGTATACCGAGTTATGAGATTTTCTAACCTGATCTTCAGTGATCTGCATGTACAGCACCAGGAAATAAATAAGTTCATCTAAAAACTTCTTGACAGTTTTCTTGAATTTTGGTGTTTCTATGAGTCCATGGATGAATTCAAACACACTAAACACAAGATTTTCAAATCCAAGTACTTCACCTAAAAATGAAACAAGGCCACAATATTCTATACACCTATGGGAAAGTAAACACTTGGAAACTAGATAAATGTTTTCACTACGATTGCGGGAAATTGAAGGGTTACACACCTTTTAACTTGGGATCCTTCTCAGAAAAAATAATTTAAAAATAAATTTAAAATAGTAATACTAAATAAACATAAGCTGTTTGCAATGCACAAGGTACCCATCAAAAGTGTCCAAAAAAACAGTTACCAGTACCACAACATTAATGGCTCCTTTTTTTACTTGGTAACAAATTCTGACACTACATCAGAATAATGAAGGACCTATCATTTCAGTAAAAATTTCACGATTTTAATGTATCCCAGTTTGAAAAATTAACACAAATTGACCTTATTACAGGATATTTGTTCAACAACAAAGTTTCCCATTATCAGTACATGTAATTTTTCAAAAATCCTATAATTATAATCATCAAAACCTTGAAGACACAATTTAACAAACTCATGAAAAATAGTTTTGCAAGACATCTACTGAGTTGTCATAACATGAAGAGTATTAAATGACCATGATTGTTTAAAGTTTTGATCATCTTGAGCAATAAGTGCTCTGCAATTACATACAGACATGAACCACAACCTATACTTTTGTTTTAAGCTCTTGAAAACTAGCAGTTCAGGGCTAATGAAGCACATGATAGGAAAACCCTACATGCATGCTCACCATCAGAATCTACCGGATCATCAGCGTCTTCAGTGAAGTTAACAACTGTGCGGACGTAACGATCAGCACTTTGGGTTAGTGTGTTCCACATGTGGGGCAAAATCTCCATCAGATGTGGAGCCATTTGTTTGGAAAAGTTCTTCACCAAGGTGGTCAGTGCCTGAAAGAATTTGTCCATTGTATTGTAACACAAGACAGACCATTATGCAAATTTGGGTAATACCAAGAAAGGAATTTACTGGCCTTTTGTTCAGGTATGTCTTGCAATTGAATTATTTTCTGCCTTGAAAATGGGAAAGGTTGGAGAATACCTTGACGTATGGATAGAAAACAGCAATGACAACAATGAAAAAAGGACATGACCCAACAACAAACTCAACGATTCAGAAGTCCATGATTCAAACCCAGGACCCAAATGTCTAAGGTAAGCACAGTGGCACTTACAGCTGTACCTTACACCTCTGTGTCACACCTCGGTGTCAACTTCTCTTCATCAACCCTGATCCCATCAATTGTAGGGTCTTGAGCCATACATTATCACCTTAACCAGGGCTGTCATTAATTTTTGAGTCACCTGTTGAACCCTTGAACTTCTCACCTGTAACAAACTTGTTGCTTTGTGAGTAAGTTGAACCAACAAGAGCCAAGTTCACCCCTAACGTCAAGGTGCCATCAATCATACTCAGCCATAACATGTGTTATAGGTTATGGCCCTTAATGAAAGCCCTGCTTAACTTTTGAGTCTGTGAATGAAACCATTCAAATGACAGAAAATTATGAACAGAACTTTTGAATACAGGAATTCTTTTTCCCCCCGCTTTTCTCAAATACAAATAAAAAATATTTAAGAATACACATACATCTATATTTTTTTCAAATTTGCAGTTCATTCTACACTAATGTGAGATAACCAACCTTAAGCACTTCCATCTTCAAGCCACAATCAACAGTAGGACTATCTGACAATGCCAGCACCTGAACAAATGCTTGAGTGAACTGAGGCAGCATTGGAAACAAGATTTTTTTGGCAACACCCTACAATGAATGATAACTGGTTTAACCTTTAAAGAAACTGGCATTTTGTGTTGAAAAAGTAGGGAAACACTTAATTTGATGTGGACTGATGGTTGATATGAGTAAAAATTGCTGGCCACCATAAAGAGATTCAAAGGTGGTGTTTGCATAGAGGTGCTTGTGATACAAAGCAAGACGTGAGGTCTGCGACCAGGGTTCGACCTATATATACAGTAGGCCTTCCTATATCAAGACCAATGCAGCCTGGTGAGCAAAGAAGATCTGATGACCATCTGAAACTGCTCTACAAAAATCCACAAAAACCTAGTTGCTTTTGACCAGGATGGACAACTATGCCCTACAAGAAGAATATTCACCTCATCAAGCACATTCTCATGACTTCACAAAATTATAACAATTATTATTCATGTTCCACTGCCTACAGCTACACCTTTCCACTCCTTGTCCTTTTACCTTCCATCTGTGTCACTCAGTGGTGCAATGCCCATTGTTTGTGCAAACACTCAAGATTTTATGAAACTAAATTACGAGCCTGGCCTAATCCACCAATCCCATAAATTTTTATTTTTTTCCTTCTGTGTGCTGATGCACTCTTCTACCCCAGTTAGTCACCCTGTGCTGAG